>CM065809.1:124767000-125967000 GCA_033398695.1 Orobanche coerulescens
ATAATTGAAATATGATATTTCTAGTATTTGTATCCTTGTACATGAGTATGGCAACATGTAAATTTCCCCATGCAAATACGTGATAACGTACGCTAAGGAGGAAGCTTAACGTACGTTATCCGTCAGAGATAGCGTACGCTATGAATGTAGAGTAGCTTACGTTAATCAGCCAATAATTGAGCTGGACGTCTAGCACATGCGCCAGCCAGACATGGGTCCGGATAAGATTCCCGCGGATGAACCTGGACACTTTTGAAGTCAATGATTGTTAACGTACGCTAAGAATTGTGTCTAGCGTATGCTAATGTGGGTTACTTACGTACGTAATCTGATGGTGTAACATACGTAATTGAGGTCAGAGTCAGGATAGTTAACTATCAAGACGATAGCATATGCTAAATTATACTGGGTAGCGTACGCTAAGCGACTAACGTACGTTATGCATGAAGGCTAACGTACGTTAAGGTCAGAAAATTATAAATAAGACATCACCCCATTTCATTTCAACTCGTTTGTTTCACTTAGCCTTCATTATAGCTCGTGCCCAGAGCGACCCCAGCCTCCTTAAACACATATAAACCATCTCTACTTGATCATTGAAGATTGGAGATTACTTATACTTGATCATTGAAGTGGAGAATCATTTTGGATTGGCACACGAGCAACCAGAGTTAGATTCTACCTATTGTCTCGGTGTTTTCTTCATCTTGAGGTATGTTATACTATCTCCAACCTTGGATTCATGTTCTTAAGGATATGATGATCATGCTATCAAGATATTAAGTTACATAAATGATTCATTCAACCAAACATCATGTTTAGAAGTTGATATGATTATGCTTTAAGTACCTAGATTAAATACATCATAATTTGAATCTTGTTACGATGAACAAGTAAAGGAAGTTTTCTGAGATTGGTAATCCAAATTTGGAAGGTGTTTTCGTAGTAATCGTGGACTTGGTATTAACATCATTGTTATTAGATGAACCTAGGAAGTTGATCATGGAAGGATTGTTGTATCTTGTAAAGGTGGATTATTAATTAAACTTCAAGATGATAGTTTGAATGGTATTATGATATTGATGTCAACCATAGGCCTTCCGAATTATGTATGAGAATTTGTAATCAAGATTGGAGTATGATCACCATGATGATATATGTATCCTTGAATTCAAAGATGTTTTACTCCGTAAGATCATTCATAATTGTACGAGCATGTTATGTATGGGGATAACGTACATTAATCACTGAGGATTTCGTAAGCTTCATCACAAATCGAAACAGTCGTCTGCCAAGTGAGGAACTGTCATGTGTGTTTAGTGTACGCTAAGCTATGAAGCTTACGTATGCTAACGGGAAAGGATAACGTATGCTACGTTTGGTACGTAACGTACATTATATCATCAGACGAGTCAAGTAGACTGATCAGAGAGGGACTTTCGATACATGGTTAGCGTACGCTAGACCTTGTACCTCACGTACGCTAACGAGTAGGCTGAACGCACGCTACCAAGGGTATGTAACGTACGTTAAGCAGGTCAGACAGGTTATATTTTATGAACTTCCGATCGTAATTTGTATTGTTAGGTGTTCGTACGACTTGAGATGAATTCTATATTATTTCTTTTGTTAAGGTTGTAATATCCGCAATTTCGGATTTCCGGTAATTTTCTTTTATCAGCGGAGGTCCGGTTATATGACTCTCTTGGGACCGTCTCGTCATTATGAGAATGATTAATTCTGCACTTTTTATCATCCGAGTTCGTTTCGGTATTGTTTTGTTGAGTTCCGTGTTTATTAACGACTTTTCCGCACTCGAGTTCGATTCTCGTGAATCTCGTTCGAAATTACTGTTTCGAGTTCCCCGTAAGTCCGTTTAACTTTGTTAGACGTGTTCTGAACTTCGGTTTGGTTATTCGATCACGTATCGTGATTTTCGGACGTTTTGGGCCATTTTCATAATTTCCCAAAGTTTGGGGTAATTACCTTCCGCTGTCAAATTTCGAGCCTTCGGGTGGTCGGAATCGTGTTTTCTATTAGCTCTTAGATTCGTCTTTGCGAGTACTTCGTAACCGTATCTTCGGTTCGTATTCAGGTTCGGGTTTCAGTGTCGTTTTCTTGAGTTCGGTGTTATTAAACGACTTTTCCGAGTATGAGTTTGACTTTGTAAAATCGCCATTAATTTCTGGAAACTCCAAAAATTCTGAATCTTTTCAATATTATAGAGCATCGAGTTATCTTTCGAACGGTTCAAACGGTGAGTCAATCGGAGTCCGGACGAGGGAGTTATGGTCGAAATAGCTAAGTCACTCACAGGTGCCACTCTTGGCCGAGCAGCCTGCCGGAAGAGCCGCGGCACACTTGGCCGAGCCGCGGCACGCACACATTGCCGACCCGTCTGTACCTGGTGCCGCGGCACATGCCGGCAGGGCCGCCGCACACTGCCGAGTCACTGCCGGCAGATTTGGCCCTATGCCGCGGCACACTTCGCTGGGCCGCGGCACACTGTGTCAGCCTATTTAAGGCCCATCAGTCGTTTTTTTCGCCATTTTTCTCCTTCTTCCCCTTCTCTTCCGCGGCTGGAGTTGTTCTTATCATGGAGAGATGTTGTTGGTCAACAAATCCATGAAGTTTTGGAGTTCATATCATCAATCATCCATCCTATAACATCATTTGATCGAGCGAATGAGGTTAGATTTTCTAGAAATCTAATTTTGGGGATTTTTGGTATTTTGTTCGATTTCGTCTGTTTAATCCGATTTAACTTAGGATTGTGATGGATTGATGATTATTTAGATGTATTGTATCATTTCCCTTGTTATTCCATGGTTGGATCGTATCGATTCGTTGTTTTGGTCGAGTTCTTGATCGACGCCTTGAAGGTGTCCGGTAAAATGTCATAGAGGGGTTTTCGGGCGTTCTTCGACTATTCTTCCTCGTATGATCGATGATTCATTGATTATATGTTGTTAGGGTCGAATTCTAGTGAAGAACTCGAGTCGGAACCCTTCCGTTCGTTGTCTTCTTCGGGGCCCGAGCTTCCCGGTCGAACCGTGTTCTTCGGAGCGTTTGGTAGCGGTTAGTAAGGCAAGTATCTTACTATACGACTTGTATCTTGCGACTAGTAATTATGTATGAGATGTGTGATGATTTTGCTTGCCTTCATAATTATGTTCCGTTTGAGTTGGTTGTGTTTTCCGTAATTTGAAGGCTTTGCGATAATATTGTTATATTAGTATACGTGTTAGGCGTTGTGCCATTTGTGCAGGATTGCACCGTACATATGGGACGGTTGTACACTTGGTTATGTAATGTAATGTGTACCGAACGTGTGTTATGTTGGATATGTGTCGTTGATTGATGATAGTTGTTGCGAGTGTTGAGATTGTGTTATGTGCAGGTGATGTACGATTTTGTGGTGATCAATGTGATTGATCAATTGTGCTCATTATTTTATGTAATGTGAATGTGAGTATGAATATGTGTGTGACCGCTAAGTTCACTCGTGTTGGTCCGACGGGACCTACGAGGATTCGTGGCAGTGGACTACGGGGTCAGAACTTAGTGAGGTACTGAGGTCCAATCGTGCTGGTCTGACGAGGCCTATGATAACGCATGGCAATGGACCATGAGTTTCGGACACAGTACGTCCAACCGGGTGAGCTCGACGGGGCTTACGGTGACACGTGGCAGTGGACTATGGTGTCAGGACTGTGTGTGTGGTTGTTGAGATTGATATAGTCCGTGCGGGTTGTTAAGCCTACGGAGACACGTGATAGTGGATCACAGTGTCGGAATTGGTTATGTCTGGTTAATAGTCCGTGCGGGTTGTTGAACCTACGGAGACACGTGACAGTGGATCACGGTGTCGGAATTGATTATGTTTGTTTCATTGTGCGTGGTGTAGTCCGTGCGGGTTTTTGAACCTACGGAGACACGTGACAGTGGATCACGGTGTCATGAGCGTGATTATTTTCAAATCAAAGTTTTGAAAAGAAAGTTTTAAGAAAGGAATGTTGGGCCGAGCCCCACGAGATTTATGAAATGTTTTCGTATTGTAAATTATTGAAATACAATTTGAGATTTGGGTTAAGACCCTAAGATTTTCGAAAGGTTTTGAAATTCTAAAAATTCCCAAGATGATAATCTTATTTTCGAATGCTTCATAGCTTATCTTACCTTGTGAAAACCTCCCAGGGATATTTGTTACTTGATTATTATATTTGATTCACGATTATTAATTGCTTGTTACATTTCGTATGATTTGATACTTGCACTAGTAAAACAGTGGAGTTTTACTAACCCCCGAGTAATCGGGTGGTGGATGTCTGTTTTGCGTCCAGGTTCATGCAGATTCAGGGGAGCAGTCACAGGATTGGCATAAGAGGATGACGGGCTGCGATACTAATCATGAGTCGAGAGTTGTTCTGATTTTTGTTGTGTTGTCAGAGTTGATTTCAGTCTTCCACTGTATTGTATTTCGACCCCTGTGTGGGTAATGTCGTTTATGTAAGTTTTGTTGATTGAGTTGTGTGACCTCATCGGTCTGTGTATTCACGTGTAAGTGACCATACGGTCTGTATTATTATATTGTTTGACCCTAGCCGGGCAAGCATTTGGTTGTTTATGGATGTTTAGCCTGGTAGATCCTTGTGGAAAGGGTCTACGGCGTGTAATATTCCCATACGGTTTTGGGGGTATTACATTTATGGTGTCGGAGCTTAGGTTGCGGAAACCTAGGCTGTCGGGTCGAGTCGAGTCGTGATTTGTCGAGTAATTTGTTGTCTTGTCGTTCGAGTCGTCAGGTGACAAGTTGAGTTGTGCATAGTCACAACGCGTTGGATATGTTGTCGGATGAGATTAGTATCGTGGGCGACCGTCATCTCCGTGCGGCCTGTGGACGTAAGTCTCCTCTTTTATGCATAATATGTGTGTTCATGATTTCATTTATGTGTGATATTTGTAGTGCATAATTTTGTTTACGCGGTGTCGTGCAATGAAGTTGTATTCAATACTTGGATACGCCGTAGGTGTATAGAACTAGATGTATTGATGTTTGGCCCCTGAACCACCATGTGGGTTGGTATGGTGTGAAAGTTGTGAACCTTGATGGGTTTTACGGTAAAGTTTGTGAGAAACTCCGATGAATGATTTTGCTGTGTGTTTAAACTTGATACCACGAGATGCATTTGATTGAATTGGCGACCCTGGTTGCCATTTGAGTATGTGGTTTTAAATTTGACTGTTTTGGAAGGTTGTAATTTTTGTCCGCTATGGGTAAGTTTGAGAGTGTTTTCTGAAGGACTTTACAGTTTGAGAATTTTTGTAATAATCGATTTTTGGAAAATATTTTGGTGGTGCGGTCAAACCACGGTTTATATGGATTTTTAAAATTTGTTAAACTTTGACAAATGGGTCGTGTATTTTCAAATGACACAGTCAGACGGTATTTAAAAAAAATTTGTTTTGAAGTACTCCAGACAGTGTAAATATTACCGTCATTTTGATTATGAACTAAAGGATTTTGGAAAATTTTTATTTTACAGAACGATATTTTTTGGTTTTCGGAATTTCGAACTTCATATGTCCACGTGTTGGGGCAAGTGGTTGTGATAAGTTTGTGGTGTTGTTGTGCTCGCCGGAGAATGTTTCAGTGTTTTCTAAATATTGAGATACGTGGTTTTGATTGGACGATCGGAGTATTAAAAGTGTTTTCAAAAAAAAAATTCATTTCACCAAATTTTTCAAACTTGAGAATTTTAAAGTTCTATTATTTGAATAATACCCCAGAAATATTTTATTTTGCTGCGAGTGTTTGATCCCTACGATACGTGTGTGGCTTTGACTGTGTTTGATTTGGTGAAATCCAAACACCTCTATTGATGTGACTATGTGAATTATTTTGAATGAAGTTCTTAAATTACAGTGTTAGTTCGTGCATTTGTGTGATAACTTGGAGTTGATGCTTTATCGTGCTGCTATTATCGTCCTATGTTGACGTTGTGACATTTGTTTGGTTGCGTTATTCTATTTGGTCGTCCGTTCAGTATGCCGAGAGGTCATGGCCGAGGACGTGGTCGTAGTCGTGGTCGTGATCAGGAGCGTGGGAGGGCGACTCCCTCCTTGCCGAGTACCGATCAGATCAGTACAGATCAGGGACATTCGACTAGCGTTAATGTTGACGTTGGCGCCGCCACCATCCTTCGTCAGGTGGTTGACCAATTAGTGCAGATGAATCAGGCCGTACGTCGGGATGAGAACCCAAATAGGGATAACGGAACTAGTAAGTGGTTACGAGATGTGATGAAGATGCAGCCGCCCCGTTTTGAGGTTAAATCGACTTGTTAGGTTGGGAAAACTGGCTCTTCCAGTTGGACAGAATATTTGATGCTGTAGCTTGTCCGGATGATAGGAGGGTACCCATTGCTCAATACCTGCTCGACAAAGAAGCTGCAGACTGGTGGCACGCTGTAGTGCCTGCAGATCGTACGCCTACATGGGCTGAGTTTAAGACTGCCATGGAGGCAGAGTATTGCCCGTTGCCTGTTCGTGAACGTAGAATCGTTGAGTTTTTCTCGGATACGCCCTAGGATGTGTCAATATCCCAGGCGATAGTCGATTATAATCGAAGGTTGTCTTATGTTCGGGATCAAGTGAGAAGTGAAGCGGACAAGGTCCGATACTTCAATATGCGCATGAAACCCCGTATCCGTGAGATTATGGTTCCGCTTATGTGTACCACCCTGAAAGAATATCAGGACCGAGCTTTAGCCATTGAGATGGCTGTTTCTATGGCGGAATTTAATTCAGAGAGTAAGAGACAGAAGACCTCGAGAAATTTTTCAAGAGGCCAGAGGAATGAGATACGTGAACCTGTTGCTTCGCATTTTCCTTCTGGAAGCACTCCTCGTTCGGTTGACCAGTCTAAGAACCTTACTCCAGAGGCGAGTGAGACGATCGGTGTGAAGACCTGCTTTAACTGTAGCCGTGTAGGCCATGCGAGACAGAATTGTCATTCGCCACCGGTTAATTGTTTTAAGTGCGGCCGACTGGGGCACCAAGCGGTGCATTGTGAGACCGTTGCCAAGATGTTTGGGAATCGGGTTTTCGTTCCTACTCGGGGAGGGCCCAGCGGTGCCCAGTGATGTAGTTGTGTATCGTACTTTGTGCTATAATTCGTGTAGAGATTGATATTTGTTGCGTGAACTTTTTGGTTTTGTTTGTATTCTACCATGATGTTTTATTTTAAGTTTCGGGACGAAACTTATTTTTAATAGGATAGAATGTAATGTCCGGTATTCTCGTTTTCTGTTATCTTGAATTGTTTGTGTCTTGACGTTGGACATTTTCTTGTTGACGAGAATCGGAGTGAATTCCATCATAATACTATATTTGTTTCTACCGCATAGTTGTTGTGGTCGGGTGCGACTTGTTGTCACGTGCGTTTCTTTGATTAAATGTGTGCATGTGATGCGTCGTTAATTACTCGTTATTGTTTTGAATCATTGCCAGTGACGTTGTTATGGTCGTCGTGGGGCGTGTTTTCACGCTGTATATTCTTTCGCGTTGCTTGTAACGTTTCGCCGTTGGGCGCGATTTTTTTTTTTGGTTCTTGTGTATCTCGTTGAGTTTTCCTGGCAGGATATTGCTTCTCCCTACTTGATTTAAGTTTCGGGACGAAAATTCTTTTAAGGAGGGTAGAATGTAATATCCGCAATTTCGGATTTCCGGTAATTTTCTTTTTTTGGCGTAGGTCCGGTTATACGAATCTCTTGGGACCGTCTCGTCATTCTGAGAATGATTAATTCTGCGCTTTTTGTCATTCGAGTTCGTTTCGGTATTGTTTTGTTGAGTTTCGTGTTTATTAACGACTTTTCCACACTCGAGTTCGATTCTCGTGAATCTCGTTCGAAATTACTGTTTCGAGTTCCCCGTAAGTCCGTTTAACTTTGTTAGACGTGTTTTGAACTTAGGTTTGGTTATTCGATCACGTATCGTGATTTTCGGACGTTTTGGGCCATTTTCGTAATTTCCCAAAGTTTGGGGTAATTACCTTCCGCTGTCAAATTTCGAGCCTTCGGGTGGTCGGAATCGTGTGTTCTATTAGCTCTTAGATTCGTCTTTGCGAGTACTTCGTAACCGTATCTTCGGTTCGTATTCTGGTTCGGGTTTCAGTGTCGTTTTCTTGAGTTCAGTGTTATTAAACGACTTTTCCGAGTATGAGTTTGACTTTGTAAAATCTCCATTAATTTTTGGAAACTCCAAAAATTCTGATTCTTTTCAATATTATAGATCATCGAGTTAGCTTTCCAACGGTTTAAACGGTGAGTCAATTGGAGTCCGGACGAGGGAGTTATGGTCGAAATAGCTAAGTCACTCACAGATGCCAGTCTTGGCCGAGCAGCCTGCCGGAAGGGCCGCGGCACACTTGGCCGAGCCGCGGCACGCACACATTGCCGACCCGTCTGTACCTGGTGCCGCGGCACATGCCGGCAGGGCCGCCGCACACTGCCGAGTCACTGCCGGCAGATTTGGCCCTATGCCGTGGCACACTTCGGCTGGGCCGCAGCACACTGTGTCAGCCTATTTAAGGCCCAGCAGTTGTTTTTTTCGCCATTTTTCTCCTTCTTCCCCTTCTCTTCCGCGGGTGGAGTTGTTCTTATCATGGAGAGATGTTGTTGGTCAATAAATCCATGAAGTTTTGGAGTTCATATCATCAATCATCCGTCCTATAACATCCTTTGATCGAGCGAATGAGGTCAGATTTTCTAGAAATCTAATTTTGGGGATTTTTGGTATTTTGTTCGATTTCGTCCGTTTTATCCGATTTAACTTAGGATTGTGATGGATTGATGATTATTTAGATGTATTGTATCATTTCCCTTGTTATTCCATGGTTGGATCGTATCGATTCGTTGTTTTGGTCGAGTTCTTGATCGACGCCTTGAAGGTGTCCGGTAAAATGTCATAGAGGGGTTTTCGGGCGTTCTTCGATTATTCTTCCTCGTATGATCGATGATTCATTGATTATATGTTGTTAGGGTCGAATTCTAGTGAAGAACTCGAGTCGGAACCCTTCCGTTCGTTGTCTTCTTCGGGGTCCGAGCTTCCCGGTCGAACCGTGTTCTTCGGAGCGTTTGGTAGCGGTTAGTAAGGCAAGTATCTTACTATACGACTTGTATCTTGCGACTAGTAATTATGTATGAGATGTGTGATGATTTTGCTTGCCTTCATAATTATGTTCCATTTAAGTTGGTTGTGTTTTCCGTAATTTGAAGGCTTTGCGATATGGGACGGTTGTACACTTGGTTGTGTAATGTAATGTGTACCGAACGTGTGTTATGTTGGATATGTGTCGTTGATTGACGATAGTTGTTGCGAGTGTTGAGATTGTGTTATGTGCAGGTGATGTACGATTTTATGGTGATCAATGTGATTGATCAATTGTGCTCATTATTGTATGTAATGTGAATGTGAATATGAATATGTGTGTGACCGCTAAGTTCACTCGTGTTGGTCCGACGGGACCTACGAGGATTCGTGGCAGTGGACTACGGGGTCAGAACTTAGTGAGGTATTGAGGTCCAATCGTGCTGGTCTGACGAGGCCTACGATAACGCATGACAGTGGACCATGAGTTTCGGACACAGTACGTCCAACCGGGTGAGCTCGACGGGGCTTACGGTGACACGTGGCAGTGGACTACGGTGTCAATACTGTGTGTGTGGTTGTTGAGATTGATATAGTCCGTGCGGGTTGTTAAGCCTACGTAGACACGTGACAGTGGATCACGGTGTCGGAATTGGTTATGTCTGGTTAATAGTCCGTGCGGGTTGTTGAACCTACGGAGACACGTGACAGTGGATCACGGTGTCGGAAATGATTATGTTTGTTTAATTGTGCGTGGTGTAGTCCGTGCGGGTTGTTGAACCTACGGAGACACGTGACAGTAGATCACGGTGTCATGAGCATGATTATTTTCAAATCAAAGTTTTGAAAAGAAAGTTTTAAGAAAGGAATGTTGGGCCGAGCCCCACGAGATTTATGAAATATTTTCGTACTGTAAATTATTGAAATACAATTTGAGATTTGGGTTAAGACCCTAAGATTTTCGAAAGGTTTTGAAATTCTAAAAATTCCCGAGATGATAATCTTATTTTCGAATGCTTCATAGCTTATCTTACCTTGTGAAAACCTCCCAGGGATATTTGTTACTTGATTATTATATTTGATTCACGATTATTAATTGCTTGTTACATTTCGTATGATTTGATACTTGCACTAGTAAAACAGTGGAGTTTTACTAACCCCCGAGTAATCGGGGGGTGGATGTCTGTTTTGTGTCCAGGTTCATGCAGATTCAGGGGAGCAGTCACAAGATTGGCACAAGAGGATGACGGGCTGCGATACTAATCATGAGTCGAGAGTTGTTCTGATTTTTGTTGTGTTGTCAGAGTTGATTTCAGTCTTCCGCTGTATTGTATTTCGACCCCTGTGTGGGTAATGTCGTTTAAGTAAGTTTTGTTGATTGAGTTTTGTGACCTCATCGGTCTGTGTATTCACGTGTAAGTGACCATACAGTCTGTATTATTATATTGTTTGACCCTGGCCGGGCAAGCATTTGGTTGTTTATGGATGTTTAGCCTGGTAGATCCTTGTGGAAAGGGTCTACGGTGTGTAATATTCCCATACGGTTTTGGGGGTGTTACAAAGGTTTGAGCTTAGCTACGTGATTGATCGAAGGGAGCGACCTTCGAGCGTTTTGATATTCGTGGGAGTATTATTCTTGTCATCGAATCGAGGCAAGTACTTTAATTGTTCTATGTATTGATGTTATACATATTGTTGTTCATATATGTCATTGTTGTATGTCCACCTCGTGTTGGTCCGACGGGATCATCGGGGGGTCTATGCTAGCGTGCACTGGATCATCGGGGGATCTATGCTAGCGTGCGCTGGATCATCGGATGGGTTTTTCCACCACGGGTTGGTCTGATGGGATCATCATGGGTTCTAGGCAGTGAACGCTGGATCGTCGGAATTACCATGTGTATGTTGTGATATCATGTTGTGATTATCATTTGTGTATGTTATTTATGAGTTTCTCGTAGGAGGAGACTCGTTGGTATTTTATCACTCATGTTATTATTATTCTTCGTGAGATGTTGAATAATATATTGTGGTACTTGCACTAGCATCGTTGTGCTAACCCCTTCGGGGGTGAAAATTTGTTTATGTTCAGGATCCAGGAGAGCAGGGAAACAACCACTAGAGCTGCATGACGACGAGGGTGCAGAGTGATGTTCTGGCCGGGTTTATTCGTCTGTTGATTGTGTTGTTTTAATGAGTACTCGAGTACGTCTTCGTTTGTGATGATTTGGATTTGGTGATATATTAATACTCTTCCTTTGGATATTTGTATTCTCAGTATTGGCCAGAACTGTTTGTATTTTATTTCAGTTACTTTCATACGATGGTATCTGTTACTGTCTTTTCATTTCTTCAGCCTTGTAAATTCTTATGTAAAGGATTTACGGCGCTGTAATATTTCTGAATATATCGGGGGCGTTACAGAATATGGTATCAGAGCTACGATTATGGATATCTTGGCCTTTGGGTTAAAATAGGGTTCATATATGTCTTTTGAGGTAACCGTCCATGAATAACATCACTGTACTGCCTACGTCTTCGTGTGAATGGTGGTTGTAAGTTCCTAAACTCTATCTCATCCTTTACATGGTATACTTCTTTATACTTGAACATTAGAACGATCTTATTACCTGTATACTGAGTAGTTATGCTTACAGTATGTTGAGAGGTGGACGTGGACGTGGTCGCGGTCGCGGACGCGGATGAAGAAATGCCGAAAGAGAAGCTTCGCCTTCTAATCAGGCCAGTCATAAATTAGGCGAGCCACAAAGATCTATTAACAATGAACTAGAACCTGCTGTGCCCGAAATCCTTCGTCAGGTGGTGAACCAGATGACTCAGTTAGCCCAGGTCGTGGACCGAATGCAAGTGGCAGTTGTAGGTCACAAGTCGTCCAGGAATAAGTCTAGAGGGGGTGAATAGACTTATTGAAACTCTTAAACTCTTTTCCACAAAGAGTAAGTTTCTTCAGCTGATAGATATGCAAATGACTTAGAGTCGTTTGATCTCAATACGTGCGGAAGTCAGCTGATGACGAATACAAAATAACTAATGAAACACTTAATAATGAATGCAGCAGTTAAAGTATGATGCTATAAAAAAGTAAAATACTCAGGCAATTATAGTGGTCTCAGAAGTGGGGTAATCCTCTACTAATCCACTTTTCTCCAAACCAGTTGGAGATGAATTCACTATAATTTTCAACCAGTGATAAATATTATAGTGATTCAACCAAATTACAACAGCTTCCAACCAGTGGAAATCCTTGCCGTTGTAACACCCTTGACTGCCTTGCACCTCTTGATCCGCGATCCTTGGATGCCTTTACAGTCTCGAACTTCCACCATTGAAGTACCCCGAACTCAGGATTAAAGACACGAGTTTTTGTCTTCTCCAACTAAGAGCTTCTTCAAGTATGAACTTTTAAGAACCGCTCTTTTCACGATGCTATAGTTTGCTTTTGGATTGCTTGAATGCTTTGATTGCTTTAGAGTATGTTCGCACTGGTGGTTGCTCAACTTCAAATCTTCAGATATATATAGGTGTTGATCCTTGAGCATTCCTTCATAGCCGTTGCAAATCTGTAACAAATCAGTCCGTTGGAGAGAGACTTCTTTGTTTATTCCTTTCTGAACGTTGCAAGGCTGGATTCCCATATTTTAATCCATCGATCGACCGTTGTGAAGACTTTGCATGTGAGGCGTAGAATCTTTTGAATATGGTAAGATTAAAGTCTTCAAGGTAGGCCTGGATGAATTATTTAATTCATATCCTTTGCGGGTGTAATACCCGAAATTTCTGATGTGTAGTTGAACCTTGTGATAATGTAATTGTTGTATTTTGATCTGAGTATTATTCTCCATATTTCACGATCTGGTGTTGTTGAGCGCATGATTGCATGATTGTGTTCAATATTGTGATTTTGCACTTGTAGCGCACGCTATCGACTAGGCGTAGCGTACGCTAATTTGGGTTTAGTAGCGCACGCTATATATGAACCTTAGCGCGCGATATACGTAGTCAGCATGATTGAGACGTGTTGGTAGGTGAGATCAGGCCGGGGATCTTGGTCGGATTATGTCGGGATGAACCTGGACGGATTTTGGGAAAAAGCCAAGTCAACGCGGTAGCGCACGCTACTCATATGAGGATAGCGCACGCTAAACGCTGAGTATAGTGAAGTCAGTAAGTTCCGTATAGCCATTAGCGCACGCTATGAATATGGACTAGCGCGCGCTAACAACCATTTTCTATATATAGAACAGCATCCTTTTTCATATTTTTAGACCTTTCACTTCCCACATCCGAATTCGTGGAATTAGAGAGTCACTCTCTTCATCCTAAACCCTTCATATCATCGTCCTAGCCCGATTTGAAGATTGTAGATCATTGGAGATTGGTGTTCAAGCTCTCGGTGTTGGATTTCTTCAAAGTTCCTTTGTGTACTTCGCTACTTTGAGGTAGGTGATTCTTCACCAATATTAGTAGTATTCTGAAGGATGTTTTGATCATGATTTGGGATTTTCTAGTTAGTTAAAATTCGTACGTAGTCGAACATCATGTTGTTAGAAGGATATTTTCGATGCTTCGGTACTTCTTCATCGTATAAACCGTTGAACCTTTTTAGTGTTTGGACTCCTAAGCATATTCATGTATCTTCTAACCGATATTGACCAGTTCATGGAGATTAGCAAGTTCTTAGGTCTTTACACCCAGGCAGCAGTAAGATGTATAAGGATCTAAAACAAAACTTCTGGTGGGGAATTATGAAGAAGGACGTAGCAGAGTACGTTTCGAAGTGTTTGACTTGTCAGCAGGTCAAGATTGAACATCAGCGACCTGCCGGAATGTTAAAACCGCTTCCGATTCCCGAATGGAAGTGGGAGGATATCTCGATGGATTTGATCACCAGTATGCCAAGGACCAAGACGGGAATGAACATGATTTGGGTTGTAGTTGATCGACTAACCAAGTCGGCTCATTTCCTAGGAATTAAAGATACTTGGGGACCCGAGAGATTGGTGCAAGTATTTATTGCAGAGATAGTCAGATTACATGGGACACCGAAGACCATTATTTCAGATCGGGATGGTCGCTTCGTGTCGCACTTTTGGAAGGCAGTTCACAGGGCTTTGGGGACTGAGCTGAACTTTAGCACGAATTATCATCCTCAGATGGACGGTCAGTCCGAAAGAACTATACAAACAGTAGAAGACGTTCTAAGAGCTTGTGCTTTGGATTGGTCAACTGATTGGGAAGTTCACTTGCCATTGATTGAATTCACCTACAAAAATAGTTGGCATGCTTCTATTAAGATGGCACCGTTTGAAGCTTTGTACGGGAGAAGATGTCGATCACCCCTGTGCTGGGATGATTCTTCGGACTTGATCGGGACGGAACCGGAATTGAAAGTTCAGACTCAAGAGAAGATAGCTTTAATTCGGGAAAGACTGTTGATTGCCCAGAGTCGACAGAAGTCTTATGCAGATCTACGTCGTTGCCCTCTAGAGTTCGACATTGGGGACCACGTACTATTGAAGGTGTCTCCTACACGAGGAATTTTCCATTTTGGGAGGAAAGGTAAGCTAAGTCCGAGATATATCGGGCCATTTGAGATCCTCGAGAGAGTTGGGGAATTAGCATACAGGTTGGCCTTACCGCCATCGCTGAGTAACGTTCACAATGTGTTTCACGTATCCCAATTGCGGAAGTATGTACCGGATCCCAGTCATATCATTGAGTTTGATGAGATCGAGATAGCTAATGACGGCACCTTCGAAGAGAGACCAATCAAGATACTTGAGAGTCGGATCAAACAATTGAGGAATAAACCAATACACTTGGTTAAAGTGCAATGGTCACGGCATGGAGCTGAAGAGGCCACTTGGGAAACGGAGGACAGTATGAAGGCTAGATATCCAGAGTTGTTTTCATCTTAAGTTTTGGGACAAAACTTCTTTTTAGGGAGAGAGGATGTAATACCCGAAATTTCTGATGTGTAATTGAACCTTGTGATATTGTAATTGTTGTATTTTGATCTGAGTATTATTCTCCGTATTTCATGATCCGGTGTTGTTGAGCGCATGATTGCATGATTGTGTTCAATATTGTGATTTTGCACTTGTAGCGCACCCTATCGACTAGGCGTAGCGTACGCTAATTTGGGTTTAGTAGCGCAAGCTATATATGAACCTTAGCGCGCGCTATACGTAGTCAGCATGATTGAGACGTGTTGGTAGGTGAGATCAGGCCGGGGATCTTGGTCGGATTATGTCGGGATGAACCTGGACGGCTTTCGGGAAAAAGCTAAGTCAACACGGTAGCGCACGCTACTCATATGAGGATAGCGCACGCTAAACGCTGAGTACAGTGAAGTCAGTAAGTTTCCTATAGCTATTAGCGCACGCTATGAATATGGACTAGCGCGCGCTAACAAGCATTTTCTATATATAGGACAACATCCTTTTTCATATTTTCAGACCTTTCACTTCCCACATCCGAATTCTTGGACTTAGAGAGTCACTCTCTTCATCCTAAACCCTTCATATCATCGTCCTAGCCCGATTTGAAGATTGTAGATAATTGGAAATTGGTGTTCAAGCTCTCGGTGTTGGATTTCTTTAAAGTTCCTTCGTGTTCTTCGCTACTTTGAAATAGGTGATTCTTCACCAATATTAGTAGTATTCTGAAGGATGTTTTGATCATGATTTGGGATTTTCTAGTCAGTTAAAATTTGTACGTAGTCGAACATCATGTGGTTAGAAGGATATTTTCGATGCTTCGGTACTTCTTCATCGTATAAACCGTTGAACCTTTTTAGTGTTTGGACTCCTAAGCATATTCATGTATCTTCTAAACGATATTGACCAGTTCATGGAGATTAGCAAGTTCTTAGGTCTTTACATAATAGAATCATACGCTTTAGGATTTGGAATGGATTGAACTTAAGATATTTTCTTGAAGATCAAGATGAATTAAGATGGTTGTACGTATCCTTGTACCTTGAACTCATTTAATCCGTAAAGATCTTTCACAAATCGTATGAGCATAGTATGCACGGGGATGACATGTTTTATCACTGAAGATTTCATGAGTTTCATCACCATTAGATCAGTTTTCTGCCCAATAGTAAACTGCCATGCACAGGTAGCGCACGCTAAGATGTATGTATTAACGTACGCTATCGGGAATGAATAACGTACGCTACGTTTGGTACGTAACGTGCGTTATGTCATCAGGCGAGTCAGTCGGCTGGACAGAGAGGACTGCCGGTACATAAGTGAGCGTATGCTAGACTTCATCGTTTACGTACGCTAACGGGCAGGCTTAGCGCACGTTACATAGAGTATGTAGCGTACGCTAAGTAGTTCAGGCAGATTGCATTTTTAGAGCTTTCGGCCGTAGACCGGGTTGTTAGACATTCGTTCGACATAAGATAAATTCTATATTATTTATTTTGTTAAGGTTTGAGCTTGCTACGTTGATCGAAGGAGACGGCCTTCGAGTGTGTTGAGATCGTTGGAGTGATTTGTTCTTGCCATCTTTGAGGCAAGTATCGTATTTCAAGCTTATTGATATTGTATTATTGATCGTGGGTACGATTTATTCGTGTTGTTGAATATGAGATTATATTCTGTGAGTTGTCATGATATTTACGTCGATGAACGGGTTGATTTGCATATGTGTATGCATAATGGTATTGTTTGTGTTGTAAATGATCCGAGGGGATCATGAGGATCTATCCTAAGGGCGCTGGATCGAATGTCCACCATGCGTTGGTCCGACGGGATCATCATGGGGATCTATGCTGAGGGCGCTGGATCGTTGGACGGGTTTTCCACCATGCATTGGTCCGACGGGATCATCATGGGGATCTATACCGAGGGCGTTGGATCGTTGGATTACCCTGTATTGTATTGATGGAATCGTGAGGATTCACATCGTTGGATTCCGATGACGGAAGTCCGTTTTGTATGTTTTATAATGCATTGATTAAACTTGTATTGTGATACTTGTACTAGCATCGTTTTGTTAACCCCTTCGGGGGTGGACATTGTTTTGATGTTCAGGTAGCCGAGGAGCGGGGAGGCAACCACAGTACCGACATGACGATGAGATGGCTCAGTGATGTGGTTGATGTTTATTGTTTTGGTGATTTTTCTTCTTGGTTCACTTTAGTACTCGAGTACGTGTGTTTTAATAATGTCATTTTCGATATGGTTGTATAAATTAACTCCATGGATCAATTGAACCGGTTCTGTATTTTGAATTTCAGTGGTACTGTTGAATTATGTTTACATTTCTTTTAATTAGCCTTGTAAATCCTTACTTAAAGGGTTTACGGTGCTGTAATTATTCCGAATATCTCGGGGTGTTACAGCGGGAATCTATCCAATTTGTCTCTTCACGTTGCATGTGACTTTCCGTAATATTTGACTTTTCAACGCATGTTGACGTGGATTTGGAGTACTTGACTGTTTGGGACTCGCCTGATCAGATGGCTTGTCTGAGCTCACTTGACTGCAGTATGGTCAAACTTCTCTGATGATTTTTGTTGACCACAACTTCTCTGATTTAACTCGGCTATACCTATCTGATGAACTCAGCTGTACATTTGTACTTAGCCGTTTTTTAAGCCTAACTTATTTTGGCCTATAGAAGATACTCATTTGGTTCTTCTTTACATTTTGCCAAGTTTTAAACTTAACATAATTTGGCCTATGGAAGATACTCATTTGGTTCTTCCTTACATTTTTGCCAAGTAATAAGTATTTGAATTTATATTAATAACATCATCAAAATCTAACAAGTATTCCTAACAAATTCCCCCTATTTTGATGATGGAAAAACTTAAGCAAATATTCAAATAAACAAGTCTGCACTTGAGTGCAAGACACAAACTGAATTAGTCTAGTTTTGAGACAACTGGAAATTGTCATTCAAAAGACTGTTATAAAATTTCTATATTGATTACAAATACATGTCCTTAAAAGAAAATTACAGAAAAAGTTTACAAGTACAAAAATAAATATAAGTCATTTGCCTCTTCGGATAGGCTGCTTGGTAGGTCTGAATGGTTTAGCTCCAATTGGTCTTATATGAACAGGAGCAAGACCATACTTTCTCCTTACGACAAGAGCTACAAAATCTTGCTCTTCTTGAGATGAGAACTTATTCTCAACACACAGTTTCTTGATCTTTCTTTGGAGTGCAAGTTCATTCAAAGCATTACCTTTCTCCAAAGTGGGAGGTTCTTTGGCCCTGAAAGGAGGGATCATGGGATATGCATTGCGTGTCTCAGCATGTTTTATAAGAATGGTCCAGAGTTGTGGGTGAGCTTCTTCCATGAAGTTGATGAAGATCTGCTGTGGGGAGCAATTATTATCCTGGAGTATTTCCCAGATATAGTAGTCTCTAATGAACCTTATCTTTGCAGATCCCCACATGGGTAAAGCTTCGATAGGTACAAAATCTTCAACGTACCACAACTCTTTGCCTTCCCATTCTAGAGTAGGCTCGAATCCTCCTCTGATCCTCCTTCTTTTGCCCGCAGGATGATCATCAGCCTGTTCTGATTCTGAAGCTTCTCCCTTCCTTTTAGTTGAAGATGTCCCAGCAGTGATCAACTGGACATCCTGCCTCTTCTTAGTTCTCATCTCTTCCCTTATTTCTCCTAGAATGCTGCCTTCCCCCTGAATCCTTTCTTTCCCCTTTTTGCCAGCATCAACCAAAGTGGTCAACTGATGCTCCATTCGATGCATCCAGTCAAACATGCCAAATGGCATTCTGTTGTTTATGGGAGGAGGAGGTTGAGGAACTTCCCGCTGCAGCAAGGTATCGATCTTTGCATTGATGGATTGAATATGAGGGGTGACCTGAGATGCAAGCAACTCTCCAATAGTATCCTTAACTATTTGTCTTATCAGCTCGGTCATCGCAGCTAAGATCTGCGATGGTGGAGAGTGCTCGCCTGAGCCTTCTGCGAACGATCCACTTGACTGCAGGCTCCTATCAGCAGCTGGCAATCCAGATGGGGTCTGTTCAGGTGTCCCCGATCTAGAGTCCTCAGCCAACTCTGCGTCTAGGCTGGTATACCGGGCAGGCGCCCCAGCCTTGTCTGCAGCCTCTAATTCTGGCTCTTTCTCCGGCTCCTTCTCTTCTTCTTCCTCCTTTTCTTATTCGTCAACATTCTCTTTATCAGCCACTTGTTCTCCTCCTTCATCCTTATCATCATCATCATCATCCTTATCATCCTTATCATCGTTTTCATCATCCTCATCATCACCCTTTTCTTCTGCATCATCCTCCTCATCAACCACTTCCCCTTCTTCTTCTTTATCTACTAATTCCTCTGTTTTTTCAACTTCTTCTTCAGTTTCTTTTTCAACTAAAATGTTTAATCCTCCTTCCTTTTCTTCCTGCCTCTCTTCTTCATCATCTATGACAATGACTTCCTCTTCTACTTCTTCTCCATTCACTTCTTCAATCCTTATTTCCTTTTCTTCTTCCTCCTCATCTTCTTTCCCAAAAGATCCATAAAAAATACTGTACATTATAGAGTGGATGAATTGGTTCATGTTGGTTTTGAAATTGGACATGAACCAATACTCCTGAAGAATCAAAACTGTGTCTGATACTTTGCAAAAGTGTATCAGCACATCCTCTGTGGCTTGGGGATATTCCCAACCACTGGTTTCAACATAGGTTTGAAGTTTAGCAAACGATAGTGATTTAAAAAATTTCCACTGTTCAAAAATATGAACAAACGAGTGTTTTAGAGATTGTGGTTTAACTAACTGTAACTGCTCTAGGGACAAGTTGAAAAGATTGTTGTCCAGCAGGTGAAAAGTGTAGTTTGCTTCAGGGATGGAGATAATTAAACCTGCTTCTTCCTCTTCTGAAATGAATACTGGAGTGAGGAGAGAAACAATCTGAGTCTCCAGGCTGCCCAGAGCAGGCTGGTCCTCCAGGTGGACAGGCGACCTGGCTGCACGACTGGAATAATGTTCTGGCTGCTCCTCCTGGCTGAACTGCAGTCGCCTGGGACTTTTCGGTGAAGGTTCCGGTGAAGAGTGCATGAATGATGGCTCACCAGGGGCTAGTCCCCTTCTTTTGAACCGAACAGCAATCGGCGTGTTGTCTGACTCCGAGTCTGACTTGGCTGCAGTTGGGTTGTCGTCTGCAGGTTGATCTGACTCGTCTGGTGAGGGTCTGTAGTAAGTCCTTGTATTAGACAACTCCTTTATCATTTGGGCTGCTCTTCTGTTGCCTCCAAACTTCCTCAACGTCTCTTGGTCTAGGTGACCAAGTCTCTTATTGATGTGAAAGGGGTCAGTATTACCCTTAACCACACCCATCCTCTCCAAGATCCAACTCAGCTGCGTTCCAAACGCCAGCTTGGATCTGAATTTCTTCTCATCAACAAGCCATTCGGCCTTGTTGACCTCGCGAACTAATTGTCTGAAGATGTAGTCAGACCAATCAATTGGTTCGTCCTGAATAAGTGCTCCCAGCACGGTGAATTTTGCTGACGACAGTTGGTCGTAACTGCCGACCATACCCATAATGATTTTGTTGGTGATATCCAACAAGTATAGATACACCCTTTTGATTTCGGTCCTTTTGGCGGTGAGTTTCAGCTTCGCCGGCTGATCGTCCGCCTTAATCTTCATCCAGGTGTCGGCTACTGTCTGCTTGAGGGCTTCGACCACTATGCCATGGTGTTTCATACCAAAAATTGTACGAATCGTCTCCGGCGATATGTCAACTTAAATTCCACCGACAGTGCTCCTAATTCCTGCCTCAATCACATGAGCTTCGCGGTAGAATGCGATGACGTCCTCCTTGTACAGATGTTTGGGACTGATATCCAGAAATGGGTAGATCCCATTAAGCTTCATCGAACGAATGAGGTCAGGGACGTCGTAGTTTTCCAGATTTGATTCCAATAGACCTTCGAAATCAACGACCAGAGAAAAGATGATCTGGTCTTTGACAGCCTTCATGTTTACGCCTTGAAAATAAGCTTCCATTTCTGCAAATAGGAGATTTTTCTTAGTGTATTTGGAATTCAAAGGAATTTTGCTCTGTGAATTTAGGGTTTTAAAAGACTGGTAAAGGTAAAGGTAAAGTGAAGGGTTTTTCTGTCCTTAAAAAGAAGATGAAACGACGTTGGGATTAAATTATTTATTTTAAAATGGTGGTCCGCCTTTTGGGATTCCTTTTTAAATTTCAAATTCTAATTGGTGGTCCAGGTTTTGAGTTTAAAACTGGACGGTTAGATTTTAATTGGTCACAGTGGAGGTCGATTTAACCTATGATTGCCACGTGTATTTTTATGCCACTTGTGAACCAAAAAATAATATAATATTATTATACATATAGCAGATAAGATATTCAAAAGTCGGTTAAGATTAGGAAACTTAGCTGGTTGACTGTTGACTGTTGACAGCTCCGCATCAGGTGAGTTGACTCCTTTGACTTCTCGCCTGAGATTTGATCAGCTAGGTTTCTTTGTTCGCCCTTCGTCTTCTTGTCTGCATCAGATATGGTTTGATTTCTATAATCAGCTGGGTCCGTCCTTCCTCTGATATGCTTCGGCTTGCTTTTTCTTCTGTACTAGATTCCCAATCTAGTAGACCAAGTTCTCTGATTAGCTCCAAAAATCTTATCTGGCAAAGGTTTGGTAAAGATGTCAGCTATTTGGTAGTCTGTGCTGACTCTTTCAACTCTAACTCTCTTATTAAGCATGTGGTCTCTAATGAAGTGGTGCTTAACATCAATGTGCTTGGTCCTTGAATGCAAAACCGGGTTGTTGGTTATTGCAATAGCACTATTGTTGTCACACTAGATAGGGACTTCATTGGCAATAGTCCCTCAGCTGTTGTCTGATCCATAAGATCTGGGCACAACAACTACCTGCAGCTAGGTATTCTGACTCTGTGGTGGAGATAGAGTTAGAAACCTGCTTCTTGCTAAACCAGGATATCAGTCTAGTTCATAAGAATTGGCACGTTCTACTAGTGCTTTTCTTATTAATTTTGCATCCTGCGAAATCTGCATCTGAATATCCTGACAGCTCGAAGTTATCGTCCTTCGGATACCATAGTCCAACGTTGACTGTAGACTTAAGGTATTTAATTATTCTCTTGGCTGCATCTTGGTGCGACTGCTTTGGCTTGGACTGAAACCGCGCGCATACTCCTACGGCATAAGATATGTCTGGTCTGCTTGCAGTGAGGTATAGTAGTGATCCAATAAGTCCTCTGTAGTTAGTTGAATCCACTGATATGCCTCCCTCATCTGCATCTACGTGAGTACTTGTGCTTATAGGAATTCTTGCTGGTTTGGCTGATTCCATTCCAAATCACTTGATTAGGTCTCGGGTATACTTGGCTTGATTGATGAAAATTCCATTTTCCATCTGCTTAACTTGTAATCCGAGAAAGAAGTTAAGCTTTCCCATCATATTCATCTCAAACTCTTCTTGCATGAGGTTTGAGAATTTCTCACACAGCTCTGGGTTGGTTGAGCCAAATATAATGTCATCCACATATATCTGAACTATCAAAATGTGGCCTTCGTGCTCCACTCTGAATAAGGTCTTGTCCACCTTCCCTTTGCAAAAACCATTCTTCTCAAGAAACACAGATAGTGTTTCATACCATGCTCTTGGTGCTTGCTTAAGTCCATAGAGAGCCTTCAATAGCTTGTAGACTTTGTCTCCTTTGACAAAACCTGGGGGTTGCTCTACATAGACTTCTTCTTCTAGGATGCCATTTAGAAATGCACTCTTTACATCCATCTGGTAAACTTCAAAGTCCTTGAATGCAGCATATGCGAGGAATAGTCTGATGGCCTCTAATCTTGCAACAGGTGCATAGGTTTCATCAAAATCTATTCCTTCACACTGTGCATATCCTTTAGCAACAAGTATGGCTTTATTCCTAACAACAACTCCATCTTCGTCGCTCTTGTTTTTGTATACCCATTTGGTGCCAATAACCTCCTTGTGATCTGGTTTGTCTGTTAGTTCCCAAACGTTGTTCCTTTCCATCTGTTCCAGTTCCTATTGCATGGCATTGATCCATGAATAATCTTCCAAGGCTTGTTCTGTTGTCTTGGGTTCTATCTGAGACATGAAGCATGAGAACATAGCCATTTCTGCGGGTAGAGTAGACTGTCCTGTCTTAACTCCATCATTCAGCTTCCCGATGATTTGCTGGATTAGATGGTCTTTGAGCCACTTGGGGATATCATCTTCTTCAGGGTATGTTCCCCCTGTTGAATTGCTCTGGTGAATTTCTGCATCATCTTGGATCTGGTCTCCTTGGTCTGCAACTGGATCAGCGACCGTCTTGTCATCTGCAGGTTGGATCTGATCTGCAGATGAGTCTTTATCAGCTACAGCTGGGTCTTCATCAGCGGCAACTAGATCAGATAGGTTTGGTGATCATGTCTGATCTGTAGTTGGGTCTTCAGCAGCTACAGTTGCGTCTTCATGATGGTCTGCAGATGCGTCTACCATGTACTATGACTTCTTCGAGGGTTGCTGATTTGAGCTTATTCTCAATTAGCTCAACTTGCTTTCTGTACTCAACAGTAGATTCGTCAAATACAACATGGGGTGTTTCTTCCACAACTAAGGTTCTTTTGTTAAATACTCTGTATGCCTCGCTTCTTTGTGAGTATCCCATAAAGAGACCATCATCAGTTTTAGCATCGAAGGCATTTAGTTGTGTTTTACCATTGTTGTGGATGAAACACTTACAACCAAAAACATGAAAGTAAGCAATAGTAGGAGTTCTATTATTCCAAACCTCATAGGGAGTTTTACCATGTCTCCCTACTATCATACTCCTGTTCTGAGTATGGCAAGTCAGGTTGACAGCCTTGACCCGTAACCTCTTGGGTAGGTCCGCTTCTGCAATCATGGACCTAGCTGCTTCCTTCAGAGTTCTGTTCCTTCTTTCAGCAACACCATTCTTCTGTGGGGTCCTGGCTGCAGAGAGCTCATGCTGGATTCCATTCTGATCGCTGTAATCAGTGATCGCCTTGTTGAGAAATTCTCCTCCTCTGTCTGATCTTATCTTGATGATGGAGAGGGATTTCTCATTCTGAATCCTTCTCAGCAGCTCAGGTAACTTGGTCAAGGTTTCACTTTTCTTGTACAGGAAGATGATCCAAGTGTACCTTGAATAGTCATCTACTACAACAAGTGCATGCTTTCTGCCGCTTAGAGTCCTTGGTATGATAGGACCAAATATATCCATGTGGAGTAGATCTAAGATCCTTGTTGTGAGAGTTGTAGGCTGGACAGGCTTGAATGATGCTCTCGTCTGCTTCCCTTTCTGACACGCATCACAGAAAGCTTCCTTCTTGAATGCTTCATCTGGAAGTCCTCTGACCAGCTTATGAGAACTAATCTTGTTGATGGCTTTGAAGTTCAGGTGACATAATCTTTTGTGCCACAGCCATCCGTTCTCAGCTATTGTCTTAGATAGAAAATATGTGTTGGGAGTTCTTGTGTTCCAATCTATCATATAGACATCTCTCCTTCTGAATCCTTGTAGCTTCACTTCTCCAGAGAGGATATCTATCACCATACATTTCCAAATGGTGAAGACTACTAGGTTCTTCTCATCGCAAAACTGGCTTATGCTCAGGAGATTATACTTGAGCCCTTTGACATAGTGAACTTTGGATATGACAATATTTCCTCGGTGCAGCTCTCCAAAGCCCTTCGTTTGTCCTCTAGAGCTATCTCCAAATGTTACATCTGGACCTATTTCTTTGGTGTATTTGGTCAGCATCTTCTTGTTCCCGGTTATGTGCCTCGAGCATCCAGAATCTACAAACCATTCTTCACCTCCAAAGTTTGAATTTGTGGAGATGTGGTAGTAGTCCTTCCACCTTTTCTGTAATCATACAAGCAGAGATTTAGGTACCCAAATCTGTGTGGGTCCTTTCGGGTTAGATGGTTTCCTGGAGAATTGATTTCTTCTTGGATTATTAAAATTATTATTATTACCCTTGTAAGGTGTGTAAGGTCTAGGTCTGTATCTTCTGTTGGGATTGAATACTAGATATTCCTCAAAATACTGGTAGTGTGGGCCATTTCTAAATCTTGGCTGAGACCATTTATTAAATCTTTGAGGTCTCCACACTTGTTCATTTTGGAAATTAGGATAACCTTGAGGTTTCCATCCGCCCCTCCCATTTTGAAATCTATTTTTGGGGAGTTGTTGATAATAGTGGGCATGTTGTCTGGGCTGCTGCTTCTGCCTTGGCCAATGCCTAGTCACTTGTCTAGTTGGCTGCCTTGTGAACCCTGGCTGCAGCCTAGACTTGTGACTTGGCTGTTGCCTGTTTTTAAATATCAGTTTGTATATAGGCTCAGCAGTCGAGACTATTGTTTCTACCTTGATGAAAGTGGTTTTAGAACTAGAGGGAGTGTGAGGATCATATCCAAGGCCTGATCTGGAATATAGTGGCCTCTTATTAGTACACAATTCATCCAGAGTTAAAAACGCTTTCAGGGACGTTATTTCCTGCGCCTAAGTTTTACTTAACTGAGTCAGTTTAGTAAATTCAGCCTTCACATGAGCAAGTGCAGCTGATTTTTCTCTAATTCAAACAGTTAGTCGATTTATCTCAGCTGTAGTGATATCAGCCTGGTTTTTCAAATTAGCTGCAGCCTGGTTTTCAAAATCAGTTTTGACTATATTCAGTTTTAGGCTGAGTTTTTCAAAATCATTTTTCAGCTGCCTATTCTCATCTTGCAGCTGAGTCTTCTCTGCTGATACAGATAGGTGTGCAGATTTTAGTGTTTCAAAATCTTTAAATAGCTGATTTATAGATTCGTGCAGATCCATATCTTGTGACATGGCTGAACTATTATTTGAACCAGAGGGCTTTGATGTTACCTCTTCATAAGCTAGGTTGGCCATCAGGCAGTCATACTCTTCATCATCATCAGAGAAGAATCCGCTGCTTGATTCTACGCGCTCTTGATCTTCTCTGATGAGGGCCTTCCTTCTGTCTCCTTTTCTGCTCACCTCCTTCTTGCTCTCGTCCTTCTTAAGATCAGGACAGTCGATTTGGATGTGTCCTGTCTTGTGAAAATGTTAGCACTCCACCTTCCAGCTTCCGGCTTTCTAGTTCCTTCTGGGATTCTCCTTATAATTTTTCTTGTATTTGGAGTAGTTTTTCCGGAAGTTGCTGAATCTTTGCATTATGAACGCCATCTCTTCCTCAAAATCTAATGGATTTGGAGGCTTTATATCAGATAAGCTCTTGGCTGGGGACTCGGCTGCAAAGGCTATTCCCTTCTCTGCAGGCTCGGTTGAGGATGAACTTGGGAGCTCGAACTCATAAGCCTTCAGATCGGAGAATAGCTCTTGGATATTTATTTTATTAAGATCCTTGGACTCTCTCAGGGTCACTGCCTTCATACTCCATTCAGGATTGAGAGATCTTAGTACCTTCAGCGCCATTTCCCTGTTGCCATAAGATTTGCCGAGGGAATTGATCTCATTGATGATTTCAGTGAACCTTGTGTCCACTTGATCTATAGATTCGCCATTCTTCATTTTGAAGTTGTCAAACTTTTGAGTAGCGATTGACAACTTATTCTCTTTGATTAGCTCCATTCCCTCACACATTAAGGATAATGTGTCCCAGATTTCTTTGGCATTCTTGCAATTCTTGATCTTGACCATGGTGGATTTGTCAAGAGTTTGATACAGCATGTCTCTGGCCCGGTTGTCAAGGTTGGCCAGCTTTTTTTCTTCGGGAGTCAGCTATGACCTCTTCTTTGGGATCTTCTCTGGCTTCCCTGCTGCGATCTCCTCTGGAGTGTTGTCCTTCTTAAAGGTGAATGGCCCGTCCTCTATGATGCACCACATGTCATCATGGATTGAAGATAAGTGTGCCTGCATCCTTATCTTCCAAAGATCATACTCGTCAACTGAAAACACAGGTAGTCTAGAATGCATGTGTTCCATTATAAAATGAGAGTAAAATATATCTCTGATATAGATCTAGTTCGTGAAATAAATGAACCAACCTCTCTGATACCACTTGTAGGTCACAAGTCATCCAGGAATAAGTCTAGAGGGGGGGTGAATAGACTTATTGAAACTCTTAAACTCTTGTCCACAAAGAGAAAGTTTCTTCAGCTGATAGATATGCAAATGACTTAGAGTCGTTTGATCTCAATACGTGCGGAAGTCAGCTGATGACGAATTCAAAATAACTAATGAAACACTTAATAATGAATGCAGCAGTTAAAGTATGATGCTATAAAACAGTAAAATACTCAGGCAATTATAGTGGTCTCAGAGGTGGGGTAATCCTCTACTAATCCACTTTTCTCCAAACCAGTTGGAGATGAATTCACTATAATTTTCAACCAGTGATAAATATTACAGTGATTCAACCAAATTACAACAGCTTCCAACCAGTGGAAATCCTTGTCGTTGTAACACCCTTGACTGCCTTGCACCTCTTGATCCGCAATCCTTGGATGCCTTTACAGTCTCGAACTTCAATCAGTGAAGTACCCCGAACTCAGGATTAAAGACACGAGTTTTTGTCTTCTCCAACTAAGAGCTTCTTCAAGTATGAACTTTTAAGAACCACTATTTTCACGATGCTATAGTTTGCTTTTAGATTGCTTGAATGCTTTGATTGCTTTAGAGTATGTTCGCACCGGTGGTTGCTTAACTTCAAATCTTCAGATATATATAGGTGTTGATCCTTGAGCATTCCTTCATAGCCGTTGCAAATCTGTAACAAATCAGTCGGTTGGAGAGAGACTTCTTTGTTTATTCCTTTCTGAACGTTGCAAGGCTGGATTCCCATATTTTAATCCATCGATCAACCGTTTTGAAGACTTTGCATGTGAGGCACCAAATCTTTTGAATATAGTAAGCTTAAAGTCTTCAAGGTAGGCCTGGATGAATTATTTAATTCATATCCTTTGCGGGAATCTCTCCAATTTGTCTCCTCACGTTGCATGTGACTTTCCATAATATTTGCTTTTCAACGTACGCTGACGTGGATTTGGAGTACTTGGATGATCTCAAGTAGGCTGATGTAAAGTTAACTTCTCTGTAGTCTGGACTTCTCTGATGGTGACTGTTTGGGACTCGCCTGATCCGATGGCTTGTCTGAGCTCACTTGACTGCAGTTTGGTCAAACTTCTCTGATGATTTTTGTTGACCAGAACTTCTCTAATTTAACTCGGCTGTACCTCTCTGATGAACTCAGCTGTACATTTGTACTTAGCCGTTTTTTAAGCCTAACTTATTTTGGCCCATAGAAGATACTCATTTGGTTCTTCTTTACATTTTGCCAAGTTTTAAACTTAACATAATTTGGCCTATGGAAGATACTCACTTGGTTCTTCCTTACATTTTTGCCAAGTAATAAGTATTTGAATTTATATTAATGACATCATCAAAATCTAACCAGTATTCCTAACAGCAGTAGGGTTACAATAGGGAGATCGACAGCAAGGTATCCCAGACATGAGAAATCGAGGCAACCGATGGCTGCAAGAGGTGGCGAAGATGCAACCACCTAAATTCGACGGTATTTCTGAGACTCCCACTTGGGATCATTGGTTGAAGAAATTGGAGAAATTTTTTGCCGGGATTAATTGCCCAGACGACCGGAGAGCCTCTATTGCTCAGTACTTCCTAATAGGGGAAGCGTCCGAGTGGTGGGAAGCCATCCGGCCTGTAGATCATGATGCGGACTGGATAGAATTTAAATTGATGATGGAAGCTCAGTACTGCCCTTGTTCGGTGAGGGAAGCCAAAGTTCGGGATTTTTCTCTACTCAGCCTTCAGATGTGCTAGTATCTCAGGCGATTAAGACGTTTAACCAGCAACTGGCATTTGTTTGACATTTGGTCAGAACAGATGCAGAAATGATGATCCATTTTGATATGAGAATGAAACCATAAATTCAGAGGTACATGTCCGGTTTTGAATCTACCACTCTCCGTCAACACCAGGATAAAGCATTGGCATATGAAATCAAGGAAGCAGCAATGGAGAAGTTTGCAGAATCCAAGAAGCTGAAAGTCTCTGGTAGTTTCACGGAGCACAAGAGTAGTGGGCCCCGCAAGGCCCATTAATCCTTTCATTCTTTCAAGAAACCTTCGCACCCATCTAAGAGCGGAAAGAACTTCGGAGCAGCATCAGCCACGACGGATGTAACCAGAAAGTGCTTTAACTGTGCCCAGACGGGGCACTATCGACGAAATTGCCCCTACCTATCGTGACTTGTTTTGATTGTGTTCGAGAGAGACATCGTGCGATGTTCTGTGAAGAGGCTGCAAAGTCTTTTAGAGCCCGTACATCACAGCCAGTTCAGAAGGAAGCCAGTATCCAACAGATGCAGCAAAATGTTCAGCTGCCTCAGAATTTTGGTCGCGAACGAGGTAAGGGACAGTGGGAACGAAAGGGGACATCGAGTGCCGGATCCATTCCCCCATGTCTGTACGAGATGAGGAGAATAGATGATCAGGATGCTGCTGTCGCATCAGGTACTGTTCAGATCCTTTCACAGTCAGTTAGCGTTATGTTCGATACAGGAGCTACGCATTCATTTATATCCTTGTCTTGTGTAAATCGTTTGAATATTTCTGGTTTTCATAATTGTGAGCCTTATGTTGTGGGTTTACCGATTGGACAGAGTATTGTGGGAAACTTAGAAACTAGAGATTTCCCTGCATCATTTGGAGGCAGAGAGTGGCCTTCAAATCTGATTATGATAGAAATGCAAGGAGACGACCTGATACTTGGAGATGATTGGCTTAATTGATATGGAGCTGTTGTAAACTACCGAAAGAGGAATATCTCAATCATAGCTGACGATGGTTTCGAAATATTGTTGGAAGGATGGAAACCAGGAAGCTCCGGAAAGATGATCAAGGCAATGAAAGCTGTCAAATTGTTGAAACAGGGCTGTACTGGATATTGGTGCTATGCAATGAAGAAAGAAGACGGAAAATTAGAACTCTCATCCATTCCTGTTGTGAGCGAATTTCCGGATGTGTTTCCTGACGAATTACGTGGACTACCTCCACGACGGGATGTAGAATTCACCCTCGAGCTGGAACCAGGAGCTACACTAATTTCTAAGGCGCCGTATCGTATGGAACCTATGGAGATGTATGAATTGAAGAAGCAAATGGAAGAGTTACTGGACAAAGGCTATATCCAGCCAAGCGTTTCGCCCTGGGGTGCACCAGTTCTTTTCATTCGGAAAAAGGATGGATCGCTTCGATTGTGCATTGACTATCGAGAGCTGAACAAAATGACGATCAAGAACAAATATCCGTTGCCATGGATCGATGATTTATTTGACCAGCTACAAGGAGCAACGGTGTTTTCTAAGATCGATCTGAGATCAGGATATCATCAGCTGAGGATTAAAGAATCTGATGTTCCGAAGTCAGCATTCAGAACTCATTACGGACATTATGAGTTTATAGTGATGCCGTTTGGTCTCACTAATGCACCTACCGTGTTTATGCAATTGGTGAATCGAGTGTTCATAGAGTATTTGGACAAGTTTGTGGTTGTGTTCATTGATGACATTCTGGTTTATTTTAAGAGCCCGGAAGAGCATGCGCAGCATTTACAGATTGTATTAGAACTTTTGAGAAGTGAGCAATTGTATGCCAAGCTTTCTTAGTGTGAATTCTGGCTAAAGGAAGTAATGTTCCTCGATCATGTGGTATCAGCAGAAGGAGTCCGAGTAGACCCCCAGAAAATCGAAGCAGTTATGGATTGGAAGCCTCCTAAGAATGTGAAAGAGGTTCGGAGTTTCTTAGGACTTGTTGGATATTATCGTCGGTTCGTTGAAAGGTTTTCCAAAATTACCCGCCAACTTACTCGACTACTGCAGAAAACTCAAAAGTTTGAGTAGAACGAGATGTGCCATAAAAGCTTTGATGAATTGAAGAAGAGATTGACGACAGCACCGATTTTAGCACTCCCACAGGGAACTGGAGGATTCATAGTTTACAGTGACGCTTCGAACCAAGGTCTTGGGTGGGTATTGATGCAAAATGAGAAGACGATCGCCTATGCGTCACGACAGCTGAAACCTTATGAAGTAAATTACCCAACACATGATTTGGAACTAGCAGCGGTAGTTTTTGCTTTGAAAATCTGGAGAAATTATCTGTACGGGACTCACTGTCAAATCTTTACGGATCACAAGAGTCTCAAATATATCTTCAGTCAGAAAGAGTTGAACATGCGGCAAAGGAGATGGCTAGAACTGATTAAGGACTATGACTTGGAGATTCTTTATCATCCAGGCAAAGCAAATATAGTGGCCGATGCACTTAGCCGCAAGCCTATTTCTATTCAGATGCTGGAGACTCTGGCCTCCCATCTCAGCATTCAACAAGAAATGATTCGCGAAGGAATTGAAGTATGGTTGGAAAGAGTCCAAGGACAACTGTGTGTGATGGAATTAACTTCATCATTAACCGAAGAAATCAAATCTAAGCAAGTAAATGATCCTCTGATGATTCGGTTACGTGATGAAGTGATCAAGGGAAAGGCCCCATGATTCGTAATTCATGATGATGGAGTTTTGAGATTTCAGAACCAACTTTGTGTTCCCAATGTCGATGTTTTGAAACAAACAATTCTGAAGGAAGCTCACAGTACGCCCTATTCTATCCACCCGGGCACCAATAAGATGTATAAGGATCTGAAGCAAAATTTCTGGTGAGGCAACATGAAGAAAGACGTAGCCGATTACATCTCGAAATGTTTGGTTTGTCAGCAGGTTAAGATCGAGCATCAACGACCTACCGGAATGCTGAAGCCGCTCCCAATTCCTAAATGTAAGTGGGAGGACATACCGATGGACTTCATCACTAATATGTCGAGAACCAAGACAGGAATGAACATTATTTTAGTGAGAGTTGACTGTCTAACCAAATCAGCTCATTTTCTAGGCATTAAGGACACGTGGGGACTAGAGAAGCTGGCACGAGTATTTATTTCAGAGATAGTCCGATTGCATGGTACGCCGAAGACCATTATTTCTGACCGAGACGGTCGTTTTGTGTCTCATTTTTGGAAAGCAGTTCATAAGGCCTTGGGGACCAAATTGAACTTCAGCACAGCTTATCATCCGCAGACAGATGGATAATCCGAGAGGGCTATTCAAACGGTGAAAGATATGCTGAGGGCTTGTGCCTTAGATTGGTCAACTTATTGGGAAGTTCATCTGACGTTGATTGAATTCACCTGCAACAATAGTCGGCATGCTTCCATTAAGATGGCACCGTTTGAGGCATTATACGGGAGGAGATGTAGATCACCCCTATGCTCAGACGATTCATCAGACTTGATCGGGACGGAACCAGAATTGATCGTACAGACACGAGAGAAGATAGCCTTGATTCGCGAAAGGCTATTGACCACCCAGAGTCGACAGAAATCTTACACCGACGTACGCCGTCGCCCATTGGAGTTCATTACTGGAGATCACGTACTTTTAAAAGTTTCTCCTACTCGGGGAATCTTTCGTTACAGAAGAAAGGGGAAGTTGAGTCCGAGATATATCGGACCATTCGAGATTCTTGAGAGAGTTGGAAAGTTAGCATACAGATTGGAATTACTGCCGTCATTGAGCCATGTTCATAATGTGTTCCACGTATCCCAGTTATGGAGGTACATAGCAGATCCAAGTCATGTCATTGATTTTGGCGAGATCGAAGTTGCTCAGGATGGCACGTTCGAAGAGAGACTGATCAGGATACTCGAGAGTCGAGTAAAGTAATTAAGGAACAAACCGATCGCGTTAGTCAAGGTTCAGTGGTCACGCCACGGAGTGGTAGAAGCCACTTGGGAAACGGAAGATAGCATGAGGTCCAGATATACAGAATTATTTTCAACTTGAGTTTTGGGACGAAACTCCTTTTTAGTAGGAGAGTATGTAATATCCGGATTAATTATTGAGTATTTCATTTGTATTTGAACCCTGTATTATTCGGAATTGTGATATCAATAATTGAAGTATGATATTTCTAGTATTTGTATCCTTGTACATGATTATGGCAACATGTAAATTTCTCCATGCAAATACGTGATAAGGTACGCTAAAGAGGAAGCTTAGCATACGTTATCCGCCAGAGATAGTGTACGCTACGAATGTAGCGTAGTGTACGTTAATCAGCCAATAACTGAGCTGGACGGCTAGCACATGCGCCAGCCAGACATGGGTCTGGATAAGATTCCCGCGGATGAACCTGGACACTTTTGAAGTCAACGATTGTTAATGTAAGCTAAGGATTATGTCTAGCGTACGCTAATGTGGGTTACTTACGTACATAACCTAATGGTGTAATGTACGTAATCGAGGTCAGAATCAGGATAGTTAACTATCAGGATGATAGTGCACGCTAAATTATGCTGGGTAGTGTACGCTAAGCGACTAACGTACGTTATGCATGAAGGCTAACGTACGTTAAGGTCATAAAATTATAAATAAGACATCACCCCATTTCATTTCAACTCGTTTGTTTCACTTAGCCTTCATTATACCTCGTGCCCAGGGAGACCCCCGCCTCCTTAAACACATATAAACCATCTCTACTTGATCATTGAAGATTGGAGATTACTTATACTTGATCATTGAAGTGGAGAATCATTTTGGATTTGCACATAAGCAACCGGAGTTGGATTCTACCTATTGTCTCGGTGTTTTCATCTTAAGGTATGTTATACTATCTCCGACCTTGGATTCGTGTTCTTAAGGATATGATGATCATGCTATCAAGATATTAAGTTCCAAAGATGATTCATTCATCCAAGCATCATGTTTAGAAGTTGAGATGATTATGCTTTAAGTACCTCGGTTAAAAACATCATAATTTGAATCTTGTTACGATGAAAAAGTAAAGGAAGTTTTCTGATATTGGTAATCCAAATTTGGAAGGTGTTTTCGTAGTAATCGTGGACTTGGCATTAACATCATTGTTATTAGATGAACCTAGGAAATTGATCATAGAAGGATTGTTGTATCTTGTAAATTGGATTATTAATTAAACTTCAAGATGATAGTTTGAATGGTATTAAGATATTGATATCAACCATAGGCCTTCCGAATTATGTATGAGAATTTGTGATCAAGATTGGAGTATGATCACCATGATGATATACGTATCCTTGAATTCGAAGATGTTTTAATCCGTAAGATCATTCATAGTTGTACGAGCATGTTATGTATGGGGATAACATACATTAATCACTGAGGATTTCGTAAGCTTCATAACAAATCGAGACAGTCGTCTGCCAAGTGAGGAACTGTCATGTGTGTTTAGTGTACACTAAGCTATGAAGCTTACGTATGCTAACGGGCAAGGATAACGTACGCTACGTTTGGTACGTAACGTACGTTATATCATCAGACGAGTCAAGTTGACTGATCAGAGAGGGACTGTCAATACATGGTTAGCGTACGCTAGACCTTGTAGCTTACGTACACTAACGAGCAGGCTTAACGTACGCTACCAAGGGTACGTAACGTATGTTAAGCAGGTCAGATAGGTTACGTTTTATGAACTTCCGACCGTAATTTGTATTGTTAGGTGTTCGTACAACTTGAGATGAATTCTATATTATTTCTTTTGTTAAGGTTTGAGCTTAGCAACGTGATTGATCGAAGGGAGCGACCTTCGAGCGTTTTGATATTCGTGGGAATATTATTCTTGTCATCGAATCGAGGCAAGTACTTTAATTGTTCTATATAATGTTATACATATTGTTGAACATATATGTCGTTGTTGTATGTCCACCTCGTGTTGGTCCGACGGGATCATCGAGGGATCTATCTAGCATGCGCTGGATCATCGGATGGGTTTTTCCACCACGGGTTGGTCTGACGGGATCAGTGTGGGTTCTAGGCAGTGAACGCTGGATCGTCAAAATTACCATGTGTATGTTGTGATATCATGTTGTGATTATCATTTATGTATGTTATTTATGAGTTTCTCGTAGAAGGAGACTCGTTGGTATTTTGGCATTCATGTTATTATTATTCTTCGTGAGATGTTGACTAATATGTTGTGGTACTTGTACTAGCATCGTTGTGCTAACCCTTTCGGGATGTACATTTGTTTATGTTCAGGATCCAGGAGAGCAGGAAAACAACCACTGGAGCTGCATGACGACGAGGGTGCAGAGTGATGTTCCGGCTGGGTTTATTCATCTATTGATTGTGTTGTTTTAATAAGTACTCGAGTACGTCGTCGTTTGTGATGATTTGGATTTGGTGATGTATTAATACTCTTCCTTTGGATATTTGTATTCTCAGTATTGGCCAGAATTGTTTGTATTTTATTTCAGTTACTTTCATACGTTGGTATCTGTTATTGTCTTTTCATTTCTTTAGCCTTGTAAATTCTTATGTAAAGGATTTACGCTGTTGTAATATTCCTGAATATATCGGTGGTGTTACAACATGTGTATGTCTTGATAGCATAGTTATAGGTATAATGGTGGGACCAGTATACTCGAACACGACTCATACTTGATTTAGTTACACGGTATTCACTCTTGGAGAGTCGATGACGGATCGAAAGGTTGTGATAGTACGTGGACCTTTGACTTGAGGGTTCAGTAACAGATGTGCCTGTGACGTTTAGTTTGTCATTAGAGTAGTTAGACTCATTTGCTTAATCGCTAAGTCAACCTCGAAGTGCGGACTATACGGGCAGGTAGCAGTCTTTACTGTACGCCAAGAAAGGATTCTATCTCCTGTTAGTGAGCAGGCGAATGTCCTATATGGTTAATGGAAAATAAGATCATAAGTCTTTGGCCAAAGCATTCTGATCTTGTCGTATTGGATAAACTAGTAATCAGTCGGCCTTGATTTGCATTAACACATGTATAGTGTCTAGTCAACAGTAGGGTTTGACTTTACCGTGACCCGAAGACTTGACTGGGACATTTGATGAAGGGTCTGTATGTATATGGTATTCACGACATAATGGTCCTAGAATGATCCCTTTATTCATTTTCAGTCGGGATTTACAGTGCGGCCCGCTAGGCTAGCTAAGTGCTGCTTGCACTCATTAGTTCCTCCCAATGTCGGCTGAGACGAACCTACAGAGTCGCATATCAGGATCATTGACGGATAAATATGAATTTATCATCTCTCTATTAATATAAGATATTGGATATCAAATTATGATTTATTAGATAAATCAAAATAGCGGTCTTATGAATTGAAATTAAGTTACTGGGTAATTAATTTAATTCATAAATAATATTTCTTAGAGAAATATATTTGTATTTGCTATAATTAATTAGTTGGATTAATTAATCAAGTATAAAAACATTGGAGATAAAACGGAGTGTATTTAATGAAGTCGTTTGACGAACGTCCTGTACACGAGCCGAGTGACTTAGCCTGTTTCTTGGAAATTTCCTATAAGGCTGCCCCCCATGTGTCCTCTTGGTTGGTGTTGTCTCCTTGCATGTGGTGATGTCTTTATTTTCTCACATGGTGCCATGTTGTTGAGATATGTGTTGATATATTTATCACCTCAATCATGAGATGAGTTATTAATATAACCATACATTTCTAACACAATTCCACCAACTCAAAACATCACCATTCGGTCGAGAGGAAATAGGAGAGGGAGAGAAATTTTTCTTGATTCCTTCTTCATCTTAGAGGTGTGAGAATAATAAGAAAAATAGAGAGAAAAATTCATATAGTAATTCCTAGCCGTGTTCCATCAAGAACGGATTGCTGTAGATTTTTCCGAGCAACTTACGATGCGTGGTGACGTAGAGGAATTATATTTCCAGTGTTTGGGATGAAGGGATTTTGTGCTCGTGCTCGGGTTTGTGATCATCATCAACTTACGAAGATATTATCCAAGGCTTCAAAGGTATGGGACTTTGATCCTTTGTTTTTGTTCGTTTTATTTTTCGGATATATGTTACCTGATCGACCCTGTTTGGGATTCTTTATATTGAGTTTTATTATTCCGCTGCGTACTTGTTTTTGTATCCGGAATCCCAACAGTAGGGTGGTAGATGAATGACTCCTGATGTCCTCCTAAGAATAAGAGTGTAAGTTTTTTTCATGGATCTAATAAATCAAACAAGAGTAAAACGCATCAGAATAATAAAAGGGAAAACTCAAGATAAGGACCTCGTGCAGTAATTTAATTGTTTAATTAAAATAGTTCGTCAAACTACCTTAATTGGAGAACCGATCTATATCCGGACTAAAAGCTGGTCAAGGTCACCTTCCTCTCTTGGTGATCCACACATTAAAAATTGCAGAAGCCGAAATGTTAGATCCTAACGAATTATATCGATAAACAGTACAACAGATGATTCCTTGCCCGAAGAATTGTATTGTTGATCAAGATCAACTAAGGGAAGAACTTGGAGTGGCCGGATCGGGTCCCCTACTGTAGAGGTGGCAGCGAATTATGTCAAGGGTCGAGTTTTGCTTCACTCAATTAAGATTGTGGTCTCTTTCTTATTACAACTCCTTGTCATAGGTCCCATATTTATACTTAGGGGTCTAAATCAATCCAAACAAACCGAATGTATGCTTGTTCAAACTTGTTTGATATTTTATAGAGCTTTAAGCATTATGTTTTAGCTTGATTTGATTAGTATTCAAATCGAGCTTGAGCGAACTTTTATTGAGCCGACCACAAATCGAGGTCGGATAGTTTGATTTTTTTATATGTGTTTTATAAGTTTTATTCAAATCGAGACGAGCTTTATATTTTATCAAACAAAAAATTATGTTCAAGCTTAGTTCATTATTAACGAAATGAGCTAAAAGAAATTTTTTACCAATCGAACTCGAATCGAATATCGAGTAGCTTAGTTTGATTTCCAGCCATTTTTTATACTAAGTAAACCCTAGAGTCAAAACTCTAGTATTTAGTATGTTACCTTTAAACTTATTAAATAATATAATATATATATATAATATTATATATTATATATATTACTCATTATTTAATCTACAAATAAATATAATATCTAATATTTTATTTACTATACCCAGTTGATCTAATTTAAATAATATAATATATAATATCCAATATTACACATTACTTATTATTTAATTTATTAATAAATATAATATCCAATGTTATATTTGTTTATTATTTTTCCTTGTCTTTAATTGTCGTATGTGTGATTCAAAAGGCTTATATTATGTTGGCAATTATTTAATACATTCTTAAATAATAAGTCATAGGCAGTCTCTAGCAAGACATTATGACTACCCAAATAATATAAGTTTATAGTCCATTAAATCATTTAACGTGTCAAATCCATTTGTCGCCCGATATCATATTTGAACTAAGTCATAGAGATTGTTACTTATTATGTTCAAATGCTTTCTCGATCTTAACTAGATTGATTTAATCAAATGACTCTTCATTTGAGCATGGCTATGCATTTCCTTATGTCCTACTTATCGAGGGCCCTAGCTGACATCTCTCTCCTGAAAGAGAGGGACAAATCCCAATCTTCATTATTCATTATTGATTGCTAATCTCTATGATCACTAAATTTCAGAGACGTTGGATTACATCAAGACATAGCATTTATCATGTTGGACTCTATCATAATCTCAGGTTTAATGATTTATTGACATACTGCTAATTGAAGTTCACATATGATATTTTCTCTATTTTTAGTATCCATATTTAGCGTCTTGCTTGCAATCGTCATGACATTTCGAAACTATTTTATTCTGCACTTTTTGACATTCGAACGCTTTCGGGGATGTTTTAGGTAAGAACGTATATTGTGGCAACTTTTTCCGCATTTAGATACGATCCGTGTAGTCTTACTCGGAACTATTGATTTGTCATTTCTACAAGTTCATTATATATATTTATATGTGTTACGAGCTTCAGTATGACCGTTCAATCTCGAATCATGGTTTCTGTACGCTTGGGTTGTTTTATAATTTCCTAAAGTTTTATGCGTTCATTTTGGTGTTCGTTTTTCCTTACCTCTGGGTGCCGGAATCGTGTTTTTTTCAGTGCTTGGGTTCTTCGTTAGAAACTCTTCATAAGCGCTTCATTATTTTCGCATTCGGGTGTTGCTTTAGCCCTTTTAGATATTGAACAGACCTGTTGTCTGCAGTAGGGTTACTACCATAAGTCTGTGCCAGCTACAACCGCAATTCCAGTGATTGTACGACCATTAGCTCTGCATTATACGTCCGTGACACCAGTCTTGTTATGACTGTGGCTTTATGTTTTACGGTCGTAATCTGAGGTGTTGGAAATCGGCCAGTCCAATGAGCTACTTACAACTGTAGAAATATATAATTACGGTCGTACTTCTCGTCTGTCACAGTCGTAAGCCTCTTTTGTTACGGTTGTAAACGTAACAGTATATATGGCTGGCGGCGGTCGGAAACCATCATTTTCTCACCTTTTCTTCTTCATTCCGCGACGGGGCGACTTCTTGAGGAAGGTTCCGATTGTGTTTTGTTCCAACATCAATTAGGAGACGATTTAGATCATTCTACCATCAAGTCATCCATATTTTTATCTTCAAATCAAGGTAAGTCCCTCAACACCCTAGTTTTGGAGATTTGGGAATCTAGTTCCTACTTAATCATGTTATGTGGTGGAATTATAATTATGTAATGATAGAGGATTGTGTTCCTTACGAAACCATCGTTTGATTGATGTTGTTCCTTGATGGTTGAGTTGCAGAAACTCATGCTCTTGCAGTGTTCGATTAAATGTGTTAGAGGAGGGATTTGGGTGTTCCTTATCATATTTCCTTGTTCAAATCATTAATTGAGCTTTGATATGATCATAGAGTGAATTCTGTGTGAAGGACTTGACCCAAACCCTTTCGTTCATCATTTCCTTCATATTTTAGAAGCAATTGCAAGTATTTAGTCATATTTAATGAGTTTTGCACAATTATACATGTGGAATCTTGCTAATGAGTGGGAAAGATTTTATTATTCTCACAGGGATGCCCGATTGGCATATGGTGCTCCATGCTAGGGGTGGTGGATCATGAACGGGGGACATTCCAACTAGCAATAACCGACGAAACATATGAGATCGAAGCTGAGGGAGCTGGATCATGGATAACCATGAGCGATACATTTTATTTTGAGTCGAGGACCCTTGAGTATTATGATTTGTTATTTGATAATACTCCGGAATATTAAATTGTACTTATTGAAGTTATTTTCTTTATAAATGGCTTAACATGTTTGACATGGTTATATACTTGCACCAGTGTTTCTAGCACTAACCCCTTAAATAGGAGAAATGCCTTGCATGCATTTCAGGTGATTTCCATTGTGAGGAGCTGGCACGGGGTACGCATGAGACGGACAAGCAGCAATGGCATTAGGCAGTCAAACAAATAGTCTTCTGTCATAGCTAGTCACGTGTCGGTCTTGGAACTTGGTTTTCATAAAGTTTACATAATTTACTGTGAAATCCCCTCCATGGCAATTGAATTAGAGGCCACGACCCAAGTAGTTATTTTTCATCTTTGTTGTAAATGTATGTTACCAGCCTGGTATACCTTTGTGGAAGGTTCTACAACGTGTAATAGCCCTAATGAGATTGAGGTGTTATATTTATGGTATTAGAGCTTAGGTTTGTGAAAACCTAGGTTGTTGGTATATTGGGTCTGTTTGGTCGACTCGTAAGGGTCATTGTTTGACCCTAATATCATTGTGCTTTTCTCATAACATGCGACCCATGACTGTAAGACTTATCAATTCTCGTATTTGTTTGACGCTTTTGATCATGAGTGAGAGTTGGTGAATTATTATTAATTGTGTAAGATTTTATATCATTGCCAATCTTTTATTGTTTGCTTTTTCATTCTTAAGGATGATGCGAGGTAGAGATAGATGTTCTAGAGGACGCGACTGAAGCTGTGGTTGTGGTGCCGATGACGAAGGGGTCGTGCCTTCTCATTTAGTTATCAATTTAGCATTCCACATAGTGCCGAACACCATTCATGTGAGTTCTGATGGTCATTTGAACCTTTAAGCTAATCAGAACCAACCTATGGGTAATAACGCCGGTCATGGAGTTGCTGTTGATTATGGTACCGCCACTTCAAGGGGGATTGGATAGTGTGGTTAAGAATATAGAATTCTTTTGCGATTGCGGAAGCGATAAAGTGCGGAATGTAAATGACACAGCGATATATAGAGGTTCGACAATGTGCCTACATCCTCTCTCCTTATCTTTTTCTATAGGATTAAGATTAACCTTTCCGCCTTGTCATCTATGGGTTCGAGGGAAACTGTTACAATCTTGTCTTTGTCTTCTATCGGTGCGCTAGCCTATGCTATAACATGCGTTATTTGCGTCTTTGGTTTCTTGTTGATCCTTTGTTGTTTTCTTCTGACTCCTTCAACTTATCATCAAAATCCTTTTATATAAATGTGGAATAGATATTCCAACAATCTCCATCTTTTTGATGATGACAAAACAACAAATCTTCGATGGGATTAATACCTATAAAATACAAAAATATACAGATCAAAGTTTTCGTCTTTGTCCATTTTTGTTAGTCTCCCCATCATACCTTCTCTTCTCTTCTCCTTCTTCCCATTTTTCTTCCCTTTGTTGTCATTAGCAAAAAGCACATTTAATCATTAAAATTATACCTATTATTCTGCAGAGAAATGGGTAAAAGTTCCTCCTGAAAATACCTACTACCCCTGAGTTAAATAAAAATTTATTTGAATAATCAACTGTGAATTTTTGGAATCATCCGACTCTTGGTCGTTTTTCATTTGGCAAATAGACGATGTTCGGTATTATGGTTACCTTTGAAATCTATATTTTCTTTATTTTTATCCTTCATCTTGGGCTTTTACACTTTGTAATGTGATGTCCGATTTTTAAACATTTACCACAATTGGGTATTTTTCAAATTTAAGGAATTATTTGATTCATCTTGTTTTGAATCTCATTGTTTATTTAACAAAATTTTTTGAACTCAAAGTAATTTTTCAAATTTGTCATTTCCACACGAAAATTTGTCCATTAAATTTTTAAGTTCATTTTGAACTTTTATTAAGTCATTTTTCAATTTATTCTCTCTTTCTAAACACAGAGAATGATCATTTTCAATTGATTTCTCTTTTTCTCGAATTTTGAAGATTTCATCTTCCAATAATTTATTTTTTATTTTGAGGGATTTGTTATCTTTTAACAAATTTTGAAAATCCGTTTGTAAAAGGTGGAAAACATTAAAAAGTTCATAGTGAGATGAGGTACTTACCTGGCTTTCGTCATCGTTGTCGTCAAACGAGCTTCTTGCCATGAGTATGAGATTATTTTGAATATTTTCTTCTTCGTCTTCGTGACTCCAGGTGGCTATTAGCACTTCCTTCTTAGAAGTCGTGCCACGACAATTCTTCGCAAAGTGGCCGGGTTTTCCACAATTTCGACATTTATTGTCAAATATTTTTTCTCGTTCCAGACTTGCTAATTGATGTCTTTTCTTCGCCGGTTTAATAAGGTTTGATACTTATGGATGTTTTTGGCATAAAATGCGGATTCTTCATCATTATCATCCACCGGGATTTCTTGATTATTATCCGACATCTTCTTAGCTTTTAGAGCTATTTTTTTCTTCTTGGGTTTTAGCTAGGCATTTTTAGATTTAAGCACAATCTCGTAATTGATTAGCGAGCCGACAACGGCGCTAAAATGAAGAATATTGAGATCTTTAGATTTCATGATAGTCATAACTGTCCCGTCCCATTCACAAGGTAGTGATCGCAAGATTTTCTTCACTTTTTCACTACTTGATAATGGTTTCCCAAAACAAGCTAGTCCATTTGTAATGACCGAAAATTGGTCGAGCATGTTTGTTATGGAATCTTTTATTATGAAAAGCTCGTAGTCGTGGAGAAGCATGTTTATCTTCGTCACCATCCGTAGTCTTGTTTCGACCGTGACTTTCTATTGTACGAAATCGGTTAGTCCAGTGAGCTACTTAAAGTCGTATAAATATATATTACGGCCGTACTTCTCGCCCATTACGGCTGTAAGACTCTTTTGTTATGTGCATAACACATAACATTATATATGGTTGGCAGCGGTCGGAAATCATCATTTTCTCACTTTTTCTTCTTCATTCCACGGTGGGGCGACTTCTTTAGGAAGATTCCGACTGTGTTTTGTTCCAACATCAATTAGGAAACATTATAGAGCATCATATCATCAATCTATCATCAAGTCATCAATCTTTCATCTTCAAATCATGGTAAATCCCTCAAAACCCTAGTTTTGGAGATTTAGGAATTTCTGGGTAGTTTCTTCCTCTAGTTCCACTTTAATCATGTTATATGATGGAATTAGGGTTATATAATGATACAGTATTATTTTCCTTATGAGTGCATAGTTTAATTGATGTTATTCCTTGATGGTTGAGTTGTAGAAACCCATGCTCTTGTAGTATATGGTTAAATGTCTTAGAGGGGGCTTTGGATGTTCCTTTATCATTTTCCCTTGTTCAAATTGTTAATTGAGCGTTCATATGATCATAGGGTGAATTTCATGTGAAGGACTTGATCCAAAATCTTTTCATTAATCATTTTCTTCGTATTCTAGAAGCAAGGCAATTCTTTAAGTACATGTAATTGATGGAAATAAAACGCAGCGGAAGCGGTGGGCTTTGGATTACTAAAATCGTTCGTCATAAACCGGATTTATTTAGGCTTGTCAAATAATTAATTAACAGATTAATAAGCAATTTAAATGAACAGAATTAATCTACGCATCGAACTATGATAATTTGTATTATTATTCCTAGATCTGAGAGATCTAAGAATACATTACCTTTGAAGCAAGTTCATCGAATTTTTACTCGATCTCTGTAATACCACCAGTATTACATGCTTTTTCACTTCGGGCGCTCACGTTTATTTCTTCTGTTTGATAAATAAATGTACTCCATTGCAATAAAACATATTTTGTATAATATGGTTGTACTGTATTGTTCGCATCAGTTATTCGTGTATTGTGATGGTATGATGATTGACGAACTTTCAGTGACATACCTCGATGTCGTTAGGTAATTATCGGTGCGAATATGACGGTGGCCAACGTCTTGTTTCCCGAGATATTTCCAGACGACATGGAGAGGGAGTCGTGTCATAAGAAATTAATGTGATAATAATTTGGCAAACAAAACTGTCCTTTACGTACGTTATACTCCGAGTCATTACGCACGCTATATATGAGTCGTTACGTACGTTAAACATCGGCTCTTACGTACGTAACATCGGTCTTCGGTCTTCGGACAGGAATCTTCGTCAGGTATTACGCGTGCCGACCAACTTTCGGCGTGATTGTGACAGGCAAGTCAACGAGGTGTTACGTACGTTAACCCGCTTTCGTTACGTACGTAACGATGTGTGTAAATCATTCCAGCGAGTTCCTTACGTACGTTAATATTTTGCCATAACGTACGTAGAGTCTCTTACGTACGTAAACCGTCAGGCATAACGTACGTAAGTGAAATCTGAGTTTATAAAAGAACACTTTGCCTTTCATTTCTTCCGTCCCAAAAATCATTCTTCTCCCTTGTACACTACTCTCCACCATCATTAAACCAATTCTAACCTCCCAATTCAAGTGCTATCCTATTAGAGTACGTTAATCAAGCTTCGGGGAAGGTCTTGAAGGTGTTATCCTCTCGTTCTCCTTCGCCCACCGTCGTTCTTCATCATCTTTTGTCAGTAAAGGTAAGTTTATCCAACCTTGAACTCATTTCAGTATTGTTTAGTAAGTTTTAGTAAACCTCGGATGCCTTGGGTAGCTTAGAACCCTCAGTAATAATCGAACCGGTATATAACTATCGCAATTGTTAATCGATATCCATCAAAGCTAGAAATTGGAATGAATAATGGTAGAACTCATAATCATATTTCTAATCACCAACTTCTCGGAATCATCTTGAAGGATTTCATGTATAACCGTGTTATCATGTTGAAAAAACCGTTAATGAACCCTTGATGAAGTTACCAACAATTTCTAGCCGAATAGATACCGAAACATGTTAAGATGATGGATTAATCGTTCTAGACTTGCATATTAAGACAACGATGAAATCTTGGTGATTGTTGGTTATAATTAACTAGGAATGTTGTGTTAGAACACTATTGTTTAGCGGAAGGATAACTTATAAAGAATGTTGCCGAACCTAAGAAATTAATGGCACGCATTATGGTTAAAAACGGAGAAATTCGATTCCGACATCATAAGCAACTAGGATAGGGTTCCAACAGGCGGGAGGGGGAGGAACGTCGTTGATCATCATTTTTATCATAAGATGTTAATCGACAAACATGTAATAGGTCGGATTTCCAAGTGCGATCGTTCAAGCCGTTGCCTTGTCAAGAAATAACTCTCGTCGGATTTGAGGCAAGTGAATCTTGCTCAGACCTTACCTCTTATAATTTTAGACATAGTAAATATTACTATTGTGGAATGGTGCTCTTACGATTATCTTGTCCGGAGTATTCCCGAGTAGATACTACCGTGACCCTTGGCCGCGGCCTTGGGAGATTTCCCGTTGGACCGTGTTGCGGGGTAAAACCTGAATGGTACCCAGGTCCGGAGTATTCCTGTGTAGATACTTCCGTGACCCTTGGTTGCGACCTTGGGAGTTTTATGTGCTGATAAAAGGAATAACATGGAACATTCGGTGATAACTTTATTCCTTGAAATTATTAGATTTTACCTTTGAGTTTGGTTTGGATTGTTTCTGACCTAGGTTACTGGCACGACATGTCGTGCCAGGTAAATTTGTTGAATTTGTGCAGGACACCCCCGAAGGTTTTGGCCAGGCATGAGCTGTGTTGGAAGAAGGCCTGTTAATTTCTTAAATCAATTTGAACATTCCACGTTGTGTAATAACCGTATGTACGGACACTATTTGCTTTTGTACTTTGGGTTGTACGAATACTTTCTTAATTACTTCCATATATTACCACTTTTAATAAAATATTTTAGAAAATATTTTCAAAAACTTGCCTTGTGGGTCCCTCATGGGATCTACGGCACTGTGGCGTCCCAGTTCATTTTGGGGGCGTTACAGAAAATGGTATCGGAGCCAAACACTCACGTGGAAAGTTTTACCAAAAATATTTTGAAAACGTTTTGCCTTAAAAATCCAACACTTCTGACGACCGTAACTCCTCGAGGGATGTCGAGGTAAAATACACGTAAATCCTTAAGGATCAAGTATGATGTTTGGATTCAGTAAGAACTCAGAGAATGTTTGCATTAAACTAACCTGTTAGATTGAACGAACATCACCAATGGCACGTCGAGGAGCTAGAAGAAACGTAAATGACGCACAAGGTTCCGCTATGAACCAACAGGAAGACAGAAACACCGGAGAAACTAATCCAGCCGGAAATCAACCACCGCCTGTTAATCAGAACGAACAGGAAGCGGAAAACCAGAACAATGGGGGATTTGATCCAGCCTTCGTTCAGACTCTCGCCCAGGCCACTGCTATGGGAATCGCTCAGGTCAACCGGGCAGAACAAGTACCAGTCATTAACATAGAAGAGAACACCGGGAAGGACCGTTGTCTGGGAGAAATGATGAAGGCCAGACCACCATTATTCGACGGGTTAGGGGATAAGCACGTGGACGATTGGATCTCGGAGATGGAGACTGCCTTCGAGGTGATCGACTGCCCAGGAAACCGAAAAGTGCCACTCGGGATCAACCAGCTCCGTGACACCGCAGCCCGATGGTGGAGGACCTATAAGCCAGAGGACAGAATAGTCGGATGGCCCGAGTTTTCCAAACTATTGAGAGACGAGTACTGTCCCCGATCAGTTCAAACTGCACGAGCGCGGAGTTTCTTCAATACAGGCCTCGAATTTGCCGCATTTAAATCATTCGGGCATACAGACCGAGCTAAGCTATGTCGCATGATGGTTCCATCCGAAGACCAGCCGAATTTGTCACCTTGCTCAACGGTTGCCGAGGATGTTCAACGCTACGCGGCGGGGTTTCATTGCACCACGTTGAGGGCATACAAGGACGTGGTCACGGCATACGCCAGACGGTTGTCGGGCCTCGGATGCCGGCACAACCAAAAGAAGCGAAGACAAGAAACCATCAGGAGCACCGGCAGAGTGAATTTGGGAATTGGGTTCCCCTCCAAATCAGCAGCCTTCGTCCCAATGAAAGGAACATCTGACGGGCCTTCTCGCCGTAGCTGTTTCAATTGTGGCATAGCAGGGCATACCATGAGTCAGTGTCGTAAAGCATCGACAAAGTGCTTTTCATGCGGAAGGGGTGGGCACATGTCTCGCTACTGTTCTCGGATCAAACCTACACCAAACCCGGCTCCTCAGAGTCAACAAGGCTTGGCACAGACATCCAGAGCGTCTGCCATGTCCGACTACCGATCTCCACCTCACCAATCTCCTCTACACGGTGCCGGAAGAGGACATGGTTGCGGGGGAGGTACTGAACCCTCCTCGGGGACACTACCGTCCCACGTGTTCGAACTAAGGGCTACTGACGACTAGACTACTCCTGCTGTCTCAGGTACACTCCTTATTAAATCTCAGCCTGTTCATGTACTGTTTGATACTGGAGCAACCCACTCGTTTATATCCGTAGAATGTGTTAACCGTTTGCATCTCTCTTGTGTACCCTGTGAGTCCATTACTGTTAAGCTACCCTAGGGTAGCAGGGTGGAGGGTAACTTGGAAGTTCGAAACTATCCGATTCGTATCAATAATCTGGGCTGGACAACCAATCTCATGGTCTTTCCACTCCAAAACGAAGATGTGATTTTAGGTATGGACTGGATGACGATGCACAAGACGGTATTGGATACCTATCACCTGACCGTTTCTATTACGACCCATGACGGTGCCACTCACACAATTAGAGGCCGAGAGCACTTCAGTACTAAAGGGCCCCTCAGTCTCCTTTCAGCAGTAGCATCTCATGATGATCGAGGAGCGTATTACTGGTGTTATATTCTTCAGGAGGGCATGTCACAATTGTCGGTTGCTAACATTCCTGTACGGAACGAATTTCTGGACATATTCCCCGACGAACTACCTGGATTGCCACCACAAAGAAAGGTCGATCTCTCAATCGAACTTGAGCCAGGAACGACGCCTATATCCAAGGCACCATACAGGATGGCACCAGCCGAAATGAAGGAACTAAAGTCACAACTCGAAGAATTACTAAGGAAGGGGCTCATTCGTCCAAGTACTTCGCCATGGGGTGCGCCAGTTCTTTTTGTGAAGAAAAAAGACCGCTCTCTGCGCCTTTGTATCGATTACAGGGAACTTAATAAGGTCACTATTAAGAACCGTTACCCACTTCCAAGGATTGATGATTTACTGGACCAACTGCAAGGGGCGACTGTGTTTTCAAAGATCGACTTACGTTCGGGATATCACCAATTGAGAATTCGAGAGGAGGATATTCCTAAGACCGCATTTCGATCGAGATATGGGCACTACGAGTACATGGTGGTGTCGTTTGGCCTGACTAATGCTCCAGCCGTTTTTATAGAATTGATGAACAGGGTTCTGACAGAGTTTCTTGATAAGTGTGTGGTGGTTTTCATTGACGATATTTTAATTTATTCCCGAAGCCGATGGGAGCATGGGGAACACTTGAGGCAGGTGTTGAGCGTTTTAAGGCAACATCAACTGTATGCTAAACTTTCTAAATGCGAGTTCTGGATGCCAGAGGTAACCTTTTTGGGGCATGTGATTTCAGCAGGAGGCGTTAAAGTAGACCCCCAGAAGATCGAGATACTTATGAATTGGGAACCACCTAGAAACGTCAAAGAGGTGAGAAGTTTCCTGGGGTTGGCGGGATATTATCGACGGTTCGTCGAGGCCTTGTCCTGTATCGCTCAGCCATTAACAAATCTGCTTAGGAAGAACACCAAGTTTGTCTAGACAACAGATTGTCAGGAGAGTTTCGACAAGCTAAAAAGGAAGCTTACTACTGCCCCAGTGTTGGTACTACCGCAGGGTACGGAGGGATTCGTAATATGCACCGATGCGTCTAAGCACGGGCTGGGATGTGTGTTCATGCAAAATTATAGGGTTATCGCTTACGCCTCTCGACAACTTAAACCTTATGAGGTGAACTACCCGACACATGACTTGGAACTAGCTGCAGTGGTTCACGCTATTAAGATTTGGAGACATTACCTATATGGGGTTACCTGTAAGATCTTTACGAACCACAAGAGTTTAAAGTATATTTTCACGCAGAAAGAGTTAAATATGAGACAGAGGCGTTGGCTGGAGTTAATCAAGGATTACGATGTAGAGATTCTATATCACCCTAGAAAGGCCAACGTCGTAGCAGACGCACTGAGTCGGAAAACTACGCAGGAGGTGACACTATCTGGTTTGACAGTACAGCTGGAGTTGCAGCAAGATCTCAGGAGAAATGACATTAAAGTGTGGATACAACACCGCCAGGGACAGTTGTGCTCGATTGATATTCGCTCGTCTCTGTTGGACGAGATACGCCTAGCACAGATGGAGGATCCAGAACTTCGTGCGATCGGCGCAAAGGCCGAAGGGGGAGTTATTTCAGACTACAGGATCCAAGGGGGCTTAGTTAGATTCAAGAACAGGATTTGCATTCCACCTAATGACGAGCTTAAGCAAACTATACTCAAGGAAGCTCATTCTACTCCCTATTCGATACATCCCGGGGCGAGCAAAATGTATAAAGACCTGCGAAAGAGTTTCTGGTGGAAGAATATGAAGCAAGAGGTAGCAAGGTTTGTCGCTCGATGTATGATATGTCAATAGGTGAAGATTGAATACCGTAGACCGGCCGGAATCATGCAGCCCTTACCCATTCCGGAATGGAAATGGGAGAGCATATCAATGGACTTTGTCACCAAGTTACTAGTGACGGCGGGGGGAAAGGACACGATATGGGTTATTGTATACCGACTGACAAAGTCGGCACACTTCATTCCAATTCAGGAGGCCATCGGAACAGAACAGCTAGCTACCATCTTTGTTCGGGAAATCGTGAGATTACATGGTGTTCCCTCGGGGATTATTTTGGATAGAGACACTAGATATGTGTCCCGCTTCTGGAAGGTTGTCCACCAGGCCATGGGTACTCAACTGCATTTCAGCATTGCCTATCACCCTCAAACGGATGGACAAACAAAACACACCATACAGACCCTGGAAGATATGTTGAGAGCATGTGTACTCGATTGGGGCAAGGACTGGGCTAAACACCTCTGCTTAGCGGAATTTTCGTACAACAACAGCTGGCATGCAAGCATAGGCATGGCCCCCTTTGAGGCCTTGTATGGTAGGAGGTGCAAGTCTCCCCTATGTTGGGACGATGCATCCGATGTCATCGCCACCGAGTTGGATCTAATCCAGGAATCTATTAAGAAGATATCCATTGTTCGAAAACACATGTTGGCAGCATAGAGTCGCCAAAAGTCTTATGCTATGGACCGGCAGCGACCGTTGGAATTTATGGTTGGGGATCATGTTTGGGTTAAAGTATCTCCAATGCGGGGCATTCGACGCTTCGGCTAGAAGGGAAAACTAAGCCCGAGATTTATTGGCCCGTTCGAAATACTGGACCGAGTCGGTAGACTCGCTTATCGGCTAGCATTACCACCATCGTTAGACGGAGTGCATAATGTCTTCCACGTCTCCCAGCTGAGGAAGTACGTGTACGATCCTAGCCACAAGATCAACTTCGAGGAAGTAGAGATTTCCAATGATGCTACCTTTAGGGAAGTTCCAACAGCGATTTTGGATCGACGCGTAAAGACACTAAGGAACAAGAACATACCCCTTGTTAAAGTTCAGTGGTCGCACCACGGTACGGAAGAAGCGACTTGGGAGACCGAGGCGAGCATGAGAGAGAATCATCCCGAGTTATTTTCTAAGTTTCGGGACGAAACTATTTTTAAGGGGGGTGGTATGTAATACCACCAGTATTACATGCTTTTGCACTTCGGGCGCTCACATTCATTTCTTCTGTTTGATAAATAAATGTACTCCATTGCAATAAAACATATTTTGTATAATATGGTTGTACTGTATTGTTCGCATCTGTTATTCGTGTATTGTGATGGTATGATGATTGACGAACTTTCAGTGACATACCTCGATGTCGTTAGGTAATTATCGGTGCGAATATGACGGTGGCCAACGTCTTGTTCCCCGAGAGATTTCCAGACGACATGGAGAGGGAGTCGTGTCATAAGAAATTAATGTGATAATAATTTGGCAAACAAAACTGTCCTTTACGTACGTTATACTCCGAGTCATTACGCATGCTATATCTGAGTCGTTACTTACGTTAAATATCGGCTCTTACGTACGTAACATCGGTCTTCGGTCTTCGGACAGGAATCTTCGTCAGGTAGTATGCGTGCCGACCAACTTTTGGCGTGATTGCGACAGGCAAGTCAACGAGGTGTTACATACGTTAACCCACTTTCGTTACGTATGTAACGATGTGTGTAAATCGTTCCAGCGAGTTCCTTACGTACGTTAATATTTTGCCATAACGTACGTAGAGTCTCTTACGTACGTAAACCGTCAGGCATAACGTACGTAAGTGAAATCTGAGTTTATAAAAGAACACTTTGCCTTTCATTTCTTCCGTCCCAAAAATCATTCTTCTCCCTTGTACACTACTCTCCACCATCATTGAACCAATTCTAACCTCCCAATTCAAGTGCTATCCTATTAAAGTACGTTAATCAAGCTTCGGGGAAGGTCTTGAACGTGTTATCCTCTCGTTCTCCTTCGCCCACCGTCGTTCTTCATCATCTTTTGTTAGTAAAGGTAAGTTTATCCAACCTTGAACTCATTTCAGTATTGTTTAGTAAGTTTTAGTAAACCTCGGATGCCTTGGGTAGCTTAGAACCCTCAGTAATAATCGAACCGGTATATAACTATCGCAATTGTTAATCGATATCCATCAAAGCTAGAAATTGGAATGAATAATGGTAGAACTCATAATCATATTGCTAATCACCAACTTCTCGGAATCATCTTGAAGGATTTCATGTATAACCGTATTATCATGTTGAAAAAACCATTAATGAACCCTTGATGAAGTTACCAACAATTTCTAGCCGAATAGATACCGAAACATGTTAAGATGATGGATTAATCGTTCTAGACTTGCATATTAAGACAACGATGAAATCTTGGTGATTGTTGGTTATAATTAACTAGGAATGTTGTGTTAGAACACTATTGTTTAGCGGAAGGATAACTTATAAAGAATGTTGCCGAACCTAAGAAATTAATGGCACGCATTATGGTTAAAAATGGAGAAATTCGATTCCGACATCATAAGCAACTAGGATAGGCTTGTAACAGGCGGGAGGGGGAGGAACGTCGTTGATCATCATTGTTATCATAAGATGTTAATCGACAAACATGTAATAGGTCGGATTTCCAAGTGCGATCGTTCAAGCCGTTGCCTTGTCAAGAAATAACTCTCGTCGGATTTGAGGCAAGTGAATCTTGCTCAGACCTTACGTCTTATAATTTTAGACATAGTAAATGTTACTATTGTGGGATGGTGCTCTTACGATTATCTTGTCCGGAGTATTCCCGAGTAGATACTACCGTGACCCTTGGCCGCGGCCTTGGGAGTTTTCTCGTTGGACCGTGTTGCGGGGTAAAACCTGAATGGTACCTACGTCCGGAGTATTCCTGTGTAGATACTTCCGTGACCCTTGGTTGCGACATTGGAAGTTTTATGTGCTGATAAAAGGAATAACATGGAACATTCGGTGATAACTTTATTCCTTGAAATTTTTAGATTTTACCTTTGAGTTTGGTTTGGATTGTTTCTGACCTAGGCTACTGGCACGATATGTCGTGCCAGGTAAATTTGTTGAATTTGTGCAGGACACCCCCGAAGGTTACGGCCAGGCATGAGCTGTGTTGGAAGAAGTCCTGTTAATTTCTTAAATCAATTTGAACATTCCAAGCTGTGTAATAACCGTATGTACAGACACTATTTGCTTTTGTACTTTGGGTTGTATGAATACTTTCTTAATTACTTCCGTATATTACCACTTTTAATAAAATATTTTAGAAAATATTTTCAAAAACTTGCCTTGTGGGTCCCTCATGGGATCTACGGCACTGTGGCATCCCGGTTCATTTTGGGGGCGTTACAGAAAATGGTATCGGAGCCAAACACTCACGTGGAAAGTTTTACCAAAAATATTTTGAAAACGTTTTGCCTTAAAAATCCAACACTTCTGACGACCGTAACTCCTCGAGGGATGTCGAGGTAAAATACACGTAAATTCTTAAGGATCAAGTATGATGTTTGGATTCAGTAAGAACTCAGAGAATGTTTGCATTAAACTAACCTGTTAGATTGAACGAATATCACCAATGGCACGTCGAGGAGCTAGAAGAAACGTAAATGACGCACAAGGTTCCGCAATGAACCAGCACGAAGACAGAAACACCGGAGAAACTAATCCAGCCAGAAATCAACCACCGCCTATTAATCAGAACGAACAGGAAGCGGAAAACCAGAACAACGGGGGATTTGCTCCAGCCTTCGTTCAGACTTTCGCCCAGGCCATTGCTATGGGAATCGCTCAGGTCAACCGGGCAGAACAAGTACCAGTCATTAACATAGAAGAGAACACCGGGAAGCACCGTTGGCTGCGAGAAATGCTGAAGGCCAGACCGCCATTATTCGACGGGTCAGGGGATAAGCACGTGGACGATTGAATCTCGGAGATGGAGACTGCCTTCGAGGTGATCGGCTGCCCAGGAAACCGAAAAGTGCCACTCGGGATCAACCAGCTCCGTGACACCGCATCCCGATGGTGGAGGACCTATAAGCCAAAGGATAGAATAGTCGGATGGACCGAGTTTTCCAAACTATTGAGAGACGAGTACTGTCCCCGATCAGTTCACACTGCACGAGCGCGGAGTTTCTTCAGCGCAGGGCCTCAGAATTTGCCAGTACCAGAAATCATTCGGGCATACAGGACCGAGCTAAGCTATGTCGCACAGATGGTTCCATCCGAAGACCAGCGAATTTGTCACCTTGCTCAACGGTTGCCGGAGGATGTTCAATGCTATGCGACAGGGTTTCATTGCACCACGTTGAGGGCATACGAGGACGTGGTCACAGCATACGCCGGTACGGTTGTCAGTTCGGATGCCGGGCACAACCAAAAGAAGCAGAAGACAGCAAACCAGTCCGGGAGCACCAGCAGAGTGAATTTGGGAATTGGGTTCCCCTCCAAATCAGCAGCTTCGTCCCAACAGAAAGGAACATCTGACGGGCCTTCTCGCCGTAGCTGTTTCAATTGTGGCATAGCAGGGCATACCATGAGTCAGTGTCGTAAAGCATCGACAAAGTTCTTTTCATGCAGAAGGGGTGGGCACATGTCTCGCTACTGTTCTCGGATCAAACCTACACCAAACCCAGCTCCTCAGAGTCAACAAGGCTCGGTACAGACATCCAGAGCGTCTGCCATGTCCGACTACCGATCTCCACCTCACCAATCTCCTCTACACGGTGCCGGAAGAGGACGTGGTCGCGGGGGAGGTACTGCACCCTCCTTGGGGACACTGTCGTCCCGCGTGTTCGAACTAAGGGCTACTGACGACCAGACTACTCCTGCTGTCTCAGGTACACTCCTTATTAAATCTCAGCCTGTTCATGTACTGTTTGATACTGGAGCAACCCACTCGTTTATATCCGTAGAATGTATTAACCGTTTGCATCTCCCTTGTGTACCCTGTGAGTCCATTACTGTTAAGCTACCCGAGGGTAGCAGGGTGGAGGGTAACTTGGAAGTTCGAAACTGTCCGATTCGTATCAATAATCTGGGCTGGACAGCCAATCTCATGGTCTTTCCACTCCAAAACGAAGATGTGATTTTAGGTATGGACTGGATGACGATGCACAAGACGGTATTGGATACCTATCACCTGACCGTTTCTATTACGACCCATGACGGTGCCACTCACACAATTAGAGGCCGAGAGCACTTCAGCACTAAAGGGTCCCTCAGTCTCCTTTCAGCAGTAGCATCTCATGATGATCGAGGAGCGTATTACTGGTGCTATATTCTTCAGGAGGGCACGTCACAATTGTCGGTTGCTAACATTCCTGTAGTGAATGAATTTCCGGACATATTCCCCGACGAACTACCTGGATTTCCACCACAAAGAGAGGTCGATCTCTCAATCGAACTTGAGCCAGGAACGACGCCTATATCCAAGGCACCATACAGGATGGCACCAGCCGAAATGAAGGAACTAAAGTCACAACTCGAAGAATTGCTAAGGAAGGGGCTCATTCGTCCAAGTACTTCGCCATGGGGTGCGCCAGTTCTTTTTGTGAAGAAAAAGGACCGCTCTCTGCGCCTGTGTATCGATTACAGGGAACTTAATAAGGTCACTATTAAGAACCGTTACCCACTGTTGTGTCAAGAATTAACACTCTCCGACCGGCGATCGCCTCGGAGATCGGGCGACCGAGTCATCGCGAGCAGCCTAAGGCGAATCGCCGACCAATGACTGTGCGGCCGAGCCTTAACCCAGCGGACAAGCTAAATCGGCCAACCGAAGGTCCCAGGACAAGTCCCGGTGCCGAGCGATCGACCTCAGATACGATCATCACTCGGTACTCGGCGACCGACTCCTGGCGACCGACAAGCGGGCGATCCTCTCTCGGCTTCTGCCGACCGACCCTTGGTGACCGACTGAATGCCGACCCTCAGCAACTGGCCGATGGCGACCTCTGATGACCAGCTAGAGACGACCGCCTCATGTCGATCAGCACCGACAGCCATCTAGTCGGCAAAGGCCGAACCTTAAGACTGTCTCCACGTGCAAGATACGAGACAAGATCCGCATATCTCGGATCATTGACCACAGCCTGGCAGAATCCTTCCACCAGCCGACAAGCCGCCGAAAGCTGTCAGTAGGGCCGCATGTGACAATTGATTCCGCCGAAAGCTATCAGTAGGGCCGCATGTGACTAACTCCAGACGCATGCTGGCTCCTCATTGGACCACCCAGCTGGCGCCAGCCTCTTCCTTGGACTTTAGCCCGACAGCCCGGGTGATCGACCCATTATAATATTGGCCGGCGGACGATCGCCCCATTATTATAATGGCCAGAAGGCGATCGCCCGCCAAAGGACAGGACCCGGCTGCCACTATATATACAAGGCCCCCTGCATTTGTATTTTCTCTCTGCATTATCGCGATTTCAGTGTACATTACAGAAGCAAAACACCCAGCACTTGGCTATATCCAACTCTTGGCAACAGCTATCATTCGGTCTTACTTCTCCCGGCCTCTCTCATCAGGAAGACGATCGGCGGGGACGAAGAACACCGAGCTTCGCTCAAGAGCCGGATTAACAGAGTCTTTTTACACTCATTGTATTTAGATTTCTCTCATTAATACTTGTATCCACGAATATTTGTATTAATAACATCTCGCGAGAGCATTCAAGCCCGGGCCTAACAAACCCGACAAATCTTGTATTATTTATCTTCTCTCGGAAGTGCTCCCGCAATTGTTGTTTGTTGTCCGTCTTCCAGCAGTATTAATCTTCGGATAAATATTTTGGGCAACAACAATTGGCGCTACAAGAAGGGCATCTAACCCTCAAATTTTTATACCTACCATCCCGAAGAACACTCACTGTTCTCGGGGCAGATACTTGAAGTGACACTCACTGCACTTCAAAGAAATCCTTCAGAAATCATGTCTTCCGCCTCCGCGTCGAAGAAAGCCGACCACCTCGGCTGCACCCCGTTCCATCCTACCCGAGCCACAGCCGATGGTGGAAGGCAGCCGCCGCGGTCAGAGACGCTCGATCCCATCCCTGGGCGGCGGCCCGATCCTCTCGCTCGATCAGCTCCGAACCAAGGAACAGATCGACGAGGTCATGGCCGTCCTACAGGAGCGACGGAGTGCTCTCGATGCGCCTCCTGCTATCACCCCCTCGGCCTCCCGCCGGAAGTCCAAGCGGAAGCTCAAGGCGTGCGGCGAGCGATCGCCGAGAGGCTCTCGTCCAAGAAGAGGCGCTCGCGGCCAGGGCACCTCTGTCTTCGATCGCACAGGCGGTGACCCGACTCAGCGGCCAAGGCAGTCCGGCCCCAGCTACGAGACGACGGAGTTTGAGTCCATCACCAGGAGCTCGGCCTACCCGGCTCCCAGAAGGCAGCCCAGCCGTCTGGCTCCCCCTCGCCAAATTGCCGAGGTCGGCAGCAGCGGAGTCCGGAGATCGGTACACGATCGCCTCGGCTCCCGCTCCCAAAGCCGATCAGCGAGCAACCGAGCCACGGCGATTGCCGCATTACAACGTCAGCTCGACGACGTGAAAGCGCTCCTGGAATCCAGGGCAGGCGCCATGAAGACGATCGCCGAGCCAAGCGAGCCGCTCGCGATCGACATCGAGCTCGCCCCGGTGCAGCACAAGATCGCTCCTCCTCAGACACCCGTGTACGAGGGGCGATCGGACCCCCAAACACACCTGCACAAGTTCAACATCTACATGACCGGGTGTGGGGCATCTGACGCGACCAGGTGCCGAATGTTCCCTCTGACACTGGACGACCTCGCCCACCGGTGGTACACCTCATTGCCACCTCGGTCCATTGGCTCCTTTAACGAGCTGGCGCACGTCTTCACGGAACACTTCGCCACCAGGGTCGTCCGGCCAGAGGGTCGCCTTCGCATGATGCAAATCAAGCAGGGAGAAGAGGAATCCGACTCGGACTACATCGACCGGGTAGACGTGATCATCCTCAACGGCGAGCCCGTAAACGATGAGACCGCCCTCTACGCGGTCCTAGGAGGTTTTCAGGGCTTCTCGCCTATGTTCAGGCATCTCACGAAGACCCAACCGACGACCTACGCAGCCTTCCGGGCTAGAGCCGCAGATTTTCTGGCCAGGCAGAGGCTTCTTCTTAGCCTAGGAGTACCGCGATCGGCGCCCGAGCGACGACCTCCAGTCTCCCAGCCCGATCGCTACTATCCAGCAGAGCCGGAGGACTCGATCACCGCCTACAGTCCATTTTAAATGAGGGACTAAGACTCGCGATCGCCTCCGCCGCACATCATAAAGCCATGGTCCTGGCAGTCGATGGAACCGACTGCTTCAGCCATGCAAGGTCCCTTTCGGCCGAGATCGCCTGCCCTTCGTTTAAATACGAGGCCGGCATAGTCTGAGGGCTCTCCAACATTAATCAGTGGACCCATGCCACAACCCCCGTCTCAACGTACACCGTCGAGGTCGTCCATCTCCATGGCTGGCCGAGGTGGAAGCAGAGCTAACAAGCCGCGGGCGTGGAGTTGATTCATACGACGCTGCCTCGCGCAAGGACTCCTCTAGACCGAGACCGCACGCCCTTCGTTTAAATACGAGGCGAGGCGCAGCCTAACAGAGGACCCTCATAATAAAGTGAGTCACGAGACACTCAATGTCTTCGCGCATCAAGACACGGTCATGGAGTCGGTCCATCGATCTCCGCGACTGTGCACGATTCCTCAAACAAGCGAAACCACCAAGTTTCCGAGGGGGATCGGCCAATATTGTTTTTGCAGGTACAAGACCGAAAGATAGCTAGCCAATCGACCATGATAGCCCAAGTCCGAATCCTAAATCAGCTCAGGAAGATCGCCCGTCCTCATCCTTACACGATCGCCAGCAAGAACCACCTCGCCCCATGTCTTCAACATAGGAGCAAGCTGGGGGGCAATTGTTGTGTCAAGAATTAACACTCTCCGACCGGCGATCGCCTCGGAGATCGGGCGACCGAGTCACTGCCGAGCAGCCAAGGCAGAACTGCCGACCAGCGACCAGGCGGCCGAGCCTTAACCCAGCGGACAAGCTAAATCGGCCAACCGAAGGTCCCAGGACAAGTCCCGGTGCCGAGCGATCGACCTCAGATACGATCGTCACTCGGTACTCGGCGACCGACTCCTGGCGACCGACAAGCGGGCGATCCTCTCTCGGCTTCTGCCGACCGACCCTTGGTGACCGACCGAATGCCGACCCTCAGCAACTGGCCGATGGCGACCTCTGATGACCAGCTAGAGACGACCGCCTCATGTCGATCAGCACCGACGGCCATCCAGTCGGCAAAGGCCGAACCTTAAGACTGGCTCCACGTGCAAGATCCGAGACAAGATCCGCATATCTCGGATCATTGACCATAGCCTGGCAGAATCCTTCCACCAGCCGACAAGCCGTCGAAAGCTGTCAGTAAAGCCGCATGTGACAATTGATTCCGCTGAAAGCTGTCAGTAGGGCCGCATGTGACTGACTCCGGACGCGTGCTGGATCCTCATTGGACCACCCAGCTGGCGCCAGCCTCTTCCTTGGACTTTAGCCCGACAGCTCGGGTGATCGCCCCATTATAATATTGGCCGGCGGACGATCGCCCCATTATTATAATGGCCGGAAGGCAATCGCCCGCCAAAGGACAGGACCCGGCTGCCACTATATATACAAGGCCCCCTGCATTTGTATTTTCTCTCTGAATTATCGCGATTTCAGTATACATTACAGAAGCAAAACACACATCACTTGGCTATCTCCAACTCTTGGCAACAACTATCATTCGGTCTTACTTCTCCCGGCCTCTCTCATCAGGAAGACGATCGAGATATGGGCACTACGAGTACATGGTGGTGTCGTTTGGCCTGACTAATGCTCCAGCCGTTTTTATGGAATTGATGAACAGGGTTCTGACAGAGTTTCTCGATAAGTGTGTGGTGGTTTTCATTGACGATATTTTAATTTATTCCCGAAGCCGATGGGAGCATGAGGAACACTTGAGGCAGGTGTTGAGCGTTTTAAGGCAACATCAACTGTATGCTAAACTTTCTAAATGCGAGTTCTGGATGCCAGAGGTAACCTTTTTGGGGCATGTGATTTCAGTAGGAGGCGTTAAAGTAGACCCCCAGAAGATCGAGACTGTTATGAATTGGGAACCACCTAGAAACATCAAAGAGGTGAGAAGTTTCCTGGGGTTGGCGGGATATTATCGACGGTTCGTCGAGGCCTTCTCCTGTGTCACTCAGCCATTAACAAATTTGCTTAGGAAGAACACCAAGTTTGTCTGGACAACAGATTGTCAGGAGAGTTTCGACAAGCTAAAAAGGAAGCTTACTATTGCCCCAGTGTTGGTACTACCGCAGGGTACGGAGGGATTCGTAATATGCACCGATGCGTCTAAGCACGGGCTGGGATGTGTGTTCATGCAAAATGACAGGGTTATTGCTTACGCCTCTCGACAACTTAAACCTTATGAGGTGAACTACCCGACACATGACTTGGAAATAGCTGCAGTGGTCCACGCTCTTAAGATTTGGAGACATTACCTATATGGGGTTACCTGTAAGATCTTTACGGACCACAAGAGTTTAAAGTATATTTTCACGCAGAAAGAGTTAAATATGAGACAGGCGTTGGGGAGTTAATCAAGGATTACGATGTAGAGATTCTATATCACCCTGGAAAGGCCAACGTCGTAGCGACGCACCGAGTCGGAAAAGCTGCAGAGGTGACACTATCTGGTTTGACAAGATGCAGTGGAGTTGCAGCAAGATCTCAGGAGAAATGACATTGAAGTGTGGATACAACACCGCCAGGGACAGTTGTGCTCGATTGATATTCGCTCGTCTCTGCTGGACGAGATACGCCTAGCACAGATGGAGGATCCAGAACTTCGTGCGATCGGCGCAAAAGCCGAGGGGGAGTTATTTCAGACTACAGGATCCAAGGGGGCTTAGTTAGATTCAAGAACAGGATTTGCATTCCACCTAATGACGAGCTTAAGCAAACTATACTCAAGGAAGCTCATTCTACTCCCTATTCGATACATCCCGGGGCGAGCAAAATGTACAAAGACCTGCAAAAGAGTTTCTGGTGGAAGAATATGAAGCAAGAGGTAGCAAGGTTTGTCGCTCGATGTATGATATGTCAACAGGTGAAGATTGAACACCGTAGACCGGCCGGAATCATGCAGCCCTTACCCATTCCGGCTTTTATACTTTGGGTTGTACGAATACTTTCTTAATTACTTCCGTATATTACCACTTTTAATAAAATATTTTAGAAAATATTTTCAAAAACTTGCCTTGTGGGTCCCTCATGGGATCTACGGCACTGTGGCATCCCGGTTCATTTTGGGGGCGTTACAATCTCCTTGTATTTCGACCTTCAGATATTCTAGAGTATAACCCCGCCTATATCCGGATGTCGTGTGGGCAACAATCTACCGGACTGCTTGGACTGCAACTTAGGCTCGGCCGAAACTTTTTTCTTGAGAGTCACTCGATTTTTCTTTATTTTTAGTATTATGTAAACACTCTTAGAAAATTGATGTGTTTTCTAAATTGTGGAATCAAAGACACAAGTCAATATCCACAATTAAACACAAGACAAAAAAATTGATTTCACAAGTTGGAATAATGCAAATCGGCCGAACCCCTCATGTCCTATTTATAGGTGTTATGGACTACTCTAGGGATCTTAATTAGGATTAGAGAAGGACTCCTAATAAACCTCAAATTTCCATATTAGGAATTTCCTAATACATTGAGTCTATTAATATCAACTCAGTCCACTAGAGAGTTAATATTGCACTTCCTACCAAAATCTCAATTTACGAAATCGGGCTCCTTATTTAAATATATTATTTCCTGTATTTAAACTATCGAATGTCCATTAATTAATTTAAGCTACTGATAACTTTAATTAATTAATATCTAACCCAGGTGTACTACCACTCGAACCTTATTATTATATCGGAATTAAATCTACCTGCAGGGTTTAATATAATAATCATTGTCGAGCTCCTCAAGGGGACATCATCAACCCACACGAGTCGGGACACGATTTCTAGTAATAATAATAACTGCCATATAAATAATATTATTGCCCAAGATACGAGGCTTATTGAGTCGATCATTTTGACTCTCACCAATGGTAAATCAAAGCAATAAGTATTATAAATACACAATTAAATATTATATACTTAGAATTAAGAAATAATAATTATCCGAGATTTATGTTCTTCTTAAAGTCAATACATAAGACACTATCTCACCTCGATCCAGTTCAACGTATGCAAATACGCTAATGTATGCTAATAGTCAAGACCAACTCGTCTCAAGCATACACTACAACCTTTCATATAATTTTTCGAATAATTATATAGGTTTTGAACTATTATATTATTTTATAAGGCATCGATAATATGATCTTCCGTGTGACACCAACACACTACATTATCTACAATATAAAATAATTAGGCATTTCATTTGCATAATCATAACGTGAATAAATATGTAAAATATGTGGTTAAATGTAATTATTATTCTCATAGGCAGTATACAGAAAAATAAGGTAATACAAGCATAAAGTATGCTTTGCAGTATACAACCCTAACAATCTCCCACTTATACTCAAAGCATGCTTTAAACTATACTACTATATTACATAGTCTATCATTTTTCCCACTTATACTCAAAGCAATGCTGCCATACATCGTAATCCCATTCCTTCCACACGCGTTTCAAAAACTTTTGAGGGTAGGCATTTCGTGAAAGGATCAGCAAGATTATCTTTCGTTGCAACCCTGGCTATAACTACTTCTCCTTCCTTTACGAAGTGTCGTATGATGTGGTACTTGCGGTTGATATGTTTACTTTTCTTGTGAGCTCGTGGTCCATGGAATTTGCGACAGCACCGGTATTGTCACAATAAAGTGTAATACCCTTTGGCAAATCGGGAATCACATCTAAGTCCTGTAGGAAGTACTTGAGTCATACCGCCTCCTTAGCTGCCTCAGAGGCTGCCACGTACTCGACTTCCATGGCAGAGTCTGAGAAGCATTTCTGCTTCACACTCCTCCAACTAATGGCTCCACTTCTCAAGCTAAACACATTGTAATACCCGGTTGTAATTCATTCATTATCATTCAGTAATTATCAATCAGTAATGGTCACTCAGTAATTTTCACTCATTAATAATCACTCATCATTCATGATCCATTCATTTTTATTCATCATTGGAATTTTGTAACCGTGTATCAGTTACCGATCGTAATTCGCCTCCGTTTGAGTCTTGAGACGAGAGTATTATCATTATCATCGTGATTGGTAGTCTTGTGTTTGAAGTATCACCTATGGCATGTTGTGGACTTGTTTACATTCACATACGTATGGTTTGTCGGATCATTTATCATTTGTAGCGAGAAACGGAGTTGTCGGATTTTTTGTCACTCCAGCAGCGAGTTACAGCCGCAACTAATCAGGCATTACGGCTGTAACATGTATTCGTTGGTTTAAGAATGTTTTGGACGAAGGGGAGATACGGCTGTAAGGATAGGCGGATATAGCCGTATCATGCGTTCGTTGCTTTCAGAATGGTTCGGACGAATGGGACTTACGGTCGTAAGGATTGCGGCATATGGCCGTAAGATGAGGCAGGTACGGCCGTAAGATGAGGCAGGTACGGCCGTAAGGCTTGGCTGGTTACGGCCGTACAATTCAAGCAGGGCGTCCAGGCAGTTTCGACGAAGGCTTCATATGCCCGTAAGTTTTGCCGAGTACGGCCGTATCAGTCGAGTTACGCCCGTAAGGCATGTGCGGGTACGGCCGTATGACTGTCGGCAGGTGTTTGGACGAGGGCGAGTTACGCCCGTAAGGAGGGCTTGTTACCGCCGTAAGTCTGTTCACCTTGGAAGGTTACGGCCGTAAGATAGGTGAGTTACGGCCGTAACTCGGAGCTGTATTTAAAGGATTGAACGGGACTTTGAGCTCATTTTCTCATTTCTTCATCTTGGTTCCGAGAGAGAGAGTTGGAGGGAGAGATTTATCATCATCAAACAATTATGTGTTCGGATTTCATCATCTTCATTCATTTGTTAAGCTTGGATAGTCGATTTAACACATGTTCATCGGATCAAAGTATTTGGATCTTCAAAGGTAATATTCTTCAACATCTTGGATTCCGATTTTGTGTTGAGATATGATGTTTTGGACATTATAATCATGCTGTATGAAGAGATATACGTATGATTATGAGTGTGTATGAATATTCATTGGATTATTGAAGGAATTATTCAAGAACACTTTGAATATTGAGTTGGATTTGGGGGTTTTTGATTAGTTGTTGTTGAAATCACGATTTGGGATATTCATATTGGATTATTGATTGTATTGAAGATATTTTGTTGGTTTGTATCACTCCTTGAGGATTTGATATTGGTATAATTAAGGATTGGTTGTAAACAATCGAAGATCGGTTACAACGTGTTTGATATAATGCCCCAATGAACTTGGTTTAGTCGTATCGACGTTTTGAGTTAGTTATAATCGTGTTTCATTAGTATGTTGATTGGATTGTTGGTAATTATTGTTATTCAAGGTTGTTTGAGCGACTGACACCACATTTAGGACGTTTGTTCGTGGAAGGACATTCTTAACTAGTGTTGTGTAAGTTAATTCTTACTCGGTTAAAAGGATATTCATTCCTTTCATTGTTGTTCATTCATAATCATAATTCATTCATAATGTATTAACCATATTGAGACTTGTAATTGTCAATTAATCACTTCATTCACGAGGAACGACGCTCCAATCATTTCAAAGAGCTATCATTCATTTCACTATTATTTCATCTCGGTGAGTCATTCTTGACCCTTGTCGGGTTGTTATTCATTAATAATCATCATGGTCACTTTTGATCGTGTGACCTTCTGGGTTCATATTGCGTGGCTGGGTGCGGATGTGTGGAATTTTTAGTCAGGCACACGATAGTCATGTGTTGGGTTCACTGATACATTGGAATGTGCACACGGTAACGCTTACCTCCGTGAGACTAATTAGGTACAAGGACGGGTGTGTCCGGGCACTCGTCTTGTGCACTCGCGCAGAACATTACAGGTGTACTATGATGCTCCTCTTCAGCTTAAATTCATAACTAAAGGATAATTCATAATTGAGATATATCATGATTGTGTATATTCAACCCTTGAGGATTGTTGTTCTGTGTAACTGACCCCGTTGGGGGATATTGTTTTCAGGACACGGAAAGGTAAAGGCACGGGAAGAGCATGTTGACGGCGAGGAGTCCCAGTGATACTAGTAGGGGGGCCCCAGTCCTTTCAGTCTTTCATGTCTTTCTTCATTCTATTTCCGCTGCAAACTTCTGGTTGAATGTTCATTTATTCAAGGTTGTATATTTTATCTTCATATAAAATGTACAAGTATTCTGTATTCCTGGGTGTATGGTACTTAAAGCTCTTCATCGGAGTATTTGGTAATATAATGTGGTTTGGTACTACAATTATATTATTTAATTCATTAATTTTCATTCGCTTGGTGGGTCCCAGTTGGGGTTCCACGGCACTGTAATAGTCGCCTAGTTTGGGGTGTTACAGAGTTGGTATCGGAGCGTGGTTTTGAATACTACCTTACAAGTCATGTCTCATTGAAATCATCATTCACCAGATTAGTATCATTGGACTTTCGTGTCACGTGTGACCTGTGCAGTAAGAATCATTCATTCATCACTCATCAGTTAACAATCCTCAAACATCATTTTCATTTTGATCATGTTAACTAATTAATCACTCAGTTCATTTCATTACTCAGTTGTTGATCTTGAGGATCATATCATTAATCTTGTTAACTTGTTCAAGATAATCATTTCAAGAATATCATCAGATAATCATGTCACCTCAGTTAATCATTCATGTAATCACTGTGTTAGAGCGTGTATGCTCATTTTCATCATTTCATGACGTAATCATAATTTGGTACTCATACGAGATCTATGATTATCATGCGACCTTCCTACTTCAGTATGGAGAGAGCTGTCAGGGGACGCAGGGGGAGAGGCCGCGGTGCGGGCCGAAACCCGGGAAATAATCACTCACTGTCGGGAAGTCGTACCCAGGACTCAGCTCGATCGGAAGATGTTCAGGTTGATCCACTCACTTTTATGTAGGTCATGATGACCCATATACAATTGCTTAATCATCATCGTGCCACTCTGGCCGAATTAATTGAGAGAACTCTTATGTATGAGCCTGCTGCTAAGGAAATTGCTGAGCAACAACCTTCATCTGCTAGCAAGAAATCAACGAAGCGTAATCAGTCCGAAGGCGGTCAGTCAACCTTCAAGAAGTCTCGTGTGGGCTCTATTTTTTCTGAGCGACCTCCTACGGCACAGAAGCCCGCAGAGTCTCAGTCCCGAGCGGCCAGTTCGGCCATCACCTATTTCAACTTTGGAGAACTTGGTCATTTCAGCACTAGGTGTTCGAGGCAGGATATCACCTGTTTCAACTGTGGGATTGCCGGGCATAAGGTCCGTTTCTGCCGAAGAGAGTCCAAGCATACTCCGGTGGCATCTCAAGCCCCGAAGCAATCAGCGGTTCAGAATCAGGCCACTCAGTCCGTGCTGTTTAAGACGACGGGACCAACTAAAGGTGGAGCTCATACTTTTCAGATAGGAGCATCCGGTTCGGGGGCCGGCAAGTCCCGAATTCACGAGATGAAGAGGACCGATGATCCAGAGGCCCGAATGATCTCAGGTATACTTGAAATTCTATCCCAACCTGCATGTACCCTTTGTGTTATTGGTGCATTGCATTCATTCATTTTCGAGTCATGTTTGAGTAGACTACTTTTGGATAGTTCCACTAGTTGTGAACCCTATGTCATTGGTCTACCAGGCGGTAGAAGAATTTTCGGAAATCATGAGGTTAAGAACAGACCAAATTAAGCTTAATGACCGCGATTGGTTGGCGGACCTAATCGTGGTGGATTTACCTAAGGACGATGTAATATTGGGTATTAGTTGGATGGATCGTCATGATGCCATCCTCGGTGTTCGTAAGCGTATGGTCACTATCATTTCAGTTGTTGGAGCCGAGTGTGTATTTCAGGGAGGTAATCCACGTTGTTCTGGAAGAATCAATAATATGATAAAAGCAGTGAAATTACTCAATCAGAGGTGTTCAATCATTCATCATATTATTGTCATCGATTGGCCGTTCTAAGGCAAAAGCTGTTCAATCATTCATTGCATCATTGTCATCGATTGGCCGTTCTAAGGCAATCGAGGTGTTCAATCATTCATTATACCATTGTCATCGATTGGCTGTTGTAAGGCAATCGAGGTGTTCAATCATTCATTGTATCATTGTAGTCGATTGGCCATTCTAAGGCAATCGAGGTGTTCAACCATTCATGGTATCATTGTTATCGTTTGACGATGTACTCCCAGACGAGCTACCTGGTTTACCTCCACCAATGGATGTGGAATTCACGATAGAGTTGGAGCCTGGTACGTCCCCATTATTGATGGCACTGTATCGGATGGGCCCGACCGAAGTGCAGGAACTAGAGAATCAATTGGAGGATTTGACCGAGAAGGGTTATTTTCGACCGAGTGTATCCCTGTGGGGAGCACCAGTGTTAATTGTCAAAAAGAAGGACGGTTCATTTCGATTGTGTTTTGATTATCGGGAGTTGAACAGGGTGACGATCAAGAATAAGTATCCTCTACCCCGTATTGATGATATCTTAGACCAACTTCAGGGAGCTTCAGTATTTTCCAAGATTGACTTAAGATCTGGATATCATCAGTTGCGAATTCGAGAGCCGGATATCGCGAGGACAGCGTTTCGAACAGGCTTTGGTCATTATGAGTTGTGGTAATGCCGTTTGGGTTAACTAATGCACCTGCGGTATTCATGGAATTAATGAATCGGGTTTTCATCAACTATTTGGATCAGTTCGTGGTTGTCTTCATTGATGACATTTTGATTTATTCTCGTGAGCGAGAGGAGCATAAGGCTCACCTTCATCAGGCTCTCGACGTGTTGAGACGAGAGAAAATCTATGGAAAGTTTTCCAAGTGTGAGTTCTAGGTGTCCGAGGTGACGTTTCTCAGACATGTAATTTCGTCAAGCGGTGTACGTGACGATCCCCAGAAGACGGAGGCGATCCGAGATTGGAAACCTCCGAAGGATGTTAAGGAAATCCAAAGCTTTCTCGGATTAGCCGGTTATTATCGGCGATTTATGGAAGGATTTTCTAAAATGGCTCAACCCATGACAAGCCTTCTGCGGAAGGATAAGAAATACACGTGGTCCGACGCGTGTCAGCGGAGTTTTGAAGAACTCAAGAGCCAGTTAATTTCAGCACCTGTCCTTTCCTTGCCACAAGGGACGGAGGGATTTGTGGTTTATAGTGACGCGTCCGAATACGGTCTTGTATGTATATTAATGCAGAATGGGAAAGTTATCGCTTATGCTTCACGGCAATTGAGACCTTACGAGGTTAATTATCCGACCCACGACCTCGAACTAGCAGCCGTGGTTTTCGCGTTGAAGATTTGGCGTCATTACCTTTATGGCGTCACCTGTCAGATATTCACCGATCATAAGAGTTTGAAGGATATATTTACTCAGAAGGATTTAAATATGCGACAGAGGCGGTGGTTGGAACTAATCAAAGATTATGATATCGAGATCCTGTACCACACGGGTAAGGCAAACGTGGTTGCCGATGCCTTGAGTCGTAAGTCCGTTCAGGAGAAAATGCTTGCTCGTTTAACGGTTCAGAAGGAGCTTCAGCAGGAATTTCTTAGACCCGAGATCGAGGTCTGGTTACAATGAGTGCAAGGGCAACTTTGCATGTTAGATATTTCATCTCCACTTGAGGAGGCAATCAGAGTGAATCAGGGTTCAGACCCATCATTGTTGCGCATCCGTGAGGATGTGGCTCAGGGGGAAGCCCCTGGATTTGTGGTCCACGAGGATGGACTTTTGTGATTTAAGAATCGGTTATGCGTACCGGCGAATGACGAGTTGAAAAACTCGATTTTGAGAGAAGCTCATGCTACCTCTTATTCCATTCATCTGGGGTCTAGCAAGATGTACAAGGACTTGAAACAAAATTACTAGTTGAGTAATATGAAGCGAGAAGTCGCGGAATTTGTTTCGAGATTTTAACCTGTCAGCAAGTCAAGATAGAACATCACCGACTGGCGGGTATGCTAAAACCGCTCCCTATTCTAGAGTGGAAGTGGGAAGATATTTCTATGGACTTCATCACGAGTTTGCCGACGAGTCGTCGTGGCATGAATACAATTTGGGTAGTTGTGGACCGTTTAACTAAGTCAGCTCATTTCCTTGAGATTAAGGATACATGGGGTCCCGAGAGACTTGCCCAGTTGTTCATCAAAGAGATAGTGAGATTGCATAGTACTCCTAAGAGTAATGCTTCTGATCGCGACGGACGATTCGTGTCACACTTTTGGAAATTAGTTCATCGTGCCAGGGGAACTCAGCTTAATTTTAGTACAGCTTTTCATACTCAGTCCGATAGACAATCAGAGAGAACTATTTAGACATTGGAGGACATGTTGAGGGCATGCGTCCTCGATTGGAAAGACGATTGGGAAGCCCAACTACCGTTGATAAAGTTCACGTACAATAATAGTTGGCATGCTTCGATTAAGATGGCACCTTACGAGGCCTTGTACGGTCGTCGTTGTCGATCTCCTTTGTGTTGGGATGACTTATCAGAATCAATCGGCACTGAGCTCGATATGCTTATAGCCGCCCGTGGGGAGGTAGCTTTAATCAGGAGTCATTTGTTGCCCGCTCAGGGTCGACGGGAATCATACACAGATAATCGTCGTCGACCACTAGAGTTCGAGACAGGTGACCACGTTTTGGTCAAGGTATCCCCGAGTCGAGGTAACTTCCATTTCGGGAAGCGGGGAAAGTGGAGTCCGAGATTCATCGAACCGTTTGAGATTTTGGATCGAGTAGGCAGTCTGGCTTATCGATTGGCTTTACCTCCGGTGTTGAGCCGAATTCATAATGTGTTTAACGTCTCTCAGTTGCGGAATTATGTTGCCGACCCGAGTCACATACTTCAGATCGACGAAATCCAGATCGCGGATGATCATTCGTATAAGGAACGTCCTATACGAGTTTTAGAGCGGCGAATCAAATAGTTGAGGAACAAGACGATTCCTTTGGTCAAGATTCAGTGGTCTAGACATGGAGTCGAAGAGGCTACTTGGGAAACCGAGGATAGTATGCGGGAGAGTTATCCTGAGTTGTTTGACCCTTAGTTTCGAGGACGAAACTCTTTTTAAGGGGCGGAGTATGTAATACCCAGTTGTAATTCATTCATTTTCATTCAGTAATTATCAATCAGTAATGGCCACTCAGTAATTTTCACTCATTAATAATCACTCATCATTCATGATCCATTCATTTGTATTCATCGTTGGCATTTTGTAACCGTGTATCAGTTACCGATCGTCATTCGCCTCCGTATGAGTCTCGAGATGATAGTATTATCATTATCATCGTGATTGGTAGTCTTGTGTTGGAAGTATCACCTATGGCATGTTGTGGACTTGTTTACATTCACATACGTATGGTTTGTCGGATCATTCATCATTTCTAGTGAGAAACGGAGTTTTCGGATTTTTTGTTACTCCAACAGCGAGTTACGGTCGTAACTAATCAGGCATTATGGCCGTAACATGCATTCGTTGGTTTAAGAATGTTTTGGATGAAGGGGATATACGGCCATAAGGATAGGCAGATACGGCCGTATCATGCATTCGTTGCTTTCAGAAAGGTTCAGACGAATGGGACTTACGGCCGTAAGGATTGCGGCATATGTAATATCCGAAATTTCTACTACCATTGTTTAATATTATTTTATCCGAGTTATATTGTACAGTGTGGAATCTGTACAATATAGATAAAATAAATGAAGGACTGAGATGTCAGTATCGGTATAATTGTCGTACTTGGTCGACAATTGTATTAGAAGATATAGTGCGTCATGTATACGTATCCAGTATGTCGAGACGGACGAGAAATGATGGAAATGGCTAAGTGTAACATTATTAGCGCACACTAATAATCATGAGTAGCGCACGCTATCCTGCAGGTTTAGTGCACGCTACAGACATAACTTAACATACGCTAGTGAAGAACAGCTCAGAGGGAATCTACGCGTGGACCAGGCCACTTTCGGCGCATGTTCTGATAAGTCAATGGATGTTGTAATGTAGTGTTAGCGCACGCTAATGCATGTTGATTAGCGCACGCTAACTGTATATCGGACAAAAAGTAATCTTATCCTCGTCAACACTTTCGGCGTGTGGACCAGTCTTCGGAACATACATACAAACGAGTCAACTGATATTAGCGCACGCTAAACGCAAGGACTTGCGTACGCTAGAGAGTGTAAATTACGTACGCTAATGCATGGGCATTACGTACGTAAGTGCATGTACGAAGCTAGATAGTAGCCCCTGAACTGCCATAGCGCACGCTAACAAAGTCAGTTAGCGCACGCTAAAGCCGTAGCGCACGCTAAACATGAGATGTTAGCGCATGCTAGTAATGTATTCTATATAAGGGAACAGACGGGTATTATGAAGCATTTCGTCCATTTCTTTCCTTTCACCCGATAGAGAGAACCTTGGGAGGACATTTGGAGTTCTTAAATACTGAGGGATGATCCTCTTTAACAAGATTAAAGATGGAAATCATGGATTAAAGCTTTGTTCTTTAAATCATTGGCGATTCTTGGAAATGGATTCAAACTTGGGATTCAATCCATTCCTTCAAAAAGGTAATCACTCATCATCTTTGGATTTCATTTTGGATTGAATGTTTATGTTCTTGAGTTGATGATTATTACATAAACGAGTTGATAAGCATGATTATGAGATGGATTACCGGAGTATGATATGATTCGTGTGGTTTGAATTGTGTAATTCGTTTTCTTGAGATAAGTTGGTGAATCCTTATCCTCAGTTTCGTATGTTGATGTTATTGTTGATGATTACTCTTTGTAATGGAAGATTAAGGAAGTGTTGTTACGTTCTTGATGTTTCATATATTGATATTAAGGAAGATGATATATGGATATAGAACTTGGATTATAAGTTGGATGATTGTTTATATGTTAAAGGATATCGTATTTCATAGTTTTGATGACTATAAACATGGTTTTGGATCACTTAGTGTTCTTGATAATCGTCATATATTGATCGGTACTTGAAAAACATGCAAACTGTACAGCATTAGCGCACGCTAAGCTTACTGCCTAGCGCGCGCTAACGGGAGCAACTTAGCGCACGCTACGTTAAGTGATTAACGTGCGCTAAGAAGGCAGAAAGTGCAGTATTTTCGTGTTGTGGTTCTAAATTCCGATCGTTTAAGTTGGTTTGATCAGACTTGTGGTTAACCGAGATATTATTGAGCCGTTGGGTTTGTAAATTGGTTTTATCGATTGTTGATTGTTGTCGAACTTGTTGTTTATCGATTATTGTAATAGGTTGAGATTATTGATCGGTGTTTATAACCGTATGTTGCGGTCGTGTTCGAGTATGTTCGTGAATGGCGTTGGTCAGGTCCGAGGAGCTAGTAGACGAAGATAATGAGATTAGTGACGGCTTAATCATCGTTGTATCGGTACCGAGGTAAGTTATTACTTGCTAAGTTTATAGTATTTAATGAATGGTTTCCGTTTCATTTGTGTATAATTTGTGTAGCAATGTTTATAATCGTAATCACAAGAGATTTGGGATTATAAATCGTATTCGAGTTTTGGGAATCTAAATCATAATGTATATGATTTGCTTTCGTTATTGGTATACTTGTATATCAAGGATATATTGTGATAAAGACGAAGATATGAATTATCTGCAATTCGTGATACTTTGGACCGTCGAGTATTGAGGATAATGGTCATGATGGTTTAGACATTGAGATCGCTCTCGAAGGACTTGGGGCAAGTACTCTAATCATTTTTATCATTTATGTCGATCATGTCGTGATACATTCGTGTATCGTCATTGTCATGCATTTGTGCATTGTTGTTGTCGTGTATTGTGTACTGTTGTTTTGTGCAGTTGTGCAATGTTGTCATATGTCCACCTCGTGTTGGTCCGACGGGATCATCGGGGGATCTATTCTAGCGTGCGCTGGATCATCGGACGGGTTTTCCACGTTGGGTTGGTCTGACGGGATCATTGGGGGATCTGGGCAGTGAACGCAGGATCATCGGATTGCCATGTATTGTTTGTAATACCCAGTAATTATCATTCAGTAATTATCACTCAGTAATTATCATTCAGTATTTATCATTCAGTAATTGGTACTCAGTAATTTCATTATTGATCATTTATCACTCAGATTCAGTCATGGTATTCATCATTCAGAGTAATTGTATCGTGTATCAATCGTCATTCATCACTAATCTGTTTGGAGTTTCGTGCCGTGTTTTTCATCATTGTCATTTTCGTTGCAAGCTGTGCTTGAGGGTAGCGCACGCTACATACTCATTTTAGCGTACGCTAATTGGGTATAGGTAGCGCACGCTACCGCTCAGCTTTAGCGCACGCTAAGGCTACCTTGGCTCTGATCCGGAAAGGTCTTGGATGCAGTGAAATAATTGTAGCGCACGCTACGAGTGGTGAGTAAGCGCGCGCTAACGGGTTGTAGTAGCGCACGCTATATGTGTGGAGTAGCGCGCTGAGGCGGATCGAGTTGAGTCCGGTGGCTCCGGATGCACGGATTAATTCATAGCGCGCTATGAGTTATATTTAGCGTACGCAATCAATATTATAGCGCACGCTAATCGGTTGTTGTAGCGCACGCTATCGAGGTTAGATCAGAGGGCAGACGGTTTTCTGGACTCCAGTACTGGGCGTCGAATATTTCGCTAGCGCACGCTAACAATGGATATTAGCGCACGCTAGTATTATGGCCGTAGCGCACGCTACAAATAGGTACGTAGCGCGCGCTACCGTGTTCGGACAGGGGTTACTGGACTACCCAAATTACACGTTAGCGCACGCTATGCACAAGGGCTAGCGCACGCTAACATGGACTGAGTATAAATTGGACAGTTTAGTCAGAGTTCGTCATTTCCCATCTCATTTCATTCCTTCGGTAGTTTTGGGCGATTTCGAGCGTTTCGGAGAGGATTCTTCGAGGTGTAATCATCAATCATCATTTTCAAGCTCATCTTTCGGATTGATCATCATTTCATCATCTTCATCACATCGAATCAAAGGTATTAAACTCTTGGATCTAGAATGTCGGAGTTTTGGGTTTTCCTTCCGATGTGTTCGTGTAAGCTTGGAGTATCATTGGAATATGCTAGTTATGGATTATCTAACTTGGATAAATATATTCCTACAGATTTTAACGGTTATTTTCGAATTATTCCAAGAAACCGTGGGGTTGACTTCGGTTAATTGGGGATTTTCCGATTGATGTTGTTGTAATCATGAGTTATGGATTCCTAATGGATTATTGATATCCTTGAAAGTGTTTTGATGGTTTGAAATACTCATCTTGGAGTTGGTTTCGATTCATTCGAACTCGGATATCGTTGTGTCGATGTTTGAGTCGTTTATGATCGCTTTTGATTTGCGTAATGATCGGATTATTGGTAATTGTGTTATTCAAGGTTGTTCGAGCGACCGATATTTCATTTAGGGCGTTGTTCGTGTACGGAAATTCAACATCTGTATTGTTTAAGTTATTTCTTACTCTGATAAAATGATTTTCATTCCTTTTGTCGTTGTTCATTCATAATCATAACTCATTCATCATTGTATTAATCGTATCAAAACTCGTCATTGTCAATTAATCACCTCAGTCATAAGGAACGACGGTTCCGATCATTTCATTGAGCTATCATTCATTTCACCATCATTCAATCTTGGTGAGTCATTATTCATTTTCATTGTCACTTTTGTCATATTGTGGCATTAGGGTCATCTTGGCGTGCGCAGTTGGTATGTGTAGGATTTTCATGTCGGGCACATTATAGTCGTGTGTTGGTTGGCGGCCTCACATTGGACTGTGCACACGAGTCGATTGCTCGTGAGACTGATTAGGTACAAGACCACGCGTGTTTGATCGTTGGTGGCTTGTGCACGGACACATTTCCATCCCGGGCGTAGTGTGGCGCCATTTTTTTGAGCCGTACTAATTAGTCGATTCATATAGCATGTTTGATTGCGTATGTTTTGACAGAATAATTCATAATTTCAGATATATCATGATTGTGTATTTTCAACCCTTGAGGATTGTTGTTACGTATGGCGGCCCGTTGGGGATCTTGCTTTCGTGTCATGGCAAGGCTAAGGCACGGGGAAACACGGTGACGGCGAGAGTCCCAGATGATACTAGTAGGGGCCCTGCATTCGATCATTTGTTCGATCATTTGTGTTTCCTTTATTTGTTCCACGAGACATTCCGTTTGAATGCTCATTTCATTCGATGTTGTGTATTTTATCGTCACATAAAATACACATGTATTCTATTTTATCACAGGTGTGTTGTATAAAACTCCTCGTCGGAGTAATTGATGTTGTAATGTGGTTCGGTACTACATTTACTGTGTAATTCATTCATTTTCATTCGCTGGTGGGTCCCGATCGGGGTCCACAACCGTAATATCCGCCTAGTTTGGGGTGTTACGAGTTGGTATCGGAGCGTGGTTTTGAATACTACCCTCCAAGTCATGTCTCATTTGAAATCATCGTCATCGGACTAGTATCATTGGACTCTCGCGCCACGTGTGACACTGTGCAAAAGCCGAGCTAATCGGACCAAGAACTGTAAGATTTCTAATGCCACGGTATAATTTCTCGCATAAATCATTCATTCATAATTCATCGATTAACAATCCTCAATCATCATTGTCGTTTTGGCCGACGGTCAGTTAACTCATTAATCACCAATTCATTTCATTGTTCGATTGTTGATCGGGAAGATCGGATCATTAATCTTGTTAACTCATCCAAGATAATCATTTGATAACTTCATCGAGATAATCATGTCACGTCAATCAATCATTCATGTAATCGTTGTATTTGAGCGCGTATGCTCATTTTCATCATTTCATAATATAATCATAATGTGATACTCATGCGAGATATATAATCATCATATGACTTTCCACTTGATATGGAAAGGGCTGGCAGAGGACGTGGAGGACGAGGCCGTGGAGCGGGCCGAATCCGAGAACTCGTGCGAATACCCGTGCAAATGCCGGGAATAATGCTAACTCATCGAGCGGCGGCAGCGCCACTCACTCACACAGACGCGATCATTCACCTGTCAGGAGTCGTACCGAGACACGGCTCGGTCGAGAGGTGTTCGGGTCGACCCACTCGCATTTATGCGGGCATGATGGCCCAAATGTCCCGAGATGGCTCGGTTGATGGAGACGATGCATAACTCCGTCAATCAAAATCAGCGGGCTCCTCCGCCGCCACCTCGCAGGCAAGAGAGGGTGTAAGCAATATCATCGTGATATCTCTCGCCGGCGACCACCTACTTTTGAGGGCTCATCGAGCCGGCGGATATTGTTCAGGCTTGAGCATTTTGAGAAGTTATTTGCTATGGTGGATTGCCCCGAAGGGCATAAAGTTTCGATTGCGGCTTACTATCTCGGTAAGAGCGCTCATTCATGGTGGTTATCGTTGAGGCCCACGACGGAACATGTACTTGGGATCGATTCAAGACTCTCATGATGGAGAGGTACTATCCGGCCCCACTCGGGAAGCCAAGTTGTCGGAATTACTCACTCCCGACCTTTCGGCGGATGATGACGTTCTCGCCATCGCCGAAAAATTTCGAGAACTTCTTAGTTCGCCTCATCTATCATTCACTCGAAGCGGACAAGATCAAGTATTTCAGAAGAGGTCAAACCCCGTATGAGACTTGATTGCTTAATCATAACCGTACCACTGCCGAGTTCATCGAGAAAGCTCTCACCTACGAGCTTCGCTAGGAAATTGCTAAGCGGCAACCTTCGTCGCTAGCAAGAAGTCCAAGAATCGTAATCGATCGGCGGAGTCAAGACTTTCAAGAAACCACGTGCGGGCTCTACTTTTACGAGCGACCTCCCGGTGTCTAAACCCGCGGAATCTCGGATCGCGAGCGGCGATTCGGCCATCACTTGTTTCAACTGTGAGGAACGGTCATTTCGGCACCAAGTGTCCGAAGCGATGCATCACGTGCCACAATCGTGGGATTGCCGGGCATAGGGCCCGTTTTGCCGTAGGGACTCTAAACCCACTCCGGCGTCATCTCAAGCCCCTGTGTCATTCGAGGGTGCGAATCGAGCCACTCACTCGGCGTCGTTCAAAACGACAGAGCTAAAGGCGGAGCAGAGCTATCGAGGCAGGAGCATCCGGTTCGGGGGCCGGCAAGCCCCGAATTTATGAGATGAAGAAGACCGATGATCCCGAGGCCCGGATGATCTCAGGTACACTCGATATTCTATCTCAACCTGTGTGTACCCTTTTTGATACTGGTGCATGTCATTCATTCATTTCCGAGTCATGTTTGAGTAGACTACGTCTGGGTAGTGCTACTAGTTGTGAGCCATATGTCATTGGCCTACCTGATGGTAGACGCATTATCGGTAACCGTGAGATTCAGAATTGTCCGATTCAGTTTCATGGTCGTGTATGGCCGGACCTAATCGTAGTAGATTCTGGGGACGACATCATCTTGGGTATTGATTGGATGGATCGTCATGATGCCATCATTAGTGTCCGAAAGCGTTTGGTCACTATCATTTCAGACGATGGAGTTGAATATGTGTTTCAGGGAGGTAATCCCGGTTGTTCTGGCAAAGTCATTAATTTGATGAAAGCAGTAAGATTACTCAATCAGGGATGTGTCGGTTATTGGTGCTTTATGGCCAAAACCGAGAAATCATCAGTAATGTTAACGGATATTCCGGTGGTGAGGGAATATGCCGATGTTTTTCCAGACGAGTTACGGTTTGCCTCCACGAGAGGGATGTGGAATTCACGATTGAGTTGGAGCACAGTCGTCCCCCGATATCGAAGGCACCGTCTGGATGGCCCCGACCGAAATGCAGAATTAAAGAACCAACTTGAGGAGTTGTTCGAGAAAGGTTATATCCGGAAAGTGCGTCCCGTGGGAGCACCGGTGTTGTTTGTCAAGAAGAAGGATGGTTCATTCCTTATGTATTGATTATCGGGAGTTGAGCAGGTGACGATCAAGAATAAGTATCCCTTACCCGTATTGATGATCTATTAGATCAACTTGAGGAGCTTCGATATTTTCCAAGATCGACTTAAGATCTGGATATCATCGATTGCGGATTCGAGAGTCGGACATCGCGAGGACGGCGTTTGAACACGCTATGGTCATTATGAGTTTGTGGTTATGCCGTTTGGATTGACTAATGCACTGCGGTATTCATGGAATTAATGAATCGGGTCTTCATCGACTTTTTGGATCGATTTGTTGTTGTCTTCATCGATGACATTTTGATTTATTCTCGTGGGGAGGAACACGAGTCTCACCTTCATCTAGTTCTCGACGTGTTGAGGCGAGAACAACTTTATGGGAAGTTTTCCAAATGTGAGTTTTGGATGTCCAGTGACGTTTCTCGGACACGTAATTTCATCGAGACGGAGTTCGCGTCGATCCTCGAAGACGGAGGCTATTCGAGATTGGCTACCTCCGAAGAATGTTAAGGAAATCCAAGTTTCCTCGGATTAGCGGGTTATTATCGGCGATTTGTAGAGGATTTTCTCGAATCGCTCAACCCTTAACGAACCTTTTGCGGAAGGATAAGAAATACACGTGGTCCGACGCGTGTCAACGGAGTTTTGAGGAACTCAAGAGCCGGTTGATGTCGGCACTGTACTTTCCTTGCCGCGAGGGGCGGAAGGATTTGTGGTCTATAGTGATGCGTCGGACGGGGTCTCGGATGTGTGCTCATGCGAAGCAGGAAGGTTATTGCCTATGCTTCACGGCAATTGAGACCTTACGAGATTAATTATTCGACCCACGACACGGAGCTAGCGGTAGTGGTGTTCGCTTTGAAAATTTGGCGTCATTATCTTTATGGCGTTACATCGAGATATTCACCGATCATAAGAGCTTAAAGTATATATTTACTCGAAGGAGTTAAATATGCGCGAGAGGCGGTGGTTGGAATTAATCAAAGATTATGATATCGAGATCCTTTATCACCGGGCAAGGCGAATGTTGTCGCGACGCCTTGAGTCGTAAGTCCGTTCGAGCAGATGCTTGCCCGTTTAACGATTCGAAGGAGCTTGAGGAATTCCTTAGACCCGAGATCGAGGTGCAGCTTCAGCGAGTTCGGGCGGCTTTGTATGTTAGAGATTTCATCGTCACTCGAGGAGAAAATCCGAGAGAATCGGGTTCGGACCCATCATTGTTGCGCATCCGAGAGGATGTGGCTCGAGGAAAGCCCACTGGTTTGTGGTCCACGAGGATGGACTTTTGAGGTTTAAGAATCGGTTGTGCGTACCGCGATCGACGAGTTGAAAAACTCTATTTTGAGAGAAGCTGATGCTACACATTATTCTGTTCATCCGGGGTCTAGCAAGATGTACAAGGACTTGAAACAAAATTACTGGTGGAGTAATATGAAGCGAGAAGTCGCAGAATTTGTTTCGAGATGCTTAACCTGTCAACAAGTTAAGATTGAACATCAGCGACCGCGCGGGTATGCTGAAACCTCTTCCTATTCCCGAGTGGAAATGGGAAGACATTTCTATGGATTTCATCACGAGTTTGCCGACGAGTCGTCGTGGCATGAACACGATCTGGGTGATCGTGGACCGCTTAACCAAATCAGCTCATTTCCTTGAGATCAAGGATACGTGGGGTCCCGAGAGACTTGCCCAGTTGTTCATTAAAGAGATAGTCAGACTGCACGGTACTCCTAAAAGTATCGTTTCCGATCGTGACGGACGGTTTGTGTCGCACTTTTGGAAATCATTCATCGCGCTATGGGAACTCGGCTTAATCTCGATCGCTTTTCATCCTCGGTCAAGCGGGCAATCGAGAGAGGACCATTCGGACATTAGAGGACATGTTGAGGGCATGCGTCCTCGATTGGAAAGACGATTGGGAAGCCCAACTACCATTGATCGAGTTCACGTATAATAATAGTTGGCATGCTTCGATCAAGATGGCACCTTACGAGGCCTTGTATGGTCGTCGTTGTCGATCTCCGTTGTGTTGGGACGACTTATCGTAATCAATCGGCACCGAGCCCGATATGCTTATAGCCGCCGTGAGAAGGTAGCTTTGATCGAGTCGTTTGTTGACCGCTCGAGTCGGCGAAATCATATGCGGATAACCGTAAATGCGACCATTAGAGTTCGAGACGGTGACCACGTGTTGGTCAAGGTATCCCAGTCGTGGTATCTTCCGTTTTGGGAAGAGGGGAAATTAGTCCGAGATTCATTGGACCGTTTGAGATTTTGGATCGGGTAGGCGAGTTAGCTTATCGATTGGCTTTACCTCGGCGTTGAGCCGAATTCATAATGTGTTTCATGTCTCTCGATTGCGGAAGTATGTTGCCGACCGAGTCACATACTTCGCCGACGAAATCGAGATCGCCGACGATCATTCATATGAGGAACGTCTATACGAGTTTTAGAGCGGCGAATCAAGCGGTTGAGGAATAAGACGATTCCTTTGGTTAAAATTCGGTGGTCTAGACACGGAGTCGAAGAGGCTACTTTGGAAACCGAGGATAGTATGCGGGAGAGTTATCCCGAGTTGTTTGACCCTTAGTTTCGAGACGAAACTCTTTTAAGGGGTGTATGTAATACCCGGTAATTATCATTCGAGAATTATCACTCATTAATTATCATTCAAGATTTATCATTGATGGTGGTACTCATTAATTTCATTATTGATCATTTATCACTCGATTCATCATGGTATTCATCATTCGAGTAATTGTATCGTGTATCAATCGTCATTCATCACTAATCATTTGGAGTTTCGTGCCGTGTTTTTCATCATTGTCATTTTCGTTGCAAGTGTGCTTGAGGGTAGCGCACGCTACATACTCCTTTTAGCGTACGCTAATTGGGTATAGGTAGCGCACGCTACCGCTCGGCTTTAGCGCGCACGCTAAGGCTACCTTAGGCTGCGATCCGAAGGTACTTGGGTGCGGTGAGAATAATTGTAGCGCACGCTACGAGTGGTGAGTAGCGCGCGCTAACGGGTTGTAGTAGCGCACGCTATATGTGTGGAGTAGCGCGCTAGGGGCGGATCGAGTTGAGTCGGTGGCTCTTTGGGCCGGATTAATTCATAGCGCACGCTATGAGTTATATTTAGCGTACGCAATCAATATTATAGCGCACGCTAATCGGTTGTTGTAGCGCACGCTATCGAGGTTAGATCAGAGGGCAGACGGTTTTCTGGACTCCAGTACTGGGCGTCGAATATTTCGCTAGCGCACGCTAACAATGGATATTAGCGCACGCTAGTATTATGGCCGTAGCGCACGCTACAAATAGGTACGTAGCGCGCGCTACCGTGTTCGGACAGGGGTTACTGGACTACCCAAATTACACATTAGCGCACGCTATGCACAAGGGCTAGCGCACGCTAACATGGACTGAGTATAAATTGGACAGTTTAGTCAGAGTTCGTCATTTCCCATCTCATTTCATTCCTTCGGTAGTTTTGGGCGATTTCGAGCGTTTCGGAGAGGATTCTTCGAGGTGTAATCATCAATCATCATTTTCAAGCTCATCTTTCGGATTGATCATCATTTCATCATCTTCATCACATCGAATCAAAGGTATTAAACTCTTGGATCTAGAATTTGGATTTTGGGTTTTCCTTCCGATTTCTTCGTGTAAGCTTGGATTATCATTGGAATATGTTAGTTATGGATTATCTAACTTGGATAAATATATTCCTACGGATTTTAACGGTTATTTTCGGAATTATTCCAAGAAACCTTGGGGTTGACTTCGGTTAATTGGGGATTTTCCGATTGATGTTGTTATAATCATGAGTTATGGATTCCTAATGGATTATTGATATCCTTGAAAGTGTTTTGATGGTTTGAAATACTCATCTTGGAGCAGGTTTCGATTCATTCGAACTCGGATATCGTTGTGTCGATGTTTGAGTCGTTTATGATCGTTTTTGATTTGCGTAATGATCGGATTATTGGTAATTGTGTTATTCAAGGTTGTTCGAGCGACCGATATTTCATTTAGGACGTTGTTCGTGGACGGACATTCATCATCGGTATTGTGTAAGTTAATTCTTACTCGGTTAAAAGGATATTCATTCCTTTTGTCGTTGTTCATTCATAATCATAACTCATTCATCATTGTATTAATCGTATCAAAACTCGTCATTGTCAATTAATCACCTCAGTCATAAGGAACGACGGTTCCGATCATTTCATTGAGCTATCATTCATTTCACCATCATTCAATCTTGGTGAGTCATTATTCATTTTCATTGTCACTTTTGTCATATTGTGGCATTAGGGTCATCTTGGCGTGCGGTTGGTATGTGTAGGATTTTCATGTCGGGCACATTATAGTCGTGTGTTGGTTGGCGGCCTCACATTGGGTGTGCACGAGTCGATTGCTCGTGAGGCCCGATTAGGTACAAGACCACGCGTGTTTGATCGTTGGTGGCTTGTGCACGGACACATTTCCATCCGGGCGTAGTGTGGCGCCATTCCTTTGAGCCGTACTGATTAGTCGATTCATATAGCATGTTTGATTGCGTATGTTTGTGAGAATAATTCATAATTTCGATATATCATGATTGTGTATTTTCAACCCTTGAGGATTGTTGTTGTATGGCCGGCCCCGTTGGGGATACTGCTTTTGTCATGGCAAGGCTAAGGCACGGGAGAGCACGGTGACGGCGAGAGTCCCATGATACTAGTAGGGGCCCCACTGCTCGATCATTTATTCAGTCATTTGTGTTTCCTTTATTTGTTCCGCTGCAGACATTCCGTTTGAATGCTCATTTCATTCAGTGTTGTGTATTTTATCGTCACATAAAATACACATGTATTCTATTTTATCCTGGGTGTGTTGTATAAAACTCCTCGTCGGAGTAATTGATGTTGTAATGTGGTTCGGTACTACATTTACCTGTGTAATTCATTCATTTTCATTCGCCTGGTGGGTCCCAGTCGGGGGTCCACGGCACTGTAATATCCGCCTAGTTTGGGGTGTTACATTGTTGTTGTGCATATGTATATTATGGGTTTACCATAAGTATACATTGTCGTTATTGTTGTGATCATATTGACGTTGTCATATGAGTATGCATTTGTAGGTCTTTTGTTAGGACCATGTCCGTATGTTGTGTTGATCTGATCTCGAATTAGACTGACGTGATTGCCATGGTATTTCGTATCTTGAGATATGTTCCGTATTTCCTTGGTACTTGTCTTTGATAGACAATCGATTATCGTATTGGAATTGTCGATGTTATCCGATGGATTGAATCGGCCAGAGTTGGTATAATTTCCATATCGCGAGTTATGATAATGTTTTGAGAACCTTGGGTATTGTTGAGATACCGTACAAATATTTCGGTATTATCTTATTGTGTTGTTAAGGATACGAATCGTGGATTTTCGTAAAGTTATGACGGTAAGATTACATTGGTCGTATTCTTACTTAGTATTTCCATTAATATGTAATTATTGACGTGATGTGATGGTTATCATTGTTGGATATTATGGCTGACCCCGTCGTGGGCTCTGGTTTTAGGTTCTTGGATTATCAAGCTTGTAGCGGTCGTGAAGAGATGAGCTTCCCGGAGGATACTGGCTAGGACATGTATTTGTGTTTTGAGTTTCTGATCAGTTGTTGTATTCCGCTGCTAGAGTATTTTAAAATGTTTGTCTTTTTCCGCTGCGTGAGTATTTTTGAATGGCCTTTTGGTATCTGGTAACTTAGGTCACTTTGATAATCGTTTTCTAAATCTATTCTGTCGGTACGTGTAAGCGATAGCTTAACGTATGTTTTTAAACTGTTGAGTTCTGGCACTTCAGGCCTTGTCCTTTCAAACGAGATTTTACGACGGTTTTGATAAATAGATTTTATATAGTCTTCAAATGTTTTTAAAAGATAGTACCGTCGTTCGCCTCTTAGGCGTTTGTAAATGTTTGTGAAAATTTCCTTCAGCCTTGTGGGTTCCATCTCGGGGCCCACGGCGCTGTAATATTCCCGGTTGGCTCTGGGGGTGTTACAGAATATGGTATCGGAGCTTAGGTTATGAAAACCTAGGCAGTCGGGTCGAGTTGGGTCGTGTGTTTGAGCTCTGAGTTTTGTTGTTCACTCGGGCTTGTGTGTTATGTGATTTACCAGTGTGGTACTGGGATTGTTGTAACTTTTCCAAATGATGTCAACGTGATTCTTCAGATAGAGTTGTGTTGTGTTCTCGAGTTGCACTGAGTTTGCAAAACGTGCGTTTTGAAAATATCTGTGTCGAGTATTTTCTTGAGTCGAGACATGTGCCAGTATCACGGGGAATCGCCGGCTTCACGATCTGTAAGTATTTGGATTTTTGAATCGTATTGGGATTTATTGCCGTACTAAGTTGATATGCTTTGAGATTCAGTAGATATTATGCGTTACAGTATAAGGTGACAGAATTGGGACAAGATTGATAATTTGAGAAACTATGATTCTGGAAATCAATATGTCGGTTAAGCTTGGGAATGGAGTTGTGCAATTGGGAGAAATACCGTGGATTGTTCAGGAGAACATGTAGTCATGTTAGTTCATTTTGAGATATATGAACTGTTTGAAGCATTTGAAAATGATACTTTTCAAAATGAACGTTTTACGGATGTTTTACCGAAAATTATTTTTGGGCCGAGACCCAATCGATTTTGAAATAGTTTTGTAACGCAGGACTTGGGGTCCAAAAGGTTTTTTTCTACTCTTAAACTTCTTGTAATGCGGAACGAGATACGGGATAAGACCCTGAGGTTTCAAAAGGCTTTTTTTTAAACTCCCGAGATTTGTAAAACACCTTACTAATCGCTTATGCATTTTATTATTGCCTTCCGGGGTTTTGGTTTACATATTCAAATAAAACCTCTCGGCAAGTCTTTCACTGTGTTGAGTTGTTTCAATATGTTGTCATAGCATATTTGAGGTGACCCAAGATGGGTTAATGGTTGACGTTACGAGTCATGTGTGAAAAAAAGAGTTTTAACGGAATTTATATTTTAGAACTCTATTGTGTAGTTTTCCGATTGAATATCAGTGGATATTAATGACGAGCCGAATTGGTATACAGGAGTATGGATGTGGTCAATCATTTACATAATTTCATTTTATTTAACCATGCGTATTCGAAAAGAATTATTATCGAATACTTGGCACCAGCGAGCCAATTTAATTTTCGAAAATTTATTTTGTGGTCTTACCAAAATTTATGTTTTGAGTTTTGAAATTTTTGAAAGAACTTTCGAAAATTTGTCTTCTTGACGAGACTGTATGATTTCAAACTGATTTTGAAAATGTGACTGATATACATACGCATTTAGTGCATAATGCATATCATGGTGAAGTTCTGAGTGTGACTCACGAACTGGATAAGACGTCGGTATGGAACGATGAATAGAGATTCGAACTTCAATATGGTAGTTTGGTTATCCAGGGATGATCGGTTGAATTATAGGATAAGAAAAATATGTTGCGTGTTGTAGATTCATGCACATAATATTATTTTGGAAACTTGGGATTTTGTGAAATCGGAACATATGTGCTATGTGATTCCATTGGTATGGTAGAAGCGCGATTTTGCCATAATGATTTTTGAATGATATCTTTGTAAGTGTAGAATTGGGGATGGTGACCCCATGCTGGTTGCTTTGGATATTGAGTGGTCATTTCCACTCCACATATGATTGGATATGTTCGTCGGTTTGTGATTGGTTGTTCGTATGCCAAGGAGTATGTCCAATAGTCAGTTGTGTTTCGTTGAGATCCAATGTATGTGATTGGTGTGTCGGTTTGAGAACTTTATTGGTTCGTATATCAGTTTCTGTAGTTATGTGTTGATCATGTTGGAGCTTACCATGTGAGGGTATTCCCGATTATCGTTGATCGTTCGTTGGTAATATTGGAGTTTATCATGATGATGATATTTCCGATTATGTTTTGACCTCTGGTTGGTCAATTTGGAGTTTATCATGTTGATGATATTCTCGATTATGTTTTGACCTTTGGATTGGTCGTATCGGAGTTTATCATGTCGATGATATTCTCGGTTAATTTATTGGTTGAACATTGTTGGTGATCATATGAGCGTTCAGATTTTGTGTCAATATTTTGGAATTTATGTCATTGTTTTGGGCAGTTGTTTCACAGATGTATCGTGTATTATTGATTTGTATCAGGATTTGGACTTGATTGTGTAATCAGACAGACAGGATTTGAAACAGATAGATTATTTCATCCGAAGATGATATATTTTCTTGAGACTCATGGAATTGTGATTGCTAGGATCTTAGGAGATCGTCGACTTTGCGCATCTGTAAGTGTATTGTTTTGGTTATTCGTTAATTATGATGATTGATCGTTGTTGTGATGGTTTCAGAATATTTTGGTTAAACAGTTTGTTTGTTTTTCTATAACGGCTTGCAAGTTTCGAGGACGAAACTTATTTTAAGTGGTGTAGTATGTAATATCTGGAATTTCTACTACCGTTGTTTAATATTATTTTATCTGAGTTATATTGTACAGCGTGGAATCTGTACAGTATAGATAAAATAAATGAAGGACTGAGATGTCAGTATCGGTATAATTGTCGTACTTGGTCGACAAATGTATTAGAGGATATAGTGCATCATGTATACGTATCCAGTATGTCGAGACGGACGAGAAAAGTTGGAAATGGCTAAGTGTAACATTATTAGCGCACGCTAATAATCACGAGTAGAGCACGCTATCGTGCAGGTTTAGCGCACACTACGGACATAACTTAGCGTATGCTAGTGAAGAACAGCTCAGAGGGAATCTACGCGTGGACTAGGCCACTTTCGGCGCCTGTTCTGATAAGTCAACGGATGTTGTAATGTAGTGTAAGCGCACGCTAATGCATGTTGATTAGCGCACGCTAACTGTATATCGGACAAAAAGGAATCTTATCCTCGTCAGCACTTTCGGCGTGTGGACCAGTCTTCGGAGCATACAGACAAACGAGTCAACTGATATTAGCGCACACTAAACGCAAGCACTTGCGTACGCTAGAGAGTGTAAATTACGTACGCTAATGCATGGGCATTACATACGTAAGCGCATGTACGAAGCCAGACAGTAGCCCCTGGACTGCCATAGCGCACGCTAACAAAGTCAGTTAGCGCACGCTAAACATGAGATGTTAGCGCACGCTAGTAATGTATTCTATATAAGGGGACAAACGGGTATTATGACGCATTTCGTCCATTTCTTTCCTTTCACCTGATAGAGAGAACCTTGGGAGGATATTTGGAGTTCCAAAACACTGAGGGATGATCCTCTTTAACAAGATTAAAGATGGAAATCATGGATTAAAGCTTTGTTCTTTAAATCATTGGTGCTCTTGGAAATGTATTCAAACTTGGGATTCAATCCATTCCTTCAGAAAGGTAATCACTCTTCATCTTTGGATTTCATTTTGGATTGAATGTTGATGTTCTTGAGTTGATGATTATTACATAAATGAGTTGATAAGCATGATTATGAGATGGATTACCGGAGTATGATATGATTCGTGTGGTTTGAATTGTGTAATTCGTTTTCTTGAGATAAGTTGGTGAATCTTTCTCCTCAGTTTTGGATGTTGATGTTATTGTCGATGATTACTCTCTGTAATGGAAGATTAATGAAGTGTTGTTACGTTCTTGATGTTTCATGTATTGATATTAAGGAAGATGATATATGGATATAGAACTTGGATTATAAGTTGGATGATTGTTTATATGTTAAAGGAAATCGGATTTCATAGTTTTGATGACTATAAACATGGTTTTGGATCACTTAGTGTTCTTGATAATCGTCATATGTTGATCGGTACCTGAAAAACATGCAAACTGTACAGCATTAGCGCACGCTAAGCTTACTGCCTAGCGCGCGCTAACGGGAGCAACTTAGCGCACGCTACGTTAAGTGATTAACGTGCGCTAATAAGGCAGAAAGTGCAGTATTTTTGTGTTGTGGTTCTAAATTCGTGATCATTTAAGTTGGTTTGATCATACCTGTGGTTAACCGAGATATTGTTGAGCCGTTGGGTTTGTGAATTGGTTTTATCGATTGTTGATTGTTGTCGAACTTGTTGTTTATCGACTATTGTAATAGGTTGAGATTATTGATCGGCGTTTATAACCGTATGTTGCGGTCGTGTTCGAGTATGTTCGTAAATGGCGTTGGTCAGGGCCGAGGAGATAGTAGACGAAAACAATGAGATTAGTGACGGCTTCATCATCGTTGTATCGGTACCGAGGTAAGTTATTACTTGCTCAGTTTATAGTATTTAATGAATGGTTTCCGTTTCATTTGTGTATAATTCGTATAACAATGTTTATAATCGTAATCACAGGAGATTTGGGATTATAAATCGTATTCAAGTTCTGGGAATCTAAATCATAATGTATATGATTTGCTTTTGTTATTGGTATACTTGTATATCGAGGATATATTGTGATAAAGACGAAGATATGAATTATCTACAATCCGTGATACTTTGGACCGTCGAGTATTGAGGATAATGGTCGTGATGGTTTAGACATTGAGATCTCTCTCGAAGGACTCGGGGCAAGTACTCTAATCATTTTTATCATTTGTGTCGATCATGTCGTGATACATTCATGTATCGTCATTGTCATGCATTTGTGCATTGTTGTTGTCGTGTATTGTGTACTGTTGTTTTATGCAGTTGTGCATTGTTGTCATATGTCCACCTCGTGTTGGTCCGACGGGATCATCGGGGGATCTATGCTAGCGTGCGCTGGATCATCGGACGGGTTTTCCACCTCGGGTTGGTCTGACGGGATCATCGGGGGATCTAGGCAGTGAACGCTGGATCATCGGATTGCCATGTATTATTGTTGTGCATATGTATATTATGGGTTTGCCATAAGTACACATTGTCATTATTGTTGTCATCATATTGACGTTGTCATATGAGTATGCATTTGTAGGTCTTGTGTAAGGACCATGTCTGTATGTTGTGTTGATCTGATCTCGGATTAGACTGACGTGATTGCCATGGTATTTCGTATCTTGAGGTATGTTCCGTATTTCCTTGGTACTTGTCTTTTATGGACAATCGATTATCATATTGGAATTGTCGACGTTATCCGATGGATTGAATCGGCCAGAGTTGGTATAATTTCCGTATCGCGAGTTATGATAATGTTTTGAGAAACTTGGGTACTGTTGAGATACCGTACAGATATTTCGGTATTATCTTATTGTGTTGTTAAGGATACGAATCGTGGATTTTCGTAAAGTTACGACGGTAAGATTATATTAGTCATATTCTTACTTAGTATTTCAATTGATATGTAATTATTGACGTGATGTGATGGTTATCATTATTGGATATTATGGCTGACCCCGTCGTGGGCTTTCTTTTTAGGTTCTTGGATTATCAAGCTTGTAGCGGTCGTGAAGAGATGAGCTTCCCGGAGGATACTGGCTAGGACATGTATTTGTATTTTGAGTTTCTGGTCAGTTGTTGTATTCCGCTGCTAGAGTATTTTAAATTGTTTGTCTTTTTTCGCTGCGTGAGTATTTTTGAATGGCCTTTTGGTATCTGGTAACTTAGGTCACTTTGACAATCGATTTCTAAATCTATTCTATCGGTACGTGTAAGCGATAGCTTAACGTATGTTTTTAAACTGTTGTTTTTAAAATGTTTTTAAAGGATAGTACCGTTGTTCGCCTCTTAGGCGTTTGTAAATGTTTGCGAAAATTTCCTTGAGCACGGCGCTGTAATATTCCCAATCGGCTCTAGGGGTGTTACAGCATACGGTCGTAAGATGAGGCAAGTACGGCCGTAAGGCTTGGACAGTTACGGCCGTACAATTCAAGCAGGGCATCCAGGCAGTTTCGACAAAGGCTTCATACGCCCGTAAGTTTTGCCGAGTACGGCCGTATTAGTCGAGTTATGCCCGTAAGGCATGTGGGGGTACGGCCGTATGACTGTCGGCATGTGTTTGGATGAGGTCGAGTTACGCCCGTAAGGAGGGCTTGTTACGGCCGTAAGGCCGTTGACCTTGGAAGGTTACGGCCGTAAGATAGGTGAGTTACGGCCGTAACTCGGAGCTGTATTTAAAGGATTGAACGGGACTTTGAGCTCATTTTCTCATTTCTTCATCTTGGTTCCTAGAGAGAGTTGGAGGGAGAGATTTGTCATCATCAAACACTTATGTGTTCGGATTTCATCATCTTCATTCGTTTGTGAAGCTTGGATAGTCGATTTAACACGTGTTCATCGGATCAAAGTATTTGGATCTTCAAAGGTAATATTCTTCAACATCTTGGATTTCGATTTTGTGTTGAGATATGATGTTTTGGACGTTATAATCATGTTGTATGAAGAGATATACGTATTATTATGAGTGTGTATGAATATTCATTGGATTATTGAAGGAATTATTCAAGAACACTTTGAATATTGAGTTGGATTTGGGGGTTTTCGATTAGTTTTTGTTGAAATCACGATTTGAGATATTCATATTGGATTATTGATTGTATTGAAGATATTTTGTTGGTTTGTATCACTCCTTGAGGATTTCATATTGGTATAATTAAGGATTGGTTGTAAACAATCGAAGATCGGTTACAACGTGTTTGATATAATGCCCCAATGAACTTGGTTTAGTCGTATCGACGTTTTGAGTTAGATATAATCGTGTTTGATTAGTATGTTGATCGGATTGTTGGTAATTATTGTTATTCAAGGTTGTTCGAGCGACCGACACATCATTTAGGACGTTTGTTCGTGCAAGGACATTCTTCACCGGTGTTGTGTAAGTTAATTCTTACTCGGTTAAAAGGATATTCATTCCTTTTGTTGTTGTTCATTCATAATCATAATTCATTCATAATGTATTAACCGTATTGAGACTTGTAATTGTCAATTAATCACTTCATTCACGAGGAACGACGGTTCCAACCATTTCAAAGAGCTATCATTCATTTCATTATTATTTCATCTCGGTGAGTCATTCTTGACCCTTGTCGGGTTGTTATTCATTAATAATCATCATGGTCACTTTTTATCGTGTGACCTTCTGGGTTCATATTACGTGGCCGGGTGCGGATGTGTGGAATTTTTAGTCGGGCACACGATAGTCATATGTTGGGTTCACCGATACATTAGACTGTGCACACGGTAACGCTTACCTCCGTGAGACTAATTAGGTACAAGGATGGGTGTGTCTGGGCACTCGTCTTGTGCACTCGCACAGAACATTACGGGCGTACTATGATGCTCCTCTTCAGCTTAAATTCATAACTAAAGGATAATTCATAATTGATATATATCATGATTGTGTATATTCAACCCTTGAGGATTGTTGTTCTGCGTAACTGACCCCGTTGGGGGATATTGTTTTCAGATCACGGCAAGGCAAAGGCATGGGAAGAGCATGTTGACGTCGAGGAGTCCCAGTGATACTAGTAGGGGGGCCCCAGTCCTTTCAGTCTTTCATGTCTTTCTTCATTTTATTTCCGCTGCAAACTTCCGGTTGAATCTTCATTTATTCAAGGTTGTATATTTTATCTTCATATAAAATGTACAAGTATTCTGTATTCCTGGGTGTATGGTACTTAAAGCTCCTCATCGGAGTATTTGGTAATATAATGTGGTTCGGTACTACAATTATATTATTTAATTCATTAATTTTGATTCGCCTGGTGGGTCCCAGTTGGGGTTCCAGGGCACTGTAATAGTCGCCTAGTTTGGGGTGTTACACACATAACCAGAAGTAGACATGGACTTTTTTTTGTCTGATGAAAAATATGAGTCAGTATAACCCACCGGACATAGGTCATCTGATTGATATACTAGCATATACTCCTTAGTCCTTCTCAGGCACTTGAGTATGTGCTTGACAGTAATCTAATGTCCTGGTCCTGAATTCGACTGATATCTAGCAGCCATGCCTACTGCATGACAGATATCTGGTCTAGTGCAAAACATAGCATACATGAGGCTTCCCACAGCTAACGCATAAGGGATCAGCTTCATGTCATCTATCTCCTTTTGTGTCTTTGGACACATACCCTTAGATAGTTGAATTCCATGTCTGTAAGGTAGAAAACCTTTCTTGGAATTATCTATGCTATACCGCTTTAGCAATGTATCGATATACGATGCCTGAGATAAGCACAACATCCTTTTCTTCCGATCACAAAAGATACTGATTCTAGGGATGTGTCCTGCTTCTCCCAAATTTTTCATATCGAACTGCTCAGATATCCATACCCGTACGCCCGACAACTCCTTCACGTTTTTTCCAATCATAAGGATATCATCTACATACAGTACAAGAAACACCAACACATTTCCAGCGCATTTCTTATACACACAACTCTCACTCGGACATTGAACGAATCCATATGACTGGACTACCTCGTCAAATTGAGTGTTCCAAGATCTAGATGCCTGCTTAAGTCCATAAATGTATCTCTTAAGGTTACACACTAAGTGCTCTTCTCCCTTAGTAATGAATCCCTCTGGTTGTCGCATATAGATTTCCTTGTCTAGACTCCCATTCAAGAATGTAGTATTGACATCCATTTGCCAAATCTCCATATCCAAATGCGCAGCAATAGCTAAAAGAATCCGTATTGACTTAAGCATGGCTACCGGTAAAAAGGTTTCATCATAATCGATACCCTCTTTCTGAGTGTAACCTTTCGCAACAAGCCTCCCTTTGAAGGTTTCAACCTTCCCGTCACCTCCTTTCTTTCGCTTGTAGACCCACTTCAAATGGCTTGTAGCCCATCAGGTAGTTCTACTAGCTCCCACACTTGATTGGAAACCATAGATCCTATTTCTGATTCCATTGCTACTTGCCAGGAGTCAGCATATTTATCTTGGACCTTTGTAAGTCCAGGGATCTGATTCATCTTCGCCTGGGATTGATCCAAAGACTGTCCCATGCCTATGAATCTCTCCAATTGAGAACAACCCTCCCACTATGACAAGGCAAATCCTGAGTTGGTGTAAAAGTCTCAGAATCGATACATGGTGCAGTGTTAATTGGAACTTGTACGATTGGTATAGATGGAGTCCCGCCCCTCAACTCTTCCAGAATTATCTCGCTCATGGGCTTGTGACTGATTATATAATCCTCTTCCAAGAATCGGGCATTGGTGCTAACAATGACCTTCTGATCTTGGGGACTATAGAACAAGCCACCCTTCGTTCTCTTAGGATATCCTACAAACACTCGTACCTCTGTACGAGATGCCAACTTATCAGCTTCCTTATTCAGCACATGTGCTGGAGTACCCCAAATCCGAACATGTCTTATACTGGGTCTCGCCCACTCCACAGTTTTGTGGGTGTTTTTGGAACTGCTTTCGAAGGCACCAGGTTTAGAATGTAAGCTGTTGTTTCTAAGGCGTATCCCCAAAACGAAATAGGTAAATCCGAATAACTCATCATTGATCTAAACATTTCTAAAAGAGTTCTATTCCTTCTCTCAGCAACACCATTTTGTTGTGGAGTTCTGGCGCAGTGAGCTGGGACGAAATTCCCTCATTTGCCAAGAAATTCAAAAACTCTCCACTAAGGTATTCACCGCCACTATAGGATCGTAGTGACTTTATACTCTTCCCATGATGCTTCTCTGTTTCAGCCTTGAAGTCTCTGAACTTCAAAGGCTTCAGACTTGCGTCGCATCAAATAGATGTATCCATATCTCAAATAATAATCTATAAATGTGATGAAGTATTCGAAACCACCTTAGCCTGGATATTCATTGGACCACATATATCCGTATGAACATTCTACACATTCTGAGCATGGTTTCCCTTGGTTTTAAAAACCCTTTTGGTCATTTTATGTTCCAGACAAGATTCACAAATTGGAAATAACTCAACTTGGAGGTCATCCAATAGGCCATCATCTACCAATCTTTGAATCCTCCTAAGGTTTACATGACCTAGCCGTAAATGCCACAGATATGTTTGGTTTATGCTCAAAGGTTCTTTTCTCTTTTTAGGTTTAGATAAAGAGTTAAGTGATTTATGTATGGGAGTTTGTGCAGCATTAACGACATACATATAACACCCCCAAATCCCATTAAGTTATTACAGTGATGTGGACCCCACTCCAAACTGACTGCCCAACATGAACAACGAAACAAGTTGGGACTAGTATCACTCGAATGCCTCATCGCCATCGTCATGCCACTGTGTCCCAACTCTCTCCTCGCTAACACCTGAAACATGAGAACATGTTCCGCCCCCACGGGGTCAGTCATCCAGATAATGAATATCAAATGTATGTACAACATGATATGCATCCAAAGGCAAAATAAACGGTACAACAATGGTAATAAGAGATGCTCACAAACCAAGGTAAGAACCGAGCATTCGTGAAACACTATGCCCATGGCATACGATCAATACCTGCTCAACAGGTTAGAACACAAGTGCCTAACGGCGAATCATTAATATAGAACACAACAAAAAATTACCCGAATGGAAAACAAACAAAAGCTTGTTAGGAATACTTGTTAGATTTTGATGATGTCATTAATTTAAAATCAAATGTTTATTAATTGGCGAAATGTAAGGAAGAACCAAATGAGTATCTTCCATAGGCCAAAATGTGTTAAGTATAAAATTGGCAAAGTGTAAAGAAGAACCAAATGAGTATCTTCTGTAGGCCAAAGTTAGTTAGGCTGAAAATCGGCTAAGTACTAAAGTACGTCTAGTCTATCGAGAAGTACACCACTCCAATCGAGTAGCCCTGGTCAACTAAAATTTATCAGAGAAGTTTGACCAGATCGGCAATGAGGAACCTCGGGAAGTCACACGATCGACAAATCTCAAACAAGATACAATGAGACGACTTACCTGCAGAGAAGTAAGCTGCACATCAGTCTACTCAACTACAGCCTAGTACTCCAAGTCCACGTCAGCATGCTTTGAAAAGTCAAATATTACGGAAAGCTCACATGCAACGTGAAGAGACAAATTGGAGTAATTCCCGCAAGAGATATGATTTATTTAAATCATCCTGACCCACCGTGAAGACTTTAATCCTTTTATATTCAAAAGATTCGGCGCTCACATGCAGAAGTCATCACAACGGTCGGAAGATGAAATTAAATAATGGGAATCCAAATTTTGCAACGTTCAGAAAAGATTAAACAAAGAAGTCTCCCTCCAACGGACGGATTTGTTCAGATTTGCAACGGCTACAAGGAAGAAGCTCAGAGATCGTGATCTATATATATCCAGAGATTTGAAACTGAGCAACTACCGGTGCGAACATATACTCTAAGCGATCAAAGCAAACCAAGCAATCCTAAGCAAACAAATAGCATCGAGAAAAAGAGCAGATCCAAAAGTTCATATTCAAGGAAGCTCTTTAGTTGGAGAAGACAAACACTCTTGTCTTTAAATCTTGAGTAAGGGGTACTTCACTGGTTGAAGTAGCAGACTGTAAAGGCATCCGAGGATCGAGGATCAAGAGGTGCAAGGCAGTCAAGTTTGCGTACAACGGCACGGAATTCCACTGGTTGGAAGCTGTTGTAGTGTGTAGTGAATCACTGTAATATTTATCACTGGTTGAGAATTATAGTGAATTCATCTCCAACTGGTTTGGAGAAAAGTGGATTAGTAGAGGATTACCCCACCTCTGAGACCACTATAAACTGCCTGTGTTATTTACTATTTTACTGCATCATACTCTAACTGCTGCATCCATTGTTAAGTGTTTCATTAAGTTAATTTATATTCGTCATCAGCTGACTTCCGCACATATCCAAGAACAAACGACTCTTAGTCATTTGTTTGATCATCAGCTGAAGAAACTCACTCTTCGAGAAAAAGAGTTCAAGAGTTTCAACAAGTCTATTCACCCCCCCCTCTAGACTTGTTTCTGGACGACTTGTGACCTACAAGTGGTATCAGAGAGGTTGGTTCATTTTTTTCACGAACCAGATCTATTAAGATATATATCTTATCTCTCACGTTATAATGGAACACATGCACTCTAGACTACCTGTCTTTTCAGTTGACGAGTATGATCTCTGGAAGATAAGAATGTAGGCACATTTATCTTCAATCCATGACGACATGTGGTGCATCATTGAAGATGGTCCATTCATTTTCGAGAAGGACAACACGCCCGAGGAAATCGCAGCTGGGAGGCCCGAAAAGATTCCTAAGAAGAGAACTGAGCTGACCCCCGAAGAGAGAAAGTCAATCTTGACAACAGGCCGAGATGTGTCAGACCAAACTCTTGACAAATCCACAATGGTCAAGATCAAAAATTGTAAGAATGCCAAAGAGATATGGGACACATTAGCTCTAATGTGTGAAGGAACGGAGCTGATCAAGGAGAACAAGTTGTCAATAGCTATCCAAAAGTTTGACAACTTTAAAATGAAGAATGGAGAATCAATAGACCAAGTGGACACAAGGTTCACTGAAATTATCAATGAAATCAACTCCGGGCAAGACTTATGGCAACAGGAAATGGCACTCAAGGTCCTCGATCTCTAAATCCGTAATGGAGCATGAAGGTCGTAGCTATGAGAGAGTCCAAAGACCTGAATAAGATAAAGATTCGGAGCTGTTCTACGATCTAAAGGCTTATGAGTTCGAGCTTCCAAGCTCATCCTCAAGCGAGCCTCAGAGAAGGGAATCGCATTTGCAATGAGTCCTCGCTAAGAGCCTGTCTCGATGTGAAACCTCCAAATCCGCTAGACTTTGAGGAGGAAATGGCTTTCATCATGCAAAGATTCAAGAACTTCAGAAGAACTACTCCAAGTATAAGAAAAACTACAAGGAGAATCCCGGAAGAAACCGTAAAGTCGGAAGTCGGAAAGTTGAATGTTACAATCACACAAGATAGGACACATCCAAATGGATTGTCCCGAGCTCAAGAAGGATGAAACCAAAAAGGAGGTGGCCGAAAGGAAGACAAGAAAAGCTCTCATCGGAGAAGACCAGAGCATGTCGAATCAAGCGGCTTCTTTTCGATGACGACGAGGAATATGATTGCACGATGGCAAACTTGGGCTGATGAAGAGGTAACCTCTAAACCTACCGGTTCAAATAATAGCTCGGCCATGTCGCAAGATATGGATTTAAATGAATCTTTAAATCAATTATTCAAATATTTTGAAAAAATTAAATCTGCACATCAAGCTTTATCAGCAGAGAAGAATAAGCTGCAAGATGAGAATAGGCAGATGAAAAATGATTTTGAAAAACTCAGCCTAGTTTTAAATAAGACCGAGACAAATACGGTGATTTTAAAACTGTGCAAGTGCCAATACAAATTTGAGATAGATCGGCTAAATATTTTACTTAAAGAAAAGTCACCGCACTTGCTCATGCCAAAGCCGAGTTTACTAAGCCGGCACGTATAAATAAAACTCAGGCGCAGAAATAACCTCCCTAAAAGCGTCGTTAACCCCGGACGAATTGTGTACTAACAAGAGGCCACTATATTCCAGATCGGGCCTTGGATATGATCCCCACACTCCCTCTAGTTCTAAAACCACTTTCATCAAGGGAGAAACAATGGTCTCGATCACGAGCCTGTATAAACCGATTTTCAAAACAGCAATGCAAGTCAAACGTCTAGCCGCAATCGAGTTACACTGCACAACCACCTAGACAGCGACTAAGCAAGGGCCTGTGCAAAAGCAAGAAATTGGACAACATGCCCACTATTACCAACAACTCCCTAAAAATTGATTTCATAATGGGAGGGGCGGATGGAAACCTCAAGGTTATCCAAATTACCAAAACGAACAAGTGTGGAGACCACAAAGGTTTAACAAATGGTCTCACTAGATTTAGAAATGGCCCACACTATTTTGAGGAATATCCCAGATACAATCCAACCAGAGATTTAGACCTCGACCAGCACCGTATAAGGGTTATAATAATAATAACAATTCCTATAATCCAAGGAGAAATCAATTCTCCAGAAACCAACTAACCCCAAAGGACCCACACAAATTTGGGTACCTAAATCTCGCTTGTTTAATTGCGTAAGAGGTGGAAGGACTACAACCACATCTCCTCAAGCTCAAATTTTGGAGGTGAAGAGTGGTTTGTAGACTCGGATGCTCAAGGCACATGACCGGAACAAGAAGATGCTGACCAAATATATCAAGGAAAGAGGTCCCGATGTAACCTTTGGAGATAGCTCTAGAGGACAGACAAAAGGCTTTGGAGAGCTGCACCGAGGAAACATTGTAATATCCAAAGTCCATTATGTCAAAGGTCTCAAATACAACCTCCTGAGCATAAGCCAGTTCTGCGACGAGAAGAATCTAGTAGTCTTCACCATCTTGAAGTGTATGGTGATAGACATCTTATCTGGAGAAATAAAGCTACAAGGTTTCCGAAGAAGAGATGTATACATGATTGATTGGAACACAGGAACACCTAACTCTGTTTTCTATCCAAGACTCAGGCGAGAATGGATGGTGGCACAAAAGACTATGTCACCCGAACTTCAAAGCCATCAACAAGATTAGCTCTCGGAAGTCGGGTCGAGGACTTCCAAATGAAGCATTCAAGAAGGAAGCACTCTGTGATGCATGTCGAAGGGAAAGCGGACCAAGGCGTCGTTCAAGCCGGTCAAACTACAACGCTCACAACAAGGATCTTAGATCTACTCCACATGGACCTATTTGGTCCTATCAAGCCAAGGACTTTGAGCGGCAGAAAGCATGCTCTTGTAATTGTAGATGACTATTCAAGGTACACTTGGATCATTTTTCTATACAAGAAAAGTGAAACCTTGACCAAGTTACAGTGCCGAGAAGGATCCAGAATGAGAAATCCCTCTCCATAATCAAGATCAGATCAGATAGAGGAGGAGAGTTTCTCAACAAGGCGATAACTGATTTCAGCGATCAGAATGGGATCCAGCATGAGCTCTCTGCAGCAAGGACGCCCCAGCAGAATGGTGTTGCTGAAAGAAGGAACAGAACCCTGAAGGAAGCAGCAAGGTCCATGATTGCAGAAGCGGACCTACCCAAAAGGTTACGGGCTGAAGGCATCAATACTGACTGCCACACCCGCAACAGGAGTATGATAGTAGGGAGACATGGCAAAACTCCTATGAGGTTTGGAATAATAGAACTCCTCCGTTGCTTACTTTCATGTTTTTGGTTGTAAGTGTTTCATCCACAACAACGGTAAAACACGACTAAATGCCTTTGATGCTAAAGCGATGATGGTCTATTTATGGGATATTCCCAAAGAAGCAAGGCATATAGAGTTTTCAACAAAAGAACCTTAGTTGTGGAGGAAACACCCCATGTTGTTTTTGATGAATCTCTTTGAGTACAGAAACAACTTGAGCAAATTGAGAACAAGCTCAAGTCGGCAACCCTTGAAGAAGTCATTGTACATGACAACTGGAATGGTGGACTCACTGCGGTCGGCTGATGACCCCACTGCGGTGATGAAGACCCAGCTGCGGATCGAGGCAGGATCATCAAACCTATCTCGATCCGATTGATGTGAAGAAGACCAATGGAGGCGATAAAGACTCATCTGCGATTCGAGAACCAAGCTGCAGATGACAAAGCGGTAGCGATCCGATTGCAGACGAGAATCCAGCGAATGCTGAGACAACCACGAGCAATCAGCAGGGGAACAAACCCGAGAAGAGGGCGAGATCCCCAAATGGCTCAAGGATCATCCAATTCAGCAAATTATCGGAAAGTTGGTGATGGAGTAAAGACAAGGACGATCAACTCTACCGGCGAGAATGGCGATGTTCTCATGTTTCATGTCGCAAATTGAACCCAAGACGCCAGAACAAGCCTTGGAAGATTATTCATGGATTAATGCCATGCAAGAGGAATTGGAGAGCGAGATGGAGAGAAACAAAGTTTGGGAACTATGACAGACCTAATCACAAGAAAGTTATTGGCACCAAATGGGTGTATAAAAACAAAAGTGATGAAGACGGAGTCATTGTTAGGAATAAAGCCGGCGTAGCAAAAGGATATGCACAATGTGAGGAATAGATTTTGATGAAACTTATGCACTGTTGCAAGATTAGAAGCCATCGACTATTCCTCGCATATCTGCATTCAAGGATTTTGAAGTCTACCGGATGGATGTGAAAAGTGCGTTTCGAATGGAATCCTAGAAGAAGAAGTCTATGTAGAGCAACCCCGTGTTTTGTCAAAGGAGACAAAGTCTATAAGCCGTTGAAGGCTCTGTATGGACTCAAGCAAGCAAGAGCATGGTATGAAACAACATGCGTGTTTCTTGAGAAAAATGGATTTTGCAAAGGAAAAGTGGACAAGACCCTATTTAGAGTGGAGCACGAAGGCCACATTCTAATAGTTCGATTTATGTGGATGACATCATATTCGGGTCAACCAATCCGAACTTTGTGAGAAATTCTCCAATCTCATGCAAGGAGAATTCGAGATGAGTATGATGGGAAAGCTTAACTTCTTTCTCGGATTACAAGTTAGCGAGATGGAAAAAGGAATTTTCATCAACCGAGGCAAAGTATACCCGAGATCTCATCAAGAGATATGGAATGGAATCACCAAACTCGCAAGAATTCCAATGAGCACAAGTACTCACCGGATGCGAGGCAGGCGGGAATATCGTAGACTCAACTCACTACAGAGGACTCATCGGATCTCTTCGTACCTAGCGCAAGCGAGCCGGACATATCATATGCGATTGGAGTTTGTGCAAGATTCCATCAAGCCGAAGCAATCACACCTAGATGCAACAAGAGAATAATTAAGTACCTAAAGTCTACCATTAATGTTGGATTATGGTACCCCAAGGATGACAACTTCGAGCTATCAGGATACTCAGATGCGGATTTCGCCGGATGCAAAATCAATAGGAAGAGCACCAGTGGAACGTGTCAATTCCTAGGAACCAGACTGATATCCTGGTTTAGCAAGAAGCAGGTTTCTAACTCTATCTCCACTACAGAGTCAGAATACCTAGTGCAGTAGGTATTGTGCCTGCAGATCCTATGGATCAGACAACAATTAAGGGACTACAATATTATTGCCAACGAAGTTCCTATATGGTGTGACAACAATAGTGCTATTGCAATAACCAACAATCCGGTTTTGCACTCAAGGACGAAGCACATTGACGTTAAGCACCATTTCATTCGAGACCACGTGCTTAACAAAAGGGTTAGAGTTGAAAGAGTCAGCACAGACTACCAAATAGCTGACATCTTCACCAAACCCCTGCCAGAAGAGAGATTCCTAGAGCTGAGCAGAGATCTTGGATTACTAGATTGGGAATCTAGTTCTGAAGCAAGTTGAAGGAAGGACAAACCCCCCCCCAGAATCAGCCTAAGCTGATGCAGGCGAGAAGACGAAGGCCAGTCGAAGCAACTTAGCTGTACAGAATACCAGGCGAGGAGTCAAACTCACCTGTAGCAGAGCGGTCAACAGTCAACGAATCAGACCAGCTAAGTTCTCTAAACTAATCTCTAAATTTTTAATTATTATCTGCCATATTTATAATATTATTTTGGCTTAAGAAATAGCATTTAAAATACATTTTATAAGCCAAGTGGCAATTTTAAATACACGCGTCACACGCCCATTTAATTAACCTCTACGGTGGCCAATCAGAATCAACCGTCAAATTTTAAATGGGGCCACCGATTCAAATTTGAAATTCAAAAGAATATGAAAAGGCGTACCACCGTTTAAACTTATAATAAACTAATCCAAACGTCACTTCATCTTATTTATAAGGAAGAAAACCCTTTCACTTTCCTCTTTACGCTTTCAGAAACCCTAAAAATTTACAGAGCAAAATACACACTAAATCCTAAAATCTTTTTGCGAAATGGCATCATTGTGGAGCAAACTTAAAGGCGATGAAGGACCAGGTTATCTTTTCCATGGTCGTCGATTTCAAGGATTCTTTGGAAGCAAATCTAGACGACTTTGATATGCTCGACTTAATCCGAGCGATGAAACCGAACGGCATCTACCCGTTTCTTGAAATCAACCCTCAACACTTGTTCAAAGAAGATGTGGTTGAATTTTACATAGCAACGTACTGATTCAGACACAGTTCAGAGCACGGTCGGTGGAGTACAAGTCACCATAGATACAGAGAAGATTCGCTCTGTATTCGGGATGAAAAATCGCGGTTTGGCGGTCGAAGCACTCAAACAATCACCCGCCGAAACATGGAAGACGATTAAGCTTGAAAATGTCCCTGAGAAGTTGAAGTTTACGGCGAAAAGAAATGAGTTGAAAAGAGTTTACCGAGTCGCTCTGGACATCACAAATAAAATAGTCATGGGAATGGCAGGAAGCTATGACCAACTATCATCCTCAAAGTTCATGGTGTTGGGTGCGCTAATTCAGCGAGAGAAAGTAGAAAAGGAGATAAGGATAGAAGAAGTTGATGAAGAGAATGAAATTATCAATTTGGTTGAGGAGGATGAAGAAGCAAAAGAAGAACAAGAAGAAAACATACCAGTTGAAAAGGAGACAGAGGAAATTGAAAAAACAGAAGAAGTGGAAGATGAGGAAGATGAAGAAGAAGGAGAAGAAGTGGAGTAAGAAAAAGAAGAAGAAAATAAGGATGATGATGATGATGAAGGAGAGAAGGAAAAAGATGATGCTAAGGATGATGATGATGATGATGATCATGATGATGGAGGTGAAGGAGGAGCTGGTGTGGCGGCTGGAGAAGAAAAAGAAGAAGATGAGGAGAAAGAAAAGGAGAAATCGAGAAGTAGAAAAGAGAAATCAAGAAGAAGGAGAAGAAGAAGAAAGAGAAAAGGAGCCAGAGAAGCGGCGAGCCTACCAACGAAGGCTGCAGATAGGATTGTTGTGCCTCCCGGTACACGGCTAGATGCAGAGCCGAGAGACTCAAGGTCGAGCACCCCAGAGAAGACTCTATCGACCTCCTGCTGCAGAGACGAAGCCTGCAATGAGTGGCTCCCATCTTGTCAAGGATCAGAGAACACTCCCCATCGCTCGATTATCACCCACCATGACCGAGCCGATCAAGCGGATTGTCGAGACACCATTGGGGAGTCATTGTCAACACAGTCACTCCCGACCTTGGACTATTAATGCCAAAATCGACACTTTGCTGCAGAGACAGATCCCTCAGCCTCCTCCTCCTACAAACAACAGAATGCCTTTTGGCATGTCTGACTGGATGAGCCGCATGGAGCAACAATTAACAACCCTCATTGATGCTGGCAAAAAGGGGGAAGAGAGGATTCAGGGGGAAGGAAGAGAATTCAGAAGTAAGAAAAAGCAGGATATCCCCCAGCTTGAAGGACCCTCTAGCCTGAAGAGGAAGGAACCTGTAGATTCAGAAGACAAGGCTGACCAGCCTGAAGGGAAGCGCAGAAGGACCAGAGGCGGCTTCGAACCTACTCTTGAGTGGGAAGGTCTGGAGCTGTGGTATGTTGAAGATTTTTGCCCACTTGAAGCTATTGAAATATGGGGAGCTGCTAGGAAGAAGTTCATCAGAGACTTTTATGTCTGGGAACTTCTTCAAGATGACAAACTCTCCCCGCAGGAGATTTTCATCAACTGGATGGAAGCAGTTCATCCTAAGCTTTGGGCTATTTTAAAGAAGCCTGCAAAAGATCAAAAAGCTTTTCCCATGATCCCTAAATTCAGAGCTGAAGAAGCACCAGTCCGCATGGATGGTGAACTTGATGAACTACAACTACAGGAGGAAATCAAGCGAGTCTGCCTTGAAAACAAATTCAGATCGCAGGAGGAGCAGGATTTCGCAGCTCTAGTGGTGAAAAGGAAGTATGGCCTTGCTCCAGTCAAGGTAAGACCCATTGGAGCCAAACCATTCAGACCTGCCAAGCAGCCTGTTCGCAGAGGCAGAGGAAGAGGCAGATGACCTTTTATATATTTTTTTCTTACTTGTAATTTTATTTTTCTGTACTTAAACATTCTTGTATAATTTCTATGATAAGTCAGAAAATTTTATGAACAGTCTGTTGAATGACAATTTTCCAGTTGTCTCAATATTAGACTGATTTCAGTTTCGTCTTGCACTTAAGTGCAGACTTGGCCATTTGATTGCTTACTTAGTTTTGCCATCATCAAAATAGGGGGAATTTGTTAGGAATACTTGTTAGATTTTGATGATGTCATTAATTTAGAATCAAATGTTTATTAATTGGCGAAATGTAAGGAAGAACCAAATGAGTATCTTCCATAGGCCAAAATGTGTTAAGTATAAAATTGGCAAAGTGTAAAGAAGAACCAAATGAGTATCTTCTGTAGGCCAAAGTTAGGCTGAAAATCGGCTAAGTACTAAAGTACAGTCTAGTCTATCGAGAGAATACACGACTCCAATCGAGTAGCCCCAGTCAACTAAAATTTATCGAGAAGTTTGACCAGATCAGTAGGAACCTCGGGAAGTCACCTGATCGACAAATCTCAAACAAGATACGGCCGAGACGACTTACCTGCAGAGAAGTAAGGCACATCGATCTACTCAACTACAGCCTAGTACTCCAAGTCCACGTCAGCATGCTTTGAAAAGTCAAATATTACGGAAAGCTCACATGCAACGTGAAGAGACAAATTGGAGTAATTCCCGCAAGAGATATGATTTATTTAAATCATCCTGACCCACCGTGAAGACTTTAATCCTTTTATATTCAAAAGATTCGGCGCTCACATGCAGAAGTCATCACAACGGTCGGAAGATGAAATTAAATAATGGGAATCCAGCCTTGCAACGTTCAGAAAAGATTAAACAAAGAAGTCTCCCTCCAACGGACGGATTTGTTCAGATTTGCAACGGCTACAAGGAAGAAGCTCAGAGATCGTGATCTATATATATCCAGAGATTTGAAACTGAGCAACTACCGGTGCGAACATATACTCTAAGCGATCAAAGCAAACCAAGCAATCCTAAGCAAACAAATAGCATCGAGAAAAAGAGCAGATCCAAAAGTTCATATTCAAGGAAGCTCTTTAGTTGGAGAAGACAAACACTCTTGTCTTTAAATCTTGAGTAAGGGGTACTTCACTGGTTGAAGTAGCGGTATCAAAGGCATCCGAGGATCGAGGATCAAGAGGTGCAAGGCGATCAAGTTTGCGTACAACGGCACGGAATTCCACCGTTGGAAGTCATTGTAGTGTGTAGTGAATCACTGTAATATTTATCACTGGTTGAGAATTATAGTGAATTCATCTCCAACTGGTTTGGAGAAAAGTGGATTAGTAGAGGATTACCCCACCTCTGAGACCACTATAAACTGCCTGTGTTATTTACTATTTTACTGCATCATACTCTAACTGCTGCATCCATTGTTAAGTGTTTCATTAAGTTAATTTATATTCGTCATCAGCTGACTTCCGCACATATCCAAGAACAAACGACTCTTAGTCATTTGTTTGATCATCAGCTGAAGAAACTCACTCTTCGAGAAAAAGAGTTCAAGAGTTTCAACAAGTCTATTCACCCCCCCCCTCTAGACTTGTTTCTGGACGACTTGTGACCTACAAAGCTGAAATAGATACGAACCACAATGCCCGAAGGCTCCAACGGAAACACCAATACATCACACATGGCCTAAAAGCCCTCAGCCGAAGGTGCAAAATATCACAATGGCCTGAAAGTCACTCAGCCGAAGCTGCAAATTATCACAATGGCCTGAAGCCAAACAGCCCGAAGATGTATCACATGAGGGTCCGTAGCCACACAGCCGAAGTTGTATCACAATGAGGGACCGAAGCCACACAACACGAAGTTGTTTCACAATGAGGGGCCAAAGCCACACAGCACGAAGCTGTATCACAATGAGCGGCCGAAGCCACACAGCACGAACCTATATCATAATGAGGGGGCCGAATCCACACAGCACAAAGCTGTATCACAATGAGGGGCCGAATCCACACAGCACGAAGCTGTATCACAATGAGGTTATCCAATGACCGTGACCTATTGAACTGTAGGTATTGGGAAACCAACCGCGAAGGTTCAAGCCCCAAACTTACCCATAATGAGATCATCAACATGATCGTGACCTACTGAACTGTAGTGTTAGGAATACTTGTTAGATTTTGATCATGTCATTAATATAAATTCAAATACTTATTACTTGGCAAAAATGTAAGGAAGAACCAAATGAGTATCTTCCATAGGCCAAATTACGTTAAGTTTAAAACTTGGAAAAATGTAAAGAAGAACCAAATTAGTATCTTCTATAGGCCAAAATAAGTTAGGCTAAAAATCGGCTAAGTACAAAATGTACAGCTAAGTTCATCAGAGAGGAACAGCCGAGTTATGTCAGAGAAGTTCTGGTCAACAAAAATCATCAGAGGTATTTGACCAGACTGCAGTCGAGTAACCTCAGACAAGTCATCTGATCAGACGAGTCCCGAACAGTCACCATCAGAGAGGTCAAAACTGCAGAGAGGATGATGATACATCAGCCTACTTGAGATCAGCCAAGTACTCCAAGTCCACGTCAGCATGCGTTGAAAAGTCAAAAATTACGGAAAGTCACATGCAACGTGAAGAGACAAATTGGAGAGATTCCCACAAAGGATATGAATTAAATAATTCATCCAGACCCACCTTGAAGACTTTAATCTTACTCTATTCAAAAGATTCGGCGCCTCACATGCAAAGTCTTCACAACGGTCGATAGATGGATTAAAATATGGGAATCCGGCCTTGCAACGTTCAGAAAGGAATAAACAAAGAAGTCTCTCTCCAACGGACTGATTTGTTACAGATTTGCAACGGCTATGAAGAAATGTTCAAGACCTATATATATTCGAAGATTTGAAGTTGAGTAACTACCGGTGCGAAAATATACTCAAGCGATCAAAGCATTCAAGCAATGGAAAAGCAAACTATAGCATCGTGAAAAGAGCGGTTCTAAAAAGTTCATACTTGAAGAAGCTCTTAGTTGGAGAAGACAAAAACTCAGTGTCTTTAATACTGAGTTCGGGGTACTTCACTGGTTGAAGTTCGAGACTGTAAAGGCATCCAAGGATCGAGGATCAAGAGATGCAAGGAAGTCAAGTGTGTTGCAACGGCACAGATTTTCAGTGGTTGGAAGTCGTTGTAGTTTGGTTGATTCACTGTAATATTTATCACTGGTTGAAAATTATAGTGAATTCATCTCCAACTGGTTTGGAGAAAAGTGGATTAGTAGAGGATTACCCCACCTATGAGACCACTATAATTGCCTGCGTACTTTACTGTTTTATAGCATCATACTTTAACTGCTACATTCATTATTAAGTGTTTCATTAGTTGTTTTGTATTCGTCATCAGCTAATTTCCGCACGTATTGAGATCAAACGACTCAAAGTCATTTGCCTATCTATCAGCTGAAGAAACTTTCTCTTTGTGAAAAAGAGTTTAAGAGTTTCAATAAGTCTATTCACCCCCCCCCCCCTAGACTTATTCCTGTACGACTTGTGACCTACAAGTGGTATCGGAGAGGTTGGTTCATTTTTTTCACGAACCAGATCTATCAGAGATATATCTTTACTCTCATTTTATAATGGAACACATGCATTCTAGACTACCTGTGTTTTAAGTTGACGAGTATGATCTTTGGAAGATAAGGATGCAGGCACACTTATCTTCAATCCATGATGACATGTGGTGCATCATAGAGGACGGTCCATTCACCTTCGAGAAGGACAACACTCCAGAGGAGATCGCAAAAGGGAAGCCAGAGAAGATCCCAAAGAAGAGGACAGATCTGACTTCCGAAGAAAGAAAGCTGGCCAACCTTGACAATCGGGCCAGAGACGTGCTGTATCAAACCCTTGACAAATCCACCATGGTCAAGATCAAAAACTGCAAGAATGCCAAGGAAATCTGGGACACATTAGCCTTAATGTGTGAAGGAACGGAGTTAATCAAAGAGAATAAGTTGTCAATCGCTACTCAAAAGTTTGACAACTTCAAAATCAAGAATGGTGAATCTATAGATCAAGTGGACACAAGGTTCACCGAAATCATCAACGAGATCCACTCCCTCGGAAAATCTTATGGAAGCAGGGAATGGCGCTGAAGGTACTCAGATCTTTCAATCCTGAATGGAGTATGAAGGCAGTGGCCATGAGAGAATCCAAGGATCTTAATAAAATAAAGATCCAAGAGCTGTTCTCAGACCTGAAGGCTTATGAGTTCGAACTCCCAAGTTCATCCTGCAGAGAAGGGAATAGCCTTTGCAGCCGAGTCCCCCGCCAAGAGCTTATCTGATATAAAGCCTCCAAATCCACTAGATTTTGAGGAAGAGATGGCGTTTATAATGCAAAGATTCAGCAACTTCCGGAAAAACTATTCCAAATACAAGAAAAATTATAAGGAGAATCCCAGAAGGAACCAGAAAGCCGGAAGCTGGAAGGTGGAGTGCTACAATTGTCACAAGACAGGACACATCCAAATTGACTGTCCTGATCTTAAGAAGGATGAGAGCAAGAAGGAGGTGAAGCAGAAAAGAAGACAGAAGGAAGGCCCTCATCGGAGAAGATCAGGAGCATGTAGAATAAAGCAGCGGATTATTTTCTGATGATGATGAAGAATGTGACTGCCTGATGGCCAACCTAGCTGATGAAGAGGTAACACACAAGCGACTAGGCATTGTCCAAGGCAGAAGCAGCAGCCCAGACAACATGCCCATTATTACCAACAACTCCCCAAAAATAGATTTCAAAATGGGAGGGGCAGATGGAAACCTCAAGGTTATCCTAATTTCCAAAATGAACAAGTGTGGAGACCTCAAAGGTTTAATAAATGGTCTCAGCCAAGATTTAGAAATGGCCCACACTACCAGTATTTTGAGGAATATCCAGTATACAATCCCAACAGAAGATATAGACCTAGACCTTACACACCTTACAAGGGTAATAATAATAATTTTAATAATCCAAGGAGAAATCAATTCTCCAGGAAACCATCTAACCCGAAAGGACCCACACAGATTTGGGTACCTAAATCTCGGCTTGTATGATTGCAGAAAAGGTGGAAGGACTACTACCACATCTCCACAAATTCAAACTTTGGAGGTGAAGAATGGTTTGTAGATTCTGGATGCTCGAGGCACATGACCGGGAACAAGAAGATGCTGACCAAATATACTAAAGAAAGAGGTCCAGACGTAACCTTTGGAGATAGTTCTAGAGGACAAACGAAGGGCTTTGGAGAGCTGCACCGAGGAAATATTATTATATCCAAAGTCCACTATGTCAAAGGGCTCAAATATAATCTCCTGAGCATAAACCAGTTTTGCGATGAGAAGAATCTAGTAGTCTTCACCATTTGGAAATGTATGGTGATAGATATCCTATCTGGAGAACTGAAGCTACAAGGATTCAGAAGGAGAGATGTCTATATGATAGATTGGAACACAGGAACTCCCAACACCTGTTTTCTATCTAAGACAATAGCTGAGAACGGATGGCTATGGCACAAAAGATTATGTCACCTGAAATTCAAAGCCATCAACAAGATTAGTTCTCAGAAGCTGGTCAGAGGACTTCCAGATGAAGCATTCAAGAAGGAAGCTCTTTGTGATGCATGTCAGAAAGGAAAGCAGACGAGAGCATCATTCAAGCCAGTCCAGCCTACAACTCTCACAACAAGAGTCCTAGATCTACTCCATATGGATCTATTTGGTCCCATCAAGACAAGGACTCTAGGTGGTAGAAAGCATGCACTTGTTATAGTAGATGACTATTCAAGGTACACTTGGATCATCTTCCTGTACAAGAAAAGTGAAACCTTGACCAAGCTACCTGAGCTGCTGAGAAGGATTCAGAATGAGAAATCCCTCTCCATCATCAATATCAGATCAGACAGAGGAGGAGAATTTCTCAACAAGGCGATCACTGATTACAGCGATCAGAATGGAATCCAGCATGAGCTCTCTGCAGCCAGGACCCCCCAGCAGAATGGTGTTGCTGAAAGAAGGAACAAAACCGTGAAGGAAGCAGCCAGGTCCATGATTGTAGAAGCGGACCTGCCCAAGAGGTTCTGGGCTGAAGCTGTCAACACAGCTTGCCATACTCAGAACAGGAGTATGATAGTATGGAGACATGGCAAAACTCCCTTTGAGGTTTGGAATAATAGAACTCCTACTATTGCTTACTTTCATATTTTTGGTTGTAAGTGTTTCATCCACAACAAAGGTAAAACACAACTAAATGCCTTCGATGCTAAAACTGATGACGGTCTCTTATGGGATACTCACAAAGAAGCAAGGCATATAGAGTTTTTAACAAAAGAACCTTAGTTGTGGAAGAAACACCCCATGTTGTATTTCACGAATCTACTGTTGAGTAGAGAAAGCAAGTTGAGCTAATTGAGAACAAGCTCAAATCAGCTGCTGAAGACCCAACTGTAGATCAGACAGGATCATCAAACCTATCTGATCCAGTTGCCGCTGATAAAGACTCATCTGCAGATCAGATCCAACCTGCAGATGACAAGACGGTAACTGATCCGATTGCATCAGAAGACCAGATCGGTGATGCGAATTCCACGAGCAATTCAACGAGGCAGAGAAGAAGAAGACGATATCCCCATGTGGCTCAAAGACCACCCAATCCAGCAAATCATCGGGAAGTTGACTGATGGAGTTAAGACAAGATAGTCTACTCTACCCGCAGGAATGGCTATGTTCTCATGCTTCATGTCTCAGATTGAACCCAAGACAACAGAACAAGCCTTGGAAGATTATTCACGGATCAATGCCATGCAAGAAGAACTAGAACAGATGGAAAGGAACAAAGTTTGGGAACTAACAGACAGACCAGATCACAAGAAGGTTATTGGCACCAAATGGGTGTACAAAAACAAGAGCGACGAAGATGGAGCTGTTGTTAGGAATAAATCCAGACTTGTTGCTAAAGGATATGCACAGTGTGAAGGAATAGATTTTGATGAAACCTATGCACCTGTTGCAAGACTAGAGGCTATCAGACTATTCCTCGTATATGCTGCATTCAAGGATTTTGAAGTCTATCAGATGGATGTAAAGAGTTCATTTCTAAATGGCATCCTAGAAGAAAAAGTCTATGTAGAGCAACCCCCAGGTTTTGTCAAAGGAGACAAAGTCTACAAGCTGTTGAAGGCTCTCTATGGACTTAAGCAAGCACCAAGAGCATGGTATGAAACACTATCTGTGTTTCTTGAGAAGAATGGTTTTTGCAAAGGAATGGTGGACAAGACCTTATTCAGAGTGGAACACGAAGGCCACATATTGATAGTTCAGATATATGTGGATGACATCATATTTGGCTCAACCAACCCAGAGCTGTGTGAGAAATTCTCAAATCTCATGCAAGGAGAGTTTGAGATGAGTATGATGGGAAAGCTTAACTTCTTTCTCGGACTACAAGTTAAGCAGATGGAAAATGGAATTTTCATCAATCAAGACAAGTATACCTTGATCTAATCAAGAGATTTGGAAAGGAATCTGCCAAACCAGCAAGAATTCCTATGAGCACAAGTACTCACTTAGATGCAGATGAGGGAGGCATATCAGTGGATCCAACCCACTACAGAGGAGTTATTGGATCACTACTATACCTCACTGCAAGCAAACCAGGCATATCTTATGCCGTAGGAGTATGCGCGCGATTTCAATCCAAGCCAAAGCAGTCGCACCAAGATTCCACCAAGAGAATAATTAAATACCTTAAGTCTACAGTCAACGTTGGACTATGGTATCCTAAGGACGATAATTTCAAGCTGTCAGGATATTCAGATGCAGATTTCGCAGGATGCAAAATTAATAGGAAAAGCACTAGTGGAACGTGCCAATTCCTAGGAACCAGACTGATATCCTGGTTTAGCAAGAAGCAGGTTTCTAACTCTATCTCCACCACAGAGTCAGAATACCTAGCTGCAGGTAGTTGTTGTGCTCAGATTTTATGGATCAGACAACAGCTGAGGGACTACAATATCATTGCCAATGAAGTCCCTATCTGGTGTGACAAAAATAGTGTTATTGCAATAACCAACAACCCGGTGTTGCATTCAAGGACCAAGCACATTGATGTTAAGAACCACTTCATTAGAGACCACGTGCTTAACAAGAGAGTCAGATTTGAAAGAGTCAGCACAGACTACCAAATAGCTGACATCTTTACCAAACCTTTGCCAGAAGAAAGATTCTTGGAGCTGAGCAGAGAACTTGGTATATTAGATTGGGAATCTAGTACAGAAGAAAAAGCAAGCTGAAGCAGATCAGAGGAAGGACGGACCCAGCTGATTATAAGAATCAGACCCTAGCTGATACAGACAAGAAGACGAAGGGCGGACAAAGGAACCCAGCTGATCAAAATCTCAGGCGAGAAGTCCAAGGAGTCAACTCACCTGATGCAGAACAGTCAACAGTCAATAGTCAACCAGCTAAGTTTTCTAAACTTAACCGACTTCTGAATATTTTATCATTATCTGCTATATATATAATAATATTATATTAATTTTGGTTCACAAGTGGCATAAAAATACACCTGGCAATCATAGGTTAAATCGACCTCCACTGTGACCAATTAAAATCTAACCGTCCAAATTAAAACTTAAAACCTGGACCACCGATTAGAATTTGAAATTTAAAAAGGAATCTCAAAAGGCGGAGCACCATTTCAAATAAATAATTATTTAATCCCAACGTCATTTCATCTTCTTTATAAGGACAGAAAAACCCTTCACTTTACTTTTACGCTTACCAGTCCTTCAAACCCTAAATTTACAGAGCAAAAATCCTTTGAACTCCAACTACACTAAGAAAATCTCTTATTTGCAGAAATGGAATCTTATTTTGATGGCGTTAACATGAAGACGGTCAAAGACCAGATCATCTTCTCTCTGGTCGTTGATTTCGAAGGTCTTTTGGAAGCAAATCTGGAAAATTACGACGTCCTTGACCTGATTCGCTCGATGAAGCTAAATGGGATCTACCCATTCCTGGATATAAGTCCCAAACATCTGTACAAGGAGGACGTCATCGCTTTCTACCATGAAGCTCATGTGATTCAAGGAGGAATTAGGAGCATTGTCGGCGGAATTCAAGTTGACATATCGCCGGAGTCGATTCGAACAACCTTTGGTATGAGGCACCATGGCATAGCCGTCGAAGCCCTCAAGCAGTCAGCAGCCGACACCTGGAAGAAGATCAAGGCGGACGATTAGCCGGCGAAGCTGAAGCTCACCGCCAAAAGGAGCGAAATCAAAAAGGTATATCGATATGCGTTGGATATTACCAACAAAATCATTATGCGAATGGCCGGCAGTTATGACCAACTGTCGTCGGCAAAATTCACAGTGCTGGGAACACTTATTCAGGATGAGTCGATTGATTGGGCTGATTACATCTTTAGGCAATTTGTTCGCGAGGTCAACAAAGCTGAATGGCTTTCTGATGAGAAGAAATTTAGATCCAAGCTGGCGTTTGGAACGCAGCTGAGTTGGATCTTGGAAAAGATGGGTGTGGTAAAGGGTAATACTGATCCCTTTCACATCAACAAAAGACTTGGTCACCTAGACCAAGAGACGTTGAGGAAGTTGGGAGGCACAAGAAGAGCAGCCGAAATGATAAAGGATTTGTCTGATACAAGGACTTACCCCAGACCCTCACCAGACGAGTCTGACCAACCTGCAGACGACAACCCAACTACAGCCAAGTCAAACTCAGAGTCAGACAACACACCAATTGCTGTCCGGTTTAAGAGAAGGGGACCAGCCCCTAGCGATCCATCATTCATACAGTCTTCACCGGAAACCTCTCCCAAAAGGCCCAGGCGACTGCAGTTCAGCCAGGAGGAGCAACCAGAACATTATTCCAGTCCTGCAGCCAGGTCGCCTATCCACCTGGAGGACCAACCTGCTCCTGGAAGCCTGGAGACTCAGATCGTTCCTGTCCTCACTCCAGCATTCATTTCAGAAGAGGAAGAAGCAGGTTTAATTATCTCCATCCCTGAAGCAAACTACACCTTTCACCTGCTGGACAACAATCTTTTTAACATGTCCTTAGAACAATTACAATTGGTTAAACCTCAAGCTTTAAAACACTCTTTTGTTAATATTTTTGAAGAGTGGAAATTTTTAAAATCACTGTCATTTGCAAAACTTCAAACCTTTATTGAAACCAGTGGTTGGGAAAATCCCCAAGCCACAGAGGATGTGCTGATACACTTTTGCAAAGTATCAGACACAGTTTTGATCCTCCAGGAGAATTGGTTCATGTCAAATTTCAAAACCAACATGGACCAATTCATCCATTCCATAATGTACAGTATCTTTGATGGATCTTTTGGGAAAGAAGATGAGGAGGAAGAAGAAAAAGAAATAAGGATTGAAGAAGTAAATGGAGAAGAAGAAGAGGAGGTCATTGTTATAGATGACGAAGAAGAGGAGCAGGAAGAAAGAGAAGGAGGAGAAAAAGTTGTAGTTGAAAAAGAAACAGAAGAAAAAGTTGAAAAAACAGAGGAATTAATAGATGAAGAAGAAGAAGAAGAAGAAGGGGAAGAGGTGGATCAGGAGGATGATGAAGGAAAGGAGGATGATGAGAATGATGGAGAAAATGGTAAAGATGATAATGATAATGATGATGATGATGATGATGATGATGATGATGATGATGATGAAGGAGGAGATCAAGTGGCTGAAAAAGAAAAAGAGAATGAGGAAGAACAAGAGAAGGAATTAGAAAAGGAGGAAGAAGAGAGAGAAAAGGAGCCGGAGCGAGAGCCAGAATTAGAGGCTGCAGACAAGGCTGGGCCGGCTGCCCGATATACCAGCCTGGACGCAGAGTTGGCTGAGGACTCCAGATCGGGGACACCTGAAAAGACCCCTTCTGGAGTATTGGCAGCAGATAGGAGCCTGCAGTCTAGTGGATCATTCGCAGAAGGCTCAGTCGAGCACTCTCCACCATCGCAGATCTCACCTGTGATGATCGAGCTGATAAGGCAAATAGTGAAGGATACTATTGGAGAGTTGATTGCATCTCAGGTCACCCCTGACCTCCAATCCATCAATGCCAAGATCAATACCTTGCTGCAACGGGAAGTCCCTCAACCTCCTCCTCCTACAAACAACAAAATGCCATTTGGCATGTCTGACTGGATGCACAGAATAGAGCAGCAGTTGACCATTTTGGTTGATGCTGGCAAAAAGGGGGAAGATAGGATCCAGGGGAAGGCAGCATTCAAGGAGAAATAAGGGAAGAGCTGAGAACAAAGAAGAGGCAGGATGTCTAGTTGATCACTGCTGGGACATCCTCAGCCAAGAGGAAGGGAGCTTCAGAACCAGAAGAACAGGCTGGTGAACAGCCTACAGGCAAGAAGAGGAGGACCAGAGGAGGATTCGAGCCTACTCTAGAGTGGGAAGGCAAATAGTTGTGGTACATTGAAGATTTTGTACCATACGAAGCTCTACCCATGTGGGGATCTGCTAGGAAAAAGTTTATCAGAGACTATTATATCTGGGAAATACTCCAGGATAATAATTGCTCCCCACAGCAGATCTTCATCAACTTCATGGAAGAAGCTCATCCACAACTCTGGACTATACTTCTAAAACATGCTGAGGCACGCAATGCATATCCCATGATCCCTCCGTTCAGTGCCAAAGAACCTCCTACCTTGGAGAAAGGTAATGCTTTGGATGAACTTGCACTCCAGAGAAAAATCAAGAAAGTGTGTGTTGAGAATAAATTCTCATCACAAGAAGAGCAAGACTTCGCAGCTCTTGTTGTAAAGAGGAAGTATGGTCTTGCCCCTGTCAAGACAAGACCAATTGGAGCTAAACCTTTCAGGCCTGCCAAGCAGCCTATCCGTAGAGGCAGAGGCAGAGGCAGAGGCAGATGACTCTTATTTTGTACTTTTATTCTTGTACTTGTAAAATTTTCTTGTAAAATTTAAAACATGTATTTGTAATAAATTCAGAAAATTTTATAAAGAGTCTTTTGAATGACAATTTCCAGTTGTCTCAAAACTAGACTGATTTTAGTTTGTGTCTTGCACTCAAGTGAAGACTTGCTTATTTGAATATTTGCTTAAGTTTTGCCATCATCAAAATAGGGGGAATTTGTTAGGAATACTTGTTAGATTTTGATGATGTCATTAATATAAATTCAAATACTTATTACTTGGCAAAAATGTAAGGAAGAACCAAATGAGTATCTTCCATAGGTCAAATTACGTTAAGTTTAAAACTTGGAAAAATGTAAAGAATAACCAAATGAGTATCTTCTATAGGCCAAAATAAGTTAGGCTAAAAATCGGCTAAGTACAAAATGTACAGCTAAGTTCATCAGAGAGGAACAGCCGAGTTAAGTCAGAGAAGTTCTGGTCAACAAAAATCATCAGAGGTGTTTGACCAGACTGCAGTCGAGTAACCTCAGACAAGTCATCTGATCAGACGAGTCCCGAAAAGTCACCATCAGAGAGGTCAAAATTGCAGAGAGGATGACGATACATCAGCCTACTTGAGATCAGCCAAGTACTCCAAGTCCACGTCAGCATGCGTTGAAAAGTCAAAAATTACGAAAAGTCACATGCAACGTGAGGAGACAAATTGGAGAGATTCCTGCAAAGGATATGAATTAAATAATTCATCCAGACCCACCTTGAAGACTTTAATCTTACTATATTCAAAAGATTCGGCGCCTCACATGCAAAGTCTTCACAACAGTCGATAGATGGATTAAAATACGGGAATCTAGCCTTGCAACGTTCAGAAAGGAATAAACAAAGAAGTCTCTCTCCAACGGACTGATTTGTTACAGATTTGCAACGGCTATGAAGAAATGCTCAAGACCTATATATATATATCCAAAGATTTGAAGTTGAGCAACTACCGCTGCATAAATATTCTCAAGCGATCAAAGCATTCAAGCAATCGAAAAGCAAACTATAGCATCGTGAAAAGAGCGGTTCTAAAAAGTTCATACTTGAAGAAGCTCTTAGTTGGAGAAGACAAAAACTCGTGTCTTTAATCCTGAGTTCGGGGTACTTCACTGGTTGAAGTTCGAGACTGTAAAGGCATCCAAGGATCAAGGATCAAGAGGTGCAAGGGAGTCAAGTGTGTTACAACGGCACGGGTTTCTACTGGTTGGAAGCCGTTGTAGTTTGGTTGATTCACTATAATATTTATCACTGGTTGAAAATTATAGTGAATTCATCTCCAACTGGTTTGGAGAAAAGTGGATTAGTAGAGGATTACCCCACCTCTGAGACCACTATAATTGCCTGCGTACTTTACTGTTTTATAGCATCATACTTTAACTGCTGCATTCATTATTAAGTATTTCATTAGTTGTTTTGTATTCGTCATCAGCTGATTTCCTCACGTATTGAGATCAAACGGCTCTAAGTCATTTGCCTATCTATCAGCTGAAGAAACTTACTCTTTGTGAAAAAGAGTTTAAGAGTTTCAATAAGTCTATTCACCCCCCCTCTAGACTTATTCCTGGACGACTTGTGACCTACATGTAGGTGTTGGGAAACCAACCGCGAAGAGAACGTTGACGGCGAGGAGTCCCAGTGATACTAGTAGGGGGGCCCAGTCTCTTTATTTCATTCATGTTTCCTTGTTATGTATTTTCCGCTGCACTTCCTTTTGGATTGTCATTTGTTCAGTGTTGTATATTTTATCTTCATATAAAATATACATGTATTCAGTGTTCCCTGGGTATGTTGTATTTGAAACTCCTCATCGGAGTAATTGATGATGGTAATGTGGTTCGGTACTACATTTGTATTGTGTAATTTATTAATTTTCACTCACCTGGTGGGTCCCAGTCGGGGGTCCACGGCACTGTAATATCCGCCTAGTTTGGGATGTTATAGAGTTGGTATCGGAGCGTGGTTTTGATACTACCTTCCGAGTCATGACTCATTTGAAATCATCGTCATCAGAATTGTATCATTGGATTTTCGCGTCACGTGTGTCCTGTGCAAATGTCAAGCCCCTGAGACCGAAAGAACTGTAAGATTTCTAACGCCATGGTATAATTTTTGGCAATAAGAGTCACTCATTCATTATTCATTAGTCAACAATCCTCAATCATCATTTTCATTTGATCATGTCGATCATGTTAACTCATTAATCATTCAGTTCAGTTCATCACTCACTTGTTGATCTTGTAGATCATTTCATTAATCTTGTCAGCTTGTTCAAGATAATCATTTCAAAATTTCATTAGATAATCATGTCACCTCAGTTGATCCTTCATGCGATTATTGTGATAGAGCGCGCTTATTGTTAGCATTCCATAACTTCATTATAATGTGATATTCATGTGGAACCTATAATTATCATGTTTTCCCTACCTTAAGTATGGATCGAGCTGGCAGAGGACGCAGGGGAAGAGGCCACGGTGCGGGCCGAAACCCGGGAGCTCGAATAAATACTCGTGCGAACATGAGGAATAATGCTAACTCATCGAGCAGCGACGCTGCCACACATTCACCTGGAAATAATCCTTCACTGTTAGGGAGTCGTACCCGATATATGGCTCAATCAGAAGGTGTCCGAGTTGACCCTCTCGCTTTTATGCAGGGCATGATGGCCCAAATGACTCAGATGGCATGTCTGATGGAGATGATGCAGAACTCAACGGCTCAGAATCAGCAGGCTCCTCCGCTATCGCCTCAAAGGCAAGAGAGGAATGTGAGCAGCATCATCAATGACATTTCTTGCCAGAGGCCACCTACCTTCGAGGGCTCATCTGAGCCGGCGGACATCATTCACTGGCTGGAGCATTTCGAGAAATTATTTGCTATAGTAGAGTGTCCCGAAGGACACAAAGTTTCAGTCGCGGCTTACTATCTGGGAAAGAGCGCTCACTCATGGTGGCTATCTCTGAAGCCCACCGACGGAGCTTGTACATGGGACCAGTTCAAAACTCTCATGATTGAAAGATATTATCCAGCCCCACTCAAGGCGGCCAAGCTGTCGGAATTACTCAGTCCCGACCCCTCAACAGAAGAAGATGTTCTCGCTATTGCCGAGAAATTTCAAGAGCTACTGCCTTTCACCTCATCTATTATCCACTCGGAGGAGGATAAAATCAAGTATTTCAGTAAGAGGTTGAAACCTCGTATGAGGCTTCAATTTCTTAATCATCATTGCACCATTCTGGCCAAATTCAACGAGAAAGCTCTTGCTTATGAGCTTACTGCTAAGGAAATTTCTAAGCATCAGACTTCAACTTCCGGCAAGAAATCGAAGAATTGTAATCAGTCCGAAGGCGGCAAGCAACCTTCAAGAAGCCTCGTGCGGGCTCTACTTTTTCTGATCGACCCCTTACGACGCCTAAACCCGCCAAATCTCAGTCCCGAGCAGCCAGTTCGGCCATCACCTGCTACAACTGTGGAGAACATGGTCATTTCAGTACTAAGTGTCCGAAGCCGACCCTCACCTGTAATAACTGTGGGATTGCGGGGCATAAGGCCCGTTTCTGCCAAAGAGACTCCAAACCTACTCTGGCGACATTTCAGGCCCCAAAGCAGTCAACGATTCAGAATCAGGCCACTCAGTCTGCGTCGTTTAAGACGACATGAGCTAACAAAGGCGGAGCCCACAGCTATCAGACAGGAGCATCCGGGTCCGGAGCTGGCAAGCCCCAAATTTATGAAATGAAGAGAGCTGACGATCCATAGGCCCGAGTGATCTCATGTACAATCGAAAATCTATCTCAACCTGTGTGTACCCTTTTTGATACTGGTGCATCACATTCATTCATTTCCGAGTTATGCTTGAGTAGACTTCATCTGGATAGTGCTACTAAGTGTGATCCTTATATCATTGGACTACCTGACAGTAGGAGAATTATCGGAGATCGTGAGATTAAGAATTGCCGATTCAGTTTCATGGCCGTGATTGGTTGGCAGATCTGGTCATGGTGGATTTACTTAGAGACGATGTCATTTTGGGTATTGATTGGATGGATCGCCATGATGCCGTCCGTAGTGCCCGTAAGCGTATGGTCACTATTGTTTCAGACGATGGAGTTGAATATGTATTTCAGGGGAGTAACCCTAGCTGTTCTGGAAAGGTTATCAATGTAATGAAAACAGTTAGATTACTCAATCAAGGGTGTGTTGGTTATTGGTGCTATATGGCCAAGACCGAGAAATCATCAGTGTCATTTGCGGACATTCCGGTAGTGAGGGAATACGCCGATGTATTTCCAGATGAGTTACCTGGTTTGCCTCCACAGAGAGATGTGGAATTCACGATTGAGTTGGAGCCTGGTACATCTCCAATATCAAAGGCACCATACCGTATGGCCCCGACTGAAATGCAAGAACTGAAGAATCAGTTGGAGGAACTGACTGAGAAGGGTTATATCCGCCCGAGTGCGTCCCCGTGGGGAGCACCGGTGTTATTTGTCAAGAAGAAGGATAGCTCTTTTCGCTTATGTATTGATTATCGAGAGCTGAACAGGGTGACGATCAAGAATAAATATCCCCTACCCCGCATCGATGATCTTTTGGATCAACTTCATGGAGCTTCAGTATTTTCCAAGATCAATTTAAGATCTGGGTATCAGTTGCGAATTCGAGAGTCGGATATCGCAAGGACGGCGTTTGGAGCACGCTATGGGCACTACGAGTTTGTAATGATGCCGTTTGGGTTAACTAAGGCACCTGCGGTATTCATGGAATTAATGAATCGAGTTTTCATCAACTATTTGGATCAGTTCGTGGTTGTATTCATAGATGACATTTTGATTTATTCTTGTGACCGAGAGGAGCACGAATTTCACCTTCATCAGGTTCTCGACGTGTTGAGACGAGAGCAGCTCTATGGGAAGTTTTCCAAGTGTGAATTCTGGATGTCCGAGGTGATGTTTCTCGGACATGTAATTTCAGCCGACGGAGTACGTGTCGACCCTCAGAAGATGGAGGCTATCCGAGATTGGCAACCTCCGAAGAATGTTAAAGAAATCTGAAGCTTTCTCGGATTAGCTGGATATTACCGGCGATTTGTGGAGGAATTTTATAAAATTGCTCAACCCATGATAAACCTTTTGCGGAAGGATAAGAAATACACGTGGACTGACGCGGGTCAGCGGATTTTTGAGGAACTTAAGAGCCGTTTAATTTCAGGAAATAACAGGTTAAGACGACGGGTCTCTTTAATATAAGAGACCCAATATTAAAAATAACAGGTCTCTAATGTGTTAAAGGAGTCCACTATTTTTTTTTGAGATAAACTAAAGACCAGTTATTTAAGATAACGGGTCTCTAATGTGTAAGAAATAAGAGACCCGTTGTTTGATCCAACGGGTCTCTAATGTGTAGGAAATAAAGACCCCTAGTTTATTTTATTTTTTTGGTATCAAAGACCCGTTGTTTAATATATGCGGTCTCTTTGATTCCTTTAAATTAGTTGGGCCCGTATGTATTGTGTTTTTTTTCCTTTCTTCTTCCTCGATCATTCGCAGGCGACTAATCTAGGGCAAATATAGGAAAGTTCGGCGACCTCGCACCGACAGGCCGATCGAAGATTTACCCAACCCATCATCGGCGATTTAACTACCACCAGCGCCGGCATATATACAAGGTGTATTTTTCTATTTTATTCTCCTTTTTTGCATCACTGTTCTTAGAAATAATTGCTCGATTTTCTGGATTAGTTTTATGGTATTGATTGGTTTAGGTATTCTATGAGTATAGGTGTTCTTGCTCGAAGTTATTTTACTATACGAGATATATGTTGATCCACCACAGCAGCTAAATCTGACGATACTGTTGAAGGGATCCGGCACTGTTGATGGGAGGGTTGAAGGGATTAGGCATTGGTCATTGAAGAAGATGAATAAGTATTTTTTTTTGGATATTTCTACTATGTTTGATTTTGGCTGTAGCTCGTGCGCTTATCTTATGTTTAGGAAAAGTCCCCAAATACTATTACTACTTGTTAATGCATTTCTACTTATGTTGAGATGGATTTTTTTCATGGATACATTTGGTTTCCTGACCTTGTCCTTAGATATTCTACATGCGTATTTGGTTCGCTCTAAAAGTTGAGACGGATTATATTGCTGGCAAGTAGCAAAGTCGTCTTATTGATGAAGATATCATTGCTTATTTCGTGTTATATTCCGAGGATCCCATGATTGTAAAATGCTTTGCAGTTGTGTTGGAGGCAGTTGAATCTTGGGGAGCTCTTGCTTCTTCCCTTTCTGTGGTATTTATAGTTTTTATGGATTTCTCAAGTTATTTTCCAGATTATCTGCTCCTTCTACCAAATTATGTGCACTCATATTTTGAGCCTGAATAAGATTGTTATCCTCTTTTGGTTGCGTGCAGACCTATTGGTTGCAAGTATTCAAAAATGAAGGCAAGTATATAAATATTTATAAGTACATATATGCATATATGTTTTTTTCTGTGTATTAGTGAGGTCCTTAAAGTTAATGATAATTACAGAACCTACCCCTGAGGTTTGGGGAATTAACAAAAAAGTCCAACTAATTTTAAAAAATACAAAAAATATCCTTGATGTTTGATTCATTTCACATTTTGCCCCAAATTTACGGTTGCTCCCACAAACTTTCAAAATATTACAAATAGCCTCAACTTATCGTTCGGCCACTTGAGTGTTTAGAAAAAATTGAAAGATGTAATGTAAGATGCATAGTTGGGATTGTCTGTTAATATTTAGAAAACAAATTAAGGATGGAATATCAATAATATTTTATGGCATCAACAGTTTCCTTTAGGTCCACTAACGATAAGCGCAAAACGTATGATGGATACAATATCAAGGGTGTATGTAAATATCAAAGTTTACCTTCGTTTTGTGGTCAAACCTCAACGATAGTTTTTGTATCAAACCTTGTTTTCTTAGGAGCAATATTTAATTATTTTTTTCTTATCTCAGCTGAGAATTATATATTAGTCGTAATTAGTGCTAGCATTGTATAGGTTTTGGGTGTGATACTGCAGCAGTGGTTAACGTCCTTGCCCATAGGGATGCAACACAGCGTTCGCTTATCGCACAAGAGTACAGAGTTATGTATTCTGAAGATCTTCATAAACGCCTCGCTTCAGAACTTAGTGGTGATGTTGAGGTACAGAGGAGAATTAAGCACCTTTTTTTTTCTAGACAAATTTGACCAAATATCTGTTTGATTTTTACAATAACGTGACCTTCGTGAAATTGCAGCTTTTTTGTGTGTTCGGTATTATACCTTTTTCTTGATACTTCATTTAATGAAATGTTTATCCTGCTATGTATGAAACATTCTTTTTTCTTGATTGTGTTTTTTTAAATGATTTCAGAAAGAAATATTACTTTGGATCCTCCTACACGGGATGCAACAATTGTAAGGCAAGCTTTGAGTGGTAACACTATCAATTTGAAAGCTGCTACTGAAGTAACTTCAACTCAAATACAACACTTTAAACAAATATACCATGCAAGGTTTCATGCTTACCTTGAGCACGAGATTGAAAAGCAAGCATCTGGTGATGACAAAAAGTTTTCTTCCCCCCCTCTCTCTCTGTGTATGTTGTATGTATATATATATATATATATATATAGATTAATATAAATGGATACTTGCCTACGAATTTATGTCCATTTATCTGCCTCTTCCATTTTGCAGTTGCTACTTGCCTACATTAGTGTTATGCGCTATGGAGGTCCGGAGGTCGACATGGCAATGGCTGAGCATGATGCTAAGGCGCTCTACAAAGCTGGAGAAAAGAAGATGGGCATGGATGAGAAGACTTTCATACGTATTTTTCTGAAAGAAGCCGTGCACATTTGGCTAATGTTGCTTCTGCTTATCACAGCATGTACGAAACGTCACTAGAAAAGGTAAAAGACCAGCATTATGTCCTTTCCGCTTTTCCTCATCACTACGAGCCTGTTGGTTGGCTAAATGAGTATCTTCTTGCAGGTCGTTAAAAGTGAAACTTCCGGGAACTTTGAGTTTGCGCTTTTGACTATATTTCGTTGTGCTGAAAATCCTGGGAAGTACTTTGCAAAGGTAAAATACGATACTTTGTGTTAAAAGTGCCAAGTCATCCACCCCCCCCCCCCCCCAAAAAAAAATAAAAAAAACTCTAATCTATCAAAAAAAAAGGATCACTTTCTTCTTCTTCTACTTGCTTTTTTTTGGAATGAGTAATTCATTTTTATTACAGCTTCGATCAAATTTAGAAATGTTGAAGTGGTTACGTAGGTTCCGAAAAGAGTCTATATTTATGGTGAATGTATTCGACTAGTTTATTGAATCCTTTGCTGTTATCTGTAATTTTCCCACCTCTAGTTAACGCGTAATGACCTGAGATCACTTTGAAATCTGCATTAAGGTGTTGCGTAAGGCGATGAAGGTCATGGGAACCAACAACTCGCACCTTATTAGAGTAATAGTGACGCGCCGAGATTTATATGCAATACATAAAAGTAGAGTACCAAAAGAAATATGGAAAGTCACTTGATGATGCAGTTTCTTCAGAGACATCTAGCCATTACCAGACATTTCTTCTCTCTCTTAGGCGCCACTCACCACCGCTAGATGGAGGTAAATTATCGTCCGTTTCTTGATTGTCGAGGGTCCCTCTCTCTATGAAAAACATTGTTTGTACGTGTGATGTATCTAAATGTGGCTGTCTAAATAGATTGAATGTACTTAATTTTGTCTTTTGGTATTTACTTAGATATTATAGCAGGTTTATGTTGAATGTAGTTAATTTTGTCTAAATAGATTGAATGTACTTAATTTTGTCTTTTGGTATTTACTTAGATATTATAGCAGGTTTATGTTGAATGTACTTAGATTGAATGTACTTAATTTTGTCTAAATAGATTGAATGTACTTAATTTTGTCTTTTGGTATTTACTTAGATATTATAGCAGGTTTATGTTGAATGTACTTGGATTTAATGTACTTAATTTTGTCTAAATAGATTGAATGTACTTAATTTTGGCTTTTGGTATTTACTTAGATATTATAGCAGGTTTACGTAATTCGCAGGTAAAATACCTGCTATTATTGAATTTAGAAAAAAACATATATATATATAAAAAGAGACCCCTTATGTATAAAAAGGACTCTCTAGGTATAATATTAAAAAAATTTAAGAGACCCCATATCTTATATATGGGGTCTGAGCTTATTAGAAAAATATTATTAAAAAAATCAAAGAGACCCTCTATCTTAAATATGGGGTCTGAGCTTATTGGAAAAAAAAAATTATTCAAAAAATCAAAAAGACCCTCTATCTTATATATGAGGTCTGAATATTTTTAATAAAAAGATCCCATATCTCTAATAAGGGGTCTCTTACCCTTTTAAAATATTTTTTGCACACCTCACATAATAGACCCCCTTTCTTACATAGGGGGTCTTAAACTTTTAACAAAGAGACCCCTCATCTTGAGGGGGTCTCTTTATAAAATAGACCCCCCCATCTGGAGACTCCCTTAAAAGAGGTCTCTTAGGTTATTTTGTACGGGTCTCTTTGCCCATTTTTGTAGTAGTGGCGCCTGTCCTTTCCTTACCGCAAGGGACAGAGGGATTCATAGTTTATAGTGACGCGTCCGGGCAGGGTCTCGGATGTCTACTAATGCAAAACGGGAATGTGATTGTTTATGCCTCGTGGCAACTGAGGCCTTATAAGGTCAACTATCCGACCCACGACCTGGAACTAGCGGCCATGGTATTCGCATTGAAGATTTGGCGTCATTGTCTTTTTGGCGTCACCTGTCAGATTTTCACCGATCATAAGAGCTTGAAGCATATATTTACTCAGAAGGAGTTAAATATTCGTCAGAGACGATGGTTAGAACTGATTAAGGACTATGATATTGAGATACAATATCACCCAGATAAGGCGAATGTTGTCGTCGATGCCTTGAGCCGTAAGTCCTTTCAGGAGCAGATGCTTGCTCGTTTAACTGTTCAGAAGGAACTTCGGCAAGAATTCCTTAAGCATGAGATCGAGGTTTGGTTACAGCGTGTACAAGGACATCTTTGCATGCTGGAGATTTCATCGCCACTTGAGGAGGCGATCACACTAAAACAGGGATCAGACCCATTTTTGTTACGCATTCGAGATGATGTGACTCAAGGGAAAGCCCCTGGATTTGTGGTCCACGAGGATGGATTACTTATCAGAATTAGTCGGCACTGAGCCCGATATGCTTATAGCCGCCCGTGAGAAGGTAGCTTTGATCAGGAGTCGTTTGTTGACCGCTCATAGTCGACAAAAATCATATGCCGATAACCGTCGTCGATCCTTGGAGTTCGAGATAGGTGATCACATTTTGGTCAAGGTATCCCCGAGTCGAGGTAATTTCCATTTCGGGAGGTGGGGGAAGTTGAGTCCGAGATTCATTGGACCGTTTGAGATTTTGGATCGAGTGGGCGATCTGGCTTATCAATTGGCTTTACCTCCAGCCTTGAGCTGAATTCATAACGTATTTCATGTCTCTCAGTTGCGGAAGTATATTGCCGACCCTAGTCACATACTCTAGTTTGATGAAATTGAGATCGCGGATGATCATACGTATGAGGAGCGTCCTATACGAATCTTAGAGTGCCGAACCAAGCAGTTGAGGAACAAGACGATTTATTTGGTTAAGATTCAGTGGTCTAGACACGGAGTCGAAGAGACTACTTGGGAAACCGAGAATAGTATGCGGGAGTGTTATCCCGATTTGTTTGACCCTTAGTTTAGAGGACAAAACTATCTGTAAGTGGGGAGTATGTAATACCCGATTGTAAATTCATTCATTAGCATTCAGTTAATTTTCATTCAGTAATATTTCACTCAGTAATAATTATTCATCATTCATGTTCATTCACCGTGTTCACTGTTTGACGTACTTGGAATTCAGGATCAGTTATCATTCGTCTTTCTACCTTGTTTAAGATTTGAGTCGAGTTTATCTTCATCGTCATCTTTGTGGTGGACTGTGTGTGAGAAGTATCACATGCTACGTACTCTTTTTAGCGCACGCTAATTGAGTACAGGTAGCACACACTAACCTCTTAGTATTAGCGCATGCTAATGCATTTGGACAGAAAGTCCAGAAGGTACTGGACTGGATTAGTAAGGTTCGTAATGCACATTACAATTGGAGTATAACATACGTTAAATGATGTGAGTAGCACACGCTATCGGATACATCAGCGCGCGCTAGCGTGTTGGAACAGACAGTCCAGTGGGCACTGGACTGAGCTGAAATAATTCATAGCATACGCTAAGGGTGTGCATAGTGTACGCAAGGGTTAGTCGGTAGCGCACGCTAATAATTGGGTAGCGCGCGCTAAGTCTCAATCAGGCCAGAGGACAGTAGGTTCTGAACTTCAGTTACTGGGCATCAGACATCAGTTAGCGCATGCTAACATTTTGGATTAACGCACGCTATCGGGAAGACGTTAGCGCACGCTACCAAGTTCATAGAGTATGCTAACGAGGCAGTCAGGGCTCACTGGACTGTCCAGTTAAGCCGCTAGCGCACGCTACATATCAGGACATGGCGTGCGCTATACTGGGTTTGCTATAAATAGGACAGTCAGCCCAGAAGTCGTCATTTCTCACATCTCATTCGTTTTTCAGTGTTCTTGGGCGATTTTGGATGTCTTGGAGGGATATTTTCGAGTTGCACTCACCTATCATCATCTTCAATATTCTATGTCGGATTAATCAGTACCTAATCCTCTCCAACACATCAAATCAAGGTAATCATTCTTGAATCTAGAATTTTGGAGTTTGAGTGTTTTCCTTCCGATCTCTTCGTGTAAGCTTGCTATGATGTTGTAAGATGTTAGATATGGATTATCTATCTTGAATACATGTATTCCTACGAATTTATAGGTGTATATTGCGGATTTGATGAATATTTGGGGAATTATTCAAGAACCGGGGTTTGACTTTGGATATTTTGGGGGTCTTCCGATTGATGTTGTCGTAACCTTGAGTTGTGGTTTCCTATTGGATCATTGATGTCATTAATGAAGTTTTGTTAGATTGAATTACTTTTGGAGGATTGGTTTTCGATATATTTTGGGGATTAGTTGTAATCAATGGGAGAATGTTCACAATGTATTCGTTAGAATGCCCCAATGAGTTTGATTGTTGTTGTATCGACGTTTGAGTTGGTTATAATCGTGATTAATATGTATATTGAGCGTTTATTGGTAATTATGTTATTCAAGGTTGTTCGGGTGACCGGTACTCTCCATTAGAGATGTTTGTTCGTGAGAAGACATTTCATCACCGGTGTTGGGTAAGTTAATTCTTACTCGGTTAAAAGGATATTCATTCTTTTTCATTGTTGTTCATTCATATTTATAATTCATTCATGGTATATTATTCACATTGAGTATTGTAATTATCAAACTAGTCTTTCATTTCTTGAGGAACGACGATTCCAATCAATTCTTTGAGTTATCATTCATTTAATCATTTATTCATCTCGGTGAGTCATTCTTGACCCTTGTCGAAATATTATTCATTGATATTCATTATGGTCATTTTCGTTCATGTGACCCTACGGGTTCATATTGCGTGGCCGGGTGGGGATATGTGGAATTTTTAGTCGGGCACGCGATGGTCATGTGATCTGGTTCACCGACACAATGGACTATGCACACGGTACAGTTTTCCTCTGTGAGACTAATTAGGTACAAGGGCGGGTGTGTCCGGACACTCATCTTGTGCACTTGCACATACCATTACGGGCGCACTATGATGCCCCTCTTCAGCTTGATTTCATAACTAAGTTATGTAATTATGGTGATTGTTCAACTCTTGAGGATTGTTGTTCTGTGTAACTAACCCCGTTGGGGATATTGTTTTTAGGTCATGGCAAGGCAAAAGCATGGGAAGAGAACGTTGACGGCGAGGAGTCCCAGTGATACTAGTAGGGGGCCCCAGTCTCTTCATTTCATTCATGTTTCCTTGTTATGTATTTTCTGCTGCACTTCCTTTTGGATTGTCATTTGTTCAGTGTTGTATATTTTATCTTCATATAAAATATACATGTATTCAGTGTTCCCTAGGTGTGTTGTATTTGAAAATCCTCATCGGAGTAATTGATGATGTAATGTGGTTCGGTACTACATTTGTATTGTGTAATTTATTAATTTTCACTTGACTGGTGGGTCCCAGTCGGGGGTCCACGGCACTGTAATATCCGCCTAGTTTGGGGTGTTACACTTAATACCAAGGATGTGCCCATATTCTCCCAAATCCTTCATATCGAACTGCTCAGACAACCATACCATTACGTTTGATAATACCTTCACATTGTTTCCAATTAGAAGTATATCATCTACGTACAGTACAAGAAACACCAGCATGTTTCCATTGCACTTTTTGTATACACAAGCCTCACTAGGACACTGTTCAACTATACGATTGAATGACTTCATCAAATCGCATGTTCCAAGACCTTGATGGTTGCTTAAGACCATAAATGGCTCTATTAAGCTTGCACACTAAGTGCTCCTCTCCTTCAACAATGAATCCCTCAGGTTAGCGCATATAGATTTCCTTATCAAGACTCACGTTCAAAAACGCAGTCTTGACATCCATCTGCCAAATCTCCATATCCAAATGCGCAGCTATAGCTAAGATAATCCGGATGGATTTAAGCATGGCTACTGGCGAAAAGGTCTCATCGTAGTCGATGCCCTCCTTCTGAGTATAACCTTTCGTAACAAGCCTTGCTTTGAAGGTTTCAACCTTCCCTTTCGATCCTCTCTTACGCTTGTAGACCCACTTACTTCCAATGGGTTTTACCCCATTGAGTAATTCTACTAGCTCCCACACTTGTTTAGAATCCATATATCCCATTTCGGATTCCATTGCTGTTTGGCAGGATTCAGCACCCTTGTCTTGAACTGCCTGTTTATATATACATGGATCCATTTTATCCTGGTCCGGGGAGTGCTCCGAAGATGCTCCCACGGCAATGAAACGTTCAGGTTGACGAACAACCCTCCCACTACGACGAGGTGTGTCCTTGGTTTGCGTATCCACAATATTGTCGATACGTGGTACACTAGGTGTTTGCACAATTGGTATTGTCGAAATCTCGCCCCTAAGTTCTTTTAGAATGACCTCACTCCTAGGCTTGTGGCTTATCGCATAGTCCTCCTCTAAGAACCGGGCATTGGTTCTAACAATAACCTTCTGGTCTTTAGGACTATAGAACAAGCCACCCTTAGTTCCCTTAGGATATCCCACAAATACTCGTACCTCTGTACGAGATGCCAACTTATCAGCTTCCTTATTCAGCACGTGTGCTGGTGAACCCCAAATTCGAATATGTCCTAGACTGGGCTTGCGCCCATTCCACAGTTCTGTGGGTGTTTTCTGCAAACCCTATCACCCCATAGTTGAACTACACGGGAATGCTAGAATTAATTCGGCCCCAATAATATCAGCCAAGAAGGCGAGGAGGGCCATTTCGAATGGAGCATCGGGATATTTAGCTTTTGTCATAAACAAACCTAAGAACAAAATGGAGATTGAAGCAATACTAGTAATATCGGAATACCCTGACGTTTCCCCACGGAACTCACTTCTCTGCCTCCAGACAGGGAAGTTGAATTTAGCATTGATATCTTGCCAGGAAAAGCACCTGTGGCTAGAATGCCGTATCGAGTGGCACCACTAGAATTGCAAGAACTGAAGGTTCATTTGCAGAAGTTGCTAGATGTTGGATTTATCCGACTAAGCATATCTCCATGGGGAGCACCAGTGCTATTCGTAAGGAAGAAAGATGGTACACTTAGATTGTGCATCAATTGACCACAAACAGGAATGATAGGTTTTAAAAATGAAAACCACCTTTTTGAAAATAATTTGGAAACACCGGTAGATCTTGAGTATCACCTTACAAAAAGTAGTACAAACACCATTATCGAGACTTTGAAAACCAACTTGCGTTTGAACAAAAATGAGGACACTTTTCTTTTAGTGAAAAACTTTCAAAAAATATTCGACCCTCGGGTCTAAGCAAAGCATTTCTAAATAATTGAAAATATCTCAAAATATTTTGGTCCTCAACTAGAATAATTTTGAAACATATTGCGGGACTAGAAGGCACCTTGAAGGTACCGCGAGAAAATAATTCATTTTAAAAGTACGTCTCGAAATTTATTTTCTACGATACTCAAGGATTTCAAAAATCCAATAGGCTAGAATGCCTAAAATCCCACATGTAACAACATTCACTTACATACATCACAACACACACATCAACTCGCTCAAAATCACGACAACACATGTCTTTTACCGGAAAACAAACAGTCAAATATCACAGTCAAAAGGACATAAATAGCAACAACACTCCTTATATAAATGAAATATTAGAGTCACACAAACGCATCACGAAACCAAGAATCTACTTAAAGATTCCATCACTTAACACATAATCATACCAGTAACTCATGTCACACGAGGCACAACACAAAGAAGGGAGACTTACATCCACAGGTCGCACGAAGATGATGATCGCCCCACGATACTAATCATGACCAACCAACTCAGACGACGCGTCGCGACACGACTCAGTCAGACAAAAATCCGACGAGACAAAAACTCAATAGACACCACTAAACACGACAGTCTAGGTTTCCACAACCTAAGCTCTGATACCATTTGTGTAACACCCCCAATCCGCTCAGGGATATTACACGCCGTAGAACCTTTCCTCAAGGATCTACCAGGCTGGTAACAACATTGAACATCTCAACACTGCCTTTAAGGCTAAAATGACTCAGTAGACCGATTTGGTCTTTCAATAAATACATACAACTCAATCACAATACATGCCCACGCAGGGGTCGAAGACAACACACTCTCGTACAATGGGGAAAGAATACTGCAGCGGAAATAAAATACAACTAAACCAATGAGACATCATACGGGTCCTCGTGTGATTAGAATTGCTCATCTTTCATCATCCTTCATGCCGACCCTGTGCTATGCTCCCTAAAACCTGAATGCAATACAGACATCCACCCCCCGATTACTCGGGGGTTAGCAAAATTCCACTATTTTGCTAGTGCAAGTACAAAGTGCAAATTACGAGTCATATAATTCAAGTTCCAAGAATAATAATAAGGAATCCTTAGATATTTCAACACAACAAAAATACTTCCCGAAGCAAGAGTTTGGGTAAAACGTTCCAAAACCGAAAGATCACAATTCAAGAGAAACAATTTACAAAATGGTTTAATAAGCCATCGGGAATTTAAGTAGAAAACAATTTAGGATTATCGAATCCTTCTCTTTCCAAAAATCAACAGGGTCACAGCCCAAAGGTTTTGTTTTCACAAATAGAAAACCAACAACAATACACAAGGGTATAACCCACGTCACGTGTCCTCGATGGACATAAAATCAACACAACATAATTACCCAAGATACGCAAATCTTGTTCACACAAATACAACACCAACTCGTGAATCTAGGGCTATACCATTGGATTCCATCAAGGCCTTTCAGGACCCTCCCGAGGTGAGAAAAATACATTCACAAATCATATACACACCAACTCGTGAATCCAGGGCTATACCATTGGATTCCCTCGAGGCCTCACTGGACCCTCCCGAGGTGAGCAAAACACATTCACAATCATACACATAACACCGTGAACACATGCCACGTCATCTCACGTTTGGATCAATCACTTCTTGTCTCCTGACCATATGATCGCATGCCATATGTCACCGCAGGTCTTATCATCTCACGGTTGGATCAATCACTTGTTGCATCCTGACCACATGATCACAAGCCATATGTCACCGTAGATTGTCTTAGGCTCTAACGGTTGGATCAATCACTTGTTGCATCCTGACCACATGATCACATGCCATGTGTCACTGTAGACCTTCGACCATATCCACACATTCACACAAATAATATATCACACCAAGGATATCCAAACAATTCACCCAAAAGCAACAAACACAAAGCACGACACCTTTGTTAAATCACAAATACCAAAATGAGGCAATATACGCACATATATTATCAAAGCACAACACCACCACCAAGCATATTCATAGGGATCACTTAACCATTCACGAGATGCAACATTCACAAAACACGCGTTTTGAAAGTGAACCTTTAACGAGGCTAAACCAAATCTTTTGAAACTTCATTCCAAACAACTAAACCAACATACCAAAATGATAACCAATCATCATATCCACAAAACAAGAAATGTATGAACAAGGTACTTGCCTCGAATAACCACGATCACGGAGAATCGACCGAAATAGGTTGGCACGAACCGACTACAAACCCGCCGACTCCGCCGAACGCTAACCCGCGACAATAAACTATGAACAACAATGACAATAATGAAAATGAATTCCATAGCATGACCTAAAGTCGCTGAATTCAAGGACAAACGATGAAAGTTCAAGGGTTTTCCCCAAAACGGCAAAGAACACGAATCGACCCATCAAAACATGAATAGAATTCCAAAACGAAATATGGATATACGATCCATAGGATATGTTTAACAACATCATTAAACAATAGTCGGTTGGTCAAAATTAGATGGAAAATGAAATCAAAAACAAAACTCCCAAAAAGTCAACTCTAGGGATTCAAGAAAAATACCTTGATTCGGCGAAGAACAACGGATTAGATGATGTTATAATCACCTAGGATGGTCCAAAACACCTTGGAATGGAAGAAATTTAGCCCAGGTCACGAACCCTAGTCGCCACGTCTCAGACCCGCGGAGGAAGAAGAAGAAATGAAGAAAATGAAGATTAATGACTGCTGTCCAGTTTATATACTGGACAGCTTAGCGTGCTCTAATCCTACCTCATTAGCGTGTGCTACCGAAGCATCAGAACAAACGTTCTGCCGAAATGCATAGTTAGCGTGCGCTATCCACCAACAGTTAGCGTGCGCTAATGAAACCCCCAGACCCAGTCCAGTAGTCACTGGACTGCCTCGAACTATCGGTTAGCGTGCGCTACCAAAGCTGTAGCGTGCGCTAACCACTTCACCGTAGCGCGCGCTAACCATATGTCCTTAGCGTGCACTAACGGCCTGAATCCAGCTACTGACCTCAGACCCTGCTGCTCAATAGCCTGCACTACGGAGATCCCTTAGCGTACGCTAATGCACCTAGAACTACAGCACTAGTGCTCTCAAAGCTGGTTACAACAACGGAGTCCTCCGATCGAAATACCAAGTTCAACATACGCACGGAATGCTCCAGATTAAGATCATACTAAGATCTTGAGTTACAATCAAACTCGCACGTGACCATAAAAAGGGTCACGATACGGATAACCACAACTATGGGAAATTACAAAAATGACCCAAAACGCCCGAAAATCACGATACGTGATTGAACAACCAAACCAAAGTTCATAACACGTCTAACAAAGTTAAACGGTCTTACGGGAACTTAGAACGACAGCTTCAGACGAGATTCATAAGAATCGAACTCAAGTGCGGAGAAGTCGCTAAAAAGCACGGAACCCAACAAAACGACACCAAAATGAACTCGGATGAGAAAAAGTGCAGAATTAATCATTCTCGGAATGACGAAACGGTCACAACAGAATCGCTAAAATGGACTTCCGCCAAAAAGAAAAGAAAATTACCGGAAATCGAATTTGCGGATATTACAATACGAATAAAAGCGACCCTGATGAAGAACAATGAATAAAACCGACAAGGGTCAAGAATGACTCACCGAGGTGAACTAATGACGCAATGAGTGATAGCTTCAAATGAAATGATTGGAACCGTTGTTCCTCGTGAATTGAATGATAGTATGATAATTACAAGTCCCAACATGATTAATAACAAAGATGAATTATACGTATGAATAAACAACAACGAAAGGAATGATTATCCTTTTAACCGAGCAAGAATTAACTTGCCTCAAACACCGGTGATTAATGTCCTTCCTCGAACAATCATCCTTAATGGAGGTATCGGTCGCTGGAACAACCTTGAATAGCACAATTAGCAACAATTCGCTTAATATATGCATCAATTATGATCATAACCACTACAAGAGGTTGATACAATAATTCCAAACTCATTGGGGCATTTTCACAAAAACTTTGTAACCAATCTCCCATTATTTACAACGAATCCCAATTGTATCAAAAACCAACCTCCAAAAGAGTGATTCAATCCAACAAAACACCATCAACACAATCGATAATCTACTAGGAATACACAACTCGAGATTACGATAACATCTAGTTGAAAACCCCAATTCCAAGTCAACCTTCAAAGTGTTCTTGAATAAACTTCCAACAATCCGATGATAACTCGTAAAAACTCATAATCATACGTATATCTTTCACAAATCATAATTATATCATCCAAAACATCATGCTCCAACTCAAAATCGAATCTAGGGTTGAAGAAGTTACCTTGAATTAAGATGAAGAATCCAAAAAGATGTTGTTAATCCACACCAAGAACTCAAGGAGGAGGAAATCTCTGAGGTTGATGATGTTAAATCGCCTAAGAATTCACCCACAAGTCGCCCAAGGAGAGGAGGAATGATGAAATGAACTTCTCTCCTCAAAAATCCACTGAAAAAGGAGTAAACTGCTTCGCGTGGCGCGGCACGGACTGTGTGTCGCGGCCCATAGCCAAAAAAACTGCTCCAGCACTTGGCTTAGTGCCGCGGCCCAGCCAGCAGAGGGCCGCAGCCTGCGGTACAGCCCGTTCCAACATCAAAAGCACAAGGTGTGTGTCGCGGCGCACACTCCCTTATGCCGCGGCGCACACTATTCGGGCCCAAAAATGACAAAAAAGGACCCGGGAAGAGAATAAAAGCAATCGAACTCAAAATATGGGAAAAATAACACGAAATGGAAGTGCGGGAACCCCAAAACGGTGGTTCCGAGCAATGATAACGAGGGTTTCCCAACAATAGCACGATTCAAACAAGGAGTAAATTCGAAATGATATGAACTCCAATATCAACATCGACTTACGAAGCAATTACCACAATCAAGATAATATTCTCGTCTCGATTCTCAAGCAAGGTTGAAACAATGAACAATATCGATACACGATTCAATGTTACTTCGAACGGTGAACATGAATGAATGAATATGAATGATGAATGATTAATAATGAGTGATAATTACAGAGTGGCAATTACTGAATGAAAAATAAATGAGTTCACAACCGGGTATTACATAAAGTGCTTAATTGAACAATTAATTTAAAAAAAAGATCATTCCACCTAGGCATCTATTCTTATGGCCTAATCTTTAATCTATATAGGTTAAAAACTAAAAATAGAGAATAAGAGAAAAGCCGACAAAAGCCCTCTAAACTCAAAAATCATATTGGGAACGAACTGTAGTTACCTACTTCTGGGGCATCACTATAGCAAACACCTTCTCGAGCATTATATAGTAGTAGACACGGTGGTGAAAGCATCCCAAAATTTAACCCCTAAAATAGAATTGCAGGTGGAGATTATCTCATATACATTTCCCCTTCCTAAAATGTAAATTGAAAACCTCTCCTATTAACAACCCAATCGGATGAAATCCAGTTGATGAATCTACAAAAAGAATCTATATCACTACATGATATAAACAAAGAAAAAAATAATAATGTACATCTAAATAGATAAAAACAATTTACACCTAAAATTGGATCAACGGATCTTTATTCACTCCTACTGTCGCGCATCTGGTGATGGTGGCTGACAGGAGTGGGCGTTGTGCACTGGACCGTCTAGATCAACCTGGAGACCTGAAAGTACAGCATCACGAGCCATCTCATATTTTGCTAACTACAGACCATATCAAGTAGTGTCAGTATATTGAGTTTTTCATCTTTGATGACATACTTATGAATTAAAAAAACATCATAATCATTACTAAGTGTCCAAATAGCCCCTAAAGGACATGCATGAGACAAGTCGAGTACAGAATAAATTTATCCATACAAATATGAATTCTGAAGTCGGATCGAATTTCCTTACCAAAATGAGAGCATTGGTTTATTGAGTCACTTTGAAAGCTCGCGATCATCTTTGCATCCTTTAGCGCAAGCTGGTCCATGGTAAAAGGATTTTCCCAATAAGCAAAAACCTAATACAAAAGCTGAGTCTTTTTTTTGGTTATTAATAAATTCAAATCATCGATGACATCACAAAAACTGAAAAACTCTCATATTCAAATAAAAAATCTAAAATTACTACTTAATTAAATCAAAAAATACAAAACAAGAATAGAGCAAACTGGAAAGACATTTCTGATTTCCAAAAAGGAATCACAAACTCCACCAACGTTCACAAAATTGGGCCAAAAAATGATGACACAGAAGCTTGAAGGCAAAGTGAGGAAGATTCCACAAACGTGTGAACAGAAAGTGAAGCGGAGAGCACTCTGACAATTGTTAGATGAAGTAAGAGAGGAGAGCAGGAGACGGGCGGAGAGGAGCGGCGAAACATCGCTGCTTGAATTATACTGCTACAATTTGCCTGTAACACCCCCAAAACCATCCGGGATATTACAGCGCCGTGGATCCCGCGCCGGAACCCATCAGGCTAAAAACCGTTTACAAAACTAATTCAAAAGCGCCAAAAGGCCTATGACGGTAATATTTTAAATACTCAAATATTTTCAAAAGCATAATTTTGAAATACCGCCATAAAATACCATTTGGAAATACAAGGCGAAATGCCAAATCTCGACAGTTTAAAATGTACGTTAAGACGCCGCTTAAACGTACCGATAAAGTAGTTTAGGAAAAGATTTAACGAAATAACCCAAGTTCGCAAAGTGCCAAAAGGGCCATTTAAAATGCACACACGCAGCGTATAAAGATACCGAAAAGCCATTTTGAGATATACACACGCAGCGGATAAATACAGTTCAAAATACACATTTGCAGCGGAAATAAATAACCGGAAAAGAGTACTCAATTCTCCGAAAACAAGCCACAACCAGTATCACATCGGGAAGCTCATCCCTTCACGACCGCTACTAGCTCGATCTTCGAGTACCTAAAAATAAAGCCCACGACGGGGTCAGCCACAATACTCAATAATGATACCGATCACATCATCATAAATAATTACATACCAATGTAAAAATATAGTAAGAATACTACCAAAGTAATCTTACCGACATAACCTTACCAATCCACAACAATCCAATCCTTACCATAATCCACATTTCGCATCCTCGAATGACGAAATAAATGCAACAACAACCATCTCTACTGTATTCCAAAAATACCGACAATCCTCAAAACATCATCATAACTCATAAGTGTGGAAATAATCCAATCTGTGCAAACTCCTGTCCGTCGGATTACACAATCAAATCTCAACATGAATAAACCAATAATACACAATATATCTGTAGATCAACTGCCACATGACAATGAATACAAATCCCGAAAAGATCGACATATAGTCCGAATGCTCATACGATCAATAACAATGATCAACCAACACATCAACTGAGAATATCATCGACATGATAACTCCAATACGACCAATAAAGGATCACGATAACTAAGAATACCATCAACATGATAGCTCCGACACGATCAACCAAGGATCAACAATAACCGAGAATACCATCAACAAGGTAAACTCCAAATGATCAACAATAAGGGATCTCAAAGAAATAACTCTGACTGTCGAACATACCCCTCGGGCATATGAACAACCAGTCACAAACCGTCGAACATACCCAACCATAAAATGGAGGATGAACGACCAAACAATATGGCTCAAAGATGGAAATCATAGTACGCCCGATCCGAATATGTGTCAGTGCACATGTCCACCCCGTATACGGAATCCAGGATATACGTGGGACAATGTACCTAATTAGCCTCAACGAACTACGTCTCGTGTGCACAGCCTTTCACGGAAAATATTCACGCATGACTATATATGTGCCCGGCTAAAAATCCTACACAATATCCAATCGGAACGCAGATATGTCACGATGCAATATGACAACGAAACTCAAAGAAACACATATCCAATAAGGATCAAAAGACTCACCGAAGTGAACAACAACAGACTGACAATGAAAAGTCGACACGACTAATCAATATCCAAAACATCAATCACAGGATCATCATCCCCAAATGAATGACCAAAACATCTACGATCTCAATACAATAGTCCTGGGATCAACATCCCTCAATGAATAACCGATACGAAACTCACTACACGAAACCTCAACATATACAACAACTCAACATACTAATTGTCCACATGATTGAACAAATACTTAGATTACCTCAAAGCCGAGGACCATATCCATCAACATCCCCAATGAGACGATCAACACAACCATTAATACCAACAATAGTCCTTTCTAACAACATTGCTATATGAATTATAAATGAAATGAAAACGAAACCATTCATCAAATATTATAAACTGAACAAGTATAAACTTGCCTCGATACCGATACCACGAAGCCGTTACCAAAATCCATTGCCTTTGTCTACGAGCTCCTTAGCCCCGACCAAAAGCAATCTACGAACTCTTCGACTTCAACCGCAACACAACGGTCATAATCCACGATCAAAACATCACAACCTATTGCAATAACCGATTAACACACATTCGATAGAAATCAATAACCGACATACTCAACCAACAAACTCAACGGTTCAACGAAACCTCGATCATATACATAATACCAAATAATCCAACTCAACAAATACGAACCCATATCCACGATACAAGCCGTAACTCGATGATCACAAATAACAATCAATAACCGATCAACAACGGTTCTACAATATCCCGATTAAATACATATCCAAACAACCCGAACCAATCAAACACGAATTCAAAACCACAATACGATTCCACAATCCGAATATCATATCCATAATCTATTTAAACCAACAAGGGTCTAACATTACCGATTCCAAATTCAATCTTAAAAACAATTACAAGTTTCCTCCTTGTATAATCATAATAAAAACCAATTACCGGTTATCATCATCAATCCGGACAATCCGATCAATTCAATATTATAGATAACCATATTCCAAAGGTTTCAAATAATTCCATTATCCGAATTGAACACTTGTTAAATACTTATGAATTCTCAAACTCAAGAGTGAATCATAAACTTATCAAATCCGAAATCATATTCGTATTCCTATACGAATATTGTACCAAATACATAACTTAGTTCTAAATGTGAATATTCCATATTCATATCCAAAACACCAACACCTCTTAAACATGTTCAACAATTCATATAATTCAAGAGTTCCTTAAGAACACAACTAATTCCGAAATCATATTCAAAATCTCCAATACGACATAATCCGATGTGTCCTAACATCTAAACAATCTTTATTCACAATTCAAGGTGTATATAATCATGTCCTTAAACATATATACTTCTCATAACATCATGAACCGCAACAAACCACCAAGAACATCGAGAATACTACGATTCCATAATCATAACGACATAATCAAGGCATTTGATCACCAATTCATTATCTTCCTTTAACAAAATTCCCATAATTACCAAGAATCATCACAACAATATCATTTCCATCACCATTCATACAACGTGTAGAATTTTCCAAGTTCTACTCATTGAGACATTTCATCGAACACTTTGAAGGCATAGTCAATTCAATCGATTATTCAAAGAAATACTCGAATCCGATCCACAAAACTTCAAGAACAACGAATAATCTCAAGAATACAACAAGATTCCATCAATAATCGAGTTAAAGCGAATCAAATCGCCAAGACATCAAGAAACTTCAAAATATCCAAAACCAAGTGTTTAGGTGTTCTTACCTTCGATCCGGGTGGAAGATGATGTTAATCCATGATTCCAACTTCCAAAACATGTTGCTAGATGATGATATTACTCAAATCCATCCACTTTGATGAAGAAATCGCCAAAAAGCGAAGAGAAAACATGAAAATGCCGGATGACTCGGTCGTGCCTTTAAATAGGCGGACATCGCCGGCCACGTTACGTGCGTAATCGGCCCGCCTTACGTCGTAATCGGCCATGGCACGCTCCATCGTCGGTCTGCGGAACCCTTACGTGCGTAATCGGCGGTGGCTTACGTCGTGGCGGCCCTTACGGCCGTAACGGCCTTGCCTTACGTCGTAATCGGCGATCCTAGCCTCGGTAGTCACGCCGACCGTGATCGGCCACCCCCACGAATCACCGCCGACCATTCCGGCCATTCCAACGAGTCACGACCGGCCATGCTCGGCCATCCAGTCATCTCGGCCACGACTCGACCGGCTACTCCGTAACGTCGTAACACTTAATCCGTTGCGTCGTAATCGTGCGTTGACTTGCTACAAGATAATACTCGTATTACGTCGTAATACACCGTATAACGTCGTAACTCCGTCCGTTGACTCACTGTCCACATCCGCGCGAAAGCCGCCGACACCGGGCCCCACTATCCGATCACAAGTCTGATTCCTCTTGTTACGTGCGTTATGTACACTATATAACGTCGTAAGTTGACACATTTTACGTACGTAAGCTCCAAGGCTTAACGTACGTAATGGCTTTTATACTTAGCCAAAAATCCAACTGTTCCTGTCCGACGTCTCGACGTACAAAATACAAACATACGGCATACTGAATACACATACTGAATCCAAAAATATTCTCATACGGTATACCTGATATCCAAATCAGTTCAACCTGATACAACATATCCTGAATATATCTGTCAATCCAAAAACGATAATCACACCAGTATAACTGTCTCGGTTCTCAATTTATTTTATCCATACTGTATAGATACCAAACTATACAGTATATCTCAGATAAAATAACGCGAAAAATTTATACTGAAAATTCGGGTATTACATACTACCCCCCTTAAAATAAGTTTCGTCCTCGAAACTTGCAACCAGTCACCAACAACAGATAAATCCAAAATTTCCAACTCATCACAAAAACAATCAAGCGTCGCCACAAGCGAACAACCAAAATGATATACTTACAGGTGCGTGAAGCCGATGATCTCCCGTGATACTAGCACACGACTCCCACATGAAGTCTCAAAACAATACCAACACACACCAATATCACACGTAGAAGTTTGAAAAGAATCTCAAAAATTTTGGAAACTCCAAAAATCGGTTTGACTCAAAAGTCAGAAAAACTCATTTTCAAAAATCACGCTACTACCGTACCGGTAGAGCCACATAACACACACGCCTGGGTTTCATAAAACCCAAGCTCTGATACCATCTTCTGTAACACCCCCAAAACCATCCGGGATATTACAGCGCCGTGGATCCCGCGCCGGAACCCACCAGGCTAAAAACCGTTTACAAAACTAATTCAAAAGCGCCAAAAGGCCTATGACGGTAATATTTTAAATACTCAAATATTTTCAAAAGCATAATTTTGAAATACCGCCATAAAATACCATTTGGAAATACAAGGCGAAATGCCAAATCTCGACAGTTTAAAATGTACGTTAAGACGCCGCTTAAACGTACCGATAAAGTAGTTTAGGAAAAGATTTAACGAAATAACCCAAGTTCGCAAAGTGCCAAAAGGGCCATTTAAAATGCACACACGCAGCGTATAAAGATACCGAAAAGCCATTTTGAGATATACACACGCAGCGGATAAATACAGTTCAAAATACACATTTGCAAATGAAATAAATAACCGGAAAAGAGTACTCAATTCTCCGAAAACAAGCCACAACCAAGATCACATCGGAAGCTCATCCCTTCACGACCGCTACTAGCTCGATCTTGAGTACCTAAAAATAAAGCCCACGACGGGGTCAGCCACAATACTCAATAATGATACCGATCACATCATCATAAATAATTACATACCAATGTAAAAATATAGTAAGAATACTACCAAAGTAATCTTACCGACATAACCTTACCAATCCACAACAATCCAATCCTTACCATAATCCACATTTCGCATCCTCGAATGACGAAATAAATGCAACAACAACCATCTCTACTGTATTCCAAAAATACCGACAATCCTCAAAACATCATCATAACTCATAAGTGTGGAAATAATCCAATCTGTGCAAACTCCTGTCCGTCGGATTACACAATCAAATCTCAACATGAATAAACCAATAATACACAATATATCTGTAGATCAACTGCCACATGACAATGAATACAAATCCCGAAAACATCGACATATAGTCCGAATGCTCATACGATCAATAACAATGATCAACCAACACATCAACTGAGAATATCATCGACATGATAACTCCAATACGACCAATAAAGGATCACGATAACTAAGAATACCATCAACATGATAGCTCCGACACGATCAACCAAGGATCAACAATAACCGAGAATACCATCAACAAGGTAAACTCCAAATGATCAACAATAATGGATCTCAAAGAAATAACTCTGACTGTCGAACATACCCCTCGGGCATATGAACAACCAGTCACAAACCGTCGAACATACCCAACCATAAAATGGAGGATGAACGACCAAACAATATGGCTCAAAGATGGAAATCATAGTACGCCCGATCCGAATATGTGTCAGTGCACATGTCCACCCCGTATACGGAATCCAGGATATACGTGGGACAATGTACCTAATTAGCCTCAACGAACTACGTCTCGTGTGCACGGTTCAATGCGGAAAATATTCACGCATGACTATATATGTGCCCGGCTAAAAATCCTACACAATATCCAATCGGAACGCAGATATGACTCCAGATATGTCACGATGCAACATGACAACGAAACTCAAAGAAACACATATCCAATAAGGATCAAAAGACTCACCGAAGTGAACAACAACAGACTGACAATGAAAAGTCGACACGACTAATCAATATCCAAAACATCAATCCTGGGATCATCATCCCCAAATGAATGACCAAAACATCTACGATCTCAATACAATAGTCCTGGGATCAACATCCCTCAATGAATAACCGATACGAAACTCACTACACGAAACCTCAACATATACAACAACTCAACATACTAATTGTCCACATGATTGAACAAATACTTAGATTACCTCAAAGCCGAGGACCATATCCATCAACATCCCCCAATGAGACGATCAACACAACCATTAATACCAACAATAGTCCTTTCTAACAACATTGCTATATGAATTATAAATGAAATGAAAACGAAACCATTCATCAAATATTATAAACTGAACAAGTATAAACTTGCCTCGATACCGATACCACGAAGCCGTTACCAAAATCCATTGCCTTTGTCTACGAGCTCCTTAGCCCCGACCAAAAGCAATCTACGAACTCTTCGACTTCAACCGCAACACAACGGTCATAATCCACGATCAAAACATCACAACCTATTGCAATAACCGATTAACACACATTCGATAGAAATCAATAACCGACATACTCAACCAACAAACTCAACGGTTCAACGAAACCTCGATCATATACATAATACCAAATAATCCAACTCAACAAATACGAACCCATATCCACGATACAAGCCGTAACTCGATGATCACAAATAACAATCAATAACCGATCAACAACGGTTCTACAATATCCCGATTAAATACATATCCAAACAACCCGAACCAATCAAACACGAATTCAAAACCACAATACGATTCCACAATCCGAATATCATATCCATAATCTATTTAAACCAACAAGGGTCTAACATTACCGATTCCAAATTCAATCTTAAAAACAATTACAAGTTTCCTCCTTGTATAATCATAATAAAAACCAATTACCGGTTATCATCATCAATCCGGACAATCCGATCAATTCAATATTATAGATAACCATATTCCAAAGGTTTCAAATAATTCCATTATCCGAATTGAACACTTGTTAAATACTTATGAATTCTCAAACTCAAGAGTGAATCATAAACTTATCAAATCCGAAATCATATTCGTATTCCTATACGAATATTGTACCAAATACATAACTTAGTTCTAAATGTGAATATTCCATATTCATATCCAAAACACCAACACCTCTTAAACATGTTCAACAATTCATATAATCCAAGAGTTCCTTAAGAACACAACTAATTCCGAAATCATATTCAAAATCTCCAATACGACATAATCCGATGTGTCCTAACATCTAAACAATCTTTATTCACAATTCAAGGTGTATATAATCATGTCCTTAAACATATATACTTCTCATAACATCATGAACCGCAACAAACCACCAAGAACATCGAGAATACTACGATTCCATAATCATAACGACATAATCAAGGCATTTGATCACCAATTCATTATCTTCCTTTAACAAAATTCCCATAATTACCAAGAATCATCACAACAATATCATTTCCATCACCATTCATACGAAAACGTGTAGAATTTTCCAAGTTCTACTCATTGAGACATTTCATCGAACACTTTGAAGGCATAGTCCAATTCAATCGATTATTCAAAGAAATACTCGAATCCGATCCACAAAACTTCAAGAACAACGAATAATCTCAAGAATACAACAAGATTCCATCAATAATCTGAGTTAAAACGAATCAAATCGGCCAAGACATCAAGAAACTTCAAAAATATCCAAAACCAAGTGTTTAGGTGTTCTTACCTTCGATCCGGTGGAAGATGATGTTAATCCATGATTCCAACTTCCAAAACATGTTGCTAGATGATGATATTACTCAAATCCATCCACTTTGATGAAGAAATCGCCAAAAACGAAGAGAAAACATGAAAATGCCGGATGACTCGGTCGTGCCTTTAAATAGGCGGACATGCCCGCACGTTACGTCGTAACCGGCCCGCCTTACGTACGTAATCGCCATGGCACGCTCAGCATCGGTCTGCCGGAACCGCCCGTGCGTAACGGCGGTGGCTTACGACGTAATCGGCCCTTACGGCCCGTATCGGCCATCGCTTACGTAATCGGCCATCCTAGCCTCCGGCGAGTCACCGCCGACCGTGATCGGCCACCCCCACGAAAAACAGCCGACCAATCCCGGCCATTCCAACGACTCACGACCGGCCAACCGCGGCCAACCCGGTCCACTCGGCCACGACTCGACCGGCTACTCCGTAACGTACGTAACACTTAATCCGTTGCGTACGTAATACGTACGTTGACTTGCTACAGTATAATACTCGTATTACGTACGTAATACACCCTGTATAACGTACGTAACTCCGTCCGTTGACTCACCTGTCCACATCCGCGCCGAAAGCTGCCGACACCGGGCCCCACTATCCGATCACAAGTCTGATTCCTCTTGTTACGTACGTTATGTACACTATATAACGTACGTAAGTTGACACATTTTACGTACGTAAGCTCCAAGGCTTAACGTACGTAATGGCTTTTATACTTAGCCAAAAATCCAACTGTTCCTGTCCGACGTCTCGACGTACAAAATACAAACATACGGCATACTGAATACACATACTGAATCCAAAAATATTCTCATGCGGTATACCTGATATCCAAATCAGTTCAACCTGATACAACATATCCTGAATATATCTGTCAATCCAAAAACGATAATCACACCAGTATAACTGTCTCGGTTCTCAATTTATTTTATCCATACTGTATAGATACCAAACTATACAGTATATCTCAGATAAAATAACGCGAAAAATTTATACTGAAAATTCGGGTATTACATTGCCTTTCTGCGCTTAGAATATATCTTAGAACATGAAATACCAAAGAGCAACTAAACAAATTCCCCCACAACAGCCTAACACCGAGACACACATAACACACCCCAAAAAAAACACTGCACATATATGTATATTAATAAGCACACAACATAGTAGGCATATGATAACTACACGGGGGATGCCATCTAAAAGAAAATGGACGGATTGGATGGTTGATTCATCCATTTTCTTATAGTGAAGCCTCAAGCTACATTCTCCAGATAATCCCTTGGAAAAATGACACGTACCTTGTAAACATACAAAAGACCATTACAATGTGGATATAACATACTTTCTGGTTCCTTTTTCTCAACATACTTCCAACAACTACAAGGGGAATTACAACCCAGATCACATAGCATATCGACAGAGATGTTTACTCTACCTCTTTCTATTTAGCTGAATAGATGTAAAAAGGAAAACTAAGTAAATGCATTATCAGATTTCTCTCTTTTCTATGAGAGGGGTAGAATAATCCATCACCACAATTGCTTTTCCTTCTCATAAAGGGTCTGGTTACCATTTTTTCTCGAAAATTTCTTCCACACAAAAGAACGGCACATAAACGAAAAAAGAAACAACTATTTTAAAAAATTAAACATAAACCACATGAAAAACTTGCAAAAAATGGCAAACCTAAGCTTTCACACTGCATATATATAACAAAAAAGTCGAGCTTTAAATATTCGTATATGATAACTTGTTTAGGTAGAAATGGTGAAAAATCAAGAACAACTACCTGAAGAATATTAGATGAGTTATCAAAAACTCTAAACTTTTATATGTTATTTAATTAAGAAAAAAAAAACATACCCAAGATAGTACCTGTGTTTCATGATAAAATCCCTTAAGCATAGTTGAGCGTAGAGATTTATCTATTAGTCTACAAATGAGAACATGTAAAATTAAACTGCTACAATTAATTGGTCAACCACAACAAGGAAACATAGTAAGGTATGAGCGTCAAAGAAACAGGGATATCCCGAGGCTGAGGGTCAAAGAAGGCATGGACTCGAGCTTGTTTGACCGGCCACGGGAAATATTCGGTCTCCATCATGTCATTAAACTCATCCCATGTAGCACCGTGGAACCTGGGCTCAACAGCCTCCCACCAGTCAGTAGCATCCCCAGTGAGAAATACTGGGTGATAGGAACCTTACGGTACTCGGGACAGTTAGTGGCGACGAAAACTTTGGATATCTATTAGATCCACCCTTCCCAGTCGATCGGGTCTGAATCTCCCGAAAACTGAGGAGGATGCATCTTGACGACATCCTGAAGCCAACGGTCTGCTCCGTCCCGAGCAGCATGGGCTGGATTCGGGTTTTGAACTGCCCGAGCTATCGTCGCCATTTAGTTTACCATTTGTTGCATAACAGCCGCAACACCAAGGTCGGCGCCATCTTGAGTAGAAGCATGGCTATGATGGTCACCAGTACTGCTGGCTCCAGAAGAATGCGACGTGGCCGCCTCACCGGCTGCCCCACGTCCCCAGCCGCGCCCACGACCACGACCACGGCATCTTCCAGGATCTATACTGGCGTTAAGTAAGTAGCAAAAGCCATACGATGATAAGTACGTGAAGAAAAACAATCACAAATAGAGAATCAGAGGTGCGATACAAGGAAACAAGGAACAGAGTAAGGAAAAACTTACGGGCACTGGAAGCACCGGAATCATAGCAGCGTGATGACGATGTGCAAAATGAAACACAACAAGACCCAATAAACCGACAAGCTTAGGTATCCATAAACCTAATGCTCTGATACCATTTTCTGTAACACCCCTATGATATTCCGGGTATATTACAGTTCCGTGGATCCCTACGTGGGACCCACTAGGATAAATGACCAAACATACTCATCGACTCGCGGAATCAACATAATAACACCTCATCATAAAGACGCAAAACAAAATAATCCACCCGGTTCAACCGGTCAAACACAACACAATCATCCAACACCAACATGATAGACAAACATTTCAATCCGAACATACCAAAGCTCCTAAGTACTCGAGTACCACTATTAGTTTACAAATTGATAATCGCATCAAAAGACAGAAAACCATAAAAACACACTCATGCAAAATCATCACGCATGGCCGTCATCCGCGTAATGGTCCAGCGCCCATTCGTCTCGATGAGCCTGACCTGAAATTCATAAAACGAATTTCCCCAAAATGGGTCCCCAAAGGGGTTAGCAATTACGCTAGTACAAGTAACCAAATGAACATCTTACACCTCACACATATAGTCAAAGCATAAAATGATGAAAGCATCAGTGGAAACACACATTTCCGGAAACGCCAATAATCCAAATCACATTTCTACAATGCCCCACAACCAACCGTCGATCCACGTTTATGTGGACCCCTGTCGAGACGCCGTTGGATCTAACCTGTAGTGGTTAAAAGCAAGCTCGTCGATCCACGTATCTATGGACCCCTACCGAGACCTCGTCGGATCTAACCCGTAGTGAGCATAACACACACCATTTCTCATACAATACTACTATCTCAAGATTGTAAGCTCATAAGGGTACTTGCCTCAATCAATAGATGGTGACACGAACAGAAACGAAGAATCAAACACAACCGCGAGGAAGCGGTGAAATCGAACCTAACGATCCGAAGAATACAATCACAACTAATTTTGAATGAATACGGAAATGGAATACACCCGAAAACCTGCCTACGATTCATGTATATTCGTACAAGAACAACAACAAGGGCGAACCACAACCAAACCCCCTCGATTACGCAAATATCACGAAATATACGATGAATCCGTAGGGAAACCAAGAATACAAACAAGATTAATCATATTCATCATGAATTAATCAACAACACGGAACGAATCAGACGAAAATGCGAAAACTCCCAAATCTCCCCAAAATTAGGGTTCTAGATGTAGAGGATGATTAGATGATGATAAATCGGTGCGAGAGACTCAAAATCTTAGATGGATGGTGTAATCGTTCTACTCCAAGATCCCAATCACCCAAATCGCCCAACTCTTGGAGGAGAAAAGAAATGGAGAAGAAATGAGCTCCCCCGGTCAACTCTCTGGTTTTTATAACCAGAGGGTTATTATCGTGCGCTAACATTTCAAGTTAGTGTGCGCTATCGGCTAATAACCTAGTCCAGAACGCTAACATCCCAGTCCCGAACCTATAGTTCTGGACCGTTAGCGTGCGCTATCAGAAAATAGCATGCGCTAACCGTCCCTTGGTAACGCGGGCTATCGGGCCATAGCGTGCGCTACCTGGACATCAGCCGAGTCCAGAAGTAAACTGCCCAGTACTGGACTATCGCGTTAGCGTGGTACCGGACACTTAGCGCGTGCTAGTCCACAACAACAACGTGTGCTAGACAAAATGTAGCATGCGCTAATCTGTTAGTCCAGAGGATAGAGACCAGAAACAGGTTCACTGCCACTGCCGAGCTCGACTCGCTAGCGCGCGCTGCCAACAAGTGTAGCGTGTGCTGCTGAAGTATGCTTAGTGTGTGCTACAATACGAAACTTAGCGCACGCTAGGCACACGATAACAATGGGCCTGGAACACCGGAACACGAACGAAAACATCAAAAAGAACAACACAAAATGCATAATAACATTCAATGGATTTACGGCAACACCAAAACGGCAGTTCCGAACAACAATTACGAGAATCGGATCAATAAGCGACGAAAAAGACAACAATGGCGGAATTGAGTAAAATAAATCCGAAAAAAGTATTCCCGAAATACACATACTGTTACACACGAGCCACCAAAAAAGGAAAAGCACAAAATCGAGAAAGCACCAAGAAAAGAAAATAATGTGGATATTACAGTGATGGTGGCTGACAGGAGTGGGCGTTGTGCACTGGACCGTCTAGATCAACCTGGAGACCTAAAAGTAGAGCATCATGAGCCATCTCATATTTAGCTAACTGCAGACCATATCAAGTAGTGTCAGTATATTGAGCTTTTCATCTTTGATGTCATACTTATGAATTATAAAAACATCATAATCATGACTAAGTCTCAAAATAGCCCCTAAAGGACATGCATGAGACAAGTCGAGTACACAAGAAATTTATCTATACAAATCTGATTTCTGAAGTCGGATCGAATTTCCTTACCAAAATGAGAGCATTGGTTTACTGCGTCACTTTGAAAGCTCGTGATCATCTCTGCATCCTTTAGCACAAGCTGAGCCATGGTAAAAGGATTTTACCAATAAGCAAAAACCTAATACAAAAGCCGGGTCTTTTGTATGGTTACTATTAATAAATTCAAATCATCGATGACATCACAAAAACTGCAAACTCTCATATTCAAATAAAAATATAAAATTACTACTGAATTAAATCAAAAAATCCAAAACAAGCCTAAAGCAAACTGGAAAGACATTTCTGATTTTCAAAAAGGAATCACAAATTCCACCGACATTCACAAAATGGGCCAAAAAACGACGACACAGAAGCTTGAAGGCAAAGTGAGGAAAATTCCACAAATTCTTTTGAAGTCGGAAAAAAATGGAAAGAGATTAGGGAGGAAGACCAAGGGGAAAAACCTAATCGATTGAGAAAAACGAGACGAAGGCAGGACAACAAAAGATAGCAGCAGGTGTGACGATGAGAGAAGCCGAACCACGAGCGAACGCCAGGAAAGGAGCAGATGAAGCAGACGGTTGAAGAAGGAGGTCAAGCATGAGGCGGGAGACAAAAACATCGGCCCTTATATTATACGATATTTCAGTAAATTCACAAAACCCACACAGAAAAACCATACCTGATTGATCAAAAAAAATTGATAAGTCGGAATTAGGTGGAATGGTAAAATAAGATATAAAGACAAAAACCGAATGGTCACTTCTTCGTTCTCCAATCCGCTTCTCTCTCTCATTCCACCTTTACATATTCACTGTGTAACAACATTAAAAAATTTAAATAAAAAAAAGTCTTTTGAGATACCTTTCATCCTCGAAAATAATTTTAGCTGGTATTTACTGGTTGATTATTTTGTCAAATCTACAAATGTTAAAGATGGAGAAGATGAGTCCAACACCCATATTACTGCAACTATACAGACATAAAATATAGTCTTAAAGAGTGCCACACCATTAAAACACCATGGATGCAATTTCACGGGCGATTTTTTAATGAAAATATTGCTATTTTAGTCTTAAGATAGGCTTTGATGATTTCCACATGAACCAACTGCTAAAAAATCTTAACAGTGAAACAATTAGCTGTGAATGATTTTTAAGATAAAATTTTAACAGTAAAACAATCAATGAGATAATCTATTTCCATTTCCATTTCTATTTTCTAAAATGTGAAATGGAACAATTGATAAAACAATTGCCACTAAAGCAATACAAAAACCATACTAAAAAGGACTTCCAAAATCAGAAAGATCCACACCAAACATAGGTGTAATTCTCAAAACACACTTCCTTTTTCCGTTCCCTAAAGTGCTTAATTGAACAATTAATTAAAAAAAATAATTCCACCTTTGTATCTATTCTTATAGCCTAATCTTTAATATATATAGGTCAAAAATGGAGAATAGGGAAAAAAAAAAAAGAAAAGCCCTCTAAACTCAAAAATCATATTGGGAACGAACATTAGTTACCTACTTCAGGGCATAACTATAGCAAAAACCTTCTCGAGCATTATATAGTAGTAGACACGGTGGTCAAAGCATCCAAAAATTTAACCCTAAAATAGAATTGCACGTGGGAGATTATCTAATTTCATATACATTTCCCCTTCATAAAATATAAATTGAAAATCTCTGCTATTCACAACCCAATTGGATGAAATCCAATTGATGAATCTACAAAAAGAATCTATATCACTACATGATATAAATAAAGAAACAAAAAAGATGTACATCTAAATAGATAACAACATTTTACACCTAAAATTAAATCAACGAATCTTTATTCACTGCTATTGTCGCTCATCTGGTGATGGTGGCTGACAGAAGTGGGCGTTGTGCACTGGACCGTCTAGATCAACCTGGAGACCGGAAGTACAGCATTACGAGCCATCTGAAATTTTGCTAACTGCAGACCATATCAAGTAGTGTCAGTATATTGAGATTTTCATCTTTGATGTCATACTTATGAATTATAAAAACATCATAATCATGACTAAGTCTCAAAATAGCCCCTAAAGGACATGCATGAGACAATTCGGGTACACAAGAAATTTATCCATACAAATTTGATTTCTGAAGTCGGATCGAATTTCCTTACCAAAATGAGAGCATTGGTTTACTGAGTCACATTCAAAGCTCGCGATCATCTCTGCATACTTTAGCGCAAGCTGAGCTATGGTAAAAGGATTTTCCCAATAAGCAAAAACCTAATACAAAAGCCGGGTCTTTTTATTGTTACTATTAATAAATTCAAATCATCGATGACATCACAAAAACTGCAAAACTCACATATTCAAATAAAAATCCAAAATTACTACTGAATTAAATAAAAAAATCCAAAACAAGCATAAAGCAAACTGGAAAGACATTTCTGATTTCCAAAAAGGAATCACAAATTGCACCGATGTTCACAAAAATGGGTCAAAGAACAATGACACAGAAGCTTGAAGGAAAAGTGAGGAAGATTCCACAAATTCTTTTGAAGTCAGAAAAAAATGGAAAGAGATTCGGGAGGAAGACCAAGAGGACAAACCTGATCGATTGAGAAAAACGAGACGAAGGAAGGACAACAAAAGATAGCAGAAGTGTGACGATGAGAGAAGCCGAACCACGGGCGAACGCCAGGCAAGGAGCAGATGAAGCAGACGGCTGAAGAACAAGGTCAAGCACGAGGCGGGCAACAAAAATATCGGCCCTTATATTATATGATATTTCAGTAAATTCACAAAACCCACACAGAAAAACCATACCTTATTGATCAAACAACACTTGATAAGTCAGAAATAGTTAGAATGGTAGAATAAGATATAAAGACAAAAAGCTAATGGTCACTTCTTCGTTCTCCAATCCGCTTCTCTCTCTCATTCCACCTTTACATGTTCACTGTGTAACAACATTAATAAAAAAAAGTGTTTTGAGATACATTTCATCCTCGAAAACAATTTTAGCTGGTATTTACTGGTTGAGTATTTTGTCAAATCTGCAAATTTCAAAGATGGAGAAGATGAGCCCAACACACATATTACTGCAACTATACAGACATAAAATGTAGTCTTAAAGAGTGCCACACCATTAAAACACCATGAATACAATTTCATGGTCGATTTTTTAATGAAAATATTTCTCTTTTAGTCTTAAGATCAGCTTTGATGATTTGACATGAACCAACTGCTAAAAAATCGTAACAGTAAAATAATTATCTATGAAAGATTTTTAAGATAAAATTTTAACAGTAGAACTGTAATATCCGAAATTTCCACTACTATTGTTTAATGTTATTTTATCCGAGTTATGTTGTACAGCGTGGAATCTGTACAGTATGGATAAAATAAATGAAGGACTGAGATATCAGTATTGGTATAATTGTCGTATTGGTCGACAATTGTATTCGAGGATATAATGTGTTGAGTAATGTATTCAGTATACCGTATGTTCAAATTTGGTATGTCGAGATGTTGGACGAGGATAGCTGAAAATGGCTAAGTGTAACATTATTACTGCACGCTAATAATCATAGTAGCGCATGCTATCATGCAGGTTTAGCGCACGCTACGGATATAAGATAACGCACGCTAATGCAGTCCGATCGGAAGGAATCTACGTGTGGACCAGGACACTTTCGGCACACGTTCTGATAAGTCAACGGATGTTGTAATGTAGTGTTAGAGCACGCTAATGCATGTTGATTAGCGCACGCTAACTGTATATCGGTAAACAGGGAATCTTGGCTTTATTGGTTGCTTTCGGCATGTGGGGTCACGAGCATCTTCGTGGTAGGTGTAGACTGTAGCAAGTCAACTGGTATTAACGCACGCTAAATGCAAGGACTTACGTACGCTAGACAGTGTAAGTTACGTACGCTAATGCATGGACATTATGTACGTAAGCACATGTACGAAGCTAGACAGTAGCCTCTGGACTGCGATAGCACACGCTAACAAAGTCAGTTACTGTACGCTAAGTGTGTAACGTACGTTAATTGAAGATGTTAGCGTACGTTAATAATGTACAGTATATATATATAAGTGCACTTGGCTATTTTTCGTCATTTTCATCCATTTCTTCATGTGAGCCGATAGAGAGAGCCTTGAGAAGTGTTTGAGGTTCTAAACACTGGATTAAGGTGGAGTTAATCATCCATAACAACATTTGAAGCATGAAATCATTGGTAATTAATCCATTCCTTCAAAAAGGTAATTACTCTTCACTTTGAGATTTCGTTTTGGATTGTATATGATGTTCTTGAGCTGATGATTATCATATAAACAAGTTGATAAGTATGATTATGAGTTGGATTACCGGATTATGATGATGTTATTGTTGATATGAAGATATTGATATGAATTGGATGGTTTCGAATGTGTTGTTTATCTTCAAAGAGATATGTTGGCTAATGTCTTCCTTCAATTCGGATCTGTTATGTTGTTGTTGTTGTTGGTTTCTTCATATGATGGTGAACATGGCATGATTATGAGTTCTTGGTGTTTAGGTTGTTGATATTGAGGAAGATGAAATATGAATATATGACTTGAATTAAAAGTCAGATGATTACCTATATGTTAAAGGATATTGGATTTCGTTGTTTGATAGCTATGAACATGGTTCAGAATCACTTAGAGTTTTTGATAATCGCCATATGTTGATCGGTATCCGAAATGCATGTAACTGCACGTAATTACCGCACGCTAATCCTACTGGTTAGCGCACGCTATCGGGAACAAATTAGCACACGCTATGGTAAGAGATTAACGTGCGCTAAGTCAACAGGCAGGGTAATATATTCTGTTTCGGTTATGAATTCGTGATGGTTTGATTTGGTTTGTTCTGGCTGCGTTTATTCGAGGTTGTGTTAAACTGTTGAGTTCGATTGGTTAGTTTTGTCGGTTGTTGATTGTTATCGGATATATGTTATTTGATTACTTCGATAGGTTGAGATTATTGATTGGCGATTATAACCGGATGTTGCGGTCGTGTTCGAGCGTGTTCGTAAATTGCATGGTCAGGGCCGAGGAGCTCGTAGATGAAGGCATTATGACTGGTAGCGGCTTCATCATCATCGTATCGGTATCGAGGCAAGTTGTTACTTGCTCAATTATAATGTTTAATGAATGGTTTCAGTTTCATTTCGTTTATAATGCATATAGCAATGATTATATGTTGTCATTCCAATTCTGGGAGTTTAATCATAATGTATATGATTTATTTCGGTTATTAGCATATTCGGGTATCGAGGTTACATTATGGTAAAGACGAGGAGATGATTACCTGTAGTCCATGATACGTTTGGATCGCCGAGCATTGCGGATAATCGTCGGTGATGGTTTGATGTCGAGATTTTTCCCGAAGGACTCGGGGAAAGTATCTTATATCGATTCAGTTAGTGTTAGTGATTTGATCATGAATATTGTCATTCATGTTGTCAAACATGAGGTCGTCTTAGTGGATTTGTCATACTGTCGTTCATGTTCTGTTGTTCATGTTGATGAACATATTGATTTGCATACGTATATGCATAATTGTATTGTTTATGTTGTAAATGATCCGATGGGATCATGAGGATCTATGTTGAGGGCGCTGGATCAAATGTCCACCATGCGTTGGTTCGACGGGATCATCATGGAGATCTATGCTGAGGGCGCTGGATCGTTGGACAGGTTTTCCACCATGCGTTGGTTCGACGGGATCATCATGGGGATCTATGCTGAGGGCGCTGGATCGTTGGATTACCAGTATTGTGTTGATGGAATCTTGTGAATTCGCATCATTGATTTTATCATGTGTTGTTGTTCATATGTGTATTGTTGGTTATCCACCTTATGCTGATCTGATAGGATCAACAAAGGGATCTATGCTGAGGGCGCTGGATCGTCGGATTTCGATTGAGTATACATGATTGTTATTGTTGTGATCATATTGACGTGGTCATATGAGTATGCATTTGTAGATCTTGTGTTAGGACCGTGTCCGTCTTGCATTGTTCTGATCTCGGATTAAACTAATATGATTGTCGTGGCACTTCATATCTCGAGGTATGTTCCGTATTTCCTTTGGTATTTGTCCTTGATGGACAATCGGTTATCGTCTTGGGATTTGATGATATTATTCGATGGATCGTATTGGTCAGAAATGGTATATTTCCATATCGTGAGTTGGTTATGATAGTCTGAGAATCTTGAGTATTGTTTGAGGTACAATACAGATATTATGTTCGAGTTTATTGGTTAATCGAGTACAGGATGTGAAATGTGATAATGGTTATTCTGATGAGAATTACTTGAGTAAGTAAAATTATGGTGGTAAGATTACGTTGGTCGTATTCTTATGTTGTATTCTCATTGGTATGTAATTATTAATGTGATGTGACGGTTATCATTGTTGGATATTATGGCTGACCCCGTCGTGGGATTTCTTTTTAGGTTCTTGGAGTATCGAGATTGTAGCGGTCATGAAGAGATGAGCTTCCCGGAGGATACTGGCTAGGACATGTTTTGTGCATTGAGTTTCTTGATTGGTTCTTGTATTTTTGCTGCTAGAGTATCTTTATGGTTGGTCTTTTTCCGCTGCGTGAGTATTTTGAAATGATCTTTTGGTATCTGGTAACTGAGATTACTTTGGAAATCGTTTTCTAAACTTTTGAGTGTCGGCCGTTTGGCCTTGCGATTTCAAATGAGTTTTTACGACAGTTTTAATAAACAGAATTTATATAGTATTCAAATATTTTAAAGATAGTACTGTCTTTAGCCTCTTGGGTATTTGTAAATGTTTGCGAAAATTTCCTTCAGCCTTGTGGGTTCCATCTCGGGGCCCACGACGCTGTAATATTTCCGGTTAAATCTGGGGGTGTTACAAGAACAATCAATGAGATAATCTAATTCCATTTCCATTTCCTAAAATGTGAAATGGAACAATTGATAAAACAATTGCCACTAAAAGAATACAAAAACATACTAAAAAGGACTTCCAAAATATGAAAGATCCACACCAAACATAGGTGTAATTCTCAAACCACACCTCCTTTATCCATTGCCTAAAGTGCTTAATTGAACAATTAATTAAAAAAAAAAAGATCACTCCACCTGGGCATCTATTCTTATGGCCTAATCTTTAATCTATATAGGTCAAACACTAAAAATAGAGAATAGGAAAGAAAAAAAAGCCAAGAAAAGCCCTCTAAACTCAAAAATCATATTGGGAACGAACATTAGTTACCTACTTCTAGGGCATCACTATAGTAAACACCTTCTCGAGCATTATATAGTAGTAGACATGGTGGTGAAAGCATCCCAAAATTTAACCCCTAAAATAGAATTGCAGGTGGGAGATTATCTAATTTCATATACATTTCCCCTTCCTAAAATGTAAATTGAAAACCTATGCTATTGACAACCCGATTGGATGAAATCCAATTGATGAATCTATAAAAAGAATCTATATCACTACACGATATAAACAAAGAAAAAAAGGATGTGCATCTAAATAGATAACAACAATTTACACCTAAAAATGGATCAACGAATCTTTATTCACTGCTACTGTCGTGCATCTGGTAATGGTGGCTGACAGGAGTGGGCGTTGTGCACTGGACCGTCTAGATCAACCTGGAGACCTGAAAGTACAGCATCACGAGCCATCTCATATTTTGCTAACTGCAGACCATATCAAGTAGTGTCAGTATATTGAGCTTTTCATGTTTGATGTCATACTTATGAATTATAAAAACATCATAATCATGACTAAGTCTCAAAATAGCCCCTAAAGGTCATGCATGAGACAAGTCGAGTACACAAGAAATTTATCCATACAAATCTGATTTCTGAAGTCGGATCGAATTTCCTTACCAAAATGAGAGCATTGGTTTACTGAGTCACTTTAAAAGCTTGCGATCATCTCTACATACTTTAGCGCAAGCTGAGCCATGGTAAAATGATTTTCCCAATAAGCAAAAACCTAATACAAAATCCGAGTCTTTTTTATGGTTACTATTAATAAATTCAAATCATCGATGACATCACAAAAACTGCAAACTTTCATATTCAAATAAAAATCTAAAAGTACTGCTGAATTAAATAAAAAAATCCAAAACAAGCATAAAGCAAACTGGAAAGACATTTATGATTTCCAAAAAAGAATCACAAATTCCACCAATGTTCACAAAAATGGGTCAAAAAACGATGACACAGAAGCTTGAAGGCAAAGTGAGGAAGATTCCACAAATTCTTTTGAAGTCGGAAAAAAATGGAAAGAGATTCGGGAGGAAGACCAAGAGGACAAACATGATGGATCGAGAAAAACGAAACGAAGGCAGGACAACAAAAGATAGCAGAGGGTGTGACGATGAGAGAAGCCGAACCACGAGCGAACGCCAGGCAAGGAGCAGGTGAAGCAGACAGCTGAAGAAGAAGGTCAAGCATGAGGCGGGCGATAAAAACATCGGCCCTTATATTATACGATATTTCAGTACATTCACAAAACCCACACAGAAAAACCATACCTGATTGATCAAACAACACTTGATAAGTCGGAAATAGGTGGAATGGTAGAATAAGATATAAAGACAAAAACCTAATGGTCTCTTCTTCGTTCTCCAATCCGCTTCTCTCTCTCAATCCACCTTTACATGTTCACTGTGTAACAGCATTACAAAATTTAAATATAAAAAAAAGTTTTTGAGATACCTTTCATCCTCAAAAATAATTTTAGCTCGTATTTACTGGTTGATTATTTTGTCAAATCTACAAATGTCAAAGATGGATAAGATGAATCCAACACACATATTACTGCAACTATACAAATATAAAATGTAGTCTTAGAGATTGACACACCATTAAAACACCATGAATACAATTTCACGGGCAATTTTTAATGAAAATATTGCTCTTTTACTCTTAAGATAGGATTTGATGATTTCCTCATGAACCAACTGCTAGAAAATCTTAATAGTGAAACAATTATCTGTGAAAGATTTTTAAGATAAAATTTTAACACTAAAACAATCAATGAGATAATCTATTTCCATTTCCATTTCCTAAAATGTGAAATGGAACAATTGATAAAACAATTGCCACTAAAACAATACAAAAACCATACTAGAAAGGACATCCAAATCAGAAAGTTCCACACCAAACATAAATGTAATTCTCAAAACACACTTACTTTTTCCCTTGCCTAAAGTGCTTAATTGAACAATTAATTAAAAAAAGAATCATTCCACCTTTGCATCTATTCTTATAGCCTAATCTTTAATCTATATAGGTCAAACACTAAAAATAGAGAATATGAAAAAAAAAAAAAAAAGAGAAAAGCCCTCTAAACTCAAAAATCATATTGGGAAGGAACATTAGTTACCTGCTTATAGGGCATAACTATAGCAAACACCTTCTAGAGCATTATATAGTAGTAGAGACGGTGGTGAAGGCATCCCAAAATTTAACCCCTAAAATAGAATTGCAGGTGGGAGATTATCTAATTTCATATACATTTCCCCTTCCTAAAATGTAAATTGAAAATCTCTGCTATTCACAACGCAATTGGATGAAATCTAATTGTGAATCTACAAAAAGAATCTATATCACTACATGATATAAACAAAGAAAAAAAAAGATGTACATCTAAATAGATAACAACAATTTACACCTAAAATTAGATCAACGAATCTTTATTCACTGCTACTCTCACGCATCTGGTGATGGTGGCTGACAGGAGTGGGCGTTGTGCACTGGACCGTCTAGATCAACCTGGAGACCTGAAAGTACAGCATCACGAGCCATCTCAAATTTTGGTAATTGCAGACCATATCAAGTAGTGTCAGTATATTGAGCTTTTCATCTTTGATGTCATACTTATGAATTATAAAAACATCATAATCATGACTAAGTCTCAAAATAGCCCCTAAGGGACATGCACGAGACAAGTCGAGTACACAAGAAATTTATCCATACAAATCTGATTTCTGAAATCGGATTGAATTTCCTTACCAAAATGAGAGCATTGGTTTACTAAGTCACTTTGAAAGCTCGCGATCTTCTCTGCATACTTTAGCGCAAGCTGAGCCATGGTAAAAGGATTTTCCCAATAAGCAAAAACCTAATACAAAAGCCGGGTCTTTTATGGTTACTATTAATAAATTCAAATCATCGATGACATCACAAAAACTGCAAAACTCACATATTAAAATAAAAATCCAAAACAAGCATAAAGCAAACTGGAAAGACATTTCTGATTTCCAAAAAGGAATCACAAATTCCACCGATGTTCACAAAAATGGGTCAAAGAACAATGACACAGAAGCGAGAAGGCAAAGTGAGGAAGATTCCACAAATTCTTTTGAAGTCGGAAAAAAATGGAAAGAGATTCGGGAGGAAGACCAAGAGGACAAACCTGATCGATTGAGAAAAACGAGACGAAGGCAGGACAACAAAAGATAGCAGGTGTGACGATGAGAGAAGTCGAACCACGAGCGAACACCAGGCAAGGACCAGATGCAGCAGACGGCTGAAGAAGAAGGTCAAGCAGGAGGCGGGCAACAAAAATATCGGCCCTTATATTATATGATATTTCAGTAAATTCACAAAACCCACACAGAAAAACCATACCTTATTGATCAAACAACACTTGATAAGTCGGAAATAGTTAGAATGGTAGAATAAGATATAAAGACAAAAACCTAATGGTCACTTCTTCGTTCTCCAATCCGCTTTTCTCTCTCATTCCACCTTTACATGTTCACTGTGTAACAACATTAATATTAAAAAGTGTTTTGAGATACATTTCATCCTCGAAAACAATTTTAGCTGGTATTTAGTGGTTGATTATTTTGTCAAATCTGCAAATTTCAAAGATGGAGAAGATGAGCCCAAGACACATATTACTGCAACTATAAAGACATAAAATGTAGTCGTAAAGAGTGCCACACCATTAAAACACTATGAATACAATTTCACGGTCGATTTTTTTAATGAAAATATTGCTCTTTTAGTCTTAAGATCAGCTTTGATGATTTCACATGAACCAACTGCTAAAAAACCTTAACAGTAAAACAATTATCTATGAAAGATTTTTAAGATAAAATTTTAACAGTAGAACAATCAATGAGATAATCTAATTCCATTTCCATTTCCTAAAATGTGAAATGGAACAATTGATAAAACAATTGCCACTAAAAGAATACAAAAACATACTAAAAAGGACTTCCAAAATCAGAAAGATCCACACCAAGCATAGGTGTAATTCTCAAACCACACCTCCTTTATCCGTTGCCTAAAGTGCTTAATTGAACAAAGATTATTCCACCTGGGCATCTATTCTTATGGCCTAATCTTTAATCTATATAGGTCAAACACTAAAAATAGAGAATAGGAAAGAAAAAAAAGCCGAGAAAAGCTCTCTAGACTCAAAAATCATATTGGGAATGAACATTAGTTACCTACTTCTAGGACATCACTATAGCAAACACCTTCTCGGGCATTATATAGTAGTAGACACGGTGGTGAAAGCATCCCGAAATTTAACCCCTAAAATAGAATTGCAGGTGGGAGATTATCTAATTTCATATACATTTCCCCTTCCTAAAATGTAAATTGAAAACCTCTGCTATTGACAATCCGATTGGATGAAATGCAATTGATGAATCTATAAAAAGAATCTATATCACTACACGATATAAACAAAGAAAAAAAGGATGTGCATCTAAATAGATAACAACAATTTACACCTAAAAATGGATCAACGAATCTTTATTCACTGCTACTGTCGCGCATCTGGTAATGGTGGCTGACAGGAGTGGGCGTTATGCACTGGACCGTCTAGATCAACCTGGAGACCTGAAAGTACAGCATCACGAGCCATCTCATATTTTGCTAACTGCAGACCATATCAAGTAGTGTCAGTATATTGAGCTTTTCATGTTTGATGTCATACTTATGAATTATAAAAACATCATAATCATGACTAAGTCTCAAAATAGCCCCTAAAGGACATGCATGAGACAAGTCGAGTACACAAGAAATTTATCCATACAAATCTGATTTCTGAAGTCGGATTGAATTTCCTTACCAAAATGAGAGCATTGGTTACTGAGTCACTTTGAAAGCTCGCGATCATCTCTACATACTTTAGCGCAAGCTGAGCCATGGTAAAAGGATTTTCCCAATAAGCAAAAACCTAATACAAAATGCGGGTCTTTTTTATGGTTACTATTAATAATTCAAATCATCGATGACATCACAAAAACTGCAAACTCTCATATTCAAATAAAAATCTACAATTACTGCTGAATTAAATAAAAAAATCCAACACAAGCATAAAGCAAACTGGAAAGACATTTCTGATTTCCAAAAAATAATCACAAATTCCACCAATGTTCACAAAAATGGGTCAAAAAACGATGACACTGAAGCTTGAAGGCAAAGTGAGGAAGATTCCACAAATTCTTTTGAAGTCGGAAAAAAATGGAAAGAGATTCGGGAGGAAGACCAAGAGGACAAACCTGATCGATTGAGAAAATCGAGACGAAGGCAGGACAACAAAATATAGCAGAAGGTGTGATGAGGAGAGAAGCCGAACCACGAGCGAACGCCAGGCAAGGAGCAGATGAAGTAGACGGCTGAAGAAGGAGGTCAAGCATGAGGCGGGCGACAAAAAATCGGCCCTTATATTATACGATATTTTAGTAAATTCACAAAACCCACATAGAAAAACCATACCTGATTGATCAAACAGCACTTGATAAGTCGGAAATAGGCGGAATGGTAGAATAAGATATAACGATAAAAACCTAATGGTCACTTCTTCGTTCTCCAATCCGCTTCTCTCCCTCATTCCACCTTTACATGTTCACTGTGTAACAGCATTACAAAATTTAAATAAAAAAAGTGTCTTAAGATACCTTTCATCCTCGAAAATAATTTTAACTGGTATTTACTGGTTGATTATTTTGTCAAATCTGCAAATGTCAAATATGGAGAAGATGAGTCCAACACACATATTACTGCAACTATACAGACATAAAATTTAGTCCTAAAGAGTGCCACACCATTAAAACACCATGAATACAGTTTCACGGGCGATTTTTTTAATGAAAATATTTCTCTTTTAGTCTTAAGATTGTAACACCCCGAGATATTCGGAATAATTACAGCGCCGTAAACCCTTTAAGAAAGGATTTACAAGGCTAAATAAAAGGAATGTAAATATAAAACGTCGATACCACGGAAATTCAAGTTTACAAACCGATTCAACTGGTTCAACGAGTAATTAATACAACCATATCGAAAAGATATTAATAATACATTCGTACTCGAGTACTGAAATGAATCAAGAAGACAATCAAAAGCAGCGACAAACATCACTGAACTCCTTCGTCGTCACATCGGTACTGTGGCTGTTTCCCCGCTCCTCGGCTACCTGAACATCAAAACAAATGTCCATCCCCGAAGGGGTTAGCAAAACGATGCTAGTACAAGTATCATATTTAAACAAATCGAATATGCATCAACAATACATAACAAGATACACCACACGGACTTCCGCTACCGGAATCCGACAATGCGAATCCAAAAGATTCCATTACACAACAAGGGTATTCCAATGATCCAGCGCCCTCAGCATAGATCCCAAGATGATCCCGTCGGACCAACACGAGGTGGAAATAACCCGTCCAATGATCCAGCGCCCTCAGCCTAGATCCCAAGATGATCCCGTCGGACCAACACGAGGTGGACATCCGATCCAGCGCCCTCAGCATAGATCGCACAACAAACACAAACATAACTCATGCATACATATATGCCAAATCGTCATGTCCATCAACATGAACATACAAACACTAGATAACGAATATCATGACAATTCAACGAAATAAATCTCATGTTCAACAACATGAATAATCACACGTATGCTCAAAATACCAATATTAACATATTACGATACTTGCCTTGAAGATGGCAAGAAAGAAACACTTCAATGATCTCAACACACTCGAAGGCCGCCTCCTTCGATCAACGTAGCAAGCTCGAACCTTAACAAAAGAAATGATATACAAATCACCTCAAGTCGAACGCTTGCCTAACAATTCGGTCTACGGCCCAAAGGCTCAAAATATGCAATCTGCCTAAACCACTTAGCGTACGCTACGTACTCTACGTAACGTGCGCTAAGCCTACCTGTTAGCGTACGCTATCGTCTAAGACTAGCGTACGCTAGCCATGGACTGACAGTTCTCACTGATCAATTGACTGACTCGGCTGGTATCATAACGTACGTTACGTACCAAACGTAGCGTGCGTTAACTTGTCCCTGATAGCGCACGTTAACTTACATATGTTAGCATGCGCTAACCGTGCATGGCAGATTACTACTGGCAGAAAACTAGATCTAATGGTGATGAACTCATGAATTCTATGGTGATAATACATGTCATCCCCGTGCACATCATGCTCGTAAGGAGTGTGAACGATCTCTACGGATTAAACGACTACACAATACAAGGGTACGTATTATCATCAAAATTCATCTTGATCTCGAGGAAGTATCCTAAGTTCCTTTCGTCCTACGTTCCAAAACACATGATTCCAATGTGTAAAACATAACAACTTGGTAATTTCCATCTACTGGTCACAAATTGGTTTGATGCTTCAGAATATGCTAGGAGTTTCAACACAAAAAGGTTCCATGGAATTATACGATGAATAAGTACCGAAACATCGAAATTATCTTCCTAACACATGATGATCGACTACAACGAATTTAACCAACTAGGTACCCAAGACATGATCAAAACGTCCTGCATAATGGTACTTAATATTGGTGAAGAATCACTCACCTCAAAGTAGTGAAGAACAAGGAGGAATTTGAAGCAACCCAACGCCGAAGGCTTGAACACCAATCCCCCAATGGTCTACGATCTTCAACCCGAGCTAGGATGTTGATATGAAGTGTTTAGAATGAAGAGAGTAATACTCTAAGTATAAGGATTCGGATGTGGGAAGAGAAAAGACTGAAAATACGAAAAGGATGCTGTCCTATTTATAGAAAATGGTTATTAGCGAGCGCTAGTCCATACTCGTAGCGTGCGCTAATGGCTTACTGACTTCACTGTACTCAGCACTTAGCGTGCGCTATTCTCATATCAGTAGCGTGCGCTAAGGCGTTGACTTGGCTTTTCCCGAAAGCCGTCCAGGTTCATCCCGACACAATCCGACCAAGATCCCCGGCCTGATCTCACCTACCACACGTCTCAATCATGCTGACTACGTACAACGCGCGCTAAGGTCATGCACAGCGTGCGCTATGGATCCAACTTAGCGTACGCTACACATAGTCGATAGCGTGCGCTACATGCACAGAATCACAATTTTCATCACATTTATGAAATCATACGCTCAACAACATCGGATTATGAAACACGGAGAATAATACTCAGATACAAGTGCAACAATAACAATGTCACAATTTCTAAATACATAACAGAAATCTCGGGTATTACATCCTTCCTCCCTAAAAAGAAGTTTCGTCCCGAAACTTAAGATAAAAACAACTCTGGATATCTAGTCTTCATACTGTCCTCTGTTTCCCAAGTGGCCTCTTCAACTCCGTGTCGCGACCATTGTACTTTAACCAAGTGTATTGGTTTATTCCTCAATTGTTTGATCCGACTCTCAAGTATCTTGATTGGTCTCTCTTCGAAGGTACCATCATTAGCTATCTCGATCTCGTCGAAATCAATGACGTGACTGGGGTCCGGTACATACTTCCGCAATAGGGATACGTGAAACACATTGTGAACGTGACTCAGCGATGGCGGTAAGGCCAACCTGTATGCTAAATCTCCAACTCTCGAATGGTCCGATATATCTTGGACTAAGCTTGCCTCTCCTCCCGAAACAGAAAATCCCTCGTGTAGGAGACACCTTCAATAGTACGTGGTCCCCAATGTCGAACTCTAGAGGGCGACGACGTACATCTGCATAAGACTTCTGTCTACTCTGGGCAGTCAACAGTCTTTCCCGAATCAAAGCTATCTTCTCTTGAGTCTGAACTATCAATTCCGGTTCCGTCCCGATCAAGTCCGAAGAATCATTCCAGCACAAGGGTGATCGGCATCTTATCCCGTACAAAGCTTCAAATGGTGCCATCCTAATAGAAGCATGCCAACTATTGTTATAGGTGAACTCGATCAAGGGCAAGTGAACTTCCCAATCAGTTGACCAATCCAATGCACAAGCTCTAAGCATGTCTTCTACGGTTTGAATAGTCCTTTCGGACTGACCGTCCATTTGGGGATGATAAGCTGTACTAAAGTTTAGCTCGGTCCCCAAAGCCCTGTGAACTGCCTCCCAGAAGTGCGACACGAAGCGACCATCTCGATCTGAAATAATGGTCTTCGGCGTCCCGTGCAATCTAACTATCTTCGCAATAAATACTCGCGCCAATCTCTCGGGTCCCCATGTATCTTTAATTCCTAGGAAATGAGCCGACTTGATTAGTCGATCAACTATAACCCAAATCATGTTCATTCCTGTTCTAGTCCTTGGCATACTGGTGATGAAATCCATCGAGATATCCTCCCACTTCCACTCAGGGATCGGAAGCGGCTTTAACATTCCGGCAGGTCGCTGATGTTCAATCTTGACCTGCTGACAAGTCAAACACTTCGAAGCGTACTCTGCTACGTCATTCTTCATATTCCCCCACCAGAAGTTTTGTTTAAGATCTTTGTACATCTTACTGCTGCCCGGGTGAATAGAATAAGGTGCACTATGAGCTTCTTTCAGAATTGCCCGTCTCAAATTGCCATCATCGGGAACGCAAAGTCGACTCTGAAACCTCAGAACTCCATCATCTTGTATCACGAATCCTAGGGCTTTTCCCTTCTTTACTTCGTCACATAACCGAAGGATCAGAGAATCGTCTAACTGCTTAGATTTGATCTCCTCGACTAGTGATGAAGTCAGTTCCATCACATATAGTTGCCCTTGGATTCCTGGGGCCCATACTTTAATCCCTTCGCGGATCAGTTCCCGTTGAATGCTGGTTTGGGACGTAAGTGCTTCCAACACTCTAAGAGAAACAGGTTTACGGCTCAAAGCATCGGCTACTACGTTTGCTTTCCCCGGATGATAGAGAATCTCCAAGTCGTAATCCTTGATCAATTCCAGCCACCTTCTCTGCCTCATGTTTAATTCTTTCTGACTGAAAATGTACTTGAGGCTCTTATGATCTGTAAAGATCTGACAATGAGTGCCGTACAAATAATGTCTCCAAATTTTCAATGCAAAGACTACAGCTGCTAGCTCCAGATCATGAGTCGCGTAATTAACCTCGTATGGTTTCAACTGCCGAGAAGTATAGGCAATCACCTTGTCTCTTTGCATCAACACACATCCCAGACCCTGATTTGAAGCGTCGTTGTACACCATGAATCCATCAGTTCCATCTGGTAATGCTAATATAGGTGCTGTCATCAGTCTCTTCTTAAGTTCATCAAAACCAGCCTGGCATTTCCCATCCCACGTGAACTTTTGAGTTTTCTGTAACAGCTGAGTGAGCGGACGAGCAATTTTGGAGAATCCCTCTACAAAGCGGCGATAATATCCAGCAAGTCCTAAGAAACTCCGAACTTCTTTCACGTTATTAGGAGCTTCCCATTCCAAGATTGCTTCGACTTTCTTCGGGTCCACCTGAACTCCGTCAGCTGATATCACATGCCCAAGGAAAGTTACCTCCCTGAGCCAGAACTCGCATTTTGAAAGCTTTGCATACAGCTGTTCCTTCCTCAAGGTGCTCAAAACCACACGCAAATGTTCGGCATGCTCCTCTGCGTCCTTCGAATATATCAAGATGTCATCAATGAAGACGACCACAAATTTATCCAAGTATTCCAAGAATACCCGATTCATCAATTGCATGAATACCGCAGGAGCATTGGTAAGTCCAAATGGCATCACTACAAATTCATAATGCCCGTACCGAGATCTGAAAGCAGATTTCGGTATATCCGATTCCTTAATTCTCAACTGAAGGTATCCTGATCGCAAGTCAATCTTCGAGAATACCCTTGCCCCTTGTAGTTGATCAAACAAGTCGTCGATCCGAGGTATAGGATACTTATTCTTGATCGTCATCTTGTTGAGCTCCCTCTAATCAATACACAGTCGCAAGGATCCGTCTTTCTTCCGGACAAAGAGAACGGGCGCTCCCCAAGGAGAAACGCTAGGTTGAATATAGCCCTTCTGTAACAATTCCTCCAGTTGCTTCTTGAGTTCATACATCTCGGTTGGCGCCATGCGGTATGGTGCTCTGGAAATAGGAGCTGCTCCAGGCTCTAATTCGATAGTGAATTCCACTTCTCTTTGCGGAGGTAACCCAGGTAGTTCGTCAGGAAATACATCTGAGAACTCATTCACAACTGAAATAGACGAGAGCTCTACTCCTTCCTCTTTTCTCATGGCATAGCACCAAAGTCCATGACATCCTTGCTTCAGTAATTTCACGGCTTTCATTGCTTTGATCAATTTTCCCGAGCTTCCCGGTCTCCATCCTCGGAATAAGTGTTCAGATCCGTCATCAGCAATGATAGAAATGACTCTCTCGGTAATTCGAATAGCTCCATAACGGTTGAGCCAATCGTCTCCGAGAATTAAATCGTCACCGTAGATGTCAACTACAATAAGATTCGATGGCCAATCTCTCCCTCCTATAGACACTAGAAAATCTCTAGCCTCTAGGGTTCCCACAATTCTCTCTCCACTCGGCAAACCCACAACATATGGTTCACAATCAAATAAGCACGAGATTTTTAAACGATTTACACAGTTCAATGATATGAAAGAATGTATAGCTCCGGAATCGAATAAGACACTAACTGGTTGCAAAAGGATCTGAATTGTACCTGATGCAACAGCAGTGTTCTGATCGTCAGATTTCCTCATCTCGTACAGGCGCGGAGGAACGGACCCAGCACTGGATGTCTCTCTCTTCCCAACGTTCTGCTGTTGAAATCCACTCTGCTGCGTCTGGTTCACACTTATCTCCTTCGGAACTGGCGCTGGAGTGCGAGTACCAAAAGATCTAGTAGCAACTCCACAGAAAGCCCACGGTGCCCTTCTTACCCACAATCGTAACAAGTCACAGAAGATGAGGGACAATCCCGTCGAATATGCCCTGCTCGACCACAATTGTAGCATTTCTTTGATGCGTCTGAAACTGCTGATGTAGTCCGGAACTTCTTTCCACCTCTAGAAGGATGTGGAGGTTTCCTAGCCGAATAAAAGGAAGACTGGCCCTTGCGGGGCTCACCACTCTTGTTTTCTGAGAAGTTGCCGGTCACTTTCTACTTCTTTGCCTCCACCGATTTTTCCACCGCCGCCTCTTTCAGGTCGTAGGCCAGCGCTTTGTCTTGATACTGTCGCAATGTAGTGCACTCGAATCCGGACATGTACTGCTTAATCTCCGGCTTCATCCGCATATCGAAATGAAAAATCTTTTCTGCCTCCGTTCTGACCAACTGTCGCACACAAGTCAGCTGATGATTAAAAGTTTTGATTACATCTGTCACAGATGCTTCTGAACTATGTGGTGAGAAAAACTCTCGGATCTTTGCCTCTCTAACTGGACGAGGACAATACTGTGCTTCCATCATTTGTTTGAATTCCGTCCAATCCGCATTATGATTCTCGGGTCGAATAGCTTCCCACCAATCACAGGCCTCCCCAGTCAGAAAATACTGGGCAATGGGAACCTTCCGGTCCTAGGGACAGTTAAGACCCGCGAATATCTTCTCTAACTCCTTAAGCCAATGATCCCAAGTAAGTGCCTCAGCAGATCCATCAAATTTTGGCGGGTGCAATTTGACCACCTCAGCAAGCCATCTGTCTCCCCGGTTATCCTCGTGGTGCTGCTGTCCCATCGCCGTCTGCATGCGGTCAACTACCTGGGCGAACTGGTTTATCTGCGCCACCACCTGTTGAAGCACTCCCAGCATGTTAGGATTTGCGTCGTCATTCGCTGATCCTTGCTGCCCTCCAGAATGGGAATCGGTTCGACTAGCGGATAATTCTGGGAATCGGTCCACGACCGCGTCCGCGTCCGCGTCCACCTCTCAACATACTATAAACACAATTCCTCAATATCCAGGACAAAGTTTTCGAAATAAAGCCCGTCAATACTCACAAAACAGTAATTAAGTAAAACGGTAGTATAAGAGATTAGGAGACTTACAACCACGGTCCACATGACGACTTTGGCTGAACAGTGATGTTACGAACGACCCGTAAATCAAATAACGTAAACAGACCCAACTAAAACCCAACTGCCAAGATATCCATGAATCATAGCTCCGATACCATATTCTGTAACACCCCGAGATATTCGGAATAATTACAGCGTCGTAAACCCTTTAAGAAAGGATTTACAAGGCTAAATAAAAGGAATGTAAATATAAGACGTCGATACCACGGAAATTCAAGTTTACAAACCGATTCAACTGGTTCAACGAGTAATTAATACAACCATATCGAAAAGATATTAATACATTCGTACTCGAGTACTGAAATGAATCAAGAAGACAATCAAAAGCAACGACAAACATCATCAACCCCTTCGTGCCACATCGGATCTTTGTCATTTCCCCGCTCCTCGGCTACCTGAACATCAAAACAAATGTCCACCCCTAAAGGGGTTAGCAAAACGATGCTAGTACAAGTATCATATTTAAACAAATCAAATATGCATCAACAATACATAACAAGATACACCACACGGACTTCCGCTACCGGAATCCGACAATGCGAATCCAAAAGATTCCATTACACAACAAGGGTATTCCAATGATCCAGGCGCCTCAAAGATAGATCCCAAGATGATCCCGTCGGACCAACACGAGGTGGAAATAACCCGTCCAATGATCCAGCGCCCTCAGCCTAGATCCCAAGATGATCCCGTCGGACCAACACGAGGTGGACATCCGATACAGCGCCCTCAGCATAGATCGCACAACAAACACAAACATAACTCATGCATACATATATGCCAAATCGTCATGTCCATCAACATGAACATACAAACACTAGATAACGAATATCATGACAATTCAACGAAATAAATATCATGTTCAACAACATGAATAATCACACACATGCTCAAAATACCAATATTAACATATTACGATACTTGCCTTGAAGATGGCAAGAACGAAACACTTCAATGATCTCAACACACTCGAAGGCCGCCTCCTTCGATCAACGTAGCAAGCTCGAACCTTAACAAAAGAAATGATATACAAATCATCTCAAGTCGAACGATTGCCTAACAATTCGGTCTACGGCCCAAAGGCTCAAAATATGCAATCTGCCTAAACCACTTAGCGTACGCTACGTACTCTACGTAACGTGCGCTAAGCCTGCCTATTAGCGTACGCTATCGTCTAAGCCTAGCGTACGCTAGCCATGGACTGACAGTTCTCACTGATCAGCTGACTGACTCGGCTGGTATCATAACATACGTTACGTACCAAACGTAGCGTGCGTTAACTTATCCCTGATAGCGCACGTTAACTTACATATGTTAGCGTGCGCTAACCGTGCATGTGATTACTCTGCGTAAAATCGATCTAATGGTGATGAACTCATGAATTCTATGGTGATAATACATGTCATCCCCGTGCACATCATGCTCGTAAGGAGTGTGAACGATCTCTACGGATTAAACGACTACACGATACAAGGGTACGTATTATCATCAAAATTCATCTTGATCTCGAGGAAGTATCCTAAGTTCCTTTCGTCCTACGTTCCAAAACGCATGATTCCAACGTGTAAAACATAACAACTTGGTAATTTCCATCTACTGGTCACAAATTGGTTTGAAGCTTCAGAATATGCTAGGAGTTTCAACACAAAAAGGTTCAATGGAATTATATGATGAATAAGTACCGAAATATCGAAATTATCTTCCTAACACATGATGCTCGACTACAACAAATTTAACCAACTAGGTACCCAAGACATGATCAAAACGTCCTTCATAATGGTACTTAATATTGGTGAAGAATCACCTACCTCAAAGTGGTGAAGAACAAGGAGGAATTTGAAGCAACCCAACGCCGAAGGCTTGAACACCAATCCCCCAATGGTCTACGATCTTCAACCCGAGCTAGGATATTGATATGAAGTGTTTAGAATGAAGAGAGTAATACTCTAAGTATAAGGATTCGGATGTGGGAAGAGAAAAGACTGAAAATACGAAAAGGATGCTGTCCTATTTATAGAAAATGGTTATTAGCGCGCGCTAGTCCATACTCGTAGCGTGCGCTAACGGCTTACTGACTTCACTGTACTCAGCACTTAGCGTGCGCTATTCTCATATCAGTAGCGTGCGCTAAGGCGTTGACTTGGCTTTTCCCGAAAGCCGTCCAGGTTCATCCCGACACAATCCGACCAAGATCCCCGGCCTGATCTCACCTACCACACGTCTCAATCATGCTGACTACGTATAGCGCGCGCTAAGGTCATGCACAGCGTGCGCTATGGATCCAACTTAGCGTACGCTACACATAGTCTATAGCGTGCGCTACATGCGCAGAATCACAATTTTCATTACATTCATGAAATCATACGCTCAACAACATCGGATTATGAAACACGGAGAATAATACTCCGATAAAAGTGCAACAATAACAATGTCACAAGTTCTAAATACATAACAGAAATCTCGGGTATTACAAAGATAGGATTTGATGATTTCTATACGAACCAACTGCTAAAAAACCTTAATAGTGAAACAATTATCTGTGAAAGATTTTTAAGATAAAATTTTAACAATAAAACAATCAATGTGATAATCTATTTCCATTTCCATTTCCATTTCCTAAATTGTGAAATGGAACAATTGATAAAACAATTGCCACTAAAACAATACAAAAACCATACTAGAAAGGACATCCAAATCAAAAAGATCCACACCAAACATAGGTGTAATTCTCAAAACACACTTCCTTTTTCCCTTGCCTAAAGTGCTTAATTGAACAATTAATTAAAAAAAGAATCATTACACCTTTGCATCTATTCTTATAGCCTAATCTTTAATCTATATTGGTCACACACTAAAAATAGAGAATAGGAAAAAAAAAAAAAAAAAGAGAAAAGCCCTCTAAACTCAAAAATCATATTGGGAATGAACATTAGTTACCTACTTCTAGGGCATAACTATACCAAACACCTTCTAGAGCATTATATAGTAGTAGAGATGGTGGTGAAAGCATCCCAAAATTTAACCCCTAAAATAGAATTGCAGGTGGGAAATTATCTAATTTCATATACATTTCCCCTTCCTAAAATGTAAATTGAAAATATCTGCTATTCACAACCCCATTGGATGAAATTCAATTGATGAATCTATAAAAAGAATCTATATCACTACATGATATAAACAAAGAAAAAAAAAGATGTACATCTAAATAGATAACAACAATTTACACCTAAAATTAGATCAACGAATCTTTATTCACTGCTACTGTTGCGCATCTGGTGATGGTGGCTGACAGGAGTGGGCGTTGTGCACTGGACCGCCTAGATCAACCTGGACACCTGAAAGTACAGCATCACGAGTCATCTCAGATTTTGCTAACTACGGACCATATCAAGTAGTGTCAGTATATTGAGCTTTTCATCTTTGATGTCATACTTAAGAATTATAAAAACATCATAATCATGACTAAGTCTCATAATAGCCCCTAAAGGACATGCATGAGACAAGTCGAGTACACAAGAAATTTATCCATACAAATCTGATTTCTGAAGTCGGATCGAATTTCCTTACCAAATTGAGAGCATTGGTTTACTGAGTCACTTTGAAAGCTCGCGATCTTCTCTGCATACTTTAGCGCAAGCTGAGCCATGGTAAAAAGGATTTTCCCAATGAGCAAAAACCTAATACAAAAGCCGGATCTTTTTTATGGTTACTATTAATAAATTCAAATCATCAATGACATCACAAAAACTGCAAAACTCACATATTCAAATAAAAATCCAAAATTACTACTGAATTAAATCAAAAAATCCAAAACAAGCATAAAGCAAACTGGAAAGACATTTCTGATTTCCAAAAAGGAATCACAAATTCCACCGACGTTCACAAAAATGGGCCAAAAAATGATGACACAGAAGCTTGAAGGCAAAGTGAGGAAGATTACACAAATTCTTTTGAAGGCAGAAAAAAATGGAAAAAGATTCGGGAGGAAGACCAAGAGGACAAACCTGATCGATCGAGTAAAACGAGATGAAGGCAGGACAACAAAAGATAGCAGAAGGTGTGACGATGAGAGAAGCCGAACCACGAGCGAACGCCAGGCAAGGAGCAGGTGAAGCAGACGGCTGAAGAAGAACGTCAAGCATGAGGCGGGCGATAAAAACATCGGCCCTTATATTATACGATATTTAAGTAAATTCACAAAACCCACACAGAAAAACCATACCTGATTGATCAAACAACACTTGATAAGTCGGAAATAGGTGGAATGGTAGAATAAGATATAAAGACAAAAACCTAATGGTCACTTCTTCATTCTCCAATCCGATTCTCTCTCTCATTCCACCTTTACATGTTCACTGTGTAACAGCATTACAAAATTTAAATAAAAAAAAAGTTTTTGAGATACCTTTCATCCTCAAAAATAATTTTAGCTGGTATTTACTGGTTGATTATTTTGTCAAATCTACAAATGTCAAAGATGGAGAAGATGAGTCCAACACACATAATACTGCAACTATACAGGTATAAAATGTAGTCTTAAAGAGTGCCACACCATTAAAACACCATGAATACAATTTCACGGGCGATTTTTTAATGAAAATATTGCTCTTTTAGTCTTAAGATAGGATTTGATGATTTCCACACGAACCAACTGCTAGAAAACCTTAATAGTGAAACAATTATCTGTGAAACATTTTTAAGATAAAATTTTAACAGTAAAACAATCAATGAGATAATCTATTTCCATTTCCATTTTTATTTCCTAAAATGTAAAATGGAATAATTGATAAAACAATTGCCACTAAAACAATACAAAAACCATACTAGAAAGGACTTCCAAATCAGAAAGTTCCACACCAAACATAGGTGTAATTCTCAAAACACACTTACTTTTTCCCTTGCCTAAAGTGCTTAATTGAACAATTAATTAAAAAAAGAATCATTCGACCTTTGAATCTATTCTTATAGCCTAATCTTTAATCTATATAGGTCAAACACTAAAAATAGAGAATATGAAAAAAAAAAAAAGAGAAAAGCCCTCTAAACTCAAAAATCATATTGGGAACGAACATTAGTTACCTACTTCTAGGGCATAACTATAGCAAACACCTTCTAGAGCATTATATAGTATTAGAGACGGTGGTGAAAGCATCCCAAAATTTAACCCCTAAAATAGAATTGCAGGTGAGAGATTATCTAATTTCATATACATTTCCCCTTCCTAAAATGTAAATTGAAAATCTCTGCTATTCACAACGCAATTGGATGAAATCCAATTGATGAATCTACAAAAAGAATCTATATCACTACATGATATAAACAAAGAAAAAAAAAGATGTACATCTAAATAGATAACAACAATTTACACCTAAAATTATATCAACGAATCTTTATTCACTGCTACTCTCACGCATCTGGTGATGGTGGCTGACAGGAGTGGGCGTTGTGCACTGGACCGTCTAGATAAACCTGGAGACCTGAAAGTACAGCATCACGAGCCATCTCAAATTTTGGTAACTGCAGACCATATCAAGTAGTGTCAGTATATTGAGCTTTTCATCTTTGATGTCATACTTATGAATTATAAAAAAATCATAATCATGACTAAGTCTCAAAATAGCTCCTAAAGGACATGCACGAGACAAGTCGAGTACACAAGAAATTTATCCATACAAATCTGATTTCTGAAATCGGATCGAATTTCCTTACCAAAATGAGAGCATTGGTTTAATGAGTCACATTGAAAGCTCGCGATCTTCTCTGCATACTTTAGCGCAAGCTGAGCCATGGTAAAAAGGATTTTCCCAATGAGCAAAAACCTAATACAAAAGCCGGATCTTTTTTATGGTTACTATTAATAAATTCAAATCATCAATGACATCACAAAAACTGCAAAACTCACATATTCAAATAAAAATCCAAAATTACTACTGAATTAAATCAAAAAATCCAAAACAAGCATAAAGCAAACTGGAAAGACATTTCTGATTTCCAAAAAGGAATCACAAATTCCACCGACGTTCACAAAAAATGGGCCAAAAAACGATGACACAGAAGCTTGAAGGAAAAGTGAGGAAGATTCCACAAATTCTTTTGAAGTCGAAAAAAATGGAAAGAGATTCGGGAGGAAGACCAATAGGACAAACCTGATCGATCGAGAAAAACAAGACGAAGTCAGGACAACAAAAGATAGCAGAAGGTGTGACGATGAGAGAAGCCGAACCACGAGCGAACGCCAGGCAAGGAGCAAATGAAGCAGACGGGTGAAGAAGAAGGTCAAGCATGAGGTGGGAGATAAAAACATCGGCCCTTATATTATACGATACTTCAGTAAATTCACAAAACTCACACAGAAAAACCATACCTGATTGATCAAAAAACACTTGATAAGTCGGAAATAGGTGGAATGGTAGAATAAGATATAAAGACAAAAACCTAATGGTCACTTCTTCGTTCTCCAATCCGCTTCTCTCTCTCATTCCACCTTTACATGTTCACTCTGTAACATCATTACAAAATTTAAATGAAAAAAAGTTTTTGAGATACCTTTCATCCTCAAAAATAATTTTAGCTGGTATTTACTGGTTGATTATTTTGTCAAATCTACAAATGTCAAAGATGGAGAAGATGAGTCCAACACACATATTACTGCAACTATACAGACATAAAATGTTGTCTTAAAGAGTGCCACACCATTAAAACACCATGAATACAATTTCACAGGCGGTTTTTTAATGAAAATATTGCTCTTTTAGTCTTAAGATAGGATTTGATGATTTACACATGAACCAACTGCTAGAAAACCTTAATAGTGAAACAATTATCGGTGAAAGATTTTTAAGATAAAATTTTAACAGTAAAACAATCAATGAGATAATCTATTTCTATTTCCATTTCCATTTCCTAAAATGTGAAATGGAACAATTGATAAAACAATTGCCACTAAAACAATACAAAAACCATACTAGAAAGGACATCCAAATCAGAAAGTTCCACACCAAACATAGGTGTAATTCTCAAAACACACTTCCTTTTTCCCTTGCCTAAAGTGCTTAATTGAACAATTAATTAAAAAAAGAATCATTCCACCTTTGCATCTATTCTTATAGCCTAATTTTTAATCTATATATGTCAAACACTAAAAATAGAGAATATGAAAAAATAAAAAAAAAAATAGAGAAAAGCTCTCTAAACTCAAAAATCATATTGGCGAACATTAGTTACCTACTTCTAGGGCATAACTATAGCAAACACCTTCTAGATCATTATATAGTAGTAGAGACGGTGGTGAAAGCATCCCAAAATTTAACCCCTAAAATAGAATTGCAGGTGGGAGATTATCTAATTTCATCTACATTTCCCCTTCCTAAAATGTAAATTGAAAATATCTGCTATTCAGAACCCAATTGGATGAAATCCAATTGAATCTACAAAAAGAATCTATATCACTACATGATATAAACAAAGAAAAAAAAGATGTACATCTAAATAGATAACAACAATTTACACCTAAAATTAGATCAACGAATATTTATTCACTGCTACTGTCACGCATCTGGTGATGGTGGCTGACAGGAGTGCGCGTTGTGCACTGGACCATCTAGATCAACCTGGAGACCTGAAAGTACAGCATCACGAGCCATCTCAAATTTTGGTAACTGCAGACCATATCAAGTAGTGTCAGTATATTGAGCTTTTCATCTTTGATGTCATACTTATGAATTATAAAAACATCATAATCATGACTAAGTCTCAAAATATCCCCGAAAGGACATGCACGAGACAAGTCGAGTACACAATAAATTTATCCATACAAATCTGATTTCTGAAATCGGATCGAATTTCCTTACCAAAATGAGAGCATTGGTTTACTGAGTCACTTTGAAAGCTCGCGATCGTCTCTGCATCCTTTAGCGCAAGCTGAGCCATGGTAAAAGGATTTTCCCAAAGCAAAAACCTAATACAAAATTCGGGTCTTTTTTATGGTTACTATTAATAAATTCAAATCATCGATGACATCACAAAACTGCAAAACTCACATATTCAAATAAAAATCCAAAATTACTACTGAATTAAATAAAAAAATCCAAACCAAGCACAAAGCAAACTGGAAAGACATTTCTAATTTCCAAAAAGGAATCACAAATTCCATCGACGTTCACAAAAGTGGGTCAAAAAACGATGACACGGAAGCCTGAAGGCAAAGTGAGGAAGATTCCACAAATTCTTTTGAAGTCGGAAAAATATGGAAAGAGATTCGGGAGGAAGACCAATACCAACCTGGTCGATTGAGAAAAATGAGACGAAGGCAGGACAAAAAATATAGCAGAAGGTGTGACGATGAGAGAAGCCGAACCACGAGCGAATGCTAGGTAAGGAGCAGATGAAGCAGTCGGCTGAAGAAGGAGGTCAAGCAGGAGACGGGCGACAAAAATATCGGCCCTTATATTATATGATATTTCAGTAAATTCAACAAACCCACACAGAAAAACCATACCTTATTGATCAAACAACACTTGATAAGTCGGAAATAGGTGGAATGGTAGAATAAGATATAAAGACAAAAACCTAATGGTTACTTCTTCGTTCTCCAATCCGCTTCTCTCTCTCATTCCACCTTTACATGTTCAATGTGTAAAAACATTACAAAATTTAAATAAAAAAAAGTGTTTTGAGATAACTTTCATCCTCGAAAACAATTTTAGCTGGTATTTACTGGTTGATTATTTTGTCAAATCTGCAAATTGTAATATCCGACGGAAATTCTTACCTACTGTTGTATTATTTGGATAATTCTTATTTGAATGTTTATTGATCTTGGAGTATATCATAATAGACTTGAATATAACTATCATTCGCACTATGATTGATTTCTAGACGTTGTATAGATAAGTGCATTTTTGGGCTAGTAATTATGTGTTTAACGTACGCTAACCCGTTAGCATAACGTACGCTATATTGTGGGTTTTACTTACGTAAAGAGGTGCTGTTTACGTATGTAATGCTGGTAGTCTTATCCGATCTCAACTTTTGGCATGTGGGGTCGGGCGTGATTCGAATATCAGACCTTTTTGAGACAGCCTAGTTGACCTACATTACGTACGTAATGCTCCAAGCCATAACATACGTAATGATGTTCGTATTTTAGTTCAGTAGCCTGTGGTAGTAGATTACGTACTTAACACTTTTTGTGTAGCATACGTACAGTGGCTAACGTACGTTATCTACATGTGATAACGTACGTAACAAACTATGCTGTTATAAAAAGACAACTTGTGTCTTTCATTTTGCACGTCCAAACTTTGATTTTTCACCCCTATAATCATCCCCCTGCCCCCCCTAGACCAATTCTTCCTTCTTCCAACTTGTGTTTGAGCTTTGCATTTTGATTTGGAGCTTGTTGATTGGAAGTTTAGAGTCATTCTTGAAGCTTAGAGTGTATTCTTGAGGTTTTGGTGTATTGTTCTTCATTTCTGAAGGTATGTTATACGATTTCACTCTATAATTTGGTAGTTATAATGTTAGTGATAAAGTATACTTCACCTAATGTGGGATTGATCAAGCTAAACATGTTTGTAGTTAAGCTTTTAACAACTTAATGATGAATATGGTGATTAAGAGTTTGATATTCTTGGTGTTTTAAATGGTAGTAATCATGTTTAGTAGAAACACACTCTTCTTGCTGAACTATTAACATCACTAGGACAATAATGATCCTTAGTTTCATTGTAGATAGGTTGATTTGTAGGATTGCTATCATTATATTGAATTGAACCATCATGTTTAGGAAGATTCTAAACTAAATGAACTTAGGTTTTTCATCTGATTTGGTTAAACCTTGAATGATATCAACATAAGGTTATAGTTCAAAGGTGTTTGAATCACCTTAATGATGATATCGTGATGATCTTGTGATGAATAACTTGACTATATCGCTAATCTAACTAGGTGAACTCATAACCGATAAACATAGCAATAATTTTACAAATTCATGATTCGTTCGAACAATGATAATCGCTGAGTAACCTTCACTTTGATCAATATTTTATGAAACGTAGTTGTTTGGATTATATCTTTCAAAACATTGATGTTGGTTTTAAGAAATTCTATCGACATATCAATTTTAGCAAATGTAACGCCTCCGTGATTTACAGAGATATTACACTGCTGAATATTCTTTTTGGAGAACCTACCAGGCTGAAACCAATATAAATCCACACATGCATTGATAGTACTCAACTTCAAACCATATACATTTCAGCACTCGACAATACACTGTCCTGTGGGACTCCAACTGACACAATGACATCAACCAAATGACAGAACCACAAACAACCCACATTACTCGAGAGTACTCGCGCGAGTATAAGGCAAAACACAACTCAGTTCTCAACAATACGACCACATACTCAAATAGTGCATGATATCAGTGTTTCTCGCCATCCTCGTGTCCTTCCTGTGCTGGTTCGCCATTAAGACCTGCACCTGAATACACAATAAGTATATTCACCCCCGAAGGGGTCAGCAAATAGCCGGTGCAAGTACAACGATTCATGAATATGTACTACAAATGAATAAACATCCAAATCACACTGCCATCACATATATTCTGGAATACACTACCACAATCATCATTATTTTATGTGCAATGTAATGCAATTCCCATGCATGCCATGACACACGTCACAAACCACAGAAATCACCACTTTCTAAAATCACATTTTCTGATATTCCCACATTTCACATAAAACACATTTTTCACATATTCATTCACACGAAGTACATCAAACGTAATCAAAGTACTTGCCTGGCATTCCAGCTAATGGAAAAGGTTCGATTGACAAGGAAAATAGACTGAGCGATTAGCCAGACCTTCAACCTAAAACGAATCATATTATGTGTTCAGCGGGTTAAGATTTATATAACTATTAGAACTGAACACACCCACACACCTTGTAACACCCCCAAGATATTCGAGGTGTATTACAGCGCCGTGGACCCCTACATGGGACCCACCAGGCTAACACAAGAAAACACCTCTCGACTAACCAACTCGGTTAGCAAGGAAACAATTGTTAACAACAAGAACATAAAAACAACACGTCCGGTACAACCGGCATAATAAACATCAACCGACAAATACGGTAACTCCAACGAAGTCCAAACACAATCCGAAAGGAAAAGCCTAAGTACTCGCGAGTACAATCTATAAGTTTACAATTTAGAAAACATCCACATCAAAAGAGACAGTAGGAAATAACAAGACTCAATTGCACATGTCAACAACCTTGGCCGACATCCTCGTACCATCCCAGCGCCCGCTCGTCTGGCTGAACATAACCTGAAATCCATAACAAGAATTTCCCCGACAACGGGTCCCCAGAGGGGTTAGCAATTACGCTAGTACAAGTAACCAAATGAACATTTTACATCTTACACATATAGTAATGCATGCCATCAAGAAATCATAATTTCCAAAACGCTCATTTCCGGAAATGCCAATATCAAATCACATTTGTAAAATTCACCACAATTAACCGTCGATCCACACCTCCGTGGACCCCTACCGAGACCCCGTCGGATCTAACCCGTAGTGGTTAAAAGCAAAGCTCGTCGATCCACACCTCCGTGGACCCCTACCGAGACCCCGTCGAGTCTAACCCGTAGTGAGCATACACACACACAATTTCTCATACAAAACTACTATGTCAAGGCGTAAGTTCATAAGGATACTTGCCTATATTAATTAGACGATGACAAGAACTGAACGGAAGAGTTGAACAAGTCCGAAAGGAACCGGAGTAAATGAACCTAACGATTCGAATATCAAAATCACAACCTCTTCTTAACGTTTTCGGATATGGAATACACCCGGATAACCGCCTACGATTCTTGTATATTCGCACAAAAATAACAACGAGGCGGACCACAACCAAACCCTCTCGATTCCGCAAAACTATGAAAATATACCATGAATCCGTAGGAAAACTAATGATATCAACAAGATTAATCATATTCATCAAGAATCCATCAACAAAAGCGGAAAGAATCGGACAAAACCCCAAAATCCCCAATTATCCAAAAAGGTAGGGTTTCAAGAGATGTTACCTTGAGTGATTCAAGTATTTAGATTCGTAGAACACGCGTTGGATTGATTGTCCGGGCTTCACAACCGAAGAAGAATGATGAAAATCAACCCTCCAAATGATAATGATGAGAAGCTCTCCTCCTCTCTCACTCTCTCTCGCGTCTACGGAAAAAGAAGAAGGAAATGAGCATTCACGCTCAAAACAACACATTTATAGTGTAACACAGCAGAACCTATCGGCCAGCCTATCGGCTGATAGGCCCAACCGATACCCATACGGAATGCCGGCGGAGAGCCTATCGACCCCCTATCGGCCGAAAGGCTCTGAAGTGATCGGCCAAAATCAAACGACCATAACTCTCTCGTCCGACTCCGATTGACTCACCGTTTGAACCATTGGAAAGCTAACTCGATGTTCTATAATATTGCAAAGATTTATAATTTTTGGAGTTACCAAAAATTAATGGTGATCTAACAAAGACGAACTCATACTTAGAAAAGTCGTTTAGTAATCCCTGAATTCAACAAAAGCGACACCGAAACCCGAACACGAATACGAACCGAAGATACGGTTACGAAGTACTCACAAAGACAAATCTAAGAGCTAGTAGGACACACAATTCCGACCAGAAGGCTCGAAATTCGACAACGGAAGGTAATTACCCCAAACTTTGGGAAATTACGAAAATGGCCCAAATGCGAAAATCACCATACGTCAACGAATAATCAAACCGAAGTTCACGACACGTCTAACAAAGTTAAACGGACTTGCGGGAAACTCGAAGCAGCGATTTCGGACGAGATTCGCAAGAATCGAACTCAAGTGCGGAAAAGTCGCTAAAAGCACGAGAACTCAACAAAACAACACCGAAGCGAACTCGGATGACAAAAGTGCGAGAATTAATCATTCTCGGAATGACGAAAGCGGTCATGAGCGAGCCGTCAAACGGACTCCGGCCGAAAAAGAAATTCACCAAAATCGAAAATTGCGGATATTACATTCTACCCTCCTTAAAAGAAGTTTCGTCCGAAACTTAAAATAAGTAGGAGAAGCAATATCCCTTGCCGAGAAAACTCGACGAGATACACAAAACCGAAGACTCGCGCCCGACGGCGAAACACCGCAAGGAACGCAAAGAGACATACGGCGAGAAAATACGCTCTAGGGCGACTAACGCAACGTCACGGTAGAGACATAATAAAATCAACGAGTGACAAGCGTCATCAAATAGACAAAACAATCGAGTCGATTATACGAACAAACACAAAACTCAACGAACGAAAATCAAAATGATTGACCAACCCAACGGTTCACCAATCAAATGCGAGCCAAACGTGAATAAATACGAATTCCACCGCCCAAGGGTTGGAAGATCGAAACGAGACTAATTTCCCAAACTTAAGGAAATTACGAAGGAGCCTGAATGCTCAACAATCACGAAACGAACAAAAACCGAACAAACAAAGCGATTGAGACAACAAAATCGAACAATCATGTCCGAAACACGTAGGATAATAAAATTCAAACCACAACTCCCGGGATGACTGGTGAGAGCGACAAGACGTGCATTCCCACAATATCCACAGAAAGGGAATAGCGATTGAAAAGCCACAACGACGAACGAGTTATTCCAAAACAATACCACCTCGTCCGATTAACAAAAGCAAGGGATATGGAAAGTTGAAATGTTAACGAGCATAAACGAGTTGATAGAGCTAAAAAAAAATATCTGAAGTTAAAAATCCGATCCCCTTTGAATAAAAGAACTATTAGAACCAAAGATGTTACTTCCGAGCAGGATTCACAATAGTCGAACCAAATTCGGAAAAGTCACGGCGATAACCGAATCGACTCAAAACCGATTACGGCTCGTTCGAATGATGAAACCAAGGTATAGATCAAGTTCGGACAGTATCAACGAACACGAGCGAATCGATAGGCGAAGAAAGAGAAAATACGAAGTCAAAATAGTATGGGTAGTATCCCGACCTCATCCACGAAATTCACAAAAGCAGGAGCAAGGTAACAAGACATTAAACAACCGACACATAGCAGAACGATCACCGATGCACCTTTGTCATACCAAACCAAGCTCTAACAGCTCGCACATGCGCGACAACGTAGAAATCACTACGAGGCGGCAACATTCGACACTAACATCCCACCTCTCACAACAAATGCGTGGCAACGCCTCGGCGTTCATGCCACCAATCGATCATACTGGGAGCAAACATCATAACGACAACGCGAACATCATACATATATACCCATCCCTCAAACGGGAATGGATAGGTTTTAAAACGAAAACCTCATTTTGAAAATAATTTAGAAGAACACCGGTTGATCTTGAGTATCACCTTTCAAAAGTACAAACGTGAAACATCGTTATCGAGACTTTGGAGAACCATTTCGCATTTGATAAAAATGAGGACACTTTCTCTTAGTGAAAACTTTCGGGATATTCGACCCTCGGGTCTAAATAAAAGTGTTTCTAAAACATTGAAAATATTTCAAAGCATTTTGGTCCTCGAGGTAGAAGAATTTTGAAACGTGTTGTGGCACCTTGTATGTACTACGAGAAAATAATTCATTTTAAAAGTACGTCTCGAAATTTATTTTCTAAGATACTCAAGGTTTTCAGAAGTACAATAGGCCAAAATGCCCAGAATTCACACTTGTCAATATTCACTTAAACACATCATAGCACACTCATTAAATCGTTCACAATCAAGACAGGTGATATAAAATCCATAGGATATGATTAACAACATCTTTAAAACAACGATCTGTTTATAAAAACCGGATGTAAAACTACATCAAGAACAAAACTCCAAAAAGTCAACTCTAGGGATTCAAGAAAAATTGCCTGGATTCGGCGAAGAACAATGGATTAGATGATGTTAAAAATCATCTAGGATACTCCAAAACACCTTTGGATGGGAAAAAAAAAATCAGCCCCAATGCGAAACCTAGTCGCTACGTCTCAATCTCATGGAGGAAGAAGAAAAATGAAGAAAAATGCAACTTTTAGACTGGTGTCCGGTATTTATACTGGACACAATTAGCGTGCGCTAATCATTAAGGTTAGCGTGCGCTATCACGGCACCAAACAAAACTCCCGACCAAAAAAATACACTGTTAGCGTGCGCTAACCCCAAGTGTTAGCGTGCGCTAACGAGAACTTCAGACCCAGTCCAGTAGCTCCTGGACTGCCCTGAACTACCAGGTAGCGTGCGCTATCCTCCCCTTAGCGTGCTACCAACGCACTCTTGCGCGCGCTAGCCGCAAAGCGTAGCGTGCGCTAATGACCAACAGAGACAACAGAACATATCAGAAAGATTACATGCCGTAAACCTTTCTCACACAGGTTTACCAGGCTAAGCACAATTTCCCACGTCATTTCAAAAATGCTAAAAAGACCAATGACGGTAATATTTTCCAAAACTCACAAAAATCATTTGTCAAACCATCATGAAATATTCAAGACCAAAATGCCAAAACTTGATTCAAGGAATCGGTTTTACGAAATAAAACTCAGTTGCAAAATACCGAAAGCCGTTTGAAAGAACTCACGCAGCGGATAAAATACGGTACGAAAATACATCAGCAGTGACGACACTCCTCGTATAAACCAAATACGAGAGTCTAATAAACACATATCGTGAAATCAAAATCCACAGAAGGATTCCATCATTTAACGACTAATCATACAAATAACTCGTGTCACACGAGGCACAACACAAGGAAGGAGTTTAACATCCATAGGTCGCGTAAGTAGTGACCACCACCTCGATACTAATCACGACCAATGATCTCAAGCGACGCGTCGCGATGCGACTAAGTCGGACAAAAATCCGTTAAGACAAAACTCGACAAACACAACATGATTAATGACCTAGGTTTTCCCAGGCTAATCTGATTTTAAAATCGTATACTCTAGTCATTCGAAAATAAAACCGGTAAGTTAAAAATCGTTTTCAAGACCCTTTTAAACACGACAAGGGCTTAACAATGGTAGCATTTTATAAAATGTCCTAAAACACTTTTAAACATGACCTTTAAATACGACACAAGGTTTTATTTGAAAATACAAAGGCTCGCCCAAATTCATGTCACTTTCAAAATCCACAATACGATCAAGTCTAAGAAATTTTCAAGCATGCGCCGCATGTATTATTATTAATAGAAACACATTGGTTGTAAATAATAATAATTAGCCAAGTACCAACAATTCCGGACACACTCATATACGACATTCAAAATCACCGGTTCAAAAGCGCAACTCGGAAATACTAATTCCAAGCATATGTCAAACTATCTCTCCAAGTTTAACAACGTAACCAAAGATCACCGATTTGGACATATGTCGAAACCCTACGTGAGTTTCTCAACTCATCGGTACATTCGGCTCAACATACATTTAGTATATCGCAATTACCAAACACAGATTCCATCACACAAAGAAAAGACTAGAGAGTCAAGCCCTCTCACAATATACCACGGAGCAAAACTCGGATCTTTCGATCACCAACGATCCCACCAACGCTAGGAAGTTTAGCGATGGAAAGCTCAAAGCGACAAGCGGTCAAGCCCGAGCAGGCGCACATACTCCGAGAGAGACAAAGGATCGCGCAATACTAGAATCAAAAGTACACGAATCGGATGGATCGAAAACAACTCGACAATAAGTACGAGAGAGGCAATCACGGTTCAAGAAGTGGAATTTCAATACGAGAAAACAAGAGAATCGAGTAAGGAAAACTTACGAGCCTTTGGATGTCTTGAGATGCCGGCGGTGTGACAATGTGCAAAGCAGAACACAACTAGACCCGAATAACCAACAAGCCTAGGTATCCATAAACCTAGAGCTCCGATACCATTTCGTAACACCCCAAGATATTCGAGGTGTATTACAGCGCCGTGGACCCCTACATGGGACCCACCAGCTAACACAAGAAAACACCTCTCGACTAACCAACTCGGTTAGCAAGGAAACAATTGTTAACAACAAGAACATAAAAACAACACGTCGGTACAACCGCATAATAAACATCAACCGACAAATACGGTAACTCCAACGAAGTCCAAACACAATCCGAAAGGAAAAGCCTAAGTACTCGCGAGTACAATCTATAAGTTTACAATTTAGAAAACATCCACATCAAAAGAGACAGGTAGGAAATAACAAGACTCAATTGCACATGTCAACAACCTTGGCGACATCCTCGTACCATCCAGTAGCAGCTCGTCAATTTGAACATAACCTGAAATCCATAACAAGAATTTCCCCGACAACGGGTCCCCAGAGGGGTTAGCAATTACACTAGTACAAGTAACCAAATGAACATTTTACATCTTACACATATAGTAATGCATGCCATCAAGAAATCATAATTTCCAAAACGCTCATTTCCGGAAATGCCAATATCAAATCACATTTGTAAAATTCACCACAATTAACCATCGATCCACACCTCCGTGGACCCCTACCGAGACCCCGTCGGATCTAACCCGTAGTGGTTAAAAGCAAAGCTCGTCGATCCACACCTCCGTGGACCCCTACCGAGACCCCGTCGAGTCTAACCCGTAGTGAGCATACACACACACACAATTTCTCATACAAAACTACTATGTCAAGACTGTAAGTTCATAAGGATACTTGCCTCGATTAATTAGACGATGACACGAACGGAATGGAAGAGTTGAACACGACCGCAAGGAACCGGCGGAAATGAACCTAACGATTCGAATAGCACAATCACAACCACTTCTAAACGATTACGGAAATGGAATACACCCGGAAACCCGCCTACGATTCATGTATATTCGCACAAAAATAACAACGAGGCGGACCACAACCAAACCCTCTCGATTCCGCAAAACTATGAAAATATACCATGAATCCGTAGGAAAACTAATGATATCAACAAGATTAATCATATTCATCAAGAATCCATCAACAAAACGGAAAGAATCGGACAAAACCCCAAAATCCCCAATTATCCAAAAAGGTAGGGTTTCAAGAGATGTTACCTTGAGTGATTCAAGTATTTAGATTCGTAGAACACGCGTTGGATTGATTGTCCGGCTTCACAACCGAAGAAGAATGATGAAAATCAACCCTCCAAATGATAATGATGAGAAGCTCTCCTCCTCTCTCACTCTCTCTCGCGTCTACGGAAAAGAAGAAGGAAATGAGTGCTCACGCTCAAAACAACACATTTATAGTGTAACACGGCAGAACCTATCGGCCGGCTATCGGCCGATAGGCCAACCGATACCCATACGGAATGCGGCGGTAGAGCCTATCGACCCCCTATCGGCCGAAAGGCTCCTGAAGTGATCGGCCAAAAGAAAGCGACCATAACTCTCTCGTCAGGACTCGATTCACTCACCGTTTGAACCATTGGAAAGCTAACTCGATGTTCTATAATATTGCAAAGATTTATAATTTTTGGAGTTACCAAAAATTAATGGTGATCTAACAAAGACGAACTCATACTTAGAAAAGTCGTTTAGTAATCCTGAATTCAACAAAACGACACCGAAACCCGAACCTGAATACGAACCGAAGATACGGTTACGAAGTACTCACAAAGACAAATCTAAGAGCTAGTAGGACACACAATTCCAACCACCCGAAGGCTCGAAATTCGACAACGGAAGGTAATTACCCCAAACTTTGGGAAATTACGAAAATGGCCCAAATGCCCGAAAATCACCATACGTCAACGAATAATCAAACCGAAGTTCACGACACGTCTAACAAAGTTAAACGGACTTGCGGGAAACTCGAAACAGCAGTTTCGGACGAGATTCGCAAGAATCGAACTCAAGTGCGGAAAAGTCGCTAAAAAGCACAGAACTCAACAAAACAACACCGAAACGAACTCGGATGACAAAAAGTGCAGAATTAATCATTCTCAGAATGACGAAACGGTCATGAGCGAGCCGTCAAAACGGACTCCGGCTGAAAAAAGAAATTCACCAAAAATCGAAAATTGCGGATATTACACACCTCACATATACAGTATATGTATATATATACTAACACACACATCACATACTCTGAAAATTCACATACACACCATCCCAACAGCTTTTAAACTTTGCAATAGGGACAGAAACGAGCCCCTTACGGCGAGAGCTTTGCAACGATATAAAGTTTGCGAAATTCCGACAACCAGAGAATCCGTACGGGCGGGTCGACGGTAATACCGTTCTTTGCCCCGTCCAGAAGAATCTGACATCATTTTGAAAATCTAAATATATATTCATGATCTACTCGTCAATACGAACAAATCGGTATATAGCTTGTGAAATCTTACCGAAGAATTCCTCGTCAAGGATCTAACCCTTTTTTTTTTCTTTCTCAACCCGCGACAGTGAAGATGATGAGGATGAAGAAAGGAAGGCTACGTGCCTTCTTAAAAATCTGACCGCTTTTTCTCTTTTTTCAAAATTTTACTATTGCCCCAAAAGTTTATGAAATTCACAATTAAGCCCAAATAGTCCTAATTAATAATTTTAATATCACAAAAAAAATAATAATTTAGTCACGCCAAATATTTCAATATTTTTGTTTGTTTATTTATTTTGCTCATTTAATTATTCGGGATTCACAACTCCCAGTTAAAATAAATGCCTTACGAAATTACTTACCGTTTCCAAACATGTTCGGGTACTGCTTTCGCATATTCTCCTCTGTTTCCCAAGTCATTTCTTCCATCGCTTGACTTCTCCATAACACTTTTATCATCAGAATCATTTTATTTCTCAATTGTCTCACTTGTCGGTCTAAAATCGCAACTTGTTACTCTTCATACGTTAAATTCTCGTTGATGGGTGTCCGCATAACTCTTTTGACGGCTCTGTGAAGTTCTCAGTTTTTTTCAAGAATAATGTCAATTTTGCTCGAAGTCTCTTGAATAATTTCAGGTCCGAACACCCTGCTCTGATACCAAATTGTCACATCCCGGGACCTCTCCGTCGTAGCATGATATTGTCCGCTCTGGGCTCTCTCCTCTGAGCCGGCCCTCACGGTTTTGTTTCTGGGAACCCAGCGAGCAGCTTCCTAGGAGGTCACCCCTCCTGCGGTTGCTCCTCGCGCCAGCACGCTTAACTTCGGAGTTCTCATCACCCCGAAGACAATGGGCTCCCAAAAGGCCTCATGCTATTGGAGTTCCACATGCACATATAAGGCACTTCGCCCTGCTCTCTGCTAGTCGATGTGGGATATCACAATCCGCCCCTCCTCAAAGGACCCGACGCCCCCATCGACACACTCGCATGGCAGAGTGTCTCCGATACCAAATTGTCGGAAGCATCAACAATTTTCGATGTATTATGGAAACATCACATGCCATCATCTGGGGTACGGGACACCCCTTGATCGTTTTCTTTGTCCACTGATAGTTTATGGACATTTGATCGAACGTTAATTGATCACGGTTCCTCAGAATTCTTAAAATCGTCAACGAGCTGAGCAAGTCAGAGTTGTGGATATACAATTCATATGACACGACCAACAACAACATTTAACATCAATTGATTCCCCAGAATCGGGTTGAAAATGAGGTCAAGAACAAAATCTTCAAAATGGTTAGCTCAAGAAAATTACAGAATTGCCTCGATCCGATGAGGAGCAATAGATTAGATAATGTTATACTCCAAAACACCTTTAAATGGAACAAAGTCGGCCAAGATCATGATCCCTAGTTGCCTTCGATTCACACTGTGGTGTCACCCGCGGAGAAAATAAAAGAGTAGAAATGATAAATCACAATTGTTGTCCGATTTATATGCCGGACAGATTAGTGTGCGCTATGTCACGCCCCCACACCGGGGTTGGACGAGAACGCGACAGTTAATGTAATAAATAACGTTTGTGATAATACATTCTAGTAAAGCATACATATGCCAGATCTCAGCCCGGTGAACTAAGATTGGTTATTACATAGAAACGAAATATTCAAGAGTACAGCGGAATTATTACATCAAGTGCAAAAGAGTACATCGGAAACCAAAATATATAATGACACAGGAATAAAAAGAAGCGTTAAAGCAGCATCCTAATTCCTACGTCTTGGTAATACTTTGAGGACGGTCTTCAGAGGTCGTCAGCATCTGTCTCTTCTTCTTCTTGGTTCTCTTCATCTAGTGGGGTTTTAGAAAAACAAATTCAAAATGGGGTGAGAATAATGGATTCTCAGTGAGTTGGGTTTGGGTATTTAATGAGTTTATTATTTAATAAATATTATGTTTCTCCCACTTTTGAAAAATAGTGTTGTTTAAAAATTGGTGCAAGTTTTCAAGAAGAATATTATGAATTATGACATGAATGCACAGTCAATCTCCGTAGATTGCGGTTGAGTTTGAAGAATGTACGGCGTCGAGCGCCCAATGAGTATTTAGCTTTGGGAGGTCATCTACATGACTAAACCCTTAGCCTCCTTATAACGTCTTAGACCGTTATCAGTGTTTGGCCTTTGACTATCGCCACGACCTTTGGTTTGATAACCGTAGCCTTAGGCGTATGTCGGACCATCACTATAACATTGGCCTTTGAGCTTTATCGCTCTCACGCTTGGTGACGTGCTGCCTTATCTCTTATCTGGGCTCGATATGTCCTTAGCTTGGGTATATGCCCGGATCATATCATAATCTCGACTATACCCGAATTCTACGACCCAGTTACCTTAGGATCACTCCGTCCTTCGGCTTCAAGTGAATAGGATACGACGGTAGCTTTGCCTAGAACCGCAGACACGCTGCTCGATTCATGACTTAGACTAACCGCCCCTCATGCATATAAATAGAAAAAGGGACTTTAGAGGTACTCGTACGGACTCTAGCGGTGGCTTCCGCCCGAAGGTCTTAGCACTTAGCTTCGTACAGCACTTACTCCCGATTTCAATTGAATAACAATTATTGTCGTGATTAACAGTGGTTATGCATATTGTATGATATCAATATGATTATTTGATAGTATATGGACTTGGATAAGCTAGAGGAATTAGTTCAATTGGTTGATGATTAAATTGCTATTGTGCGAGTCTTAGCTTAATTTTATAATAAATTCATAAACTTGAATAGTACAGTATGGATTGATTATACGTCCGGAAATTACGAACTTTATTGCGAAAAGTCCGTTATGATATGAGGATTGAAGGTCAGAAGTTGAATGAAAGTTTTACCTTTCGGAAATTACAGTTCTGCCCTTTCGTCTTTTAAGTACTATCATTATTTTTACTAAATTTTATAAATTTGGATAATTCGGTACGGGTTGATTATAAGTCTGAAAATTACGAACTTTATTGAAAAAAGTCCGTTATGATATGAGGATTGAAGGTCAAAAGTTGCATGAAAGTTCTACCTTTCAGAAATTATAGTTCTGCCCTTTCATCTTTTAATTACTATCATTATTTTTACTAAAATTTATAAATTTGGATAATTCGGTACGGATTGATTATAAGTCCGAAAATTATGAACTTTATTGCGAAAAGTCCGTTATGATATGAGGATTAAAGGTCAGAAGTCGCATGAAATTTTTACTTTTCGGAAATTACAATTCTGCCCTTCCGTCTTTTAAGTACTATCATTATTTTTACTAAAATATTATAATTTGGATAATTCGGTACGGATTGATTATACGTCCGAAAATTACGAACTTTATTGCGAAAAGTCCGTTATGATATGAGGATTGAAGGTCAGAAGTTGTATGAAAGTTTTACCTTTCGGAAATTACAATTCTGCCCTTCCGTCTTTTAAGTACTATCATTATTTTTACTAAAATATTATAAATTTGGATAATTCAGTACGGATTGATTATACGTCCAAAAATTACAAAATGTATTGCAAAAAGTCTGTTATGATATGAGGATTGAAGGTCAGAAGTTGTATGAAAGTTTTACCTTCCAAAAATATAATTCTGCCCTTCCGTCTTTTAAGTACTATCATTATTTTTACTAAAATATTATAATTTTGATTAAGTCGGAAGGGTTTGATTGTACGTCCGAAAATTATGAACTTTGTGGTGAAAAGTCCGTTATAATATAAGGTTCTGAGATCAGAAGTTGCATGGAGGTTTTTCCTTCCATAAATTACAATTCTGCCCTTTCGAAATTATAGTACTATTATTATTATTTTTATTTAGTTTTATCTTATAATTTTGATTAATTCGTTTGGATTCATTTAAACTCCGAAAATTATGAATCCAGTTGCGATTTGAACCTTACGTATTGTAATTTTAGATTACGTTCAGTTTTAATTTTTATTCTTTTATAATTTATAATTTCACCCCTTTGTTTTGTCTTAATCGACATTTTAGTATTCGGGTCATATCTTTTTCGTTTCTTGTCGGATTGACCTCAAATTTTCGGGGTAAGCTCCTTATATTATTACGAGTCCAGCGAGCTCAACTTTTCTGGAAATTTTATTTTTAAAACAGTAAATTTCTGTAATTTACAGTTTTGGCCCGAATTCTTGAGATTTACATTTTTGTCCCGATTTTCTATTTTAGTAAATTCCGATTTAGGTGAAATTTTATGGAGAACTTATGTTTGATATTTTAAGACTTAATTTTAATACATAAGACCAGAATTATGGATCTTAACATTTTTACCTCAAATTTATCTTATTTAAACTATTTTAGTTTATCCTTCGAACTTAGGTTCGAATTATCAAATCTTCCGGTGACTAATTATCCTCTTACCATCGTTCAATATATAATCATATATTTTTGGGATTTTAATCCCCAAAGATCAGATTTGTCATACTCATCCAATATTTCTATTAATAAATTAATTTGCACATATAATTAAAATATTACAAACATAAATTCAACAAATATCAAGACCATTACATGCATGGTAATGAATATCAATCAAGTATAGATAACCAAGGTTTTAATACGTTCATGCACCATATATTTAACTTGTATACATTTTTAAATAAGAGAAAAGAAAGAAATAATTTTACTCACCTCGATTTCTTGTCGGAAGTAAATGGTTCTAGGTCTCGGAAGTGGAAGAAAACGATCTCCCTCCTTGAACTACATGGTTCGGCCGATTCAAGTATCCATGCATCCATGATGTATATTGTAACACCCCCAGATCAAACCGGGAATATTACACGCCGCAGACCCTCTCCGTGAGGATCCACCAGGCTAGACATCAACACAACACATTACATTACATACTGACGAATTAAAATAACGAATCAATAGACCGATTTGGTCTTTCGACACTGACTTACAAATAAAAGTACATAAATTCATCCAGACTCATACCCACGCAAGGGTAAGATAATTACCACCACAAACAATAAGACAGCGGAAAAGACAATACAATGGACTCCGACTAATCAGACCCCAGCGCCTTCGTGTGATTAGTATGTTTCGTCTTTCATCATCACTCGTGCCGATCTTGTGTCTTGCTCCGAAAACTGCATGTACTGGACACAATACGAGATATCCACCCCGATTACTCGGGGTTAGCAAACTCCTTTGTTTCGCTAGTGCAAGTATAAAGTGCAAATACGAGCCATACACAACACATTCCGAGAATATAACGAAAGACTTCCCGAGATATATTTAGTTAAAAATAGTTCAAGTCTTGAAAGCAGAAACGAAGCAAGTAAGCATTTTGAAAACATTTCCAAATCTCGGGAGTTTTGAAAACATCAAAAATTGAAAATGTTCTTAATTCCTCGAAAGCCATTTAGGGTCACAGCCCCAAAGTTCATTTTTCAAAATACAAATCCATTAACAAAACGCGGGGTCCACGACCCAACCATTACGGTCACAAAACACAGGGTCCACGACCCGATCATCCACTTCAATTCACTTACAAGGACACATTACACATAACACATTATTCTTATGCCATTCTAGCCAAACACCAAGACCTGATATATAATGTATCTCGACCCCGAGCGCAAAGCATTGTGATACTCCGGACATATCACAATTAATAATCAAAACATCAACATCAATATCACAGAAACCACACTTGGTAACCCATGGCCGTACCCATTAGTATCGGCCCCCAGAGGCCCCGTCGGACCGTCCCCAGGTGGGAGACCACTTCCGCGGCCGTACCCATTAGTATCGGCCCCCAGAGGTCCCGTCGAACCGTCCCCAGGTGGAAGAACATCAACACACGCACCCAAGTCCACTTCCGTGGCCGTACCCATTAGTATCGGCCCCCAGAGGCCACATGCCATCCCCAGGTGGAAGAACAACAACACACGCACTCAAGTCCACTTCCGTGGCCGTACCCATTAGTATCGGCCCCCAGAGGCCACATGCCATCCCCAGGTGGAAGAGTAACAACTCAGATTACAAAACCACGACTCTCAAAGGTCAAACACACAAAATATATATATAGTCGAGGTACCTTGCTAGAATGGCCAAATTATCCAACACGTACTCACGACCCAGAACTATATCAATTCACAAGGGAGCACAAGATCTCAACAGCACCGAACGACACAACCAATATCACAAAAACTCAATATATTCATCCATAACCACGGACTCCAAGCACATAATTTGACAAGAGAATTACACATTACATTTACCGACGCCATAATCATACATAATGACATCACACGAAAGTAAGGTGATCCTATACTCGAAACTAGCACACATAATCAACTAAGCATATTAATTCCCGACCCACACGGGTCACCTTTACGAAAACCATGATGGTAAATATACCGATTCTTTTGAAAAATGATTATAATTATTTATTTGGCACATATCAACATTTAGCAACCATTATATCCACAAAACACGAAATGTATGGGCAAGATACTTGCCTTGAACACGATGAAACAAGGGAAACAACGAAGGAATAGGTTTTGGTCCGAACAATCCTCCCAAATCCGCTCCTAACACAACAACGGTATACAACAAGTCTCAATAATGCGGAAAGGTAAGAATTAATCCTAATTCTACCCGTTGGGACAATTCATCGGACACCAAGAGTGCATAAGGAAATGAAATCGGTCAATGGTATAACAACGGGATTTCATCCCAATCAAAAACAAGAAAACCATGGGTCGCGTGAATACTATCAAAATCTAATAACAACATCGGTTAATTCGAATTAAAACACAAGATCACCACCAAACCCTCCCCAAAATCATACTAGGGTTGAAGGAGTTCTTACCTCTTGAAGATTCAAGCCCTATAATCCGAAGAACACGTGCTAGATCCACAATCCGAGCTACACGATCGAAGGAGGATGAAGAAAATCAAACACTCAAATGATTTGTGAATGAAAAACCCTCCCTCAAGCACTCTCTCTCTCGGTTGTAGGTGAAGAAAAGGGAAAGAAATGATCTGAAATGCTCAAAAAACGAATTTATAGGGGTTGACTTGTCTAACAGACTCGACCATGTCCGCCTGACACGGTCGCGGCGCGGTGGCAGCGAGGACTCGGCCGTGTCACTGCTAGACACGGTCGCGTGGAGGGCCTTCCGATAGTGACCGTCCGACAGCGACTTCGGCATGACTTCGGCCGTGTCTGGAACACGGTCGGGCGTCAGCGATCGGTTACGCTTATCCGGAAGAGTTCGACTCGGCCGTGCCAGACGACATGGTCGGGTCCTGAGGCAGAGACTTCGGCATTTCCGGACGAGTACGGCACGGGCCGTGTCGGACGACACGGCCGAGTTCGGTCGGCAGTGATCGGCCAATAACTGAAAAAATGAGCGGGTGAGCTAAAACGACCATAACTCTCTCGTCCGGACTCCGATTGACTCACCGTTTGAACCATTGGAAAGCTAATTCGATGCTCTATAATATTGCAAAGATTTAGAATTTTTGGAGTTACCAAAAATTAATGGTGATCTAACAAAGTCGAACTCATAAGAGGAAAGTTGAAACAATGAACAATAATGATACACAACTCGAAGTTTTTCCGAACGGTGAACACGGTGAATGAACATGATTGATGAATGATTATAATTGAGTGAAAATACACTGAGTGACAATTACAGACTGATAATTACTGAATGAAAATGAATGAATTACAACCGGGTATTACACGGATGACAAAAAGTCCAGAATTAATCATTCTCGAAATGACGAAACGGTCATGAGCGAGTCGTCAAAACGGACTCCGGCTGAAAAAGAAATTTACCGAAAAATCGGAAATTGCGGATATTACATATATTTTGTTTGCATGTTTATCATTAGAGTTAGATTAGGGAAGGGGATTACCTATTTCTTGTTGAACCCTCTTCTTACTTATCTCTTCTTCTTTGGTTCAGCCCTTTCTCTCTCTAGTCTCTCACTTTCCAGATTTTTTTTGTGAAGTATAAGAGTATGTATATTTTAAGGGTTTAAAAAGAGGTGGTCAAAGCATGGGACAAGGGAGCACAAGATACAAGGATATGTCTTGCATGGGGAGGACATGAAGACTCTAGATGCCCTCCCCCTCTCCATTTGGCCGCCCCTCTTGTGTCTGTGTGTGTGTGTGTTGTATTTTTTTTTTTTGTATTTTAAGTGTGTAGAATATTAATATAGTTAGTTGGGTATTTGTTTATTTGTAAATGGATTAAGTAGTTTGGGTTGGTTTTTCAATCATAATTCCAAGACTTAAGAATTTTATTAAGTTGGGTTTGAGTCCATTAGTGAGTTTATATTAGTAAATATTGGTACACATAGCCCAATTAGGTGAATCAATATTCTACTTTAACTTTCAATTAATTTATTATTTATGAAACAATCAAGTAAAATAAAATGAAACTAGATATAGGTTATATTATATTATAACAAATGTCGTAAAAATTACATCACGATATAATAAACCGTACATGTACTGAGCTGTCGAATTTAGGGGGTTCTACACGCTATCCCCAAGGCAGCGTGCGCCAATACTGCACAATAGCGCGCGTCATACTTATACCAATCAAAATTCACCATCACAATCATACCCCCACTAAGACAACAAACACGCAACAATCTTACTTTGTGAAAGAAAACATCGTAAGTAAGTAGCGTCTAGAAGAAATATCACAACCAAATGCGTGTCCAAACCCGACACACGATCCCATAACTTACGACTGCGATACCAGCAAAATAAGAGGGCGAGCTATGTTTCGCCAAAACTCGTAGTTACTTCACTCTTATTGGAAGAGGCGGCTTTATTTTACACGTCGATTTTGAAATCATTTTTAAATGATGCACCCACAATCTATATTTTTAACATTTTCGAAGACGTCTATACTCCGCAATGTATCCACAAATTTATTGGAATTTAGATAAAATGAAGATCCTTCTTCTTCTACTACTTGTTTAATCGAAAAGAAAAGATTTTCCACCGAATACGTACTCGTTTGATATAACGATATCACAACGTAGTTTTTCTCCATTTGAAAGAGTTTTAAACCCTACTTTAAACATTCTCCCTAAGCGGTTAAAATTAATATTTAAACATCTCATTCTTAGAAGAATATAGGAATCGATAATATTCCTAATTTTCCAAAATACACTGTATAACTATTTTCACCCGGACCGCATACGCAATGTACATCTCAAAACCCTAATACCACCAACAAGTTCTAGCCCCTCAGCCAAGATTGGTCGAATCAGCACCACACAATCACCGCACAACTAACAAGGACTTATGACCGCGAGACTTACCATCTCCATATGCCATTATGCTCAAGTTACACAAACATATACATGAAGGAAAATTACTGGGCACAATTCGAAGAATTACAAATAAATTACTCTGGTTTCCCGCAGGGTTCTGATAAAATCAGAAGCCAATGGACATAGCCCCCAACAAAATACGGCTCACAAGGACTTAAAATCCATATACTCGGAACTAAAAGAATTTTAAAAAAAAATTTGTGGATCATAGGAACTTACAGCGCAGGTCGCACGAGGTAGCAGCAACCCAGTGATATCATAAACAGACGACCAACTTAACTTTGACCGACCCAAAACACCAACAACCTAGGTATCCATAAACCTAGGCTCCGATACCACAATCTGTAATGCCCCCGTGATTTACAGAGATATTACAGTGCCGTAGATTCTTTTTGGAGAACCTACCAGGCTGAAACCAATATAAATCCTCACATGCATTGACAGTACTCAACTTCGAACCATATACATTTCAGCACTCAATAATACACTGTCCTGTGGGACTCGAAATGACATAATAACATTATCAAAATGATTGAACCACAAACAACCGACATTACCCGACAGTACTCGCGCGAGCACAAGGCAAAACACAACTCGGTTCTCAACAGTACGACCACATACTCAAATAATGCATGATATCAGTGTTGCTCGCCCTCCTCGTGTCCTTCCTGCACTGGTTCGCCATTAAGACCTGCACCTAAATACACAACAAGTATATTCACCCCCGAAGAGGTCAGTAAATAGACGGTGCAAGTACAACGATTCATGAATATGTACTACAAATGAATAAACATCCAAATCACACTGCCATCACATATATTCTGGAATACAATACCACAATCATCATTATTTTATGTGCAATGAAATGCAATTCCCATGCATGCCATGACTCACGCACACGGGCCCATTCCGCTCGGCTCTTTTGGCCAACCCAAGTCAGCTTACTTGGATTTTCTGCTTTCCGCAATGTCCGCAATGCATGTTTATGACATTATTTCATGTCAATGCTCAATGATACTGAATATCCCCAAATTCACATTTCCGCTGATCACACATGTCAAACCACATAAATTACTACTTTTCACAACCATATTTTTCACATATTCATTATTTTTCGCTCCGCAATGCATATTATGACATTATTTCATGTCAATGCACCATGATACGGAATATACGCAACTTCACACATCCGCTGATTACACATGTCACAAACCACAGAAATCAATCACCACTTTCTAAAATCACATTTTCTGATATTCCCACATTTCACAGAAAACACATTTTTCACATATTCATTCACACGAAGTATATCAAACGTAATCAAAGTACTTGCCTGGCATTCCAGCTAATGGAAAAGGTTCGATTGAGAAGGAAAATAGACTGAGCAATTAGCCAGACCTTTAACCTAAAACGAATCATATTATATGATCAACGGGTTAAGATTTATATAACCATTAGAACTCTACATTCCAATTTAGCCGAGCCTGCGTGAGACATAATTATGGACACACTCTCCGCGTTATTGGGGTGCAAGAATGTTGTGTTTCGAATTAGGAGCCATTTGGCAGTCGTTTAACCCATTTTGGATTGATATTGTCCAAAATGTTGGGAATAACCCTCCGCCGTAGTAATTAAAGACTTTGGCAGTGTGAATGAATAACGTATGATATTGTCCAAAATAGGTATCACACCGTACCCCATTTTGGATTGATATTGTCCAAACTTATAATTACGCCTTCAGTTTTCCATGGCAATACCCCTCCGCCATAGCATGATATTATCCGCTCTGGGCGCTCTCCTCTGAGCCGGCCCTCACAGTTTTGTTTCTGGGAACCCAGCGAGCTACTTTCCAGGAGGTCACCCCTCCTGTGGTTGCTCCTCACGCCAGCACGCTTAACTTCGGAGTTCTCATCACCCCGAAGCCAATGGGATCCCAAAAGGCCTCATGCTATTGGAGTTCCGCATGCACATATAAGGCACTTCGCCCTGCCCTCTGCTAGTCGATGTGGGATATCACAATCCGCCCCTCCTCAAAGGACCCGACGCCCCCGTCGGCACACTCGCACGGCAGAGTGGCACCGATACCAAATTGTCGGAAGCATCAACAATTCCGATGTATTATGAAAGCATCGCCTGCCATCATATGGGGTACGGGACACCCTTGATCGTTTGCTTTGTTCACTGGTAGTTTACGGACATTTGATCGAACGTTAATTGTTCATGGTTCCTCAGCATCTTTAGAATCGTCATCCGAGTTGAACAAGTCGGAGTTGTGGATATACCATTCATATGACAAACCCAACAACAACATTTAACATCAATTGATTCATCAGAATCGGGTTGAAATGGAGATCAAGAACAAAATATTCAAAATGGTTAACTCAAGAAAATCACGGAATTGCTTCGATCCGACGAAGATCAATAGATTATATAACGTTATACTCTAAAACACCTTTAAACAGAACAAAATCGGTCAAGATCACGATCCTAGTCACCTTCAATTCACACTGTGGTGTCACCCGCGGAGAAAAGGAAAAGAGTGGGGGTGTACTGGGCTTCCCTCTCTCGAAGAGTACGCCGCACTGCGGCCAATTGAGCTTCTAATTGCGAGTTCGGTGGTACTGCAATGATTGGCTTGATATATGAGTCTATCATAATTGTAGTTTCCGTCACGTATTGGTTTCAAGATCTCATTGTATAACCCCATTGTCGTTGAATATTGGACCATATCTCCTTTGGTGACTTATGGTCCCACCCGAGCAAATTGTGTCTAATTGTGTTGCACTTTACATTGATTTCAACTTGTGCCAGTTGTTTCAGTTTGGACAATATCAATCCAAAATGGGTATACCATTCATATATATATATATATATATAAATCACCCTGTTCCCGGAAAACTCCATTACCTTACAAATAAATTATATCACTTTACTTTGATCTCAACTTGTGCCAGTTGTTTCAGTTTGGACAATATCACATATTACAGTGACGTAGATTCTTTTTTTTTTTTGAGAATCTACTAGGCTTTTCTCAATATAAATCCACATATGCATTGACAGTACTGAACTTCAACCATATACATTTCAACACTCAAAAATACACTGTCCTCTGGGACTCCAACTGACATAATAACATCATTAAAATGACTGAACCACAAACAACCGACATTACCCGATAGTACTCGTGCGAGCAGAAGGCAAACACAACTCGGTTCACAACCGGACTACCACATACTCAAAATAGTCCATGATATCAGTGTTTCTCGCCATCCTCGTGTCCTTCCTGTGCTAGTTCGCCACTAAGACCTGCACCTGAATACACAACAAGTATATTCACCCCCGAAGGGGTCAGCAAACAGCCGGTGCAAGTACAACGATTCATGATATGTACTACAAATGAATAAACATCCAAATCACACTGCCATCACATATATTCTGGAATACAATACCACAATCATTATTATTTTATGTGCAATGCGATGCAGTTCCCATGCATGCCATGACTCACGCACATGATTTTTTTTTAATTATAAGGCCCTGAGGGGTATTCATGATTTTTCTTTTAATTATAATTACGCACATGATTGTTTTTTAATTATAAGTTTGTTAATTATAAAGCCCTGAGGGGTATTCCCATGGAAAACTTAAGGCGCTAACCGAGAAGAAGCAGTTGAATGATCTTGTAAGTATTTATCCTACTAAGCATACCCGTTGCTTAGAGCATGTCAATTATCTAGAGGCTGTAGCATAATTTCATTGGGATGCGAGTCAGACTGCGCAGAACGCGAGCATGCTGTGCAATTAGAAGCTCAGTTGGCTGCAGTACGGCGTACTCTTCGAGAGAGGGAGGCACAGTACACCCAGGCGAGAGAGGCCCTCCAGGATCAAGTCCAGCAACAGAGGGCGATGATATGGGCCAACGCTGAGGAGATCCTTGCTATCCTCCCAGCGGCCCCAATTCCGGTTGCAGAAGTCGAATAGGATCCCGAGGAAGATCCCGAGGAGGACCCGGAAGAAGGGGTCGAAGACAACTCTGTGGTCGTTAACCCATGAGCTATGCTTAATGGGCCATGCTGTGCACCGATGTTTTCTTATAAATATGTACTGATGTAATGTATAACCCGGATGTATTTCATAAATCTTCTCCTTGTTTCAAGTTTCAAGGACAAAACTCTTTGTAGGGGGAATGGTGTGATACCCCGTAGTAATAAACCGGGTGATTTTATATTTGTGAACTGTCGCATAAATTCGGTTATCGTGTCGGAGTTGAAAATTATAGCACCCGTGTTGTTTAGAATAACAAACTTGAATTTTTAATTACGGAGTGGTACTATATAATGTATATATAATGTTATATACGTCACCGCCGTGTCAACATTCATTGGGATGAGATAGAGATAATAAACCGGACAACAATCGTGATTTATCATTTCCACTCTTTTCTTTTTCTCAGCGGGTGACACCACAGTGTGAATCGAAGGCGACTAGGGATCGTGATCCTGGCAGATTTTGTTCCGTTTCAAGGTGTTTTCGAGTATAACGTTATATAATCTATTGCTCTTCATCGGATCGAAGCAATTCCGTGATTTTCTTGAGTTAACCATTTTGAATATTTTGTTCTTGATCTCCATTTCAACCCGATTCTGATGAATCAATTGATGTTAAATGTTGTTGTTGGGTATGTCATATGAATGGTATATCCACAACTCCGACTTGTTCAACTCGGTTGACAATTCGAAAGATGCTGAGGAACCATGAACAATTAACGTTCGATCAAATGTCCGTAAACTATCGGTGAACAAAGCAAACGATCAAGGTTGTCCCGTACCCCAGATGATGGCAGGCGATGCTTTCATAATACATCGGAATTGTTGATGCTTCCAAAAATTTGGTATCGGAGCCACTCTGCCGTGCGAGTGTGCCGACGGGGGCGTCGGGTCCTTTGAGGAGGGGCGGATTGTGATATCCCACATCGACTAGCAGAGAGCAGGGCGAAGTGCCTTATATGTGCATGCGGAACTCCAATAACATTAGGCCTTTTCTTCGGGGTGATGAGAATTCTGAAGTTAAGCATGCTGGCACGAGGAGCAACCGCATGAGGGGTGACCTCCTAGGAAGCTGCTCGCTGGGTTCCCACAAACAAAACCGTGAGGGCCGGCTCAGAGGAGAGTGCCCAGAGCGGGTAATATCATGCTACGGCAGAGGGGTCCCGGGATGTGACAGCAAAGTTCTCCTTGATGATTGTTCTTGATAAATTCTCATCCGTTTGAACCCTATGAATAATCGAGAACACCTTGAATGATAACCGATAATAAGTATAAATTGAAGTTAGTATGAATCCTTGAAATGGAATTATGATACAAAGATAATTGAACTAAGCGAATTGAATTTAGGATATCGATTCGCTAAACTACATATCGATAGTTATGAGAATGTGTTTTTGAATGGATTGTATCCCTTACAAGGTTGATTGTTCGAGTAACCGATATTAAGTCGAGTACCGTTCGTTCGTTCGACAAGGAAGGACTATTCTCGTCTCCGTATTGAGGCAAGTTATCTTGCTTGGTTATAATGATGTTTGGATTCTTATGATGATTATGCGTTTCGTATATGTGAAACACTTATAAATTTGTGACCCGTTATTTGATATTATTCTTGATAATGTTCCGTTTTCATTGTGGAATTGCATTCCCAAGTTCGTCACTTTTGAACCGTTGATATCATTAATCCTTATTTTCATTTTAGTGAGTTTCTTGATCTTTAATCGGATATGTGATTTATTGAATTCATTGTCATGTTGTATCGTGACATATCCGGAATCATATCTGCATTCCGATTGGTTATTGTGTAGGATTTTAGCCAGGCACATATATAGTCATGCGTGGATGTTTCCGTATTGGACTGTGCACATGAGACGTAGTTTGTGAGGCTAATTAGGTACATTGTCCCACGTATATCCTGAATTCCGTATACGGGGGTGGACATGTGCACTGACACATTTATGGATCGGGCGTGCTGTGATGTCCATCTTGAGTCGTACTCTTTTGGTCATTCATAGTCCATTTATATATTTGGATGTGTTCGACATTTTGTGACTAATCGTTCATACTCCCGAGAGGTATGTTCATTAGTCGGGTTGTTTTACTTGAAATCTAATATATGTGAATCGTATAATATCTTGAGAAACCACTTATCGTGTATATCTGACCCTGTGTTGGGCGAAATACTTGTGTAACACCCCCAAAATCTCTCGACGTATTAAAGTGTCGTGAATCCCACGTGGGACCCACAAGGCTAGTTATAAAATAGACAAATTAAGGAAGTCGCGATAAAACATTTGGTTCAAGGTTTACATAACGTGAGTCGAAAGATTCTAAGGAAAAATGTAATTCAAAGTTCAATTATTACACAACAGAGGTTTTGAAAAGAAAGCAAATTTAATTTAATTTAAGCAGCGACAAGAGATAATTCCAACACCGCTCAAGTCTGACCGGACCCCTCGGGAATGTCTTGCACATGATGAACAATTTTACCTGGCACGACGAATCATACTAGGTAACCAGGGTCAGAGAATGCATATCAAATAACAACTACTAGCAACGATATACGCCATTTTACCAATCACAGTACCAAATAATCAACAGGGAATATTTCATCACACAACCGACGTTGTCTCTCTCTTTTATCACATAAACCTCAAGGTCGCAACCAAGGGTCACGGAAGTATCCATACGGGAGTACCCCAGAACATAGGCGCCCAATTCGGGTCTTATCCCCTAACACATTTCCACACGGGTACCATACAGGTTTTATCCCCAACACATCGGCCCGTTTATAACATATTTTAGAGAAAGACAACCATCGACATTCATCAAAAATGGCACATACACACATACGGACATAAAATTAATATTAAAGAATTCTCAAGCAAGATTTCACTTGCCTGTGATCCGACAGTATGTACTTGTGATAAACGGAGTCTCCACGCCCGCTCGAGCTTAACCTAGTCACGTAATCACCCCTTTCACCTGGTATAGTAATGGGGTATGGCAAAGATTGGATAGGATCCTACACTCCCCAGAGTGGTTTTCGGCTTTTCCTTATATGTCCATTAGACATCTCCCTAAATATAAATCGGATCATAACTCCATGTTGTGTCAATTTAGCAATAATATCTCCAAACCCAAGTCGTCCTTCAGATTTCAGAATATGTGGATTAAACACCACCTTTTTATCCCTACTGTGAAGGAATCTTGGGAACTTTATACCAATTCTAGAGGGATGTTTAAACTTGTTGAAAAGCTCTTCAGGTTAAAACATACCCTTAAGGAATGGAATAAGTTTAAATTTGGAAACATTTTTTCTAAAATTGATCAAGCGCAATATGCGGTGGAAGTTGCCGAAAATGACTTTGATCAAGTCCCCTCCATTAATAATCTCATTAAACTAAAAAAAATGAATGCCAACCTTACCCTTGTACTGTCCATGGAAGAGGATTTTTGGAAACAAAAATCTAATGTGAAATGGATGATTGAAGGGGAAAGGAATAGAAAATTTTTTCACTCCATTGTGAAGAAAAAGACATAATAATTTTATTCACTCGATTCGGGATAATGATCGCAGGATCACGAACCCCAAGGAGATAAGTTAGTCCGCGGTTTCTTATTACTCCAATTGTTATGGAGCAAAACTCGTTCTTAGACGACATCGACCCCCGGGTGGTCGCCAATAACGTTTCCAATGATGTTAATAATAGTCTTTGTAGTATTCCTACTATTGATGAAGTTAGAAGTTGTGTTTTTGACATGGATGGTGATAGTGTTGCCGGGTCGGACGGATTTAATGCTAAATTTTTCCAAATATGTTGGGATATTGTTTGTTGGGAAGTTTTGGATGCCGTTTTGGATTTTTTTGGTGGTTCACCTTTGCCTCGGGCCTTCACTTCAACAACCATTACACTCATCCCTAAAAATAATAACCCTCAATCATGGAAAGATTTTCGCCCGATAAGCTTATGCAACACTTCTTATAAAATCATCTCGAAAATTCTTAGTAGGAGACTTGGCAAAATTCTCCCATCCATTATCAATCCGGCCCAGTCGGGCTTCATCAAAGGTAGGAATATTACGGATAATATTTTGACGGCTCACGAAGTTATCCATGATATTTCTCAAACGGTTACTAATACCATTATTAAACTTCATTTGGAAAAAGCATATGACAGGATCAATTGGAATTTTATTTTTCAAGTGATGACTAGCTTTGGTTTTTCTAATGTTTTGATTGGTTTTATCAAATCGTGCATTTCAAATTGCTGGTTCTCGGTCCTTGTGAATGGGCAGCCAAGTGGGTTTTTCAAAAGCGGGAGAGGTATTCGGCAAGGGGATCCTCTTTCCCCTCTTATTTTTGTGATTGCCACAGAATATTTCTCCAGGAGTATTGATCGAATGTTTTAGAATAACCCTTAGATGTACTATAAGATTAAGAAAAATGTGAAAATCACGCATCTTGTGTATGCCGATGATATTCTCATTTTTCTTAATGCGTCCAAAAGTAGTCTCCACATTCTTAAAAATTGCATTACTGACTATGAGAATGTTTCCGGGCATAAGATCAACAACCACAAAAGTAATTTTATTATGAACAAACCGACCCCTCAAATTGCTAGTTGGGTGCAAAGAATATCGGGGTTTAATAAAGTTGATTTACTGATTATGTATCTTGGCGTCCCCCTATGGAAAGGTTTCAATCCTTTGATATGTACGGTCCCCTTCTCTCGAAAATTAAAAATAAAATCACTATTTGGAAACATCGTTTGCTTTCGACAGGGGGCACCTTGAATTAATTAATTCGGTTTTAAACTCCATTGCCTTTTATAACTTACAAGTACTTAAACCCCCTGGGAATGTCATTCTTTATATTGAAAGATTATTCTGTAATACCCACGATTTTCGTTCTGGTTATTTTGGATTTTTTTTGGATATTTCCCGGTTGTCGAGTCCCGGTATTATCTTCTCGACAACTTGTTTTGGCGTTTATGACCGTAGGTGACGATTTGTTATCCGTTGTTTTCATTTCGGACCGATGATGTTGTCCCCGAGTATTTTGTCGTGTTCGTTCCGTGCGATTTCGGAAAATCGAGTCATCGAATCATGGTGGTCGGACACTGGCCGGACGGTTGCGGGCACTGGCCGGACGGGTGCAGGCACCGACCGGGTGGGTGCAGCATGAACCGGCGTAGCGCACGCTATCGCCGGAAGGTAGCACACGCTACGGCCGGGAGGCAGCGCACGCTACGACCGGTTGGCTGCGCGCGCTAGTCGGCCGAGGCAGTAGGGGCAGAAAGGTTCTGGACTGGGAGGATCGGCAGGTAGCGCACGCTACTGTCGGACACTGCGCACGCTACGGCCGGCAGGTAGCGCACGCTACGGCCGGAAGGCTGCGCACGCTACCTGGCCGAGCCAGGAAGTCTCTGGATTGTGGCCGGGCCGACAGCGCACGTGTTCAGCGCATGATGGTGGGCCCGACCGAACATTCTCGACCATGACCGCCCGCTAGCGCACGCTAGCTCGGCAGTCTAGCGCACGCTAGGATGCACCAGTATAAATATGACCGAGCAGTCCAGTTTCAGTCATTTTTCCCATTTCTCTACTTCTCTTCCGCTGCTGGATCCTTGGAGATCATGAAGGCATGTTGTTATGCAATTAATCCACGAAGTTTGGGAGCTCATATCATCGATTAATCACTCCATAACATCCTTCAATCCAGCGAATCAAGGTTAGTTTTCCTAAAATCTTAGTTTTGGGAAAATTGGAGGTTTTGGTTGATTTTGCCCGTTTGATCCGTGATAACCTATATTTGTGATGGATTGATGATTGTTAAGTCATATTATACCAATTTCCTTGTTGATCCATGGTTCGATTGTTAAAGATTCTTCGTTTTGTTGAGTTCTTAATCGGTGCCTTGAAGGTGTCCGGTGAAAATCCTTAGAGGGGGGTTTTGGGCGTTCTACGATTATTCTTCCTCGTAAGATCGTTGATTTTTGACGGTATTATGTTAGGGTCAGGTTCCGTGCGAAGAACTCGATTCGGAACCCTTCCGTTCGCCGTTTCCGATCAGTGGTGTTACCGTCGTTTCCGCCGGAGAGTTGTGGGCAAGTTTTCCAGTTGAGAGGCGTTCGTCGGAGTGTCCGGTATCGACTATCGAGGCAAGTATCTTGCCCATACATTACCTATTTTGTGAATATTATGGTTGGAAATTGACGATACGTGCTAAACGAATTGTTTACAACCATTTTTCTAAAGAATCGTTATAACTATAATCATGGTTTTATTAAAAGAGGATTCTTGTGTTCGGGAATTAATGTGCTTAAATGACTATGCGTATTGGTGTCATGTATAGGATCATATTATTTCAGAGTGATGCCATTATGTGTGATTTTGTTGTTGGTAAGTTAAAGTTCAATTATCTTGTTAAGATTTCGTGTGGAGTCATGCAGATGTGTGTGAATATGTGAACTTGTGTGATATTGGTTGTATCCTTTGGTGCTGTTTAGATGGTGTGCTTCTTTGTTAATTGTATAAGCTTTGGGTCGTGAGTGTGTGTTGGACATTTGGCCATTTTAGCAAAATACCTCGACTATATATATTGTGATTGACTCTTGAGGATTTCGGTTTTGGAAATTGTGAATTGATGAGAGTTGTAAGGTTTTCTCGGGTACTCTCACTAGGGGATTGACTCGACGGGGTCACACGGGGACCTGGTGGCTTAGCAGTTGGACCGGGTCGCGAGAGTTACTTCGAGTGGGCATTCTCACTTGGGGTCGCTCGACGGGGCGCACAGGGACTTAGTGGCCTTACGGCGGGACCGGAGGCTGGACTGGGTCGCGAGAATTGCCAGAGTGTTTGTACTGTTGATTAATTGTGATATGTCTGGAGTATCACAATGCTTGTTGCTCGGAGTCGAGAGACATTATATATCGAGTCTTGGTATTTGGCTAAAATGGCATAAAAAATAATATGTTATGTGTAATGTATTTTTGGAAGTGAATTGAAATGAATGAACGAGTCGTGGACCCTGTGTTGGTGATCAAAATGGTTGGGTCGTGGACCCTGTGTTTTGTGACTGGAATGAATTGGGTTGTGAACCCCGTGTTTTGTTAATCGGTTTTGCATTTTTGGATAATGAACTTTGGGGCGGTGACCCTAAGTGGCTTTTGTAGAATTAAGAACTTTTCAATCACAAATGTTTTCAAAACTCCCGAGATTTGGAAGTGTTTGCAAAGTGCTTACTTGTTTTCTTTTACTTTCAAGACTTGAACTATTTTTAATTATCAAAATATCTCGGGAAGTCTTTTGTTGTATTCTCGGAATATGTTATGTATGGCTCGTATTTGCACTTTATACTTGTACTAGCAAAACAGTGGAGTTTTGCTAACCCCCGAGTATTCGGGGTGTGGATGTCTGTTTTTGCATCCAGGTACATGCAGGTTTGGGAGCAAAACATAGGATCGGCGCGAAGGATGATGGAAGGCGAATGATACTAATCACACGAAGGCCAGTGTTGGATGCAGTCAGTCAGAGTTTGTGTATGGTCTTTCTTCTGTCGTATTTTTGGTTTGAGAGTGTATTTTACCTATGCATGGGTATGAGTCGAGGTCGAAATGTGCATTTTAACTTATATGTTTGTGATGAAAGACCAAGTTGGTCTACGGATTTGGTATTTTATCATGTCGGTATGTAATTTATTGTGTGGTTTTGATGTCGAGCCTGGTGGATCCTGACGGAGAGGGTCTGCGGCGTGTAATATTCCCGGTTTGATTCTGGGGGTGTTACATTTATGGTATCAGAGCTTAGGTTGCGGAAACCTAAGCTGTCGGGTCCAGTCGGGTATTGTCGTGTCTTGTTCTGTCAGATTGTGTCCGTCTAAGTCGTGTCGCGACGTGTCGTCTGTGATGTCGGCCGTGATTAGTATCGAGGTGCAGCCATCATCTTCGTGCGACCTGTGGATGCAAGTCTCCCTACTATATTATGCCTTGTGATATACGAGCTTGTATGATTTTGTGTTCTGACGTGGAGTTTAAAGGTGATTTGTGATTATGTGGCCTATGTTGTTTGATCCTCGTATGATGCTAGAATGAAAGTGGTACCAACGTATATGTATATATACACACATCCTGATATAAGTCGTTTTTACAAGAGTAATGGTCTTGGTGTGGTTACGCAAAGAAAAATTCACCAATGTGATATTTTAAAACTTTACATGTTTTGAGGAGTCACGTATATTTTGTTTTAAAACATCCTCCAAATGGAGGAAAAAGTTTGATTTTCGTATTATGACCTCAAGGCCAAAAATTTTTTAAGACTTCAAACTACCGATATTTTATTTTCATCTTGTATTGTAAGTTTTCAAAACACGATTTTTGAACTCAAGTGAAGTCTACAAAATGTAGACAAGACGTGACTCTCGTTTTCAACTTATCAGTTTTATGGTTGGTAGTTGAGAAATACGTGATGATGTTCTTCTTGTTCGGGCAGTGTTGCCAGTTTTAAATTAAAATTATGATGTGAATGCTGAAGTCATTCGATTTGTGTACATTGAGATAGCTCTCTTTAATAAGAGGTGAGATTTCGGTTTTTGAATAACAGTTGTCCTTTGATGGTTGCTCGTGAAGTGTTGTAAGCATGTGAATCGATGGCATTTAGATTCGTATGCTGTCGTTGTTTTTTTTTGTAACTATCGGTTCTAGTAATGTCGTATATATGTTCGCAATCACGTTGCTGAATTTGAGCTGTTAGCGCACGCTAAGTACGAGGCTAGCGCGCGCTAATGCAGCATGAATAGCGCACGCTAAATAATTGTTGTAGCGTACGTTAGTTAGCTGGGACAGAGGATGTGGAACCTCATTTTAACCGTTAGGTCTAACTTTCTGCAGTCAGTCGTCTGTGACTGTATTCTATGTGCGTTGTCTAGTGATGACAACCGTTTTATGTGGACGTGTGTTGTGACCTTTCATTCGCACTAAGTGATAATTGATTTTGTTCGGTGAGTTGATAAATTATGTCTGCTGTGTGTGTGTGTTCGAAATGTTTTCCTGAAACTTTCATAAGTTTGTGCGAGTTGCGGAAATCAATTTTTGAAACTAATTTGACGTTGCGATTAAGCCGGCGGCTTTGTATGAACTTTGGAAATTGTTTGAAATTTGCGAGCCGGCCTAGGATTCTCAAATAAAACCTCGACAGTATTGAAAGAGTTGTTTTAAAAGACCTTGAACATTTGTAAAATGTTACCGTCGTTGAATTCTTGCGTAGTGTTGGTAGAATTTTCGGAAATGACTTTTAACGTACTATTGTATTTTCGAATAATTCGAGTATATGATTTTCAAAAATCTTTCACACAATTTTTTTTTCAAAAACCAATATGATTTTTTTTATTTTAAAAAATATATAGTGAAAGATGAAAAATCTCACTCGATGTAAAGTTCAAACTTGGATTTGGAAATGCTAGAGTATGTAAGAATGGTTTGATGATCTTGCATGGTTAACTTGTTGGTTGTTAACGGTGATGATGATGCGTAGAGGCATGACGATTTTGATAACGCCGGTTACACAGAAATATTATTTTGGCAAATGATTTCCAATGAGACGGTTAGAGTATGTTGATTACAAGTTTTGATGAAATAACCCGAGGTACCAAAAGTACTTTTAAAGTTTATTTTGAATAACATACAAATCCAATGATTTTCAAAAGATTTTCTTTAAAGGGATACCTCGTGGATTTTCTTTCCGAGTTGTTACTGGTTACCTTATGTGATATGTCATGCTAAGTTGGTACTTTAGCATATTTGTTTTTGCGAAGTGGTGCAATCGTATTGAGTGAGAATCCGCTTAGTATGCCGAGGGACAAAGGACGCGACCGTGACCGCGGTACCGTTGGTTATGGAGATTAGATACGGGACCAAGAGGATATGGCCGGGAAGGTAGATATTCAAGCACTTCGTTTTCGTTATTTAGGTTTCGGGGACGAAACCTCTTTTAAAGGTGATGTGATGTAATAACCATATTTTTTTTCGCTTCCGTTTCGTTCGACCGTATTGACTCGATTGTGTTCGTTGATGCTTCTGACACTGTGTTGTTCTCACCCTTGTCATTCGAGCGAGTTCTGATATTGTTCCAAATTGATATGTATATCGTTGTGATCTCTCCAAGTTCGGATCGATTTCTTGTGAACCGTGTTCAAAATTAACACCTTGTGATTCCTACGAGTTTATTGATGTCTTGATTTGAGGTGTGAACGTCATAGTTGATCGTTGTTGTTCGATCATTGCTATTTGTTCGTCGTTGTACAATCATTATTGTTTGATCTCGAAATCATGATTATTGAACATCTGGGCCATTTCGTAATTTCCATAAGTGTTGAGAAATTGTCTTCGTATTTGATCTTCCAAATCTGTGAGTTACTGGAATTTCATACCTTTCAGCGTTGGAATCGTGATTTGATTTTGTATTGCTCGGTTTTATCAACCGCGACGATTCATGCTCGTCGCTTTTCATAAGCATTCTTGCGTATTGAAACGGATCGTAGTGGCTTTATACTGCATGGAGTTCTGATGTGTTGTCGAGAGTCGCCTTGCTTTTGTTTTAAGTTTCGGGATGAAACTTATTTTTAATGGGGTAGAATGTAATACACACGATTTTCGTTCCGGTTATTTTGGATTTTTTTCGGATATTTCCCGGTTGTCGAGTCCCGGTATTATCTTCTCGACAACTGATTTTGGCTTTTATGACCGTAGGTGACGATTTGTTATCCGTTGTTTTCATTTCGGACCGATGATGTTGTCCCCGAGTATTTTGTCGTATTCGTTCCGTGCGATTTCGGAAAATCGAGTCGTCGAATCATGGTGGTCGGACATCGCGGACGGTTGCATCGGGCCGGACGGAGGTGGCACCGGCCGGGCGGGTGCGGCAGGAACCGGCGTAGCGCACACTATGGACGGAAGGTAGCGCACGCTACGGCCGGGAGGCAGCGCACGCTACGACCGGTTGGCTGTGCGTGCTAGTCGGTCGAGGCAGTAGGGGCAGAAAGGTTCTGGACTGGGAGGATCGGCAGGTAGCGCACGCTACTGTCGGACAATGTGCACGCTACGGCCGGCAGGTAGCGCACGCTACGGCCGGAAGGCTGCGCACGCTACCTGGCCGAGCCAGGAAGTCTCTGAATTGTGGCCGGGCCGACAGCGCACGTGTTCAGCGCATGATGGTGGGCCCGGCCGAACATTCTCGACCATGACCGCCCGCTAGCGCACGCTAGCTCGGTGGTCTAGCGCATGCTAGGCTGCACCAGTATAAATATGACCGAGCAGTCCAGTTTCAGTGATTTTTCCCATTTTTCTACTTCTCTTCCGCGGCTGGATCCTTGGAGATCATGAAGGCATGTTGTTATGCAATTAATCCACGAAGTTTGGGAGCTCATATCATCGGTTAATCCCTCCATAACATCCTTCAATCCAGCGAATCAAGGTTACTTTTCCTAAAATCCTAGTTTCGGAAAAATTGGGGGTTTGGGTTGATTTCGCCCGTTTGATCCGTATAACCTATATTTGTGATGGATTGATGATTATTAAGTCATATTATACCAATTTCATTGTTGATCCATGGTTCGATTGTTAAAGATTCTTCGTTTTGTTGAGTTTCTAATCGGTGCCTTGAAGGTGTCTGGTGAAAATCCTTAGAGGGGGGGTTTTGGGCGTTCTACGATTATTCTTCCTCGTAAGATCATTGATTTTTGACGGTATTATGTTAGGGTCAGGTTCTGTGCGAAGAACTCGATTCAGAACCCTTCCGTTCGCCGTTTTCCGATCGGTGGTGTTACCGTCGTTTCCGCCGGAGAGTTGTGGGCAAGTTTTCCGGTTGAGAGACGTTCGTCGGAGTGTCCGGTATCGACTATCGAGGAAAGTATCTTGCCCATACATTACGTATTTTGTAAATATGATGGTTGAAAATTGACGATATGTGCTAAACGAATTGTTTACAACCATTTTTCTAAAGAATCGTTATAACTATAATCATGGTTTTATTAAAAGAAGATTCTTGTGTTCGGGAATTAATGTGCTTAAATGACTATGTGTATTGGTGTCGTGTATAGGATCATATTATTTCCGAGTGATGCCATTATGTGTGATTTTGTTGTTGGTAAGTTAAAGTTCAATTATCTTGTTAAGATTTCGTGTGGAGTCATGCAGATGTGTGTGAATATGTGAACTTGTGTGATATTGGTTGTGTCGTTTGGTGCTGTTTAGATGGTGTGCTTCTTTGTTAATTGTATAAGCTTTGGGTTGTGAGTGTGTGTTGGACATTTGGCCATTTTCGCAAAATACCTCGACTATATATATTGTGATTGACTCTTGAGGATTTCGGTTTTGGAAATTGTGAATTGATGAGAGTTGTAAGGTTTTCTCGGGTACTCTCACTCGGGGATTGACTCGACGGGGTCACACGTGGACCTGGTGGCTTATCGGCTGGACCGGGTCGCGAGAGTTACTTCGAGTGGGCATTCTCACTTGGGGTCGCTCGACAGGCGCACGGGGACTTGGTGGCCTTACGGCGGACTGGATCTTTGGACCGGGTCGCGAGAATTGCCAGAGTGTTTGTACTGTTGATTAATTGTGATATGTTCGGAGTATCACAATGCTTGTTTCTCGGAGTCGAGAGACATTATATATCGAGTCTTGGTGTTTGGCTAAAATGGCATAAAAAATAATATGTTATGTGTAATGTATTTTTGGAAGTGAATTGAAATGAATGAACGAGTCGTGGACCCTGTGTTGGTGATCGAAATGGTTGGGTCGTGGACCCTGTGTTTTGTGACTGGAATGAATTGGGTTGTGAACCCTGTGTTTTGTTAATCGATTTTGCGTTTTTGGATAATGAACTTTGGGGCGGTGACCCTAAGTGGCTTTGGTAGAATTAAGAACTTTTCAATCACAAATGTTTTCAAAACTCCCGAGATTTGGAAGTGTTTGCAAAGTGCTTACTTATTTTCTTTTACTTTCAAGACTTGAACTATTTTTAATTATCAAAATATCTCGGGAAGTCTTTTGTTGTATTCTCGGAATGTGTTATGTATGGCTCGTATTTGCACTTTATACTTGTACTAGCAAAACAGTGGAGTTTTGCTAACCCCCGAGTATTCGGGGGGTGGATGTCTGTTTTTGCATCCAGGTACATGCAGGTTTGGGAGCAAAACATAGGATCGGCGCGAAGGATGATGGAAGGCGAATGATACTAATCACACGAAGGCCAGTGTTGGATGCAGTCAGTCAGAGTTTGTGTATGGTCTTTCTTCTGTCGTATTTTTGGTTTGAGAGTGTATTTTACCTATGCATGGGTATGAGTCGAGGTCGAAATGTGCATTTTAACTTATATGTTTGTGATGAAAGACCAAGTTGGTCTACGGATTTGGTATTTTATCATGTCGGTATGTAATTTATTGTGTGGTTTTGATGTCGAGCCTGGTGGATCCTGACGGAGAGGGTCTGCGGCGTGTAATATTCCCGGTTTGATTCTGGGGGTGTTACATTTATGGTATCAGAGCTTAGGTTGCGGAAACCTAAGCTGTCGGGTCCAGTCGGGTATTGTCGTGTCTTGTTCTGTCAGATTGTGTCCGTCTAAGTCGTGTCGCGACGTGTCGTCTGTGATGTCGGCCGTGATTAGTATCGAGGTGCAGCCATCATCTTCGTGCGACCTGTGGATGTAAGTCTTCCTACTATATTATGCCTTGTGATATACGAGCTTGTATGATTTTGTGTTCTGACGTGGAGTTTAAAGGTGATTTGTGATTATGTGGCCTATGTTGTTTGATCCTCGTATGATGCTAGAATGAAAGTGGTACCAACGTATATGTATATATACACACATCCTGATATAAGTCGTTTTTACAAGAGTAATGGTCTTGGTGTGGTTACGCAAAGAAAAATTCACCAATGTGATATTTTAAAACTTTACATGTTTTGAGGAGTCACGTATATTTTGTTTTAAAACATCCTCCAAATGGAGGAAAAAGTTTGATTTTCGTATTATGACCTCAAGGCCAAATTTTTTTTAAGACTTCAAACTACCGATATTTTATTTTCATCTTGTATTGTAAGTTTTCAAAACACGATTTTTGAACTCAAGTGAAGTCTACAAAATGTAGACAAGACGTGACTCTCGTTTTCAACTTATCAGTTTTATGGTTGGTAGTTGAGAAATACGTGATGATGTTCTTCTTGTTCGGGCAGTGTTGCCAGTTTTAAATTAAAATTATGATGTGAATGCTGAAGTCATTCGATTTGTGTACATTGAGATAGCTCTCTTTAATAAGAGGTGAGATTTCGGTTTTTGAATAACAGTTGTCCTTTGATGGTTGCTCGTGAAGTGTTGTAAGCATGTGAATCGATGGCATTTAGATTCGTATGCTGTCGTTGTTTTTTTTGTAACTATCGGTTCTAGTAATGTCGTATATATGTTCGCAATCACGTTGCTGAATTTGAGCTGTTAGCGCACGCTAAGTACGAGGCTAGCGCGCGCTAATGCAGCATGAATAGCGCACGCTAAATAATTGTTGTAGCGTACGTTAGTTAGCTGGGACAGAGGATGTGGAACCTCATTTTAACCGTTAGGTCTAACTTTCTGATCGATGTCTGTGACTGTATTCTATGTGCGTTGTCTAGTGATGACAACCGTTTTATGTGGACGTGTGTTGTGACCTTTCATTCGCACTAAGTGATAATTGATTTTGTTCGGTGAGTTGATAAATTATGTCCGCTGTGTGTGTGTGTTCGAAATGTTTTCCTGAAACTTTCATAAGTTTGTGCGAGTTGCGGAAATCAATTTTTGAAACTAATTTGGCGTTGCGATTAAGCCGGCGGCTTTGTATGAACTTTGGAAATTGTTTGAAATTTGCGAGCCGGCCTAGGATTCTCAAATAAAACCTCGACAGTATTGAAAGAGTTGTTTTAAAAGACCTTGAACATTTGTAAAATGTTACCGTCGTTGAATTCTTGCGTAGTGTTGGTAGAATTTTCGGAAATGACTTTTAACGTACTATTGTATTTTCGAATAATTCGAGTATATGATTTTCAAAAATCTTTCACACAATTTTTTTTTCAAAAACCAATATGATTTTTTTTTATTTTAAAAAATATATAGTGAAAGATGAAAAATCTCACTCGATGTAAAGTTCAAACTCGGATTTGGAAATGCTAGAGTATGTAAGAATGGTTTGATGATCTTGCATGGTTAACTTGTTGGTTGTTAACGGTGATGATGATGTGTAGAGGCATGACGATTTTGATAACGCCGGTTACACAGAAATATTATTTTGGCAAATGATTTCCAATGAGACGGTTAGAGTATGTTGATTACAAGTTTTGATGAAATAACCCGAGGTACCAAAAGTACTTTTAAAGTTTATTTTGAATAACATACAAATCCAATGATTTTCAAAAGATTTTCTTTAAAGGGATACCTCGTGGATTTTCTTTCCGAGTTGTTACTGGTTACCTTATGTGATATGTCATGCTAAGTTGGTACTTTAGCATATTTGTTTTTGCGAAGTGGTGCAATCGTATTGAGTGAGAATCCGCTTAGTATGCCGAGGGACAAAGGACGCGACCGTGACCGCGGTACCGTTGGTTATGGAGATTAGATACGGGACCAAGAGGATATGGCCGGAAGGTAGATATTCAAGCACTTCGTTTTCGTTATTTAGGTTTCGGGACGAAACCTCTTTTAAAGGTGATGAGATGTAAAAACAATATAATTTTTCGATAACGTTTCGTTCGAACGTATTGACACGATTGTGTTCGTTGATGCTTCTGACCTTGTTGTTGTTCTCACCCTTGTCATTCGAGCGAGTTCTGATATTGTTCCAAATTGATATGTATATCGTTGTGATCTCTCCAAGTTCGGATCGATTTCTTGTGAACCGTGTTCAAAATTAACACCTTGTGATTCCTACGAGTTTATTGATGTCTTAATTTGAGGTGTGAACGTCATAGTTGATCGTTGTTGTTCGATCATTGCTATTTGTTCGTCGTTGTACAATCATTATTGTTTGATCTCGAAATCATGATTATTGAACATCTGGGCCATTTCGTAATTTCCATAAGTGTTGAGAAATTGTCTTCGTATTTGATCTTCCAAATCTGTGAGTTACTGGAATTTCATACCTTTCAGCGTTGGAATCGTGATTTGATTTTGTATTGCTCGGTTTTATCAACCGCGACGATTCATGCTCGTCGCTTTTCATAAGCATTCTTGCGTATTGAAACGGATCGTAGTGGCTTTATACTGCATGGAGTTCTGATGTGTTGTCGAGAGTCGCCTTGCTTTTGTTTTAAGTTTCGGGACGAAACTTATTTTTAATGGGGTAGAATGTAATACACACGATTTTCGTTCCGGTTATTTTGGATTTTTTTCGGATATTTCCCGGTTGTCGAGTCCCGGTATTATCTTCTCGACAACTGATTTTGGCTTTTATGACCGTAGGTGACGATTTGTTATCTGTTGTTTTCATTTCGGACCGATGATGTTGTCCCCGAGTATTTTGTCGTGTTCGTTCCGTGCGATTTCGGAAAATCGAGTCGTCGAATCATGGTGGTCGGACATTGGCCGGACGGTTGCGGGCACTGGCCGGACGGGTGCAGGCACCGGCCGGGCGGGTGCGGCAGGAACCGGCGTAGCGCACACTGTGGACGGAAGGTAGCGCACGCTACGGCCGGGAGGCAGCGCACGCTACGACCGGTTGGCTGTGCGTGCTAGTCGGCCGAGGCAGTAGGGGCAGAAAGGTTCTGGACTGGGAGGATCGGCAGGTAGCGCACGCTACTGTCGGACAATGCGCACGCTACGGCCGGCAGGTAGCGCACGCTACGGCCGGAAGAGTCGCGACGCTACCTGGCCGAGCCAGGAAGTCTCTGAATTGTGGCCGGGCCGACAGCGCACGTGTTCAGCGCATGATGGTGGGCCCGGCCGAACATTCTCGACCATGACCGCCCGCTAGCGCACGCTAGCTCGGTGGTCTAGCGCATGCTAGGCTGCACCAGTATAAATATGACCGAGCAGTCCAGTTTCAGTGATTTTTCCCATTTCTCTACTTCTCTTCCGCGGCTGGATCCTTGGAGATCATGAAGGCATGTTGTTATGCAATTAATCCACGAAGTTTGGGAGCTCATATCATCGGTTAATCCCTCCATAACATCCTTCAATCCAGCGAATCAAGGTTACTTTTCCTAAAATCCTAGTTTCGGAAAAATTGGGGGTTTGGGTTGATTTCGCCCGTTTGATCCGTATAACCTATATTTGTGATGGATTGATGATTATTAAGTCATATTATACCAATTTCATTGTTGATCCATGGTTCGATTGTTAAAGATTCTTCGTTTTGTTGAGTTCCTAATCGGTGCCTTGAAGGTGTCTGGTGAAAATCCTTAGAGGGGGGGTTTTGGGCGTTCTACGATTATTCTTCCTCGTAAGATCATTGATTTTTGACGGTATTATGTTAGGGTCAGGTTCTGTGCGAAGAACTCGATTCAGAACCCTTCCGTTCGCCGTTTTCCGATCGGTGGTGTTACCGTCGTTTCCGCCGGAGAGTTGTGGGCAAGTTTTCCGGTTGAGAGACGTTCGTCGGAGTGTCCGGTATCGACTATCGAGGAAAGTATCTTGCCCATACATTACGTATTTTGTGAATATGATGGTTGAAAATTGACGATACGTGCTAAACGAATTGTTTACAACCATTTTTCTAAAGAATCGTTATAACTATAATCATGGTTTTATTAAAAGAAGATTCTTATGTTCGGGAATTAATGTGCTTAAATGACTATGCGTATTGGTGTCGTGTATAGGATCATATTATTTCCGAGTGATGCCATTATGTGTGATTTTGTTGTTGGTAAGTTAAAGTTCAATTATCTTGTTAAGATTTCGTGTGGAGTCATGCAGATGTGTGTGAATATGTGAACTTGTGTGATATTGGTTGTGTCGTTTGGTGCTGTTTAGATGGTGTGCTTCTTTGTTAATTGTATAAGCTTTGGGTTGTGAGTGTGTGTTGGACATTTGGCCATTTTCGCAAAATACCTCGACTATATATATTGTGATTGACTCTTGAGGATTTCGGTTTTGAAAATTGTGAATTGATGAGAGTTGTAAGGTTTTCTCGGGTACTCTCACTCGGGGATTGACTCGACGGGGTCACACGTGGACCTGGTGGCTTATCGGCTGGACCGGGTCGCGAGAGTTACTTCGAGTGGGCATTCTCACTTGGGGTCGCTCGACGGGGCGCACAGGGACTTGGTGGCCTTACGGCGGGACTGGATGCTGGACCGGGTCGCGAGAATTGCCAGAGTGTTTGTACTGTTGATTAATTGTGATATGTTCGGAGTATCACAATGCTTGTTTCTCGGAGTCGAGAGACATTATATATCGAGTCTTGGTGTTTGGCTAAAATGGCATAAAAAATAATATGTTATGTGTAATGTATTTTTGGAAGTGAATTGAAATGAATGAACGAGTCGTGGACCCTGTGTTGGTGATCGAAATGGTTGGGTCGTGGACCCTGTGTTTTGTGACTGGAATGAATTGGGTTGTGAACCCCGTGTTTTGTTAATCGATTTTGCGTTTTTGGATAATGAACTTTGGGGCGGTGACCCTAAGTGGCTTTGGTAGAATTAAGAACTTTTCAATCACAAATGTTTTCAAAACTCCCGAGATTTGGAAGTGTTTGCAAAGTGCTTACTTGTTTTGTTTTACTTTCAAGACTTGAACTATTTTCAATTATCAAAATATCTCGGGAAGTCTTTTGTTGTATTCTCGGAATGTGTTATGTATGGCTCGTATTTGCACTTTATACTTGTACTAGCAAAACAGTGGAGTTTTGCTAACCCCCGAGTATTCGGGGGGTGGATGTATGTTTTTGCATCCAGGTACATGCAGGTTTGGGAGCAAAACACAGGATCGGCGCGAAGGATGATGGAAGGCGAATGATACTAATCACACGAAGGCCAGTGTTGGATGCAGTCAGTCAGAGTTTGTGTATGGTCTTTCTTCTGTCGTATTTTTGGTTTGAGAGTGTATTTTACCCATGCATGGGTATGAGTCGAGGTATAAATGTGCATTTTAACTTGTATGTTTGTGATGAAAGACCAGGTTGGTTTACGGATTTGGTATTTTATCATGTCGGTATGTAATTTATTGTGTGGTTTTGATGTCTAGCCTGGTGGATCCTCACGGAGAGGGTCTGCGGCGTGTAATATTCCCGGTTTGATTCTGGGGGTGTTACAATTTCGGGAATCCACTTTTCATGTTTTCGGAATTTATTGGGGCTTAAACCAACAATTACGCTGAAATCTACGCCATTTGGAGGGGGCTCGATTTATGCATCGAACACAATTTCACCAAAGTTTGGGTGGAGGTCGACTCGAAGGTTGTACTTCATTTGATCGAGAAATCCTCTTCATGTCACTGGCATCTCCAAGGCCTAATTTGTAAAATTCGGGATATTGTGGACAAATTCGACATTCGTTTCTCCCATATTTTCCGTGATGGAAATGCCGTTGCTGATTTTTTGGCCAATCAAGGATGTGACCGTCAAGATTTCAATTTCCATGATATCTCCAATCCTAAAGGGAAAATCCGAGGCCTTATCAAACTTGATAAATTGGCATATCCTTATATTAGGAGCAGAAAAGTTTTTTCTTAGTTTTGTCGGGGCGAATCCCATCAACATTTGCATTTGCCTTGTGTGGGGGTCGGCTCCTCAAATTTCTTTTGTATTTCATCCATTGGGGCGCGTAGATGGACTCGTCCACCCTCGTTTTTTCGCTATGTTATAAAATCTGCCCGTGTTTTTTTAAAAAAAAAAAGTCTTGTTAATAGGAGATAAGACCATATTACATGCATTTGAGTCGGAACTCTATGAAAACTCGGGTTTATTGATTAGATTCAAGCCTTTTATACTCAGGATTGGATATAACAGCTCCGATTAATCTTTTCTTTCTTGATTAAGTCTTGTTGTAGCAAGGATTGAATATAATAGCTCCAATTAAGCCTTAACTTCTTGATTATGTCTTGTTAATAGGATTAATCCTTTCGATTACCAATACTATTATTAAACTCGACATGGAAAAAGCTTATGATAGGTTTAATTGGAATTTCATATTTCAAGTAATGTCTAGCTTTGGTTTTCCGACTGTCTGGATTAATTTTATTAAAAATTGTATTTCTAATTGTTGGTTCTCGATCCTTGTGAATGGGCAATTGGTTGGGTTTTTTAAAAGGGAGGGTGGTATTCGGCAAGGGGATCCGCTGTCCCCTCTCATTTTTGTGATTGCCGCAGACTATTTTTCTCGGAGTATTGATCAAATGTTCTTGAATAATCCATCGATGTATTACAAGATTAAGAAAAAAGTGAAAATCACGCATCTTCCTTATGCCGATGATATTCTCATTTTTCTTAATTTTTCCAAAAAAAGTCTCCATATATTTAACAAGTGCATCACCCATTATCAGAGTATCTCCGGGCAGAAGATCAATAACCACAAGAGTAATTTTATTTTGAATAATCCTTCTACCCATGTTTCTATTTGGGTCCATGATATCACGGGGTTTAATAGAGTTGATTTACCGATTATGTACTTAGGCACCCCTCTTTGGAAAGGTTTTCAATCTTTCGATATGTACGGTCCCTTGATTACGAAAATTAAAAACAAGATTCTTACTTGGAACCATCATTTACTGTCCACGGGGGGGCGCCTTGAATTAATTAAATCGGTTCTTAACTTCATTTCTTTCTATAGCTTACAAGTTCTTAAACCTCCCGATAATGTCATTGCTTTCATAGATTGACTGTTCAACAAATTTCTATGGGGAACTAATGACAATAAACGTAAGTTACATTTGGCTTCTTGGAATCGGCTTTGTTTTCCTACGGATGAGGGGGGTCTCGGTTGTCGGAATCTTCATGACATTATCTGGGCATCCGAGATTAAATTGTAGTGGAGATTCAGAACCTCCAACAATATTTGGTCTAATTTACTCCTTAAAAAATACTGTTCTCGGCTCCACCCCATGATCATCAAATTTAACCCCAAAAGTTCCCTTATTTGGAAAAACCTTTGCCGCATTAGATCTATTACTAATGATAAAATCTTTTGGCATAATGGTAATGGTAAAGTGTCTATTTGGCACGAGATTTGGTGCGATTTGAGCCCGTTAACCATTTTTCGCCAAACTAAAGCTAAAGATACTATTGATTGTGTTTGGACTAATGGGGAATTGGATAGGAGGAAAATCAATCGCAAACTCCCGTTTGGCATTTGTGATCATATTTGCTCGTTACCTATTACCCCTGGTGAGAATAAACCTGTATGGACTCTATCCTCAAACGGTATTTTTTGCTTCAAAACAGCTTGGGATTTAGTTCGTCAGAAAAAACCTGTCAATAATATTCTTCGTTATTGTTGGAATCCTTTAATAACACCTACCATTTCCCTATTTATGGTTAAGGTCCTCAATAAATGGATTTCCACGCCGGATGGGCTCGCGCATAGGGGCATTATTGCCACTAATTTGTGTTTTTGCTGTAATGGGGATGAAAACCTTCCCCACCTCCTTATTAATGGCCCGATTGCTAAAGAAGTTTGGAAGATTTTTCATAACCTTGCGGGGATCAACATCCTTATTTCCTCCAACTTTAATCTCATCATTGCTAATTGGTTTGGTAAAACGAAGAGCAAAACTCACATTTTTCACATTATTCTCATTCTGATTCTATGGTTTCTTTGGTGTTGTAGGAATGATAAAAGGGTTGATAATGTCCCTTTCATGCCAAAACGTGTGTGTGAGCGTATTTGGAAATACATTAACAACATCAAATTAAAAGGCAAACTTAGTAGACACTTTTGAAAGGGAGCGGATCGAATTGCATATTTTATGGGCATCAAACCTGCCCCAGGGCCGCGCTACTCAGTCAGGGCTGTCCATTGGATTAAGCCGCAGGTGGGGTGGTTGAAATTAAATTCAGACGGTGCCGCAAAGGGTAATCCGGGCGGTGCGGCCGTTGGGGGAATTGTTCGGGATCACCACGGCAATCCTCTTATCATGTTCTCCGAATTTCTTGGAACTCAAACCAACAATTTTGCGGATATTTACGCTATTTGGAGAGGGCTGGAGTTTTGCAATCAACACAATTTTAAAAAAGTTTGGGTGGAAGTTGACTCGAAAATTGCACTTCAATTGATTAATCATTCCACTTCCTGCCACTGGAAAATCCAAAGGATTATTTTTCAAATTCGATCTCTTATGGATAAAATTGAGACCCATTTCTCTCATATATTTAGAGAGGGCAATGCCATCACTGACCTCTTAGCCAATGAAGGATGTGATCGTCAAGATTTCCGCCTCCGCGACGTCTCCAATGTCAAAGGAAAAATCCTCGGATTTATTAAATTGGATAAAATGGCCTACCCGTATATTAGGAGGAAAAAAATTCATGTGTAATATTTAGCAGGTTTAGTGGATCATTGCCTGTTGGGCATGTAGAGGGCCTCGTCCACCCTCGTTTTTTCAGATTAATAATATATTCTGTTTTTTTATTAAAAAAGTCTTGTTAATAGGAGATAAGACCACGTTACATGCATTCGAGTCGGAACTCTATGAAAACTCGGGTTTATTGATTAGATTCGAGCCTTTTGTACTCAGAATTGGCTATAACAGCTCCGATTAATATTTTCTTTCTTGATTAAGTCTTGTTGTAGCAAGGATTTGTTATAATAACTCCGATTAAGCCTTTACTTCTTGATTAAGTCTTGTTAATAGGAGATAAGACCACATTACATGCATTTGAGTCGGAACTCTATGAAAACTCGGGTTTATTGATTAGATTCAAGCCTTTTGTATTCAGAATTGGCTATAACAGCTCCGATTAATCTTTTCTTTCTTGATTAAGTCTTTTTGTAACAAGGATTCGCTATAATAGCTCCGATTAAGTCTTTACTTCTTGGTTAAGTCTTGTTAATAGGATATAAGACCACGTTACATGCATTCGAGTCAAAACTCAATGAAAACTCGAGTTTATTCATTAGATTCAAGCCTTTTATACTCAGAATTGGCTATAACAGCACCGATTAATCTTTTACTTCTTGATTAAGTCTTGTTGTAGTAAGAAAGTGGCTATAATAGCTCCAATTAAGCTTTTACTTCTTGATTAAGTCTTGTTGTAGCAAGGATTGGATATAATAGCCCTGATTAAGCCTTTAGTTCTTAATTAAGTCTTGTTAATAGGAGATAAGACCACATTACATGCATTTGAGTCGGAACTCTATGAAAACTCGGGTTTATTGATTAAATTCAAGCCTTTTGCACTCAGAATTAGCTATAACAGCTCTGAGTAATCTTTTCTTTATTGATTAAGTCTTGTTGTAGCAAGGATTGGATATAATAGCTCCAATTAAGCCTTTAGTTCTTGATTAAGTCGTGTTAATAGGAGACAAGACCATGTTACATGCATTCGAGTCGGAACTCTATGTAAACTCGTGTTTGTGGATTAGATTTGAGCCTTTTGTACTCAGAATTGGCTATAACAGCTCGAATTAATATTTTCTTTGTTGATTAAGTCTTGTTCTAGCAAGGATTGGATATAATAGCTCCAATTAAGCCTTTACTTCTTGATTAAGTTTTTTTAATAGGAGATAAGACCATGTTACATATATTCGACTCGGAACTCTATGAAAACTCGGGTTTATTGATTAGATTCGAGCATTTTGAAGTCAAACATGAACTGGCCTTAGTGCCGGTGTGGTTTAAAATTCATGCTTTACCCTCACAATGGTTTGATTTACGCTCCCTTCAAACCATAGCCAGCCTTGTTGGCATGTTTGTCAAGGTTGATGATTTCACACTTAACCAGACTAAAATGAATTTTGCTAGATTATGTGTTGTTATCAATTTGGAGGAACACGTTACCAAAAAAATTAATCTACAAGTGGAGGATGTTAAAACTGAATATGACATAGAATTTGAAAAAATACCGAAATATTGCCAACACTGTAAACATATTGGCCATGACATAGTAGAGTGTTACATCAAAAACCCAGCTTTAAAATCTGCTGTTTTCAGTCATAAAAACCTGGGTAAAAATGTGAAGTCTACTACTGAAGTTATTACTATCCAAAATCAGAAAAACGAGGGTTTTGTGACGGTCAATAGGGCCAACAAAAATTCTGGCAATCTTAACAGTCACCACCCTAAATTGGTCAAATATGACTCACAAAATAAATTTCAAACTCTTGCTGATTTACAAGAATCAGAGGACTACACCCAGCTTTCGGGCTTATTCAAATCTGATGTCTCTAACAAAAACAAGATGAAACCTAATCATGGGAGTACATGAACTGAAAATCTGGCCCAAAAATCATATCCCCAAAACCTAAAACCTACTGTCCTCCCACTCAAAAAAATGGATGAGGCCTCTAACCAAGGCAATTCATCTCCCAAAAAAATGGCTGCTGCCGAGGCTTCTGGCATCTCTGCCGAGATTGATAATTTTGTTGGGGACAACAGAACAGATTTAATTGTATTTAAACCACCAGATTATGTTGTGCATGATATTTATAACCATGAAACTCTTGCTGATGTCAGGGTCTCCAACATGGAATCCCCACCAGAGAAATATGAAAAGGGCAATGACTGTGTTTCTGAATCTAACGATGATTTTGATTCTGATACAGGATGAGGGTCCGACAGGTCCACTATCTCCAAAAAATTTGTTCAAATGCTTTTCCTTTCGGATACCAATGACGCATGTTCTGATTTTGATGAGATTAAGTTTACCAAAGGGAATACTAAAAATAAAACCATCATCTCTGGTAAGCAGGGGCTTACTAAAAATAAAACCCAAACTAATAATCTTCCAAAAAGGAGGACAATGAGTAGTGCTATACCACTCAATGATTAGTATACTTTTTTAGAATATTAGAGGTATTGTGAACAAACCTGCCCAAAATAAAATCAGAATGTTAAAAAGAAATCACAAATTTAACATTTTGGCTCTCATTGAACCAAAAGTGAATTTGGACTCTAATTTTTTTCTTAAACGGTTTGGGTTTTCTAATGTTTGCGCCAATGTTAGTAACCATATCTAGATTTTCTCTGAACCTGGTGTTCAAATCAATATTTTGCAAAATAAGGAGCAACTGCTTCATGTGGAAGTTGTATGTGCTTCCCTTCCCAACCCTTTTTTATTAACTGTGGTTTATGGTAGAAATACCAAACTTGAGAGAAGGGACCTATGGGATGATCTTCTCTCCGTCAGCCAAAGCCAGATTTCTTGGATGGTTGGGGGAGATTTCAACATTATCCTCCAACCGGACGAGAAAAAACGAGGGGCTGTCCCAATCCACTCAGGTATGGAGGAGTTCAATGATGCTTTATTAAACTGCAACTTGACTGACGGTGGATTTTTGGGCTCCCCCTTCACCTGGTATAGTAATGGTGTATGGCAAAGATTGGATAGGATCCTTCTCTCCCTGGAGTGGTATTCAGCTTTTCCTTGCATGTCCATTAGATATCTCCCTAAATTCAAATCGGATCATAACTCCATGTTGTGTCAATTTAGTAATAATATCTCTAAACCCAAGTCGTCCTTCAGATTTCAGAATATGTGGATTAAACACCATTTTTTCTTATCTACTATGAAGGAATCTTGGGAACTTTATACCAATTCTAGAGGGATGTTTAAACTTGTTGAAAAGCTCTCCATGTTAAAACACACCCTTAAGGAATGGAATAAGGTTGAATTTGGAAATATTTTTACTAAAATTGATCAAGCCCAATATGCGTTTGAAGTTGCCGAAAATGATTTTGATCGCGACCCATCCATCAATAATCTCATCCACCTTAAAAAAAATGAACGCCAACCTTACCCTTGTATTGTCCCTGGAAGAGGATTTTTGGAAACAAAAGTCTAATGTGAAATGGATAATCAAAGGCGAAAGGAATAGCAAATTTTTTCACTCCATTGTGAAGAAGAAAAGACACAATAACTTTATTCATTCGATTCGGGACAATGGTCATAGGCTCATGAATCCCGAGGACATAAGTGAGTCCGCGGTTTTGTATTTCTCCAATTGTTTTATGGAGCAAAACTCGTTATTAGACAACATCGACCCCCGGGTGATGCCTAATATAATTTCCAATGATCTTAATAATAGTCTTTGTAATGATCCTACAATTGCTGAAGTTAAAAGTTTTGTTTTTGATATGGATGGTGATAGTATCGCCGGGCCGGATGGGTTTAATGCTAAATTTTTTCAAATATGTTGGGATATTATTTGTTGGGATGTTTTGGATGCCGTTTTGGATTTTTTTGGTGGTTCCTCGTTGCCTCGGGCCTTCACCTCCACCACCATTACACTCATCTCTAAAAATAATAATCCTCAAACATGGAAAGATTTTCGTCCGATTAGCTTATATAACACTTCTTATAAAATCATCGTGAAAATCCTTAGTAAGAGACTTGGCAATATTCTCCCATCCATTATCAATTCGGCCCAGTCGGGCTTCATCAAAGGTAGGAATATTACGGACAATATTTTGACGGCTCACGAAGTTACCCATGATATATCTCAATCGGTAACTAATACCATTGTTAAACTCGACATGGAAAAAGCATATGATAGGATCAATTGGAATTTTATTTTCCAAGTTATGACTAGCTTTGCTTTTTCTAATGTTTGGATTGGTTTTATCAAATCATGTATTTCCAATTGTTGGTTTTCGATCGTTGTGAATGGACAACCGAGTGGGTTTTTCAAAAGCAGGAGAGGTATTCGGCAAGGGAATCCACTTTCCCCTCTCATTTTTGTGATTGCCGCGGAATACTTCTCTCGGAGTATTGATCAAATGTTTTCCAATAATCCCTCGATGTACTATAAGATTAAGAAAAAAGTGAAAATCACGCATCTTGCGTATGCCGATGATATTCTCATTTTTCTTAATGCTTCTTAAAAAAGTCTCCACATTCTCAATAATTGTATTACTCACTATGAGAATGTCTCTAGGCAGAAGATCAATAATCATAAAAGTAATTTCATAATGAACAATCCGACTCCTATAGTTGCTAGTTGGGTGCAAAGAATATCGGGGTTTAGTAAAATTGATTTACCGATTACGTATCTTGGCGTCCCCCTGTGGAAAGGGTTTCAATCCTTTGATATGTACGGTCCCCTCCTCTCGAAAATTAAAAATAAAATCACTACTTGGAACCACCGTTTGCTTTCGACGGGGGGGCGCCTTGAATTAATTAATTCGGTTTTAAATTCCATTGCCTTTTATAACTTACAAGTGCTGAAACCTTCTGTTAATGTCATTCTTTATATTGAAAGATTATTCAACAAATTTCTTTGTGGAACTCATGACAACAAACAGAAGTTGTATTGGGCTGCCTGGAATCGACTGTGTTTCCCCAAAGATGAGGGGGGTCTCGGTTGTAGGGATCTCAATGACATTATCCGGGCTGCCCAGGTTAAAATGTGGTGGAGATTGAGAACTTCTAATAACATTTGGTCCAATTTCTTACTTCAAAAATATTGTTCTCGGATCCACCCCATGATTATTAAATTTAATCCCAAAAGTTCTCCTACTTGGAAAAACCTTTGTGGTTTTAGATCGATCGCGAATGATAAAATTTTTTGGCATAGTGGTAATGGTGATGTGTCTTTTTGGCATGCCAATTGGTGTTAATTCAGCCCTCTCACCAACTTTTACCATTATAAGTCCAAAGATAAAATTGGTTTTTATTGAAATAATGGGGAATGGGATAGGGATAAAATTAATCACAAACTCCCACTTGGCATTTGTGATCATATTTGCTTTCTACCTACTTTCCCTTCCGACAACAAGCCTTCATGGACGCTTTCCCCTAACGGGGATTTTTCTTTCAAAACTGCATGGGGGCTGGTTCGGAAAAAAAGACCTCCGCATAATATTCTACGGTATTGTTGGAATCCACTTATCACGCCTACCATCTCTCTTTTTATGGTTAAGGTCCTTAATAAATGGATCTCAGCATCGGATGGTCTATTGCGGAGGGGCATTTTTGCCACCAATAATTGCTTTTGTTGTAATGATGTGGAAAATCTTCCTCACCTCTTTCTTAATGGGCCGATTGCTAAAGAAGTTTGGAAGTTTTTCCATAACCTTGCGGGTATTAAAATTCTTGTGTCCTCTAACTTTAATCTTATCATTTCTAATTGGTTTGGTAAAACGAAGGGCACTATCCACATTTTTCACATCATTCCGATTCTCATTCTTTGGTTTCTTTGGTGTTGTAGGAACGATAAGAGGGTTGATAATATCCCATTTACGTCTAAACTTGTGTGCAAGCGCATTTGGAACTACATTAACAACCTCAAAATCCAAGGCAAAATTAAAAGGAATTTTTGGAAGGGGGCAGATACATTGGTTGATTATATGGGCATCAAACCGAACCCGGGGCCTAGGTATAAAATTATGACGGTTCATTGGATTAAGCCGGATATGGGGTGGTGGAAACTCAATACGGATGGTGCCGCGAAGGGCAGCCCGGGTGTTGCGGCCGCGGGGGGGATTGCTCGGGATCACCTCGGTAATCCGCTTTTCATGTTTTTGGAATTTTTTGGGGTTCAAACCAACAATTATGCTGAAATCTACGCCATTTGGAGGGGGCTCGATTTGTGCTTTGAACATAAATTCATCAAAGTTTGGGTGGAGGTCGACTCGAAGGTGGCACTTCATTTGATTGAGCAATCATCTTCGTGTCATTGGCAACTCCATGGCCTCATTTGTAAAATTCGGGCTTTAATGGACAAATTCGACATTCGATTCTCCCATATTTTTCGCGAAGGTAATACCGTTGCCGACTTTTTGGTCAATCAAGGATTTGAACGTCAAGATTTTCATTTCCATGATATCTCCAATCGGAAAGGAAAACTTCATGGCCTTCTTAAACTTGATAAATTGACCTATCCATATATTAGGAGTAGAAAAGTCTATATGTAACACTACTATTGATGGGGCAAAAACACCAACAACTTTTGCCTAATTTGGAGGTCGGCTCCTCTAATTTATTTTGTATTTCATTCGATGGGGCGTGTACAGGGTCTCGTCCCCCCTCTTTTTTGTGGATGTGTTGAGGGACTCGTCCACCCTTGTTTTTTCGCAATGATATAAAATCTGTCGGTTTTATTTTTAAAAAAAAGTCTTGTTAATAGGAGATAAGACCACATTACATGCATTCGAGTCGAAACTCTATGAAAACTCTGGTTTATTGATTAGATTTGAGGTTTTTATACTTAGAATTGGCTAACAGCTCTGGTTAATCTTTTCTTTGTTGATTAAGTCTTGTTGTAGCAAGGATTGGATATAATAGCTCCAATTAAGCCTTTACTTCTTGATTAAGTGTTGTTAATAAGAGATAAGACCACGTTACATGCATTCGAGTCGGAACTCTATGAAAACTCGGGCTTATTGATTAGATTCGAGCCTTTTGTACTCACAAATAACTATAACAACTCCGATTAATCTTTTACTTCTTGATTAAGTCTTGTTGTGGTAAGGAAGTGGCTATAATAGCTCTAATTAAGCTTTTACTTCTTGATTAAGTCTAGTTAATAGGAGATAAGACCATGTTACATTCATTCGAGTTGGAACTCTATGAAAACTTGGGTTTATTGATTAGATTCTGTAACACCCCCAATCCGCTCAGGGATATTACACGCCATAGAACCTTTCCTCAAAGATCTACCAAGATGGTAACAACATCGAACAACTCAACAATGCCTTCAAGGCTAAAATAACTCAGTAGACCGATTTGGCGTTTCAATAAAAACATACAACTCAATTACAACTCATGCCCACACAGGGGTCAAATTACAACCACTCCTGTACAACAGGAAAAATATAGCAGCGGAAAATAAAGTACAACTGAACCAATACACAACGTACGGTTCCTCATGTGATTAGTATCGATCATCTTTCATCATCCTTCGTGCCGACCCTGCATTATGCTCCCAAAACCTGAATGTAAAAACAGACATCCACCCCCCGAATACTCGGGGGTTAGCAAAACTCCACTGTTTTGCTAGTGCATGAACAAAGTGCAAAATACGAGTCATACAATTCACATTCCACGAATAACAATAACCAGGAATCCTTAAAGATCCCAACGTAACGAAAAGTACTTCCCAAGGCACGAGTTTCGGTAAAACATTCCAAAACCGAAAGATCACAAATCAAGGGAAACAATTTATAAAATAGTTTAAAATGCCATCGAGAGTTTTAATAGAAAACAATTTAGGATTATCAAATCCTTCTCTTTCAAAATCAACAAGGGTCACAGCCCAAAGGTTTTGTTTTCACAAATGAAACCAACGACAATACACAAGGTTAAAACCCACGTCACGCGTCCTCGACGGACATAAAATCAACACCAACTCGTGACAAAATATATACACGCACTCGTGAAGTTTCACTCGTGAATCCAGGTGGAAGCCATTAGAATTCCCTCCGTGGCCTCGTCGAACCCTCCCGAGGTGAGCAAACACATTCACAAAACATGCCCACGCACTTGTGAAGTTTCACTCGTGAATCCAGGTCGAAGCCATTGGAATTCTCTCTATGGCCCCGTCGAACCCTCCCGAGGTGAGCAAACACATTCACAAAACATACACACCAACCTGTGAAGTTTTTACTCGTGAATCCAGGTCGAAGCCATTGGAATTCCCTCTGTGGCCCCGTTGAACCCTCCCGAGGTGAGCAAAATACATTCACTAAATATACACAGCACTCGTGAATCCAGGTCGAAGCCATTGGAATTCCCTCTGTGGCCCCGTCGGACCCTCCCGAGGTGAGCGAAGCAATCGTGCACAAATAACATATCACACCAAGGATATCCAAATAATTCATCCAGAGGCATCAAACACTTAGCAAAACACCACGTCAACCATAATGCGACGGAAAGTAGCAATACATGTACACACGTATTATCAAGCACAACATCAACACCAAACATATCTAAACAATTGTCAAATCACAACGCACCGAAAAGAGATAATATATGTATATATATTATCAAAACACAACAACAACAACAACAACAACAACAAAAACAACAAGCGAATTCATAGGGTTCACTTAACCATTCACGGAGCACAATATCCACAAAACACACGCGTTTTGAAAGTGAGCCTTTAACGAGGCGAAACCGAATCTTTGAAAACTCATTTCGAACAAACAAACAAACAAACATACCAAGACGATCACCAATCATCATATCCATGAAATAAGAAATGTATGGACAAGGTACTTGCCTCAAAATCGGCACGCAAGTATCCCGACGAACACGGCTCAACCGGAAAGCTTCGAAATGCCCGACGCTGTCGAAAAGGAAGACGACAACGAACGGAGGGGTTCAACTCGGTTTCTTCGCAAGAAACTCGACCCTAACAACATATAATTAATAAATCAATGATCACACGAGGAAGAATAATCGTAGAACGTCCGAAAAACCCTCTATGACATTCTACCGGACACCTTCAAGGCGTCGATCAAGAACTCGACCAAAAAAACCAATCGATACGATCCAACCATGGAATAACAAGGGAAATGATATAATACATCTAAATAATCAATAATCCATCAATAATCTAAGTTATTATGGCTAAAACGGACGAAATCCAACAAAAACCCCAATTTCCCCAAAACTAGATTATCAAGAAATCTAACCTTGATTCGGTAGATCGGAGGAGGTTGTGGGATGATTGATTGATGTTAGAAACTCAAGAACTTCGTGGATTGATAGATAAACAACATCTAATCACATAATCCAAGCCCCATCCGTGGAAGGAAATGAGAGGCATGAGAAAAATGGGTGTAAACACATGCGCTCGACCATATATCTTTGCCCGGCCTTACGAGTAGGCACGCCTGACGGCCGGTCGTCTGTTGGGTCGTCTTGCGCCTTGTCGGCAAACTACGGGGCCTTACGAGCACTGGGCACGAGCACTCGCTCGTGCGTGTGCAGTCAGGGCCGTACGAGCACCGGATCGTGCGCGCAGCTCGTGCGCACTTGGCCGGTCCTTGCCCCACGTGGCCGGCCCGTGCCTAGCCGCCATGACTCGACGACTCGAATTCCCGAAAACGTACGGAACGAACACGACGAATGGTATAACATTCAAAACATGAGTGAAGCACTAAACCAACACATGGTTCCGACAACCCGAAGGTTGAAAGGACGATACCAAGGCAAACACCCCAAAACTTTGGGAAATTACGAAAATGACCCAAAAATTCTGAAATACACGATACACGATCGAAACACCAAATCAAAGCTCGCAACATGAATAATAACATTAAATGAACTTACAAGAAACTCGAAACAACAGTTTTGGACGAGATTCGCAAGAATCGAACTCAAGTGCGGAAAAGCCGCTAAAAAGCACGGAACTCAACAAAACGACACCGAAACGAACTCGGATGACAAAAAGTGCAGAATTAATCATTCTCGGAATGACGAAACGGTCATGAGCGAGTCACCAAAACGGACTTTCGCCGAAAAAAAAAGAAATTATCGGAAATCGAAATTACGGGTATTACAGATTCGAGCCTTTTGTATTCGAAATTGGTTATGACAGCTCCGATTAATTTTTTACTTCTGGATTAAGTCTTGTTGCAACAAGAATTGGATATAATAGCTCCAATTAAACCTATACTTGTTGATTAAGTCTTAATAGGAGATAAGAGCACGTTACATGCATTCAAGTCAGAACTATATAAAAACTCGGGTTTATTGATTAGATCCGAGCCTTTTGCACTCATAATTGGCTATAAAAGTTTCGATTAATCTTTTCTTTGTTGATTAAATCTTGTTGTAGCAAGGATTGGATATAATAGCTCCAATTAAGCCTTTACTTCTTGATTAAGTCTTGTTAATAGGAGGTCAATGAGTTTTTCGGATGCTCTCTCTATCTAGAATTTTTATCCTCCTTCTCTCTACATTGTTCATCTGTTCTTCATCCTTTTTTTTGAATTTTCCGGATGTTATCAGCGTATAACACCAGTAATATTTGCAGTTTCCGCCGCCTCGAGCGGCGGTCTTTCATAATTAATCTGTCCCATGGGAGATAAAATAATCAATTCTGGGGAGAACCCCCGGTCAACCCTCCCGAATTTCAGATCTGTTTCTTTAAAAAACGAGTCGGCCTCATCTGCCCTCAGAGATCTAGATGCATTTTCTATTGAAAACATTATCAATAACCCAAAAAACGGGTGAGACAAATTACTCTTCTCTTCAAAAACCACAAAACCCACTTGCAGTGGGAATAAAATAGCATTGCAAGTTGGACCGTGTGAAATCATAGCACATGAGGCGGCTCTCAATTTCTGTGAAAAAACTCACGCGGCTACCAACTCTACAGATCGAGATTCCTCTGATGTTTTAATTAGATCACTCCAGATAAATAAACAATCTCTCTCTCTCTCTCTTGAGATCACATGGGGCGGCTGCTACTGCCTGTATTGATAATTCAAAATCCACATGCTGTATAATTAAGAAATCTCACGTGGGACCTTGATGGATACCAATTCGAGATGGTAAGTCTCCTAAGAATTAACCAGGAAGAAGAAGGAGTCGTGGGGCAATTTTCTCATATCTTACTTCATGCAATAATTACAATTTAAATACTAACAGAAAGCTAAACCACCAAGCTAAACTTTAGGAAGAATACTTGACTAAAAAAATGTAAACGTGGGTACTAATGCAACTGTGGAAAAACCACTTCTCCTAAATGCATGCATGCACTACTACACATTCAACATACATGACATCATGCGTAGTAGTGGTAAAACAGAATGTGAGACTTCTTCCTAAAGACCAGGTCTCATTCTACATATCGCAAGGGTCGTCTTTTGAGTCGGGTGGGTCGAGTCATGTCTTGCACTTGAGTGTCTTGGACCGTATCAGACCTCCTCTTTCTCTCCACCTACAGAATAATCAGGAGTCCGTTTTCCCCCCTGTGGGAAACCCGATTGTTTCTAACTCCCTCGTGAAAGAGGCGGCCATTTTTTCCGCTGCCAAAATCCCAGGTGCTCTTGGCGGTCGCTCCGGTGCTGCTGTCCCGGTCCTCCATAGCGGTAAGGTTGGCTCAGTTCCGGTGGTCCAAGGCCGTTCGGCGTCCTCTGGTTCGGGTTTGGAGGTCGGGGGCCTCTCCCCTGCGGTTCCTTCTCTGGTAGGTGAAACCCAGGCGGGTCTGGCGGATGTGGTCGGTGCCTCTTCTTTATCTGGCGTTTCGTCTTTCCGCAGCTTTAATTTTTCGGCGGGCGGTGACTCGGTGGTCCCTTCCCCGGTGGTTCCTATTCCTTCGGCACTAGTCGTCATCACTTTGTGTATCCCCAATCTGTCAAATCGTGCGGCGGCTACGCCCTCACCAAAAAATCAAACTTTGAACCCAACACCAATAACTCTCTCCATGGTTCCGGATAACACTCAAAGTCAGATTAAATCACTCGCTAATGAAATCACGGTGCATATTTTTAAATACACCACAGTCGAGGAGGCGAATAATGAGGTTAAAAATAAAGCAGTGACGAAAAACTCTATATCTTCCCGGGTCAACGTGCATCTGGGCAATCCTGGAGAGGGCCCTTCAAAGGATATGCTGGAGGAAGGGGAAATTCCTACGAGTCATATCCCAACGGCCACTAGTGTAATATCCGCAATTTGGATTTCTCGTAATTTTATTTTTTGGCGGAAGTGCATCTTAACGACTCTATTGTTACCGTTTCGTCATTCCGAGAATGATTAATTCTACACTTTTTGTCATCTGAGTTCGTCTCGGTGTCGTTCTGTTGAGTTCCATGTTCTTAAGCGACTTTTCCACGTATGAGTTCGATTTTGTAAAATCACCATTAATTTTTGGAAATTCAAAAAATTCTGAATCTTTTTAATATTATATAGCATCAAGTTAGCTTTCCAATGGTTCAAACGGTGAGTCAATCGGAGTCCGGACGAGGGAGTTATGGTCGAAATAGTTGAGACACACACATGTTGCACTTTTGGCCGACCCGCCTGTACCGGGGGCCGCGGCTCCTGCTGTCAGGGCCGCGGCACACTGCCGAGCACTAGGGATATATTTTGGCCCTGTGCCGCGGCACACTCGGTCGGGCCGCGGCACACAGTGCAGTCTGCACTATATTTTCGTTTTTTTTAGAAGAAAAACTCATTTTTCATCCTACATCCGAGAGAGAGGGTTTGTGGGAGAAATTTTCTTCATCAATCACTTGAATACTCAATTCTTCATCATTTTCATTCGGTTGTGAAGCTCGGATCGTCGATCTAACTCGTGTTCATCGAATCGAAGCGTTTGGATCTTCAAATGTAATATTCCCAAACCTCTTGGATTTCGATTTGTGTTGAGATATGATTTTTTGGACGTTATAATCATGTTGTATGAAGAAATATACATATGATTATGAGTATGTATGAATATTAATCGGATTATTGAAAGGTTATTCAAGAACACTTTGAATATTGAGTTGGATTTGGAGGTTTTCGATTAATTGTTGTTGAAATCACAAATTTGGATATTCATATTGGATTATTGATCGTACTGAAGATGTTTTTTTGGTTTGAAACACTTCTTGGGGATTTGATATTGGTATTATTGAGGTTTGGTTGTAAACAATCGAAGTTTGGCCACAACGTGTTCGATATAATGCCCCAATGAACTTGGTTTAGTCGTATCGACGTTTTGAGTTAGATTATACTCGTGTTTGATTCGTGTGTTGAACCGGATTATTGGTAATTGTGTTATTCAAGGTTTTTCGAGCGACTGACATCTCATTTAGGACGTTCGTGGAAGGACATTCTTCATCGGCGTTGTGTAAGTTAATTCTTACTCGGTTCAAAGGATATTCATTCCTTTCGTTGTTGTTCATTCATAATTATAGTTCATTCATAATGTATTAACCGTATTGAGACTTGTAATTGTCAATTAATCACTTCAGTCACAAGGAACGATGGTTCCAATCATTTCATTGAACTATCATTCATTTCACTGTCATTTCATCTCGGTGAGTCATTGATTTCGATGTCACTTTTGTTATCTCGTGGCATTCCGGGTCATACTGGCATGCCGGTTGGTATGTGTAGGATTTTCATGTCGTGCACATATTAAGTCGTGTGTTGGTTGTTGACCTCACATTGGACTGTGCACACGAGAAGATCACTTTGTGAGACTGATTAGGTACAAGACCACACGTGTATTCGATCGATACTCGATGGTGGCTTGTGCACGGACACATTTCCATCCCGGGCGTAGTGTGGCGCCACCCTTTGAGCCATACCGTTAGTTGATTCATACAGCATGTTTGATTGCATATGTTTTCAACAGGATTGGGTTATAATCTGACCGATTCATTTTTGATCGCATGTGTTCGACGTTTTGAGACTTTGATCGAACTTGTGGTTTATACAGCATATATGATTATATTTATTCAACTGTTGAGGATTGTTTTTCTATGTAACTGACCCCGTTGAGGGATTTTGTTTTTCAGGTCATGGCAAGGATAAGACACGGGAAGAGAACGTTGATGGCGAGGAGTCCCAGTGATACTAGTAGGGTCCCCAGTCCTTTTCATTCACTCGTGTTTACTTTATTTTATTTCCGCTGCAGACTTCCGTTTGAATACTCATTTTATTCAGTGTCGTATGTTTTATCTCCATATAAAATATTCATGTATTCTGTATTATCTTGGGTGTGTTGTATGAAACTCCTAATCAAAGTAATTAATGATGTAATGTAGTTCGGTACTACATTTACCCCGTGTATTTCATTCATTGTCACTCGCCTGGTGGGTCCCAGTCGGGGGTCCACGGCACTGTAATATCCGCCTAGTTTGGGGTGTTACAGAGTTGGTATCGGGGCGTGGTTTTGAATACTACCTTCCAAGTCATGTCTCATTTGAAATCATCGTTCATGAGACTAGTATCATTGGACTTTCGCGTCACGTGTGACCTGTGCAAGAGCCGAGCCATTCAGACCAAAGAACAGTAAGATTTCTTCATTTATCATTTTCATTTTAATCATGTTAATCATGTTAACTCATTAATCACTCAATTCATTTCATCACTCAGTTGTTGATCTTGAGGATCATATCATTAATCTTGTTAACTTGTTCAAGATAATCATTTCAAGAATATCATCAGATAATCATGTCACCTCAGTTAATCATTCATGTAATCACGGTGTTAGAGCGCGTATGCTCATTTTCATCATTTCATGACGTAAATTATAATGCGGTACTCATACGAGATCTATGATTATCATGCGACCTTCCTACTTTAGTATGGAGAGAGCTGTCAGGGGATACACGGGGAGAGGCCGTGGTGCGGGCCGAAATCCGGGAAATAATCACTCACTGCCAGGAAGTCGTACCAGGACTCATCTCGTTCGGAAAATGTTTGGGTTGATCCACTCACTTTTATGCAGATCATGATGACCCATATGCAATTGCTCAATCATCATTGCGCCACTCTGGCCGATTTAATCGAGAGAAGTCTCCCGTGTGAGCCTGCTCCTAAGGAAATTGCTGAGCAACAACCTTCATCTGTCAGCAGGAAATCAACGAAGCGTAATCAGTCCGAAGGCGGTCAGTTTACCTTCAAGAAGCCTCATGCGGGCCATAACATTTCTGAGCGACCTCCTACGGCGCATAATCGTGCGGGATCTCAGTCCCGAGCGGCCAGATCAGCCATCACCTGTTTCAACTGTGGAGTGCCGGGTTATTACAGCACTAAGTGTCTGAAACCGTCTATCACGTGCCATAATTGTGGGATTGTTGGGCATAAGGCCCGTTTTTGCCGAAGGGACTCCAAGCCGACTCGGTAGCATCTCGGGCCCGTGTAATCGGCGACTCGAATCGGCGCTTTGTCGGCGTCGTTTAAGGCAATGAAGCGAATAAAAGCGGAACTCATATTTATCAGACGGGAGCGTCCGGTTCGGGGGCCGGCAAGTCCCGGATTCACGAGATGAAGAGGACCGACGATCCGAAGGCTCGAACGATCTCAGGTATACTCGTAATTTTAGCTCAACCTGTATGTACCCTTTTTGATACTGGTGCACCGCATTCATTCATTTCCGAATCATGTTTGAATAGACTTAACTTGGATAGTCCTATTAATTGTGGGCCTTATATCATTGGTCTACCTGGCGGTAGAAGAATTTTCGAAAATCATGAGGTTTAGAACTGACCGAATTAAGCTTAATGACCGCGAGTGGTTGGTGGACCTAATCGTGGTGGATTTACCTAAGGACGATGTAATATTGGGTATTAGTGGGATGGATCGTCATGATACCATCCTCAATGTTCGTAAGCGTATGGTCACTATCATTTTCGTCGTTGGAGTCGAGTGTGTATTTCAGGAAGGTGATCCCCGTTGTTCCGGAAGAATCATTAATATGATGAAAGCAGTAAAATTACTCAACCAGAGTTGTTCAATCATTTATTATATCATTATCATCGATTGACCGTTCTATGGCAATCGAGATGTTCCATCATTCCTTATATCATTGTCATCGATTGGCCATTCTAAGGCAATCGAGGTGTTCAACCATTCATCGTATCGTTTTCGTCGATTGGCCACTCTCAGACAATCGAGGTGTTTAACCATTCTCGGTATCATTGTTATCGTTTGACGATGTACTCCCAGACGATCTACCTATTTTACCTCCACCGATGGATATGGAATTCACGACAGAGTTGGAGCCTGGTACGTCCCCATTATCGAAGGCACCGTACCGGATGGCCCCGACCGAAATGCAGGAATTGAAGAATCAATTAGAGGATTTGACCGAGAAGGGTTATATCTGACCGAGTGCATCCCCGTGGGGAGCACCAGTGTTGTTTGTCAAGAAGAAGGATGTTTCGTTTCGTGTGTGTATTAATTATCGGGAGTTGAATAGGGTGATGATCAAGAACAAATATCCCTTACCCCGTATTGACGATCTTTTGGATCAACTTCAGGGAGCTTCAGTATTTTCCAAGATCGATTTAAGATCTGTATATCATCAGTTGCAAATCCGAGAGTCGGATATTGCTAGGACGGTGTTCCGAACACGCTATGGTCATTATGAGTTTGTGGTAATGCCGTTTGGGTTAACTAATTCACCTGCGGTATTCATGGAGTTAATGAATCGGGTTTTCATCGACTATTTAGATCGGTTCGTGGTTGTCTTCATTGATGCATTTTAATTTATTCTCGTAACCGGGAAGAGCACGAGTTTCACATTTATTAGGTTCTCGACATGTTGAGATAAGAGCAACTTTATGGAAAGTTTTCCAAATGTGAATTCTGGATGTCCGAAGTGACGTTTCTCGGACATGTAATTTCATCAGACGGAGTTCGTGTCGATCCTCAGAAGACGGAGGCTATCCAAGATTGGTTACCTCCGAAGAATGTTAAGGAAATCCAAAGCTTTCTCGGATTAGCTGGTTATTTTCGGCGTTTTGTGGAAGGATTTTCTAAGATCGCTCAACCAATGACAAACCTTTTGCGAAAGGATAAGGAATACATGTGGTCCGACGCGTGTCAGCGGAGTTTTGAGGAACTCAAGAGCCGGTTAATTTCAGCACCTGTCCTTTCTTTACCGCAAGGGACAGAAGGATTTCTGGTATATAGTGATGCGTCCGGACGGGGTCTCGGATGTGTATTAATGCAGGACGGGAAGGTTATTGCCTATGCTTCACGGCAATTGAGACCTTACGAGGTTAATTATCCGACCCACAACATAGAGCTAGCAGCCGTGGTTTTCGCGTTGAAGATTTGGCGTCATTACCTTTATGGCATCACCTGTCAGATATTCACCGATCATAAGAGTTTGAAGTATATATTTACTCAGAAGGAGTTAAATATGCGACAGAGGCGGTGGTTGGAACTAATCAAAGATTATGATATCGAGATCCTGTACCACACGGGTAAGGCAAACGTGGTTGCCGATGCCTTGAGTCGTACGTCCGTTCAGGAGCAAATTCTTGCTTGTTTAACAGTTCAGAAGAAGCTTCAGCAGGAATTTCTTAGACCCGAGATTGAGGTCTGGCTTCAGCGAGTGCAAGGGCAACTTTGCATGTTAGAGATTTCATCGCCACTTGAGGAGGCGATCAGAGTGAATCAGGGTTCATACCCATCATTGTTACGCATCCGTGAGGATGTGGCTCAAGGGGAAGCCCCGGGATTTGTGGTCCACGAGGATGGACTTTTACGATTTAAGAATCGGTTATGCGTACCGGCGAATGACGAGTTGAAAAACTCGATTTTTAGAGAAGCTCATGCTACCCCTTACTCCATTCATCCGGGGTCCAGTAAGATGTACAAAGTCTTTAAACAAAATTACTGGTGGAGTAATATTGTTGCGATATTTCCTACACGCAAGTGCACGTCATCGTTTACAAGTAATAAAGTGATAAGTAGAGTATCGTTCCCACGAGGATTGAATCTCTAACTACCGATTTTTTCGTATTCCAATTTTATCTGAACAATCGAATTTGGGTTTTGCGATTAATAACTGAAAGAATTACTAAAAGACTAAGCAGTAGAAAATAATATCTTGGATAAAAGAAATCGAATGATGAATAAGTCTAGGGTTCTGAATCCACCTTAGTTTATCCGAATTTACTCTCGATTATCCGTAATAAATAATTTTCCCAATTTATTGAAGGCGAAGATTGCTAATATATTCTACCGCCTCTCCCGAGGTCAATAGATTTATCTAAAGGCGAATAACGCACTCTATCCCTAGGTGAATTAATTCGTCGATAGACAAAAAGCATGAAATCTCCTAAAGGCCACGTAGTTCCTATGAGTATATTCCTATCTCACAGAATAAAACGGTCCTCACCAATAGTTCCTCACCAAATCTCCTCTCCCGATTCGAAGTGAATGATTAAATCAATACAACTATTGGCCAGATAATTGCAAGCATTAAACATAATTGGGAAAACTCAATAAAAAGGTAATAAATTGGATAATCTCAATCAATTCGTCAAAACAAAGGTTTCATCAAAACCCTAGATTAGGGCTTTAGCCTGACATACTAAAAACTGAAAATACAGAATAAATAAATGGAAGCATAAAATTCAAACGCAGATGAAGCTCGGATTCCTCCGTTCTTCAGCTTCCGCCTTCTGCCCTTGAAGTCTTCTGCTTCCCTCTTCTTCTGCCGTCTCCAAGCTTAAGCTCTCCAAGATTCAAGATCCAAAAGTTTCCAGATGATTTAATTAGGGTCTTAAACCCTATTTATAGCTCAGCACATCCACAAATCGCGTCCGTATTAGTCGGTCGAAAACTGGCTTCGAAACGGCCCAAAATCCGCGCGGGCATACAGAAACCGCCAAGTGTGCCGCGGCTCACTAAACCTGTGCCGCGGCACATCGCCTTCAGCTGAATGCCTGGGCGTTAATTAATTCTTCTGTGCCGCGGCTCACCTGGGCTGTGCCGCGGCACAGAGTACAGGTTACTCTGCCTTCGGCTGGGTGTCTTCCTGTGCCGCGGCTCAGCTTCCTTGTGCCGCGGCTCATAGTCCAGATTTGCCGTTTTCGCCCGTTTTGCCTCGTTTTAGCTTCCGGACTTCAATTTCCTGTCAATCATACAAAATTAAGGCATTAAAAGCTCATTTAGACAATTTCACTCACCAAAACACTACAGAATAATGATAAATAAGCGTATAAAAATACGCCTAACAAATATGAAGCGGGAAGTCGCGGAATTTGTTTCGAGATGTTTGACCTATCAGCAAGTCAAGATAGAACATCAGCGACCGACGGGTATGCTGAAAACTCTCCCTATTCCAGAATGGAAATGGGAAGATATTTCAATGGACTTCATCACGAGTTTGCCGACGAGTCGTCGTGGCATGAATACAATCTGGATAATTGTGGATCGCCTAGCTAAATCAGCTCATTTCCTTGAGATTATGGATACTTGGGGTCCCGAGAGACTTGCCCAGTTGTTCATCAAAGAAATAGTGAGATTGCACGGTACTCCTAAGAGTATCGTTTCTGATCGTGACGGGCGATTCGTGTCTCATTTTTGGAAATCAGTTCATCGTGCCATGGGAACTTAGCCTAATTTCAGCACATCTTTTCATCCCGAGTCCGACGGACAATCAGAGAGGACTATTCAGACATTGGAGGACATGTTGAGGGCATGCGTCCTCGATTGGAAAAACGATTGGGAAGCCCAACTACCATTGATCGAGTTCACGTATAATAATAGTTGGCATGCTTCGATTAAGATGGCACCTTACGAGGCCTCGTCGTTGTCGATCTCCTTTGTATTGGGATGACTTATCAGAATCAATCGCCACTGAGCCCGATATGCTTATAGCCACCCATGAGAAGGTAGCTTTGATCAAGAGTCATTTGTTGACCGCTCAGAGTCGATAGAAATCTTATGCAGACAATCGTCGCCGACCATTAGAGTTCGAGACAGGTGACCACGTGTTGGTCAAGGTATCCCCGAGTTGAGGTATCTTCCATTTCGGGAAGCGGGGAAAGTTGAGTCCAAGATTTATTGGACCGTTTGAGATTTTGGAACGAGTAGGCAGGCTAGCTTATCGATTGGCCTTACCTCCGGCGTTGAGCCGAATTCATTATGTGTTTCACGTATCTCAGTTGCGGAAGTATATTGCCGACCCTAGCCACATACTTCAGTTTGATGAAATCAAGATAAGATGATCATACGTATGAGGAGCATACCGTACGAATCTTAGTACGGCGAATCAAACAGTTGAGGAACAAGACAATCCCTTGGTTAAATTAAGTAGTCGAGTCACGAAGTCGAAGAGGCTACTTGGGAAATCGAGGATAGTATGCGGAAGAGTTATTCCGATTTGTTTCACCCTTAGTTTCGAGAATGAAACTATTTTTAAGGGGGGGAGTATGTAATACCCGCTTGTGAATTCATTCATTTTTCATTCAGTAATTGTCACTCAGTGGATTTTCACTCATTATTAATCATTCATCATTCATGTTAATTCATTCGTGTTCACCGTTCGGACTAATGTTGAGTCGTGTATTGATATCGTTCATTGTTTCAACCTTGCTTGAGAATCGAGATGAGAATATTATCTTGATCGTTATAATTACTTCATTAATCGATGTTGATATTGGAGTTCATTCCATTTCAAATTTCCTTCTTGTTCGAATCATGATATTGTTGGGTACATTTGCGGTTCTTGTGTATCTCGTTGAGTTTTTTTTCTAGCGGGATATTGCTTCTCTCTACTTGTTTTAAGTTTCGGGATGAAACTTCTTTTAAGGAGGGTAGTATGTAATATCCGCAATTTGGATTTCTGGTAATTTTATTTTTTGGCGGAAGTCCATCTTAGAGACTCTATTGTTACCATTTCGTCATTCCGGTAATTATGATTAATTCTACACTTTTTGTCATCCGAGTTCGTCTCGGTGTCGTTTTGTTGAGTTCCGTGTTCTTAAGCGACTTTTCCACGTATGAGTTCGACTTTGTAAAATCACCATTAATTTTTGGAAACTCAAAAAATTCTGAATCTTTTCAATATTATAGAGCATCAAGTTAGCTTTCCAATGGTTCAAACGTTGAGTCAATCGGAGTCCGGAAGAGGGAGTTATGGTCGAAATAGCTGAGACACACACATGTTGCAGTTTTGGCCGACCTGCCTGTACCGGGGGCCGCGGCTCCTGCCGGCAGGGCCGCGGCACACAGCCAAGTCACTATCGTGGCACACTCGGCCGGGCCGCGACACACTGCCGAGCACTGGGGGCAGATTTTGGCCCTGTGCCGCGGCACACTCGGCCGGGCCGCGGCACACAGTGCAGTCTGCACTATATTTTCGTTTCTGAGAAGAAAAACTCATTTTTCATCCTATATCCGAGAGAGAGGGTTTGTGGGAGAAATTTTCTTCATCAATCACTTGAATACTCGATTCTTCATCATTTTCATTCGGTTGTGAAGCTCGGATCGTCGATCTAACTCGTGTTCATCTAATCGAAGTGTTTGGATCTTCAAAGGTAATATTCCCAAACCTCTTGGATTTCGATTTGTGTTGAGATATGATGTTTTGGACGTTATAATCATGTTGTATGAAGAAAGATACATATGATTATGAGTATGTATGAATATTCATCGGATTATTGAAAGGTTCTTCAAGAACACTTTGAATATTGAGTTGGATTTGGGGGTTTTCGATTAATTGTTGTTGAAATCACGAATTTGGATATTCATATTGGATTATTAGTCATATTGAAGATGTTTTGTTGGTTTGAAACACTTCTTGGGGATTTGATATTGGTATTATTGAGGTTTGGTTGTAAACAATCGAAGTTTGGCCACAACGTGTTCGATATAATGCCCCAATGAACTTAGTTTAGTCGTATCGACGTTTTGAGTTAGATTATACTCGTGTTTGATTCGTGTGTTGAACCGGATTATTGGTAATTGTGTTATTCAAGGTTGTTCGAGCGACTGACATCTCATTTAGGACGTTGTTCGTGGAAGGACATTCTTCATCGGCGTGTAAGTTAATTCTTACTCGGTTAAAAGGATATTCATTCGTTTTGTTGTTGTTCATTCATAATTATAGTTCATTCATAATGTATTAACCGTATTGAGACTTGTAATTGTCAATTAATCACTTCAGTCACAAGGAACGACGGTTCCAATCATTTCATTGAGCTATCATTCATTTCACTGTCATTTCATCTCGGTGAGTCATTATTGATTTCGATGTCACTTTTGTTATCTCGTGGCATTCCGGGTCATACTGGCGTGCCGGTTGGTATGTGTAGGATTTTCATGTCGGGCACATATTAAGTCGTGTGTTGGTTGTTGGCCTCACATTGGGTATGCGCACGAGATGATCACTTCGTGAGACTGATTAGGTACAAGACCACACGTGTATTCGATCGATACTCGATGGTGGCTTGTGCACGGACACATTTCCATCCCGGGCGTAGTGTGGCGCCACCCTTTGAGCCGTACCGTTAGTTGATTCATACAACATGTTTGATTGCGTATGTTTTCAACAAGATTGTGTTATAATCTGACCGATTCACTTTTGATTGCATGTGTTCGACGTTTTGAGACTTTGATCGAACTTGTGGTTTATACAGCATATATGATTATGTTTATTCAACTCTTGAGGATTGTTGTTCTGTGTAACTGACCCCGTTGGGGGATTTTGTTTTTCAGGTTATGGCAAGGCTAAGGCACGGGAAGAGAACGTTGACGGCGAGTAGTCCCAGTGATACTAGTAGGGGGCCCCAGTCCTTTTCATTCACTCGTGTTTTCTTTATTTTATTTCCGCTGCAAACTTCCGTTTGAATACTCATTTTATTCAGTGTCATATGTTTTATCTCCATATAAAATATACATGTATTCTGTATTATCTTGGGTGTGTTGTATGAAACTCCTCATCGGAGTAATTAATGATGTAATGTGGTTCGGTACTACATTTACCCTGTGTATTTCATTCATTGTCACTCGCCTGGTGGGTCCCAGTCGGGGATCCACGGCACTGTAATATCCGCCTAGTTTGGGGTGTTACAACTAGAGTGTCCCATATCGCATCCAAGTCATACTGTGATGCCATCTCATTGGAGGATAGCGATGACACTAGATTTGGTACTGTGGACTTCTCAGACTCCATCACGACGGCCATCTTCTCAAAGACGGAATGCGATATAGTTTCCGAGTTCTACAGATTTGCTCTCATTGACAAATTCACGTACGGTAAACCATCTAATCAGGTAATATCCCAGCAATTTAAAGCCGATGGTTTGGGTTTGTGTTTAGTGCAGTTCGTGAATGGGAATCACGTGCTTATCAATTTATCTTGCAAATCTCTGTGTGATAAACTTTGGATGAAAAAGGAATATAATTTTGCAGGATTTCCCATGAGATTGTTCCAGTGGTCACCAACTTTCGATTTCAAACATGAACCGGCCTTAGTGCCAGTGTGGTTTAAAATTCATGCTTTACCCTCACAATGGTTTGATTTACGCTCTCTTAAAACCATAGCCAGCCTTGTTGGCACGTTTGTGAATGTTGATGATTTCACACTTAAGGACCAAAATGAATTTTGCTAGATTATGTGTTGTTATCAATTTGGAAGAACACATTACTAAAAAAATTAATCTACAAGTGGAGGATGTTAAAACCGAATATGACATAGAATTTGAAAAATACCAAAATATTGCCGGACTTTAAACATATTGGCCATGACATAGTAGAGTGTTACATCAAAAACCCGACTTTATAACTCTTGTTTTCACTCATAAAAACACAGGTAAAAATGTGAAGTCTACTATCAAGTTATTACTATCCAAAATCGATAAACGAGGGTTTTGTGATGGTCAATAAGTCCAAAAAATTCGGCAATCTTAACATCACCGCCCTGAATTGGCCAAATCGACTCATAAAATAAATTTCAAACTCTTGCCGATTTACAAGAATCGAGAGGACTACACCTGTGTTTCGGGGTTATTCAAATCGATGTCTCTAACAAAACCGGATGAAACATAATCGTGGAAGTATAGGAACCGAAAATCGCCCAAAATCATATCCCCAAAACCTAAAACCTACCGTCCTCCCACTCGAAAAAATGGATGAGGCCTCTAACCAAGGCAATTCATCTCCCGATAAAATGGTCGCCGAGGATTCTGGCATCTCTGCCGAGATGGATAATTTTGTTGAGGGCAACAGAACAGATTTAATTGTATTTAAACCATCAGATTTTGTTGTGCACGATATTGCTAACCATGAAACTCTTGTTGATGTCAGGGTCTCCAGCATGGACTCCCCACTCGAGAAATATGAAGAGGGCAATGATTGTGTTTCTAAATCTAACAATGATTTTGATTCTGATACAGGAGGAGGGTCCGACAGGTCCACTAACTCCAAAAAATCTGTTCAAGTGTTTTCCCTTTCGGAGAACAATGACGCATGTTCTGATTTTGATGAGACTAAGTTTACCAAAGTGAATACTAAAAATAAAACCATCATCTCTGGTAAGTAGAGGCTTACTAAAAATAAACCCAAACTAATAATGTTCCAAAAAGGAGGACTAGCAGTAGTGCTTTACCACTCGATGATTAGTACATTTTTTTTAGAATATTAGAGGTATTGGGAACAAACCTGCCCTAAATAAAATCAGAATGTTAAAAAGAAAACACACGTTTAACATTTTGGCTCTCATTGAACCAAAAGTAAAGTTGGACTCTAATTTTTTTCTAAAACGGTTTGGGTTTTCTAATGTTTGTGCCAATGTTAGTAACCATATCTGGCTTTTCTCTGAACCTGATGTTCAAATTAATATTTTACAAAATAAGGAGCAGTTGCTTCATGTCGAAGTTGTATGTGCTTCCCTTCCCAACCCTTTTTTATTAACTGTGGTTTATGGTAGAAATTCCAAACTCGAGAGAAGGGACCTTTGGGATGATCTTCTCTCCGTCAGTCAAAGCCAGATTCCTTGGATGGTTGGGGGAGATTTCAACATTATCCTCCAACCGGACGAGAAAAAAGGGGGGGTTGTCCCACCCCACTCCACTCGAGACTCTTCTTGATTAAGTCTTGTTAATAGGAGATAAGACGATGCTACATGCATTCGAGTCAGAACTCTATGAAAACTCGGGTTTATTGATTAGATTCAAGCATTTTGTACTCAGAATTAGCTATAACATCTCCGATTAATCTTTTCTTTCTTGATTAAGTCTTGTTGTAGCAAGGATTCGCTATAATAGCTCCGATTAAGCCTTTACTTCTTGATTAAGTCTTGTTAATAGGAGATAAGACCACGTTACATGCATTCGAGTCGGAACTTTATGAAAACTCGGGTTTATTGATTAGATTCGACCCTTTTGTACTCAGAATTGGCTATAACAGCTCCGATTAATCTTTTCTTTCTTGATTAAGTCTTGTTAATAGGAGGAGGTCGAATCTCTCTCTACATGTTTTTTCTCTCCCTTCTCTCTAGATTTTTCTTCCGCTGTTCTTGATGTTCTTCATATATGTTAGCCGTTATCAGCCTTGATATTGATAACATTCATTTTATTTCTTTCTCCGCCGCCTAGTGCGGCGGTCCATGCCTAGATATCTCCATTGCCTTATGGCATATAAAATTATTTCTTATGGGGATACTCCCATACATCTATCTTGCAATCGATAACAATAATACGGATGGGATTTCTCCCGGATCTCAAATAATATTAATTTGACCGCCTGTGCTTCAAATCGAATCTCACGCGAGATGTTCATAATAAAAATCATTATTAATGGCACCAAGACAAATCGATTTCAGATCTGCATCTTCAAAAATGAGTCGTCCTCGGTTTCCCGGACATTTAATATTATTATTCAAAATGAACAGGGCGGCTCGAGATTCTGTTTCCCATGATCTTCGAGTTTCAAATATTAATCAAGAAAACAAAATTCATCTAGCCAAGAAAATAACACATGGCGGTGATGCTTTTAATAAAACAAATCCTCGGCTCAGCTTGTTAATAAAACAAATCCTCAGATGCTCCTCTCTTGAAGTCACGTGGGCTGGCCCAATCTTGTCATATTATTAATTCACAGAAGACCTGGAGTGCGGACAAAAAATTTATTTCTCATGGCCCGGCTGCAGCTGCATGTATTGACATTTCAACCTTCATCGATGCTCCAGAAAAAAATCAACAAGTTCCTTCTCATCTACTTGGGCGATTCTTCCTTCGCGGTCGATGCTCCAGTCTTCAGTGCGAGGCCGTCCATTTTCTCGGTGGATTTGGTGGCTCGGTTTTCTCCTCCGGATCCTCCCCGTGTTTGTCTTCTTGGTCTCGGTTCATCGATGGTCGAGTCGTTATCTGCGGCGGTTGGGGGTCTTTGTGTAATACCGGTTGTAATTTAGTCTTTATCATTCAAGAATTTCATTCGGTAATTGTCACTATGTAATTTTTCACTTGTTAATAATCATTCATCCGTGTTCACCGTTTGGAATAACTTCGAGTTGTGTATCGATATTGCTCATTGTTTCAACCTTACTCGGGAGAGACAAGAGTATTATCTCGATTGTTGTAATTGATTCATTAGCCGATGTTGGCATTGGAATTCATGTCATTTCAAATCTCTTCATTGTTCAAATCGTGTTTTTGTTGGACGAACCCTTGTAATCATTGCTTGGAACCACCATTTTGGGGTTTTCGCACTTCCATTTCGTGTTATTGTTTCCCAAATATTGATTCATATTGTTTCTTTCCCTTCCCGGGTCATTTTTCTTCATTTTAGGACCCAAGGGGGGTGTGGGCCGCGGCATAAAGAGTGTGCGCCACGGCACACACATTTTCCAATTTTTGGCCCAGCAGCCTGTACTGTAAGCCGCGGCTCATGCCGACAGGGCCGCGGCACACCCGTCCGGGCCGCGGCACACTTGTGTTGCAATTGTTTTAGCCGACCCATCTGTACTGTGAGCCGCGGCACATTAAATCCGGCCGCGGCACACCGCGATCACGGGGCAATTTTGGCCTGTCTTGCGGCACACAAAGGCGATCTGCACTATATTTTCGTTTCGAGAAGAAAACTCATTTTCATCCTATATCCGAGAGAGAGGTTTGTGGGAGAAATTTTCTTCATCAATCACTTGAATACTCGATTCTTCATCATTTTCATTCGGTTGTGAAGCTCGGATCGTCGATCTAACTCGTGTTCATCTAATCGAAGTGTTTGGATCTTCAAAGGTAATATTCCCAAACCTCTTGGATTTCGATTTGTGTTGAGATATGATGTTTTGGACGTTATAATCATGTTGTATGAAGAAAGATACATATGATTATGAGTATGTATGAATATTCATCGGATTATTGAAAGGTTCTTCAAGAACACTTTGAATATTGAGTTGGATTTGGGGGTTTTCGATTAATTATTGTTGAAATCACGAATTTGGATATTCATATTGGATTATTAGTCATATTGAAGATGTTTTGTTGGTTTGAAACACTTCTTGGGGATTTGATATTGGTAGTATTGAGGTTTGGTTGTAAACAATCGAAGTTTGGCCACAACGTGTTCGATATAATGCCCCAATGAACTTAGTTTAGTCGTATCGACGTTTTGAGTTAGATTATACTCGTGTTTGATTCGTGTGTTGAACCGGATTATTGGTAATTGTGTTATTCAAGGTTGTTCGAGCGTGACATCTCATTTAGGACGTTGTTCGTGGAAGGACATTCTTCATCGGCGTGTAAGTTAATTCTTACTCGGTTAAAAGGATATTCATTCGTTTTGTTGTTGTTCATTCATAATTATAGTTCATTCATAATGTATTAACCGTATTGAGACTTGTAATTGTCAATTAATCACTTCAGTCACAAGGAACGACGGTTCCAATCATTTCATTGAGCTATCATTCATTTCACTGTCATTTCATCTCGGTGAGTCATTATTGATTTCGATGTCACTTTTGTTATCTCGTGGCATTCCGGGTCATACTGGCGTGCCGGTTGGTATGTGTAGGATTTTCATGTCGGGCACATATTAAGTCGTGTGTTGGTTGTTGGCCTCACATTGGACTGTGCGCACGAGATGATCACTTCGTGAGACTGATTAGGTACAAGACCACACGTGTATTCGATCGATACTCGATGGTGGCTTGTGCACGGACACATTTCCATCCCGGGCGTAGTGTGGCACCACCCTTTGAGCCGTACCGTTAGTTGATTCATACAACATGTTTGATTGCGTATGTTTTCAACAAGATTGTGTTATAATCTGACCGATTCACTTTTGATTGCATGTGTTCGACGTTTTGAGACTTTGATCGAACTTGTGGTTTATACAGCATATATGATTATGTTTATTCAACTCTTGAGGATTGTTGTTCTGTGTAACTGACCCCGTTGGGGGATTTTGTTTTTCAGGTTATGGCAAGGCTAAGGCACGGGAAGAGAACGTTGACGGCGAGTAGTCCCAGTGATACTAGTAGGGGGCCCCAGTCCTTTTCATTCACTCGTATTTTCTTTATTTTATTTCATTGAGACTTAGTTTGAATACTCATTTTATTCAGTGTCATATGTTTTATCTCCATATAAAATATACATGTATTCTGTATTATTTTGAGTGTGTTGTATGAAACTCCTCATCGGAGTAATTAATGATGTAATGTGGTTCGGTACTACATTTACCCTGTGTATTTCATTCATTGTCACTCGCCTGGTGGGTCCCAGTCGGGGATCCACGGCACTGTAATATCCGCCTAGTTTGGGGTGTTACAACTAGAGTGTCCCATATCGCATCCAAGTCATACTGTGATGCCATCTCATTGGAGGATAGCGATGACACTAGATTTGGTACTCTGGACTTCTCAGACTCCATCACGACGGCCATCTTCTCAAAGACGGAATGCGATATAGTTTCTGAGTTCTACAGATTTGCTCTCATTGACAAATTCACGTACGGTAAACCATCTAATCAGGTAATATCCCAGCAATTTAAAGCCGATGGTTTTGGATTGTGTAAAGTGCATTTCCTGAATGGGAAACACGTGCTTATCAATTTAACTTGCAAAACTCTTTGTGATAAACTTTGGATGAAAAAGGAATATAATTTTGCAGGATTTCCCATGAGATTGTTCCAGTGGTCACCAACTTTCGATTTCAAACATGAACCGGCCTTAGTGCCAGTGTGGTTTAAAATTCATGCTTTACCCTCACAATGGTTTGATTTACGCTCTCTTAAAACCATAGCCAGCCTTGTTGGCACGTTTGTGAATGTTGATGATTTCACACTTAACCGGACCAAAATGAATTTTGCTAGATTATGTGTTGTTATCAATTTGGAAGAACACATTACTAAAAAAATTAATCTACAAGTGGAGGATGTTAAAACTGAATATGACATAGAATTTGAAAAAATACCAAAATATTGCCAGCACTTTAAACATATTGGCCATGACATAGTAGAGTGTTACATCAAAAACCCAGCTTTATAACCTGCTGTTTTCACTCATAAAAACCTGGGTAAAAATGTGAAGTCTACTACCAAGTTATTACTATCCAAAATCAGATAAACGAGGGTTTTGTGATGGTCAATAAGTCCAAAAAAAATTCTGGCAATCTTAACAGTCACCGCCCTGAATTGGCCAAATCTGACTCATAAAATAAATTTCAAACTCTTGCTGATTTACAAGAATCAGAGGACTACACCTGTGTTTCGGGTTATTCAAATCGATGTCTCTAACAAAAACCGATGAAACATAATCGTGGAAGTATAGGAACCGAAAATCCGCCCAAAATCATATCCCCAAAACCTAAAACCTCTGTCCTCCCACTCGAAAAAATGGATGAGGCCTCTAACCAAGGCAATTCATCTCCCGATAAAATGGTGCCGCCGAGGATTCTGGCATCTCTGCCGAGATGGATAATTTTGTTGAGGGCAACAGAACAGATTTAATTGTATTTAAACCATCAGATTTTGTTGTGCACGATATTGCTAACCATGAAACTCTTGTTGATGTCAGGGTCTCCAGCATGGACTCCCCACTCGAGAAATATGAAGAGGGCAATGATTGTGTTTCTAAATCTAACAATGATTTTGATTCTGATACAGGAGGAGGGTCCGACAGGTCCACTAACTCCAAAAAATCTGTTCAAGTGTTTTCCCTTTCGGAGAACAATGACGCATGTTCTGATTTTGATGAGACTAAGTTTACCAAAGTGAATACTAAAAATAAAACCATCATCTCTGGTAAGTAGAGGCTTACTAAAAATAAACCCAAACTAATAATGTTCCAAAAAGGAGGACTAGCAGTAGTGCTTTACCACTCGATGATTAGTACATTTTTTTTAGAATATTAGAGGTATTGGGAACAAACCTGCCCTAAATAAAATCAGAATGTTAAAAAGAAAACACACGTTTAACATTTTGGCTCTCATTGAACCAAAAGTAAAGTTGGACTCTAATTTTTTTCTAAAACGGTTTGGGTTTTCTAATGTTTTGCCAATGTTAGTAACCATATCTGGCTTTTCTCTGAACCTGATGTTCAAATTAATATTTTACAAAATAAGGAGCAGTTGTTTCATGTCGAAGTTGTATGTGCTTCCCTTCCCAACCCTTTTTTATTAACTGTGGTTTATGGTAGAAATTCCAAACTCGAGAGAAGGGACCTTTGGGATGATCTTCTCTTCGTCAGTCAAAGCCAGATTCCTTGGATGGTTGGGGGAGATTTCAACATTATCCTCCAACCGGACGAGAAAAAAGGGGGGGTTGTCCCACCCCACTCCACTCGAGACTCTTCTTGATTAAGTCTTGTTAATAGGAGATAAGACGATGCTACATGCATTCGAGTCAGAACTCTATGAAAACTCGGGTTTATTGATTAGATTCAAGCATTTTGTACTCAGAATTAGCTATAACATCGCCGATTAATCTTTTCTTTCTTGATTAAGTCTTGTTGTAGCAAGGATTCGCTATAATAGCTCCGATTAAGCCTTTACTTCTTGATTAAGTCTTGTTAATAGGAGATAAGACCACGTTACATGCATTCGAGTCGGAACTTTATGAAAACTCGGGTTTATTGATTAGATTCGACCCTTTTGTACTCAGAATTGGCTATAACAGCTCCGATTAATCTTTTCTTTCTTGATTAAGTCTTGTTAATAGGAGGAGGTCGAATCTCTCTCTACATGTTTTTTCTCTCCCTTCTCTCTAGATTTTTCTTCCGCTGTTCTTGATGTTCTTCATATATGTTAGCCGTTATCAGCCTTGATATTGATAACATTCATTTTATTTCTTTCTCCGCCGCCTAGTGCGGCGGTCCATGCCTAGATATCTCCATTGCCTTATGGCAGATAAAATTATTTCTTATGGGGATACTCCCCATACATCTATCTTGCAACCGATAACAATAATACAGATGGGATTTCTCCCCGGATCTCAAATAATATTAATTGATCGCCTGTGCTTCAAATCGAATCTCACGCGAGATGTTCATAATAAAAATCATTATTAATGGCACCAAAGACAAATCGATTTCAGATCTCATCTTCAAAAATGAGTCGTCCTCGGTTTCCCAGACGTTTAATATTATTATTCAAAATGAACAGGCGGCTCGAGATTCCTGTTTCCCGCAGATCTTCGTGTTTCAAATATTAATCAAGAAAACAAAATTCATCTAGCCAAGAAAATAACACATGGGGCGGTGATGCTTTTAATAAAACAAATCCCTCGGCTCAGCTTGTTAATAAAACAAATCCTCGATGCTCCTCTCTTGAAGTCACGTGGTGGCCCAATCTTGTCATATTATTAATTCACGAAGACACGGAGTGCGGACAAAAATTTATTTCTCATGGCATTTGCGGTGCATGTATTGACATTTCAACCTTCATCGATGCTCCGTAAAAATCAACAAGTTCCTTCTCATCTACTTGTTGCGATTCTTCCTTCGCGGTCGATGCTCCAGTCTTCAGTGCGAGGCCGTCCATTTTCTCGGTGGATTTGGTGGCTCCGGTTTTCTCCTCCGGATCCTCCCCGTGGTACTCTTTGCCGGTCTCGGTTCATCGATGGTCGAGTCGTTATCTGCGGCGGTTGGGGGTCTTTGTGTAATACCGGTTGTAATTTAGTCTTTATCATTCAAGAATTTCATTCGGTAATTGTCACTATGTAATTTTTCACTTGTTAATAATCATTCATCCGTGTTCACCGTTTGGAATAACTTCGAGTTGTGTATCGATATTGCTCATTGTTTCAACCTTACTCGAGACGACAAGAGTATTATCTCGATTGTTGTAATTGATTCATTAGCCGATGTTGGCATTGGAATTCATGTCATTTCAAATCTCTTCATTGTTCAAATCGTGTTTTTGTTGGACGAACCCTTGTAATCATTGCTTGGAACCACCATTTTGGGGTTTTCGCACTTCCATTTCGTGTTATTGTTTCCCAAATATTGATTCATATTGTTTCTTTCCCTTCCCGGGTCATTTTTCTTCATTTTAGGACCCAAGGGGGGTGTGGGCACAGATAAAGAGTGTGCGCCACGGCACACACATTTTCCAATTTTTGGCCCAACAGCCTGTACTGTAAGCCGCGGCTCATGCCGACAGGGCCGCGGCACACCCGTCCGGGCCGCGGCACACTTGTGTTGCAATTGTTTTAGCCGACCCATCTGTACTGTGAGCCGCGGCACATTCGTCCGGGCCGCGGCACACTGCCGATCGCTGGGGGCAATTTTGGCCCTGTGCCGCGGCACACAGTGCAGTCTGCACTATATTTTCGTTTCTGAGAAGAAAAACTCATTTTTCATCCTATATCCGAGAGAGAGGGTTTGTGGGAGAAATTTTCTTCATCAATCACTTGAATACTCGATTCTTCATCATTTTCATTCGGTTGTGAAGCTCGGATCGTCGATCTAACTCGTGTTCATCTAATCGAAGTGTTTGGATCTTCAAAGGTAATATTCCCAAACCTCTTGGATTTCGATTTGTGTTGAGATATGATGTTTTGGACGTTATAATCATGTTGTATGAAGAAAGATACATATGATTATGAGTATGTATGAATATTCATCGGATTATTGAAAGGTTCTTCAAGAACACTTTGAATATTGAGTTGGATTTGGGGGTTTTCGATTAATTGTTGTTGAAATCACGAATTTGGATATTCATATTGGATTATTAGTCATATTGAAGATGTTTTGTTGGTTTGAAACACTTCTTGGGGATTTGATATTGGTAGTATTGAGGTTTGGTTGTAAACAATCGAAGTTTGGCCACAACGTGTTCGATATAATGCCCCAATGAACTTAGTTTAGTCGTATCGGCGTTTTGAGTTAGATTATACTCGTGTTTGATTCGTGTGTTGAACCGGATTATTGGTAATTGTGTTATTCAAGGTTGTTCGAGCCCGACATCTCATTTAGGGCGTGGTTCGTGGAAGGACATTCTTCATCGGCGTGTAAGTTAATTCTTACTCGGTTAAAAGGATATTCATTCGTTTTGTTGTTGTTCATTCATAATTATAGTTCATTCATAATGTATTAACCGTATTGAGACTTGTAATTGTCAATTAATCACTTCAGTCACAAGGAACGACGGTTCCAATCATTTCATTGAGCTATCATTCATTTCACTTTGTCATTTCATCTCGGTGAGTCATTATTGATTTCGATGTCACTTTTGTTATCTCGTGGCATTCCGGGTCATACTGGCGTGCCGGTTGGTATGTGTAGGATTTTCATGTCGGGCACATATTAAGTCGTGTGTTGGTTGTTGGCCTCACATTGGACTGTGCGCACGAGATGATCACTTCGTGAGACTGATTAGGTACAAGACCACACGTGTATTCGATCGATACTCGATGGTGGCTTGTGCACGGACACATTTCCATCCCGGGCGTAGTGTGGCGCCACCCTTTGAGCCGTACCGTTAGTTGATTCATACAACATGTTTGATTGCGTATGTTTTCAACAAGATTGTGTTATAATCTGACCGATTCACTTTTGATTGCATGTGTTCGACGTTTTGAGACTTTGATCGAACTTGTGGTTTATACAGCATATATGATTATGTTTATTCAACTCTTGAGGATTGTTGTTACGTATGGCCCGTTGGGGATTTTGTTTTTCGTGTTATGGCAAGGCTAAGGCACGGAAGAGAACGTTGACGCGAGTAGTCCCAGTGATACTAGTAGGGGGCCCTACCTTTTCATTCACTCGTGTTTTCTTTATTTTATTTCACGCAGACTTAGTTTGAATACTCATTTTATTCGGTGTCATATGTTTTATCTCCATATAAAATATACATGTATTGTATTATCTTGGGTGTGTTGTATGAAACTCCTCATCGGAGTAATTAATGATGTAATGTGGTTCGGTACTACATTTACCCTGTGTATTTCATTCATTGTCACTGCTTTGGTGGGTCCCAGTCGGGGATCCACGGCACTGTAATATCCGCCTAGTTTGGGGTGTTACAACTAGAGTGTCCCATATCGCATCCAAGTCATACTGTGATGCCATCTCATTGGAGGATAGCGATGACACTAGATTTGCATGGACTTCTCAGACTCCATCACGACGGCCATCTTCTCAAAGACGGAATGCGATATAGTTTCCGAGTTCTACAGATTTGCTCTCATTGACAAATTCACGTACGGTAAACCATCTAATCAGGTAATATCCCAGCAATTTAAAGCCGATGGTTTTGGATTGTGTAAAGTGCATTTCCTGAATGGGAAACACGTGCTTATCAATTTAACTTGCAAAACTCTTTGTGATAAACTTTGGATGAAAAAGGAATATAATTTTGCAGGATTTCCCATGAGATTGTTCCAGTGGTCACCAACTTTCGATTTCAAACATGAACCGGCCTTAGTGCCAGTGTGGTTTAAAATTCATGCTTTACCCTCACAATGGTTTGATTTACGCTCTCTTAAAACCATAGCCAGCCTTGTTGGCACGTTTGTGAATGTTGATGATTTCACACTTAACCGGACCAAAATGAATTTTGCTAGATTATGTGTTGTTATCAATTTGGAAGAACACATTACTAAAAAAATTAATCTACAAGTGGAGGATGTTAAAACTGAATATGACATAGAATTTGAAAAAATACCAAAATATTGCCAGCACTTTAAACATATTGGCCATGACATAGTAGAGTGTTACATCAAAAACCCAGCTTTATAACCTGCTGTTTTCACTCATAAAAACCTGGGTAAAAATGTGAAGTCTACTACTGAAGTTATTACTATCCAAAATCAGATAAACGAGGGTTTTGTGATGGTCAATAAGTCCAAAAAAAATTCTGGCAATCTTAACAGTCACCGCCCTGAATTGGCCAAATCTGACTCATAAAATAAATTTCAAACTCTTGCTGATTTACAAGAATCAGAGGACTACACCCAGGTTTCGGGGTTATTCAAATCTGATGTCTCTAACAAAAACCAGATGAAACATAATCGTGGAAGTATAGGAACTGAAAATCTGGCCCAAAAATCATATCCCCAAAACCTAAAACCTACTGTCCTCCCACTCGAAAAAATGGATGAGGCCTCTAACCAAGGCAATTCATCTCCCGATAAAATGGCTGCTGCCGAGGATTCTGGCATCTCTGCCGAGATGGATAATTTTGTTGAGGGCAACAGAACAGATTTAATTGTATTTAAACCATCAGATTTTGTTGTGCACGATATTGCTAACCATGAAACTCTTGTTGATGTCAGGGTCTCCAGCATGGACTCCCCACTCGAGAAATATGAAGAGGGCAATGATTGTGTTTCTAAATCTAACAATGATTTTGATTCTGATACAGGAGGAGGGTCCGACAGGTCCACTAACTCCAAAAAATCTGTTCAAGTGTTTTCCCTTTCGGAGAACAATGACGCATGTTCTGATTTTGATGAGACTAAGTTTACCAAAGTGAATACTAAAAATAAAACCATCATCTCTGGTAAGTAGAGGCTTACTAAAAATAAACCCAAACTGATAATGTTCCAAAAAGGAGGACTAGCAGTAGTGCTTTACCACTCGATGATTAGTACATTTTTTTTAGAATATTAGAGGTATTGGGAACAAACCTGCCCTAAATAAAATCAGAATGTTAAAAAGAAAACACACGTTTAACATTTTGGCTCTCATTGAACCAAAAGTAAAGTTGGACTCTAATTTTTTTCTAAAACGGTTTGGGTTTTCTAATGTTTTGCCAATGTTAGTAACCATATCTGGCTTTTCTCTGAACCTGATGTTCAAATTAATATTTTACAAAATAAGGAGCAGTTGCTTCATGTCGAAGTTGTATGTGCTTCCCTTCCCAACCCTTTTTTATTAACTGTGGTTTATGGTAGAAATTCCAAACTCGAGAGAAGGGACCTTTGGGATGATCTTCTCTTCGTCAGTCAAAGCCAGATTCCTTGGATGGTTGGGGGAGATTTCAACATTATCCTCCAACCGGACGAGAAAAAAGGGGGGGTTGTCCCACCCCACTCCACTCGAGACTCTTCTTGATTAAGTCTTGTTAATAGGAGATAAGACGATGCTACATGCATTCGAGTCAGAACTCTATGAAAACTCGGGTTTATTGATTAGATTCAAGCATTTTGTACTCAGAATTAGCTATAACATCGCCGATTAATCTTTTCTTTCTTGATTAAGTCTTGTTGTAGCAAGGATTCGCTATAATAGCTCCGATTAAGCCTTTACTTCTTGATTAAGTCTTGTTAATAGGAGATAAGACCACGTTACATGCATTCGAGTCGGAACTTTATGAAAACTCGGGTTTATTGATTAGATTCGACCCTTTTGTACTCGAATTGGCTATAACACTCGATTAATCTTTTCTTTCTTGATTAAGTCTTGTTAATAGGAGGAGGTCGAATCTCTCTCTACATGTTTTTCTCTCCCTTCTCTCTAGATTTTTCTTCCACTGTTCTTGATGTTCTTCATATATGTTAGCCGTTATCACCTTGATATTGATAACATTCATTTTATTTCTTTCTCGCCGCCTAGTGCGGCGTCCATGCCTAGATATCTCCATTGCCTTATGGCAGATAAAATTATTTCTTATGGGGATACTCCCCATACATCTATGTGGCAACCGATAACAATAATACGGATGGGATTTCTCCCGGATCTCAAATAATATTAATTTGATCGCCTGTGCTTCAAATCGAATCTCACGCGAGATGTTCATAATAAAAAATCATTATTAATGGCACCAGACAAACTGATTTCAGATCTGCATCTTCAAAAAATGAGTCGTCCTCAGTTTCCCAGACGTTTAATATTATTATTCAAAATGAACAGGGGGCGGCTCGAGATTCCTGTTTCCCCGCAGATCTTCAGGTTTCAAATATTAATCAGTAAAACAAAATTCATCTAGCCAAGAAAATAACACATGGGGCGGCTGATGCTTTTAATAAAACAAATCCCTCAGCTCCAGTTGTTAATAAAACAAATCCTCAGATGCTCCTCTCTTGAAGTCACGTGGGCTGGCCCAATCTTGTCATATTATTAATTCACAGAAGACCTGGAGTGCGGACAAAAAATTTATTTCTCATGGCCCGGCTGCAGCTGCATGTATTGACATTTCAACCTTCATCGATGCTCCAGAAAAAAATCAACAAGTTCCTTCTCATCTCGCCGCTGGCAGTTCTTCCTTCGCGGTCGATGCTCCAGGTCTTCCAGGTGCGAGGCCGTCCATTTTCTCGGTGGATTTGGTGGCTCCGGTTTTTTCTCCTCCCGGATCCTCCCCCCCGGCGGCTGTCTTTGCTGGTCTCGGTTCATCGATGGTCGAGTCGTTATCTGCGGCGGTTGGGGGTCTTTGTGTAATACCCGGTTGTAATTTAGTCTTTATCATTCAGTAATTTCATTCGGTAATTGTCACTATATAATTTTTCACTTGTTAATAATCATTCATCCGTGTTCACCGTTTGGAATAACTTCGAGTTGTGTATCGATATTGCTCATTGTTTCAACCTTACTCGGGAGACGAGACAAGAGTATTATCTCGATTGTTGTAATTGATTCATTAGCCGATGTTGGCATTGGAATTCATGTCATTTCAAATCTCTTCATTGTTCAAATCGTGTTTTTGTTGGACGAACCCTTGTAATCATTGCTTGGAACCACCATTTTGGGGTTTTCGCACTTCCATTTCGTGTTATTGTTTCCCAAATATTGATTCATATTGTTTCTTTCCCTTCCCGGGTCATTTTTCTTCATTTTAGGACCCAAGGGGGGTGTGGGCCGCGGCATAAAGAGTGTGCGCCACGGCACACACATTTTCCAATTTTTGGCCCAACAGCCTGTACTGTAAGCCGCGGCTCATGCCGACAGGGCCGCGGCACACCCGTCCGGGCCGCGGCACACTTGTGTTGCAATTGTTTTAGCCGACCCATCTGTACTGTGAGCCGCGGCACATTCGTCCGGGCCGCGGCACACTGCCGATCGCTGGGGGCAATTTTGGCCTCTTGCAGACACACAAGGCCGATCTGCACTATATTTTCGTTTCTGAGAAGAAAAACTCATTTTTCATCCTATATCCGAGAGAGAGGGTTTGTGGGAGAAATTTTCTTCATCAATCACTTGAATACTCGATTCTTCATCATTTTCATTCGGTTGTGAAGCTCGGATCGTCGATCTAACTCGTGTTCATCTAATCGAAGTGTTTGGATCTTCAAAGGTAATATTCCCAAACCTCTTGGATTTCGATTTGTGTTGAGATATGATGTTTTGGACGTTATAATCATGTTGTATGAAGAAAGATACATATGATTATGAGTATGTATGAATATTCATCGGATTATTGAAAGGTTCTTCAAGAACACTTTGAATATTGAGTTGGATTTGGGGGTTTTCGATTAATTGTTGTTGAAATCACGAATTTGGATATTCATATTGTATTATTAGTCATATTGAAGATGTTTTGTTGGTTTGAAACACTTCTTGGGGATTTGATATTGGTAGTATTGAGGTTTGGTTGTAAACAATCGAAGTTTGGCCACAACGTGTTCGATATAATGCCCCAATGAACTTAGTTTAGTCGTATCGACGTTTTGAGTTAGATTATACTCGTGTTTGATTCGTGTGTTGAACCGGATTATTGGTAATTGTGTTATTCAAGGTTGTTCGAGCGACTGACATCTCATTTAGGACGTTGTTCGTGGAAGGACATTCTTCATCGGCGTGTAAGTTAATTCTTACTCGGTTAAAAGGATATTCATTCGTTTTGTTGTTGTTCATTCATAATTATAGTTCATTCATAATGTATTAACCGTATTGAGACTTGTAATTGTCAATTAATCACTTCAGTCACAAGAAACGACGGTTCCAATCATTTCATTGAGCTATCATTCATTTCACTGTCATTTCATCTCGGTGAGTCATTATTGATTTCGATGTCACTTTTGTTATCTCGTGGCATTCCGGGTCATACTGGCGTGCCGGTTGGTATGTGTAGGATTTTCATGTCGGGCACATATTAAGTCGTGTGTTGGTTGTTGGCCTCACATTGGGTATGCGCACGAGATGATCACTTCGTGAGACTGATTAGGTACAAGACCACACGTGTATTCGATCGATACTCGATGGTGGCTTGTGCACGGACACATTTCCATCCCGGGCGTAGTGTGGCGCCACCCTTTGAGCCGTACCGTTAGTTGATTCATACAACATGTTTGATTGCGTATGTTTTCAACAAGATTGTGTTATAATCTGACCGATTCACTTTTGATTGCATGTGTTCGACGTTTTGAGACTTTGATCGAACTTGTGGTTTATACAGCATATATGATTATGTTTATTCAACTCTTGAGGATTGTTGTTACGTATGGCGACCCGTTGGGGGATTTTGTTTTTCAGGTTATGGCAAGGCTAAGGCACGGGAAGAGAACGTTGACGGCGAGTAGTCCCAGTGATACTAGTAGGGGGCCCCAGTCCTTTTCATTCACTCGTGTTTTCTTTATTTTATTTCCGCTGCAAACTTCCGTTTGAATACTCATTTTATTCAGTGTCATATGTTTTATCTCCATATAAAATATACATGTATTCTGTATTATCTTGGGTGTGTTGTATGAAACTCCTCATCGGAGTAATTAATGATGTAATGTGGTTCGGTACTACATTTACCCTGTGTATTTCATTCATTGTCACTCGCCTGGTGGGTCCCAGTCGGGGATCCACGGCACTGTAATATCCGCCTAGTTCGGGGTGTTACAACTAGAGTGTCCCATATCGCATCCAAGTCATACTGTGATGCCATCTCATTGGAGGATAGCGATGACACTAGATTTGGTACTCTGGACTTCTCAGACTCCATCACGACGGCCATCTTCTCAAAGACGGAATGCGATATAGTTTCCGAGTTCTACAGATTTGCTCTCATTGACAAATTCACGTACGGTAAACCATCTAATCAGGTAATATCCCAGCAATTTAAAGCCGATGGTTTTGGATTGTGTAAAGTGCATTTCCTGAATGGGAAACACGTGCTTATCAATTTAACTTGCAAAACTCTTTGTGATAAACTTTGGATGAAAAAGGAATATAATTTTGCAGGATTTCCCATGAGATTGTTCCAGTGGTCACCAACTTTCGATTTCAAACATGAACCGGCCTTAGTGCCAGTGTGGTTTAAAATTCATGTTTTACCCTCACAATGGTTTGATTTACGCTCTCTTAAAACCATAGCCAGCCTTGTTGGCACGTTTGTGAATGTTGATGATTTCACACTTAACCGGACCAAAATGAATTTTGCTAGATTATGTGTTGTTATCAATTTGGAAGAACACATTACTAAAAAAATTAATCTACAAGTGGAGGATGTTAAAACTGAATATGACATAGAATTTGAAAAATACCAAAATATTGCCAAAGACTTTAAACATATTGGCCATGACATAGTAGAGTGTTACATCAAAAACCCACTTTATAACTCATTGTTTTCACTCATAAAAACACAGGTAAAAATGTGAAGTCTACTATCAAGTTATTACTATCCAAAATCGATAAACGAGGGTTTTGTGATGGTCAATAAGTCCAAAAAATTCAGCAATCTTAATACCACCGCCTGAATTGGCCAAATCTGACTCATAAAATAAATTTCAAACTCTTGCTGATTTACAAGAATCAGAGGACTACACCCAGGTTTCGGGGTTATTCAAATCTAATGTCTCTAACAAAAACCAGATGAAACATAATCGTGGAAGTATAGGAACTGAAAATCTGGCCCAAAAATCATATCCCCAAAACCTAAAACCTACTGTCCTCCCACTCGAAAAAATGGATGAGGCCTCTAACCAAGGCAATTCATCTCCCGATAAAATGGCTGCTGCCGAGGATTCTGGCATCTCTGCCGAGATGGATAATTTTGTTGAGGACAACAGAACAGATTTAATTGTATTTAAACCATCAGATTTTGTTGTGCACGATATTGCTAACCATGAAACTTTTGTTGATGTCAGGGTCTCCAGCATGGACTCCCCACTCGAGAAATATGAAGAGGGCAATGATTGTGTTTCTAAATCTAACAATGATTTTGATTCTGATACAGGAGGAGGGTCCGACAGGTCCACTAACTCCAAAAAATCTGTTCAAGTGTTTTCCCTTTCGGAGAACAATGACGCATGTTCTGATTTTGATGAGACTAAGTTTACCAAAGTGAATACTAAAAATAAAACCATCATCTCTGGTAAGTAGAGGCTTACTAAAAATAAACCCAAACTAATAATGTTCCAAAAAGGAGGACTAGCAGTAGTGCTTTACCACTCGATGATTAGTACATTTTTTTTAGAATATTAGAGGTATTGGGAACAAACCCGCCCTAAATAAAATCGTAATGTTAAAAAGAAAACACACGTTTAACATTTTGGCTCTCATTGAACCAAAAGTAAAGTTGGACTCTAATTTTTTTCTAAAACGGTTTGGGTTTTCTAATGTTTGTGCCAATGTTAGTAACCATATCCGCTTTTCTCTGAACACGATGTTCAAATTAATATTTTACAAAATAAGGAAGCGATTGCTTCATGTCGAAGTTGTATGTGCTTCCCTTCCCAACCCTTTTTATTAACTGTGGTTTATGGTAGAAATTCCAAACTCGAGAGAAGGGACCTTTGGGATGATCTTCTCTCCGTCAGTCAAAGGCAGATTCCTTGGATGGTTGGGGGAGATTTCAACATTATCCTCCAACCGGACGAGAAAAAAGGGGGGGTTGTCCCACCCCACTCCACTCGAGACTCTTCTTGATTTAGTCTTGTTAATAGGAGATAAGGCGATCTTTACATGCATTCGAGTGAACTCTATGAAAACTCGGGTTTATTGATTAGATTCAAGCATTTTGTACTCGAATTAGCTATAACATCTCCGATTAATCTTTTCTTTCTTGATTAAGTCTTGTTGTAGCAAGGATTATTTATAATAGCTCAGATTAAGCTTCTTGATTAAGTCTTGTTAATAGGAGATAAGAGCGTTACATGCATTCGAGTCGGAACTTTATGAAAACTCGGGTTTATTGATTAGATTCGGCCCTTTTGTCTTCGAATTGCTATACTTGTTCAGATTAATCTTTTCTTTCTTGATTAAGTCTTGTTAATAGGAGGAGGTCGAATCTCTCTCTACATGTTTTTTCTCTCCCTTCTCTCTAGATTTTTCTTCCGCTGTTCTTGATGTTCTTCATATATGTTAGCCGTTATCAGCCTTGATATTGATAACATTCATTTTATTTCTTTCTCCGCCGCCTAGTGCGGCGGTCCATGCCTAGATATCTCCATTGCCTTATGGCAGATAAAATTATTTCTTATGGGGATACTCCCCATACATCTATGCTGGCAACTGATAACAATAATACAGATGGGATTTCTCCCCAGATCTCAAATAATATTAATTTGACTGCCCAGGCTTCAAATCAGAATCTCACGCGAGATGTTCATAATAAAAAAATCATTATTAATGGCACCAGCACAAATCTGATTTCAGATCTGCATCTTCAAAAAATGAGTCGTCCTCAGTTTCCCAGACGTTTAATATTATTATTCAAAATGAACAGGGGGCGGCTCGAGATTCCTGTTTCCCCGCAGATCTTCAGGTTTCAAATATTAATCAGTAAAACAAAATTCATCTAGCCAAGAAAATAACACATGGGGCGGCTGATGCTTTTAATAAAACAAATCCCTCAGCTCCAGTTGTTAATAAAACAAATCCTCAGATGCTCCTCTCTTGAAGTCACGTGGGCTGGCCCAATCTTGTCATATTATTAATGGGGGGGGTTATTAAGACCCCCCCTACATTACTAAATAAACCCTCCCTAGGAGGGAGGGTGTCCTTTTTTTAATTTTTTTTTTGTTTTTGTTTTTTGTTTTTGTTTTTTAGTGTGTGTTTTATATTTTTTTAGTGTTTATTTGTTATGTGTTTTTTGTGTAATGTTTTTTTTAGTGTTTATTTGTTATGTGTTTTTTGTGTAATGTTTTTTTTTGTATTTATTTGTTATGTTTTTTGTATTCGTCTAATGTATTTCTATTTAATTAAACAACAACAACAATAACACGTTAAACATTAACACATTAAAAAATACAACAACTGTTATTATTCAGTTAAACAACAACAACATTAACACATTATTTAAAAACAACACCACCAAATGTAGTGCATTTATTATGTTTGTGCTCTTATATTTACAACATAAATCAGTAATCATTTACTATGTTTGTGCTCTTATATTCTCAATAATTTCAGTATACATGCGTTGTCGATTGTAATATAAAGTTTCCCATGCGGATGCATTGGGAAGTCTGTACGCACTCCATTGTGGGTGAGTATTGGGGAGTGGTGAATTTTCATCCAGTGTCACATAAATATAGTGAGCACAGTCGTCGTCCCCCACACGGGCAATCACAAGGGGGCCACTTTCTTCTGATAAGTCTGGACCGGACAAAAGCGGAAAACACGTAAAACTTTGTTGTGGGGATATAGATACAACTGGCCGGTTTATCAGTGAAGCAATAACCAACCCCGTGTTTGGCATACTCATCCAGTAGGCCCTAGGTGCAAATCCAGGACGGAACCATTCTACCGAGCTCCGAATGTGGTTAAAGCCATCATACCACCACATTCCTGTGTAATAGTCCCTATGAGTGTCTAACTCTTGGATTAAAAGAGCTCGAATTTCAGACCACCTATCTTCCTGGTAACCAATACCTACGGCAACGCACCGAAACCCACAATTTCCATCACCTAGCACATTATAAATACTTATGATGTATCGATGGAAAAGCTCTGGAATTTGCTCCATCAAATATTCGCTAACTCCATCTCGAACGTATAACTTATGTCTTCTAGTTTGTTCAACTCTGGGACCCATGTATGAACTATGTCTTGCAGGTTCTTTGTTCAAGTTCGGGACTTTTGTAGATCTTGAATTTGTGCTTCTTCGGTGATTTATGGTTGGTTCTTTATTCAAGTCTGGGACTTTTGTAGCCTGGGACTTTTTGTCCTTTGTGCTGGGACGTCCACGAGTACTTTTGTGAACAGCAGGTTCACGTATATCAACAGATTCGGGATCGTATATCCCTCTCACCTTCTTTAACATATTTTTCTTGACAAACGACGACATTTTGCCAAAAACATTCTTGAATTGTCGTATGTCAGTTTCACAAGAAGGACCATCTTCAGGCGTAGGAGTACTGATACTAGGCCACGGAACAGCTAGGGTTCTCCAAAAAATATCAATTCTCTCCAGTGGAATGGCCATTTCTGCATTCATTAAAAGTTACTCATATAAATTACTGATATTAATGGGGAAAATAACTTGATCGTCATAAATTAAATATACTTACTATGAATTCGATAGTAAAGCAGTTCGTGAAAGCATGGTAGCCCATAAATTGACCGCAACTGATGACCACATTCTTCTGGGGTGATCGACCGTTGGAGTTCTTCGAAAATAAGTTCCAAAGCATAATTGGAAACTTTATACCACAATTCTGCAAATAGTGGTATATTACATTTATGCATTTTCTCGTTTTTGCTTCTATTAAAAGTTTCTTTTATCGCAGTTTCTTGCGCAATGATAATCTTATCGATCGAACTCAACAACGTGTCTAAGTTGGACTGTGTGGTGCCCAAGTATAATTTCAACAACGCGTGTTGACTCTCAACTCTGCATGTTGTTGACTCGCCGTAGTTGCGATATTGATCGGTAATAAACGAGAGAAACATGTCTGAATAACCTTGCAGCCAGTTCTCCATCCTTTCCCATATATATATATATATATATATATATATATATATATATATATATATATATATATATAGTACACAAGAAAAAAACAAATTAAGAAAAAGTCATAATTATTATACCATTACTTGCAAGTAAAGTAAAAGAGTAAATTATTTAGTAAAAGAGTAAAAAAAATTCTTAGTAAAAGAGTAAAGTAAAAGTAAATTATTATGCAAGTAAAGTAAAAGAATTAATAGGGTTGAGATTTTTACCCGAAGAATCGAATTTTAATAAGAATCGAACCGAAAAATTCGGTTCCGATTCCGTTTTTTTTTTATTATTAATCGGTTCCGGTTTTTAATTCGATTCCTTTTTAATAATTCTGTTCCGGTTCCTGTTTTATGATGTTAGAAAAAACCGGTTTGGAACCGGTTATATATATATATATATATATATTATATTACATAATAATAAATACATATACCTATATATATAGTACACAAGAAAAAAACAAATAAAAAAAAAGTCATAATTATTATACCATTACTTGCAAGTAAAGTAAAAGAGTAAATTATTTAGTAAAATTGTAAAAAAATTCTTTAGTAAAAGAGTAAAGTAAAAGTAAATTATTATGCAAGTAAAGTAAAAGAATTAATAAGGTTGAGATTTTTACCCGAAGAATCGAATTTTAATAAGAACCGAACCGAAAAATTCGATTCCGGTTCCGGTTTTTTATTATTAATCGGTTCCGGTTTTTAATTCGGTTCCTTTTTAATAATTCGGTTCCGGTTCCTGTTTTATGATTTAGAAAAAACCGATTTGGAACCGGTTCTATATATATATATATATATATTATATTATATAATAATAAAAATAATATTATATATAAATTTTACATAATATAGGTATTAAATCAAACAAATTAAATGTATTTTGTTCAAAATATTATACATTAAATTCGGTTTCTACTCAAAATTCGTTTTTTTTTTTTACAAAATTCTAGTTTTTTGCACAATTCGGTTCCTAAAAGAACCGAAAAACCCGGTTTTTACACATTAAATTCGGTTCCGGTTCTTAATTCGGTTCCTGAAGAAAAACCGGTTTTTTCGGTTTCGGTTCCTAATTCGGTTCCTGAAAAAAATGGTCAAAAACCGAACCGATTTATGTATTTAAAAATTGGTTCCGATTCTTTAATTTTTTACCAAGAACCGAATCGATCCCAGCCCTAAGAATTAATGGTGTGGACTTACCGTAATGGTGTACATATATAACATGAAATAGAGAGAGTTTTGGGGGGAGGGTTCGTAGGGGGGTTCCTGGGGGGAGGGGGGGAGGGTTCGTAGGGGGGGTTCCTAGGGAGGGTTCGTAGGGGGGTTCCTAGGGAGGGTCTGAATAGCATAACCCATTATTAATTCACAGAAGACCTGGAGTGCGGACAAAAAATTTATTTCTCATGGCCCGGCTGCAGCTGCATGTATTGACATTTCAACCTTCATCGATGCTCCAGAAAAAAATCAACAAGTTCCTTCTCATCTCGCCGCTGGCAGTTCTTCCTTCGCGGTCGATGCTCCAGGTCTTCCAGGTGCGAGGCCGTCCATTTTCTCGGTGGATTTGGTGGCTCCGGTTTTTTCTCCTCCCGGATCCTCCCCCCCGGCGGCTGTCTTTGCTGGTCTCGGTTCATCGATGGTCGAGTCGTTATCTGCGGCGGTTGGGGGTCTTTGTGTAATACCCGGTTGTAATTTAGTCTTTATCATTCAGTAATTTCATTCGGTAATTGTCACTATATAATTTTTCACTTGTTAATAATCATTCATCCGTGTTCACCGTTTGGAATAACTTCGAGTTGTGTATCGATATTGCTCATTGTTTCAACCTTACTCGGGAGACGACAAGAGTATTATCTCGATTGTTGTAATTGATTCATTAGCCGATGTTGGCATTGGAATTCATGTCATTTCAAATCTCTTCATTGTTCAAATCGTGTTTTTGTTGGACGAACCCTTGTAATCATTGCTTGGAACCACCATTTTGGGGTTTTCGCACTTCCATTTCGTGTTATTGTTTCCCAAATATTGATTCATATTGTTTCTTTCCCTTCCCGGGTCATTTTTCTTCATTTTAGGACCCAAGGGGGTGTGGGTCACAGCATAAAGAGTGTGCGCCACGGCACACACATTTTCCAATTTTTGCCCGGCACTGCATCAGTAAGCCGCGGCTCATGCCGACAGGGCCGCGGCACACCCGTCCGGGCCGCGGCACACTTGTGTTGCAATTGTTTTAGCCGACCCATCTGTACTGTGAGCCGCGGCACATTCGTCCGGGCCGCGGCACACTGCCGATCGCTGGGGGCAATTTTGGCCCTGTGCCGCGGCACACTCGGCCGGGCCGCGGCACACAGTGCAGTCTGCACTATATTTTCGTTTCTGAGAAGAAAAACTCATTTTTCATCCTATATCCGAGAGAGAGGGTTTGTGGGAGAAATTTTCTTCATCAATCACTTGAATACTCGATTCTTCATCATTTTCATTCGGTTGTGAAGCTCGGATCGTCGATCTAACTCGTGTTCATCTAATCGAAGTGTTTGGATCTTCAAAGGTAATATTCCCAAACCTCTTGGATTTCGATTTGTGTTGAGATATGATGTTTTGGACGTTATAATCATGTTGTATGAAGAAAGATACATATGATTATGAGTATGTATGAATATTCATCGGATTATTGAAAGGTTCTTCAAGAACACTTTGAATATTGAGTTGGATTTGGGGGTTTTCGATTAATTGTTGTTGAAATCACGAATTTGGATATTCATATTGGATTATTAGTCATATTGAAGATGTTTTGTTGGTTTGAAACACTTCTTGGGGATTTGATATTGGTAGTATTGAGGTTTGGTTGTAAACAATCGAAGTTTGGCCACAACGTGTTCGATATAATGCCCCAATGAACTTAGTTTAGTCGTATCGACGTTTTGAGTTAGATTATACTCGTGTTTGATTCGTGTGTTGAACCGGATTATTGGTAATTGTGTTATTCAAGGTTGTTCGAGCGACTGACATCTCATTTAGGACGTTGTTCGTGGAAGGACATTCTTCATCGGCGTGTAAGTTAATTCTTACTCGGTTAAAAGGATATTCATTCGTTTTGTTGTTGTTCATTCATAATTATAGTTCATTCATAATGTATTAACCGTATTGAGACTTGTAATTGTCAATTAATCACTTCAGTCACAAGGAACGACGGTTCCAATCATTTCATTGAGCTATCATTCATTTCACTGTCATTTCATCTCGGTGAGTCATTATTGATTTCGATGTCACTTTTGTTATCTCGTGGCATTCCGGGTCATACTGGCGTGCCGGTTGGTATGTGTAGGATTTTCATGTCGGGCACATATTAAGTCGTGTGTTGGTTGTTGGCCTCACATTGGACTGTGCGCACGAGATGATCACTTCGTGAGACTGATTAGGTACAAGACCACACGTGTATTCGATCGATACTCGATGGTGGCTTGTGCACGGACACATTTCCATCCCGGGCGTAGTGTGGCGCCACCCTTTGAGCCGTACCGTTAGTTGATTCATACAACATGTTTGATTGCGTATGTTTTCAACAAGATTGTGTTATAATCTGACCGATTCACTTTTGATTGCATGTGTTCGACGTTTTGAGACTTTGATCGAACTTGTGGTTTATACAGCATATATGATTATGTTTATTCAACTCTTGAGGATTGTTGTTCTGTGTAACTGACCCCGTTGGGGGATTTTGTTTTTCAGGTTATGGCAAGGCTAAGGCACGGGAAGAGAACGTTGACGGCGAGTAGTCCCAGTGATACTAGTAGGGGGCCCCAGTCCTTTTCATTCACTCGTGTTTTCTTTATTTTATTTCCGCTGCAGACTTCCGTTTGAATACTCATTTTATTCAGTGTCATATGTTTTATCTCCATATAAAATATACATGTATTCTGTATTATCTTGAGTGTGTTGTATGAAACTCCTCATCGGAGTAATTAATGATGTAATGTGGTTCGGTACTACATTTACCCTGTGTATTTCATTCATTGTCACTCGCCTGGTGGGTCCCAGTCGGGGATCCACGGCACTGTAATATCCGCCTAGTTTGGGGTGTTACAACTAGAGTGTCCCATATCGCATCCAAGTCATACTGTGATGCCATCTCATTGGAGGATAGCGATGACACTAGATTTGGTACTCTGGACTTCTCAGACTCCATCACGACGACCATCTTCTCAAAGACGGAATGCGATATAGTTTCTGAGTTCTACAGATTTGCTCTCATTGACAAATTCACGTACGGTAAACCATCTAATCAGGTAATATCCCAGCAATTTAAAGCCGATGGTTTTGGATTGTGTAAAGTGCATTTCCTGAATGGGAAACACGTGCTTATCAATTTAACTTGCAAAACTCTTTGTGATAAACTTTGGATGAAAAAGGAATATAATTTTGCAGGATTTCCCATGAGATTGTTCCAGTGGTCACCAACTTTCGATTTCAAACATGAACCGGCCTTAGTGCCAGTGTGGTTTAAAATTCATGCTTTACCCTCACAATGGTTTGATTTACGCTCTCTTAAAACCATAGCCAGCCTTGTTGGCACGTTTGTGAATGTTGATGATTTCACACTTAAGGACCAAAATGAATTTTGCTAGATTATGTGTTGTTATCAATTTGGAAGAACACATTACTAAAAAAATTAATCTACAAGTGGAGGATGTTAAAACCGAATATGACATAGAATTTGAAAAATACCAAAATATTGCCAAGACTTTAAACATATTGGCCATGACATAGTAGAGTGTTACATCAAAACCCGACTTTATAACCTCATTGTTTTCACTCATAAAAACACAGGTAAAAATGTGAAGTCTACTATCAAGTTATTACTATCCAAAATCGATAAACGAGGGTTTTGTGATGGTCAATAAGTCCAAAAAATTCTCGCAATCTTAATACCACCGCCCGAATTGGCCAAATCGACTCATAAAATAAATTTCAAACTCTTGCGATTTACAAGAATCGAGGACTACACCTGTGTTTCGGGTTATTCAAATCGATGTCTCTAACAAAACCAGATGAAACATAATCGTGGAAGTATAGGAACTGAAAATCTGGCCCAAAAATCATATCCCCAAAACCTAAAACCTACTGTCCTCCCACTCGAAAAAATGGATGAGGCCTCTAACCAAGGCAATTCATCTCCCGATAAAATGGCTGCTGCCGAGGATTCTGGCATCTCTGCCGAGATGGATAATTTTGTTGAGGGCAACAGAACAGATTTAATTGTATTTAAACCATCAGATTTTGTTGTGCACGATATTGCTAACCATGAAACTCTTGTTGATGTCAGGGTCTCCAGCATGGACTCCCCACACGAGAAATATGAAGAGGGCAATGATTGTGTTTCTAAATCTAACAATGATTTTGATTACGATACAGAGGAGGGTCCGACAGTCCACTAACTCCAAAAATCTATTCAAGTGTTTTCCCTTTCGGAGAACAATGACGCATGTTCTGATTTTGATGAGACTAAGTTTACCAAAGTGAATACTAAAAATAAAACCATCATCTCTGGTAAGTAGAGGCTTACTAAAAATAAACCCAAACTAATAATGTTCCAAAAAGGAGGACTAGCAGTAGTGCTTTACCACTCGATGATTAGTACATTTTTTTTAGAATATTAGAGGTATTGGGAACAAACCTGCCCTAAATAAAATCAGAATGTTAAAAAGAAAACACACGTTTAACATTTTGGCTCTCATTGAACCAAAAGTAAAGTTGGACTCTAATTTTTTTCTAAAACGGTTTGGGTTTTCTAATGTTTGTGCCAATGTTAGTAACCATATCTGGCTTTTCTCGAACTCGATGTTCAAATTAATATTTTACAAAATAAGGAGCAGTTGCTTCATGTCGAAGTTGTATGTGCTTCCCTTCCCAACCCTTTTTATTAATCGTGGTTTATGGTAGAAATTCCAAACTCGAGAGAAGGGACCTTTGGGATGATCTTCTCTCCGCTACCAAGGCAGATTCCTTGGATGGTTGGGGGAGATTTCAACATTATCCTCCAACCGGACGAGAAAAAAGGGGGGGTTGTCCCACCCCACTCCACTCGAGACTCTTCTTGATTAAGTCTTGTTAATAGGAGATAAGACGATGCTACATGCATTCGAGTCAGAACTCTATGAAAACTCGGGTTTATTGATTAGATTCAAGCATTTTGTACTCAGAATTAGCTATAACATCTCCGATTAATCTTTTCTTTCTTGATTAAGTCTTGTTGTAGCAAGGATTCGCTATAATAGCTCCGATTAAGCCTTTACTTCTTGATTAAGTCTTGTTAATAGGAGATAAGACCACGTTACATGCATTCGAGTCGGAACTTTATGAAAACTCGGGTTTATTGATTAGATTCGACCCTTTTGTACTCAGAATTGGCTATAACAGCTCCGATTAATCTTTTCTTTCTTGATTAAGTCTTGTTAATAGGAGGAGGTCGAATCTCTCTCTACATGTTTTTTCTCTCCCTTCTCTCTAGATTTTTCTTCCGCTGTTCTTGATGTTCTTCATATATGTTAGCCGTTATCAGCCTTGATATTGATAACATTCATTTTATTTCTTTCTCCGCCGCCTAGTGCGGCGGTCCATGCCTAGATATCTCCATTGCCTTATGGCAGATAAAATTATTTCTTATGGGGATACTCCCCATACATCTATGCCAGCAACTGATAACAATAATACAGATGGAATTTCTCCCCAGATCTCAAATAATATTAATTGATCGCCTGTGCTTCAAATCGAATCTCACGCGAGATGTTCATAATAAAAAATCATTATTAATGGCACCAAGACAAATCGATTTCAGATCTGCATCTTCAAAAATGAGTCGTCCTCGCTCCCAGACGTTTAATATTATTATTCAAAATGAACAGGCGGCTCGAGATTCCTGTTTCCCGCAGATCTTCGTGTTTCAAATATTAATCAAGAAACAAAATTCATCTAGCCAAGAAAATAACACATGGGGCGGCTGATGCTTTTAATAAAACAAATCCCTCAGCTCCAGTTGTTAATAAAACAAATCCTCAGATGCTCCTCTCTTGAAGTCACGTGGGCTGGCCCAATCTTGTCATATTATTAATTCACAGAAGACCTGGAGTGCGGACAAAAAATTTATTTCTCATGGCCCGGCTGCAGCTGCATGTATTGACATTTCAACCTTCATCGATGCTCCGAAAAAATCAACAAGTTCCTTCTCATCTCGCCACGCGCTTCTTCGCGGTCGATGCTCCAGGTCTTCCAGGTGCGAGGCCGTCCATTTTCTCGGTGGATTTGGTGGCTCCGGTTTTTTCTCCTCCCGGATCCTCCCCCCCGGCGGCTGTCTTTGCTGGTCTCGGTTCATCGATGGTCGAGTCGTTATCTGCGGCGGTTGGGGGTCTTTGTGTAATACCCGGTTGTAATTTAGTCTTTATCATTCAGTAATTTCATTCGGTAATTGTCACTATGTAATTTTTCACTTGTTAATAATCATTCATCCGTGTTCACCGTTTGGAATAACTTCGAGTTGTGTATCGATATTGCTCATTGTTTCAACCTTACTCGGGAGACGAGACAAGAGTATTATCTCGATTGTTGTAATTGATTCATTAGCCGATGTTGGCATTGGAATTCATGTCATTTCAAATCTCTTCATTGTTCAAATCGTGTTTTTGTTGGACGAACCCTTGTAATCATTGCTTGGAACCACCATTTTGGGGTTTTCGCACTTCCATTTCGTGTTATTGTTTCCCAAATATTGATTCATATTGTTTCTTTCCCTTCCCGGGTCATTTTTCTTCATTTTAGGACCCAAGGGGGGTGTGGGCCGCGGCATAAAGAGTGTGCGCCACGGCACACACATTTTCCAATTTTTGGCCCAGCAGCCTGTACTGTAAGCCGCGGCTCATGCCGACAGGGCCGCGGCACACCCGTCCGGGCCGCGGCACACTTGTGTTGCAATTGTTTTAGCCGACCCATCTGTACTGTGAGCCGCGGCACATTCGTCCGGGCCGCGGCACACTGCCGATCACTGGGGGCAATTTTGGCCCTGTGCCGCGGCACACTTCGGCCGGGCCGCGGCACACAGTGCAGTCAGCACTATAATTGCGTTTTTTCAGCGAGATTCACTCATTTTTTTCATTTCATCCACCTTGTCCGAGAGAGAAGGCTTGAGGGAGAGAATTTTCATCATCTATCACTTGAGTGTTTGATTTTCTTCATCTCCTTTCGATCATGAAGCTCGGATTGTGGATCTAACGCGATTTCATCGGATTAAAGTGCTTGGATCTTCAAAGGTAATATTCATCAAACCTCTTGGATTTCGATTTTGTATTGAGATATGATGTTTTGGATGTTAAGATCATGTTGTATGAAGTGATATACATATGATTATGGATATGTTTGATTATTCATTGGATTATTGAAGGATTATTCATTAATCTTGTTAACTTGTTCAAGATACTCATTTCAAGAATTTCATCTGATAATCATGTCACCTCAGTTAATCATTCATGTAATCACTGTGTTAGAGCGCATATGCTCATTTTCATCATTTCATGACGTAAATCATAATGCGGTACTCATACGAGATCTATGATTATCATGCGACCTTCCTACTTCAGTATGGAGAGAGCTGTCGAGGATGCACGGGGAGAGGCCGCGGTGCCGAAACCAGGAAATAATCACTTGTCGGGAAATCGTACTGTGACTCGGCTCGATCAGAAGATGTTCGGGTTGATCCACTCACTTTTATGCAGGTCATGATGACCCATATGCAATTGCTCAATCATCATTGCGCCACTCTGGCCGGATTAATCGAGAGAACTCTCCCGAATGAGCCTGCTGCTAAGGAAATTGCTGAGCAACAACCTTCATCTGTCAGCAAGAAATCAACGAAGCGTAATCAATCCGAAGGCGGTCAGTCAACCTTCAGGAAGCCTCGTGCGGGTCCTGTCGTTTCTGAGCGACCTCCTACGACCAAGGTTCTAAAAAACGCTAGGCGCTAGGCGTTCGGATTGCTAACGCCTAGCGCCCAGAGGATTAATCGGGGATTAGTCGGGGATTAATCGGATTAGGCGTATTTATTTATTATTATTATAATAATTATTTTTATATATAAAAAATTATATATATGTAAAGAATAAATAACATCTAATATTTAAATATTTAAACAAACATATAATCGATCATATATTAAATTGTTAAACATTGACATAAGCATAACATAGTCCATAGTATCTCAATTCAGGAATTTATAGTACCGTTAATATAAAAAAATAAAAATAAAATATTTACCCGCCAGCGCCCGCCCGCCTAGGCGCCCGCCCGCCCCGCAGGCGCCCGCCGATTGTCATCCTGGCGCCCGACCGCCAGCCGCTGGCGCCAGCCAGCGCCACCCGCCAGCGTCGCCAGCCCGCCTAGGCGGCCGATTAATCACCCGAACGCCCAGGACAAACGCCCAGGGCATAATCGGAGCGCCCGGGGGCCGCCTAGCGCCTAGGCGCCGCCTAGGCGGCCGCCCAGGCCGATTTTTAGAACATTGCCTACGGCGCATAATCGTGCGGGATCTCAGTCCCGAGCAGCCAGTTCGGCCATCACCTGTTTCAACTATGGAGCGCCGGTTCATTACAGCACTAAGTGTCTGAAACTGTCTATCACGTGCCATAATTGTGGGAATTTTGGGCATAAGGCCCGTTTTTGCCAAAAGGACTCCAAGTCGGCTCCGGCGGCATCTCACGCCCCGAAGCAATCAGCGATTCAGAATCAGACTACTCTGTCATCGTCGTTTAAGGCAATGGAAGCAAATAAAGGCGGAGCTCATATTTATCAGACGGGAGCGTCCGGTTCGGGGGCCGGCAAGTCCCGGATTCATGTGATGAGGAGGATCGACGATCCGGTGGCCCGAATGATCTCAGGTATACTCGTAATTTTATCTCAACCTGTGTGTACCTTTTGATACTGGTGCACCGCATTCATTCATTTTCGAATCATGTTTGAATAGACTTAATTTAGATAGTCCTATTGCTTGTGAACCTCATACCATCGGTCTACCTGATGATGGAAGAATTTCCGGAAATCATGAGGTTAAGAACTGACTGAATTAAGCTTAATGACCACGATTGGTTGGTGGACCTAATCGTGGTGAATTAATCTAAGGACGATGTAATATTGGGTATTAGTTGGATGGATCGTCATGATACTATCCTCAGTGTTTGTAAGCGTTTGGTCACTATCATTCCAGTCGTTGGAGTCGAGTGTATATTTCAGGGAGGTAATTCCCGTTGTTCCAGAAGAATTATTAATATGATGGAAGCAGAGAAATTCCTCAATCGAGTTGTTCAATCATTCATTGTATCATTTTCATCGATTGGCCGTTCTAAGGCAATCGAGTTGTTCAATCATTCATTGTATTATTTTCATCGATTGGCCGTTCTAAGGCAATCGAGTTGTTCAATCATTCATTGTATCATATTCATCGATTGGCCGTTCTAAGGCAATCGAGTTGTTCAATCATTCATTGTATCATTTTCATAGATTGGCCGTTCTAAGGCAATCGAGTTGTTCAATCATTCATTGTATCATTTTCATCGATTGACCATTCTAGGGCAATCAAAATGTTCAATCATTCATGGTATCATTGTTATTGATTGACGACCGAGACGAGTTACCTGGTTGCCTTCACAAAGAGTTGTGGAATTCGCGAGTGATTTGGAGCCCGGTACATTCCCGTTATCGAAGGCACCGTACCGGATGGCCCCGACCGAAATGCAGGAGTTGAAGATTCAACTTGAGGAATTATTCGAGAAAGGTTATCTCCATCCGAGTGCGTCCCCGTGGGGAGCACCAGTGTTGTTTGTCAAGAAGAAGGATGGTTCGTTCCGCTTGTGTATTGATTACCGGGAATTGAATCGGGTGACGATCAAGAATAAGTATCCTCTACCCCGCATCGATGATCCCTTAGATCAACTTCAGGGAACTTCAGTATTTTTTTTAAGATCGACTTAAGATCTGGATACCATCAGTTGCGAATTCGAGAGTCGGATATCGCGAGGACGGCGTTTCAAACACGCTATGGCCATTATGAGTTCGTGGAGTTAATTAATGCACTAATGCACCTGCGGTATTCATGGAGTTAATGAATCGGGTCTTCATCGACTTTTTGGATCAGTTCGTGGTTGTCTTTATTGATGACATTTTAATTTATTCTCGTGACTGGGAGGAGCACGAGCTTCACCTTCTTCAAGTTCTCGACATGTTGAGACGAGAGCAGCTTTATGGAAGTTTTCCATATGTGAGTTCTGGATGTCCGAGGCGACGTTTCTCGGGCATGTAATTTCATCAGACGGAGTTCGTGTTGACCCTCAGAAGAGGGAGGCTATCCGAGATTGGCAACCTCCGAAGAATGTTAAGGAAATCCGAAGTTTCCTCGGATTAGCTGGTTAATTATCCGACCCACGACCTGGAGCTAGCAGCCGTGGTTTTCGCGTTGGAAATTTGGCGTCATTACCTTTATGGCGTCACCTGTCAGTTATTCACCAATCACAAGAGTTGAAGTATATACTTACTCAGAAGGAGTTAAATATGCGACAGAGACGGTGGTTGGAACTAATCAAAGATTACGATATCGAGATCCTTTACTACCCAGGCAAGACGAATGTTGTCGCCGACGCCTTGAGTCGTAAGTCCGTTCAGGAGAAGATGCTTGCTCGTTTAACAGTTCAGAAGGAGCTTCAGCAGGAATTTCTTAGACCCGAGATCGAGGTCTGGCTTCAGCGAGTACAAGGGCAACTTTGTATGTTAGAGATTTCATCGTCACTTGAGGAGGCAATCAGAGAGAATCAGGGTTCAGACCCATCACTGTTGCGCATCCATGAGGATGTGGCTCAGGGGAAAGCCCCTGGCTTTGTGATCCACGAGGATGGACTTTTGCGCTTTAAGAATCGGTTATGCGTACCGGTGAATGACGAGTTGAAAAACTCGATTTTGAGAGGAGCTCATGCTACCCCTTATTCTGTTCACCCGGGGTCTAGCAAGATGTATAAAGACTTGAAACAAAATTACTGGTGGAGTAATATGAAGCGAGTAGTCGCGGAATTTATTTCGAGATGCTTAACCTGTCAGCAAGTCAAGATAGAACATCAGCGACCGGCGGGTATGCTGAAACCTCTCCCTATTCCAGAATAGAAGTGGGAGGATATTTCAATGGACTTCATCACGAGTTTACCGACGAGTCGTCGTGGTATGAACACAATCTGGGTAATTGTGGATCGCCTAACTAAATCAGCTCATTTCCTTGAGATTAAGGATACGTGGGGTCCCGGGAGACTTGCCCAGTTATTTATCAAAGAGATAGTGAGATTGCACGGTACTCCTAAAAGTATCATTTCTGATCGTGACGGACGATTCGTGTCTCACTTTTGGAAATCAGTTCATCGTGCTATGGGAACTCAGCTTAATCTCAGTACAACTTTTCATCCTCAGTCCGACGGACAATCTGAGAAGACTATTCAGACTTTGGAGGACATGTTGAGGGCATGTGTCCTCGATTGGAAAGATGATTGGGAAGCCCAACTACCGTTGATCGAGTTCACGTACAATAATAGTTGGCATTCTTCGATTAAGATGTCACCTTACGAGGCCTTGTACGGTCGTCGTTGTCGACCTCATTTGTGTTGGGATGACTTATCAGAATCAATCGGCACCGAGCCTGATATGCTTATAGCCGCCCGTGAGAAGGTATCTTTGATCAGGAGTTGTTTATTGACCGCTCAGAGTCGACAGAAATCATATGCAGATAACCATCATCGATCATTAGAGTTCGAGACAGGTGACCACGTGTTGGTTAAGGTATCCCCGAGTCAAGGTATCTTCCATTTCGGGAAGCGGGGAAAGTTGAGTCCAATATTTATTGGACCGTTTGAGATTTTGGAACGAGTAGGCGAGCTAGCTTATCGTTTGGCCTTACCTCCGGCGTTGATCCGAATTCATAATGTATTTCACGTCTCTCAGCTACGGAAGTATGTTGCCGACCCGAGTCACATACTTCAGTTCGACGAAATCGAGATCGCGGATGATCATTCGTATGAGGAGCATCCCATACGAGTGTTAGAACGGCGAATCAAACAGTTGAGGAATAAGACGATTCCTTTGGTTAAAATTCAGTGGTCTAGACACGGAGTCGAAGAGGCTACTTGGGAAACCGAGGATAGTATGCGGGAGAGTTATCCCGAGTTGTTTGACCCTTAGTTTCGGGGTCGAAACTCTTTTAAGGGGGGGTGTATGTAATACCCGGTTGTAATTCAGTCTTTATCATTCAGTAATTTCATTCGGTAATTGTCACTATGTAATTTTTCACTTGTTAATAATCATTCATCCGTGTTCACCGTTCAGAATAACTTCGAGTTGTGTATCGATATTGCTCATTGTTTCAACCTTACTCGGGAGATGAGACAAGAGTATTATCTCGATTGTTGTAATTGATTCATTAGCCGATGTTGGCGTTGGAATTCATGTCATTTCAAATCTCTTCATTGTTCAAATCGTGTTTTTGTTGGACAAACCCTTGTAATCATTGCTTGGAACCACCGTTTTGTGGTTTTCGCACTTCCATTTCGTGTTATTGTTTCCCAAATATTGATTCCTATTGCTTCTTTCCCTTCCCGGGTCATTTTTCTTCATTTTAGGACCCAAGGGGGGTGTGGGCCGCGGCACAAGGAGTGTGCGCCGCGGCACACACATTTTCCAATTTTTGGCCGAGCAGCCTGTACTGTGAGCCGCGGCTCATGCCGACACAAAGACACCGCTGAAGTCATCGCTGCGTGGCACACCCGTCCGGGCCGCGGCACACTCGTGTTGCAATTGTTTTGGCCGACCCGTCTGTACTGTGAGCCGCGGCTCATGTCGACAGGGCCATGGCACACTGCCGAGTCACTGCCGCGGGACATTCGTCCGGGCCGCGGCACACTGCCGATCGCTGGGAGCAATTTTGGCCCTGTGCCGCGGCACACTTCGGCCGGGCCGCGGCACACAGTGCCACTATAATTGCGCTTTTTTCAGCGAGATTCACTCATTTTTTTCATTTCATCCACCTTGTCCGAGAGAGAAGGCTTGAGGGAGAGAATTTTCATCATCTATCACTTGAATGTTTGATTTTCTTCATCTCCTTTCGATCGTGAAGCTCGGATTGTGGATCTAACGCGATTTCATCGGATTAAAGTACTTGGATCTTCAAAGGTAATATTCATCAAACCTCTTGGATTTCGATTTTGTATTGAGATATGAGGTTTTGGATGTTAAGATCATGTTGTATGAAGTGATATACACATGATTATAGATATGTTTGATTATTCATTGGATTATTGAAGTATTATTTAAGAACACTTTGAATATTGAATTGGATTTGGGGGTTTTCGATTAATTGTTGTTGAAATCACGAATTTGGATATTCATATTGGATTATTGATTATATGAAAGATGTTTTAGTTTGAAACAATTCTTGGGGATTTGATATTGGTATTATTGAGGTGTGGTTGTAAACAATCGATGTTTGGCCACAAAGTGTTCGATATAATGCCCCAATGAACTTGGTTTAGTCGTATCGACGTTTTGAGTTCGTTATATTCGTGTTTGATTCGTATGTTGAACGGATTGTTGGTAATTGTGTAATTCAAGGTTGTTCGAGCGACCGATATCTCAATTAGGACGTTGTTCGTGGAAGGATAATTGTCACCGGTGCTTAGTAAGTTAATTCTTACTCGGTTAAAAGGATATTCATTCCTTTTGTTGTTGTTCATTCATAATCATAATTCATTCATCATTGTATTAACCGTATCAATACTTGTCATTGTCAATTAACCACTTCAGTCACAAGGAACGACGGTTCCAATCATTTCATTGAGCTGTCATTCATTTCACTATCATTTCATCTCGGTGAGTCATTATTGATTTTCGATGTCACTTTCTTATCTCGTGGCATTCCGAGTCATACTGGCGTGCCGGTTGGTATGTGTAGGATTTTCATGTCGGGCACATTTAAGTCGTGTGTTGGTTGTTGGCCTCACATTGGACTGTGCACACGAGTTGGTTGCTTCGTGAGACTGATTAGGTACAAGATCACACGTGTATTCGATCTATACTCGTTGGTGGCTTGTGCACGGACACATTTCCATCCCGGGCGTAGTGTGTCGCCACCCTTTGAGCCGTACTGTTAGTTGATTCATATAGCATGTTTGATTGCGTATGTTTTCAACAAGATTGGGTTATAATTTAACCGATTCATTTATGATCGAACTTGTGGTTTATACAGTATATATATGATTGTGTTTATTCAACTCTTGAGGATTGTTGTTCTGTGTAACTGACCCCGTTTGGGGATTTTGTTTTCAGGTCATTGTTGTGTCAAGAATTAACACTCTCCGACCGGCGATCGCCTCGGAGATCGGGCAACCGAGTCACGGCCGAGCAGCCAAGGCAGAACTGCCGACCAGCGACCAGGCGGCCGAGCCTTTGCCCAGCGGACAAGCTAAATCGGCCAACCGAAGGTCCCAGGACAAGTCCCGGTGCCGAGCGATCGACATCAAACACGATCGTCTCTCGGTACTCGGCGACCGACTCCTGGCGACCGGCAAGCGGACGATCCTCTCTCGGCACCTGCCGACCAACCCTTGGTGACCGACCAATGCCGACCCTCAGCAACTGGCCGATGACGACCTCTGATGACCAGCTACAGACGACCGCCTCATGTTGATCAGGGCCGATGGCTATCCAGTCGGCAAAGGCCGAGTCTCAAGACTGGCACCACGTGCAAGAGCCGAGACAAGATCCGCGAATCTCGGGTCATTGACCACAGCCTGGCAGAATCATTCCACCAGCCGACAAGCCGCCGAAAGCTGTCAGTAGGGCCGCATGTGACTGACTCCGGACGCATGCTGGCCCCTCATTGGACCGCCCAGCTGGCTGCCTGCTGGAGCTTTGGACTTTAGGCAGACTGCCAGCATCTTCCTTGGACTTTAGCCCGACAGCCCGGTAGATCGCCCCACTATAATATTGGCCGGTAGACGATCGCCCCATTATTATAATGGCCGGAAGGAGATCGCCCACCAGAAGACAAGACCCGGCTGCCACTATATATACAAGGATCCCTGCACTTGGATTCTTCTTCAACTTCCTTCGGATTTCACGCAATACAGAAGCAAAGGACCGAGATTTTGGCTCACAAAACACTCTCTGCATTCCCACGAGATTCAACACCCAGCACTTGGCTATCTCCAACTCTTGGCAACATCTATCATTCGGTCCTTCTTCTCCCGACCTCTCTCATCCAGAAGACGATCGGCAGGGACGAAGAACACCGAGCTTCGCTCAAGAGCCGGATTAACAGAGTCTTTTTACACTCATTGTATTTAGATTTCTCTCATTAATACTGTTAGGAATATGCCCTCGAATGCCACTCAGGGGATGAGAGAGTAAGGGCATTATACTTGTAATTATGGAATAATTAATAAAAAGGCAATACGATTCATTCACTGTTTATTGTATTTCAATTGCATTCTTGACTTGGTAAACATTGAAGTGAAGTCCATGTAAATAAATCGAACATTCCATTCTCGTTATGGGATAAGAGAAAATGTACTGGAAGTGTTTAAAGTTTATTTACGTAAATTGTTTGCAAGTCAATAAACTTAAAATGGGCATTAAGTTTTAATATGACTTGTATAACTGATGCTAGGACGTGTGCACGTCTGGATAGCATAGTTATAAGTATATTGGTGGGGCCAGTATACTCGAACACGACTCATACTCGATTCAGTCACACGGTATTCACTCTCGGAGAGTCGATGACGAATCGAAAGGTTGTGATAGTATACGTGGACCTTTGACTTGAGGGTTCAGTAGAAGATGTGCCTGTGACGTTTAGTTTGTCATTAGAGTAGTTAGACTCATTTGCTTAATTGCTGAGTCGACCTCGAAGTGCGGACTATACGGGCAGTAGCGCTTCTTTCGTACGCCAAGAAAGGATTCTATCTCTGTTAGTGAGCAGCGAATGTCCTATACGGTTAATGGCAAATAAGATCATAAGTCTTTGGCCAAAGCATTACGATATAGTCGTATTAGATACACTATTAATCAATCGGTTTTGATTTGCATTAACACATGTATAGAGTTTAGTCAATGTAGGGTTTGACTTTACCGTGACCCGAAGACTTGACCAGGACATCGATGAAGGGTCTATACGTATATAGTATTCACGACATAATGGTTACGGAATGATCCCTTCATTCGTTCTCGATCGGGGTTTACAGTGCGGCCCGCTAGAGTGGCTAAGTGCCGCCCGCACTCATTGGTTCCTCCCAATGCCGGTGAGACGGACCTACGAGTCGCGCATCGGAGCGTTGAAGGATAAATGTGAATTTATTATCTCTCTATTAATATTAGATATTGGATATCTAATTATGATTTATTGGATAAATCAAATATCGGTCTTATGAATTTAAATTAAGTTACCGGGTAATTAATTTAATTCATAAATTATATTTCTTAGAGAAATATATATTTGTATTTGATATAATTAATTAATTAGATTAATTAATTAATATAAATACATTGATGATTAAAAGGAGTGTATTTAATGGAGTCGTTTGACGAACGTCCGGTACACGAGCCGAGTGGCTCGGCTCATTTTCTAGGAAACTTCCTTGTGGCCACCCACTCCTCATGGCATGGCATGATCTTGCATGTGTGTGGGAACTCACTTAGAGTTGAGATTCCCACATAATTGTGAATGATAGTTGTAAAGGAATAATTATTCCTTTATAATATATATATCATTACATTATATATGAGATGAGATGAGATAACAAAAAACAATTCATACTCATTCATTGAGCTGCCATCCGTGAGAGTTTTTAGTGAGGAGAGAGAGAAAAATTTTCCTTCTTCATTTTGTTCATCTTTGAGGTGAAAAGAAGTAAGAAAAGTTAAGAGAGAAAAAATTCCTACAACACTTCCTAGCCGTGTTCTTCATAGAACGGAGTATTGTAGATTTTTCCGGGCAACTTCCGACGCGTGTGAAGTAGAGGCTTGAATTTTCGGTGCTTGGAACGGGATTTCGTGTTCGGACGGGATCGTGATCATCGGCTACACTTTACGAAGATTTATTTCAAAGGCTTCAAAGGTATGAATCTTTATCTTCGTATTTATTTTTCGTATATACGTTACTTGATCGATCTGTTTGGGATTCGTTTTTATTTCATTGCGTATTTCGTTTTATTTTCTAATCCCAACGGTGGTATCGGAGTGAGGTCAATGATATCGTATATACGATTATTTGTGCATTTTGAATGCTTTTGGATAATGATTATGATTTAGAATCATATTTGGAATAATTTTAGATTTTAAATTGTTCGTTGTAGCATCACGTTTTTGGAAACGGGCCAAAAACGAAGAAACGGGCAGCGGCAAAGATCGCTCGGATCGCCTCACTGCCGCTGCGAGCGTGCTCGGCCATGACTCGGCCAGGGCTGAGAGTGCTCGGCCAGGGGCCGAGCATGATCGGCGATCGCTGAAGCGATGGCTCGCCAGTACCCTCGGGTTTTTGGCCCGATTTTGAATCGCCGGGCCGGGCCTAAATCGGATTGTCCGGACTCGTTTTAAGTTTATATTTCGTTTTAATTATTTCCCAAAATTTAAATTGGATTTTATTTTGACTAAATTAATATTTGGAATATTTTGAGTTAAGGAAATAAATTAAACGAGAATATTATTTTTGGCCGGATTACTTGAGCGAATTAAAATGATGATTATTAGTATTAATTTGATTAATATCATTAAAATTGAATAGATTAATTTTATATTGATTGGATTAATATATTAATTGATTATTTAATTTTAATGCCACTTTATATTAATTGGATTAATATAGTAGAAATTGAATAGATTAATTTATATTAAAATTAATTGTTTAATTTCGTTGCCATTACATGTTGTATGGAATCCTTATGTGATGGTGATATAGCTCGTGGACTTAGTTTTTGATTTGTTCGATTCGATTGGGTTGTAAAGGCCGTTTTGAGCCTATTTATTTTTACTAGAAAATTTGTATAGGATGCATTTTTTCTATGATGTAAGTATTATTTTGGGTATGACGAAGACCGAAGACAACCGACCGAGAAGACGAAGAATCGAAGACTGTATTTTTTTTATTTATTGGGTCATTCGCTTGGCCCAGTACTTAGGAATTAGGTCCATGAGCTATATGTTGGTAGTAACTAGGTTACTATTTTCTGTTTTTCATTTTGAATGATTGACAAACATACAAACGCGCGTATAATTGAATTAATGTGCAAAGTGTAACATTAATCGCGAAATTCTCCCGACTACAAACAGACTAAGTTTGAAAAAGGTTACGAGGTTTCCTACCCTCCATCAAACTCGTAGAAAATTGATACCCGAGCTAGTGTGCTATGCTTCCGAGTTATCCGGGTAGTACATTTGGTAGAGGTTGAAAAATTCTTGAGTGCATTAGATGCCTTCGGTTGGTGATAAATTTCGCCCCTAGAAACCTGATAGGTTGCCGGGTGAGATTCAATAGTCAAACTGATAGACGTTGATGGTCAACAACTTAGATAGTCTGGATTGCCAAGAAACCTGATAGGTTGAGGGCATGAAGACTAGGGGTAAAAGAAGATCAAATCATCCGTCAGACGGGTTTGTGTTAGACACCACTTTACAGAAATTAATTGGCAAGAAACCTGATAGGTTGCGTCTGTTAAAATTTGTAAAGAACTTGATCACCACTAAGAAGTCGATCTAACCATGATTTCCGGATTATAACATGGGAGTGTATAATTCCGATAAAATTAGTGGGAGCCGAGACAAGAATTATACAAGCCCTTAAGTTCTATACTCGGTCATAATTAAACAAGTCACTAATTTAATCTTGTCTAAATCTTTGCAGAAAACGAAATTGAATCTCTCTAAAATGGCTAAAAACCCACTTGCAATACTACTTGAAAAGAATCTTCTAACTGGCCCTAACTTTGTTGACTGGTTGCGGAATCTGATGATTGTACTCAGTATGGAGTCTCTGGGATACGTCTTGGAGGCGGACATTCCACCGACTCCAATCCGGACTAGGGGTAATCAGGAAGACATTGACGTCCATGAAAAATGGGTCAAGGATGATGTGCTAGTTCGTGGTTTTATGATGGGCTCAATGACTAATGAGCTGCAGAGAGCGCACGAGAAAATGACTTCTGCTAGGCAGATTCTCGCACACTTGACCGAACTTTATGGAGAGCACAGTAGGACTGCTAGATATGAGATATCAAAGAAGTTGTTCAGTGCTAGGATGAAAGAAGGGGAGAAAGTGGGAGACCACGTCCTTAAGATGATCTCTATGATTGAGAGGCTCGAGGTGCTCAACTTTAATATGGATTTATCCCTTCAAATTGATCTCATCCTTCAATCTCTACCTGACTCTTTCACGCAGTTTGTAATGAATTTCAACTGTAATGAAATTACATGCACATTAGCTGGGCTAATGAATAAACTGGTGACGGCACCTAACATGAAGACTAAACCGAGAGAGGCTGCTCTTGTGATTTCTTCGGGCCTAAGAGGTCCAAGAACAAGAAGAAAAAGACCTACGAGCAAGACAAACCCAAGAAAGGGGTGCAAAAGGAAAGGGCAAGGCCCGAAAGGTTCAAAAGGTAGGCGGTCCAAAACCTACGGACAAATGCCTTGAATGTGGTGAGTCACATGGCGAAGGACTTGTCCCAAGATTAATGGCGCATCAGTACGGAACTTTTGTTTTGAAACTAATTGTTCCGCTATCGTATATTCTCGCTTCATGGATTACGGATTCGGTGCCACTTCTCACATTTGTACTATGAATCGATCTGGAACGAAGTAGAAAACTTGAAGTGGGGAAATAATGATCACTGTTGAAGTGGACAAAGTGTCGAGGCAACCGATATTGGATCAATCCTTCGGGTTTAGAATCGTTTTATTTTGACATTAGATGAAGTACTTGTTTTGCCCAAGGGGCATAAAAACATTGTATCCATTCCAGTCTTGACCGGAAAGGATTTTGTTTCTTCATTGGCAATGGCGATTGTAAAATTTATTTTCGAAATAAATTGGTTGGAAACGACTACATTGTTAAATGGTTTATATCATCCGAACATGCAAAATAAAACAAGAAAGGAACACTATAACTAGGAAACGTGGTAGGCAAGATACTAATCAAGCTCTTAAATGGCACCTTAGACTTGGTCATGTTGGTCGACCAAGGTTCGGAAAATGGAGAAAGATGGACTTTTAAGTCCATTGGGTGTAGAACCCTATCCAACTTGTGAATCTTGCCTTAGAGGCAAAATGACTAAGTTCCCTTCACGAGGACTTTTGAAAGGGTGCCGATAAACTTGGATTGGTGCATACCGATGTTTGTGGTGCTTTAGAAGTAGCCCGAGACGGATATCAATATTTCATAACGCTCATGATGATCATACTAGGTATGGGATTGTGTACTTAATGAAACATAAATCAAGCCTTTGCTAAATTCAAAGAATTTAAGGCCCTAGTTGAAAAACAAACCGGATGTCATATCAAAGCACTTCTGGTCGGACCGAAGTGGCGAATATATGAGCACCGAGTTTGATGAGTTCCTTAAGGAACATGGAATAGTTTCACAATTCACGCCTCTAGGAACCCCACGCTTAAATGGTGTTTCGTAAAGGAGAAATCGGACTTTGTTGGACATGGTTCGCTCCATGTTAAATTACACGATTTACCTATTTACCGTGGGGGTATGCCTTACTAACCGCCGCCTATATCCTAAATAGATGTCCTTCCAAATCTTCCTATCACTCCGCATGAGATGTGGAAGGGTAAGAAACCAAGCCTTAATCACATAAGGATCTGGGGATGTCCAAATTTATGTCAAAAAGGCTAAGGTGGACAAGCTGAAGCGAGGTCCATAAAAGGGCGTTTCATAGGATACCCAGAGGACTCGATGGGTTATCTATTCTACATGCCAGAAGACCATAGGGTCATTGTGGCATTACAAGCGCACTTCCTTGAGGATGAATTCATTCAGGAAGGTGGCTCGGGTAGAAATATCTCTTTGGAAGAGCATAATGAAACTCCTAAGGAGACATCCGATCGGGATCAAGAACCGAACCTATTGTAACACAACCTCCACTTCGAAGGTCCGATAGGGTATCTCACTTACTCGAGAGGTATGGCTATACACATGTCGAGGAACCGGGTCTCCACGACACACCCGATAGCAAAGAAAACGACCCTGTCACCTATGACCAAGCGATAGTGGATGTAGACTCTGATAAATGGCAAGAAGCAATGGAAGCTGAGATAGACTCGATGCATACCAATCAGGTCTGGACTCTAGTAGATCTTCCAACTGGCATGAGGACTATTAGAAATAAATGGATCTATAAGAGAAAGACTGATGGGGATGGCAAGGTTGATGCCTATAAGGCCAGGCTTGTGGCAAAGGGTTATACCCAAAGGGAAGGAATCGATTATCATGATACCTTCTCGCCCGTAGCTATGATAAAGTCGATTCGCATGATGCTTACCATTGCTGCCTATTATGATTATGAAATATGGCAAATGGATGTCAAAACATCTTTTCTAAATGGATACCTCGAGGAGGAAATCTTTATGGAACAGCCTAAAGGTTTTGTGTCCAAAGTTAATATTCATAAAGTGTGTAAGCTGCAACGAGCCATTTATGGTCTGAAGCAAGCTTCTCGGAGTTGGAACCTTCGATTTGACGGGCGATTAAGGACTTTGACTTGAGCGAAATGAGGAGGAACCGTGTGTTTACAAAAAGATCGGTGGGAGCAACATTGCGTTCTTAGTACTATATGTAGATGATATTCTACTTATAGGAAATAACATAGCAATGCTCGGCCTTTGTGAAAGCTTGGCTTTCTAAAACGTTCTCCATGAAAGACTTGGGAGAAGATTCCTATATTCTAGGGATCCGTCTTTACAGAGATAGACCGCGAAGAATGATAGGACTTTCCCAAGCCCTTTATATCGATAAAATCCTGAGAAGATTCAAGATGGATGAATCTAAGAGAGGGTTCCTTCCCATGCGACATGGAATTCATCTCACCACGAAAATGTGTCCTCAAAGTGAGGAAGACAAGAGAGAGATGAGTAAGGTACCCTATGCCTCGGCAGTGGGTAGCCTCATGTACGCTATGTTGTGTACGAGACCAGACTTAGCCTATCTTGTGAGTATGGTAAGTCGATTTCAAGCAAACCCGGAAGGGAACATTGACCGCCGTAAAGAACATTCTTAAGTACTTAAGAAGAACTAGAGATTTAGTTCTTACTTATGGTGGTGGAGAATCGAAGGTGATTGGATTCACCGATTCGATTTTCAAGGAGACAATGACGACTCTAAGTCGACATCCGGGTATTTATTTACTCAATGGAGGAGCGATATCTTGAGAAGCTCCAAGCAAACCGCCATCAGAGATTCCACCGCCAAGCAGAGTATCAAGTCGCCTCGAGGCTAGCAAAGAAGCATTTTGGATGCAGAAGTTTATACAAGAACTTCAAGTGGTGCCTAACGTGGAGTTGCCTATATCACTATTCTGTGATAATGATGGAGCTGTCGCCCAAGCCAAGGAGCCGAGGGCTCACCACAACACCAAGCATATAGAGAGAAAGTACCACATCGTTCGAGAGATGGTGGAAAAAGGATATGTTTCATTGGAAAGAGTAGACTCAGAAGACAATGTCTCTGACCCGTTGACTAAGCCATTATCTTAGGCCGTCTTAGAAAGACATCTGAAGAGCATGGGTATTGGATACCATGATGTGTGGCATTGAGTGAAAGTGGGAGATTGTTAGGAATATGCCCTCGAATGCCACTCAGGGGATGAGAGAGTAAGGGCATTATACTTGTAATTATGGAATAATTAATAAAAAGGCAATACGATTCATTCACTGTTTATTGTATTTCAATTGCATTCTTGACTTGGTAAACATTGAAGTGAAGTCCATGTAAATAAATCGAACATTCCATTCTCGTTATGGGATAAGAGAAAATGTACTGGAAGTGTTTAAAGTTTATTTACGTAAATTGTTTGCAAGTCAATAAACTTAAAATGGGCATTAAGTTTTAATATGACTTGTATAACTGATGCTAGGACGTGTGCACGTCTGGATAGCATAGTTATAAGTATATTGGTGGGGCCAGTATACTCGAACACGACTCATACTCGATTGATCACACGGTATTCACTCTCGGAGAGTCGATGACGAATCGAAAGGTTGTGATAGTATACGTGGACCTTTGACTTGAGGGTTCAGTAGAAGATGTGCCTGTGACGTTTAGTTTGTCATTAGAGTAGTTAGACTCATTTGCTTAATTGCTGAGTCGACCTCGAAGTGCGGACTATACGGGCGTGTAGCGATCTTTACCGTACGCCAAGAAAGGATTCTATCTCTGTTAGTGAGCAGCGAATGTCCTATACGGTTAATGGCAAATAAGATCATAAGTCTTTGGCCAAAGCATTACGATATAGTCGTATTAGATACACTATTAATCAATCGGTTTTGATTTGCATTAACACATGTATAGAGTTTAGTCAAGTAGGGTTTGACTTTACCGTGACCAAGACTTGACCGGACATCGATGAAGGGTCTATACGTATATAGTATTCACGACATAATGGTTCGGAATGATCCCTTCATTCGTTCTCGATCGGGGTTTACAAAGGCGGCCCGCTAGCCGGCTAAGTGCCGCCCGCACTCATTGGTTCCTCCCAATGCCTACCGAGACGGACCTACGAGTCGCGCATCGGGAGCGTTGACGGATAAATGTGAATTTATTATATCTCTATTAATATTAGATATGGATATCTAATTATGATTTATGGATAAATCAAATATCGGTCTTATGAATTTAAATTAAGTTAGGGTAATTAATTTAATTCATAAATTATATTTCTTAGAGAAATATATATTTGTATTTGATATAATTAATTAATTAGTTTAATTAATTAATATAAATACATTGATGATTAAATGGAGTGTATTTAATGGAGTCGTTTGATTTAACGTCCAGACACGAGCCGAGTGGCTCGGCTCGTTTTCTAGAAACTTCCTTGTGGCCACCCACTCCTCATGGCATGGCATGATCTTGCATGTGTGTGGGAACTCACTTAGAGTTGAGATTCCCACATAATTGTGAATGATAGTTGTAAAGGAATAATTATTCCTTTATAATATATATATCATTACATTATATATGAGATGAGATGAGATAACAAAAAACAATTCATACTCATTCATTGAGCTGCCATCCGTGAGAGTTTTTAGTGAGGAGAGAGAGAAAAATTTTCCTTCTTCATTTTGTTCATCTTTGAGGTGAAAAGAAGTAAGAAAAATTAAGAGAGAAAAAATTCCTACAACACTTCCTAGCCGTGTTCTTCATAGAACGGAGTATTGTAGATTTTTCCGGGCAACTTCCGACGCGTGTGAAGTAGAGGCTTCGAATTTTCGGTGTTTGGAACGAAGGGATTTCGTGTTCGGGACGGGATCGTGATCATCGGCTACACTTTACGAAGATTTATTTCAAAGGCTTCAAAGGTATGAATCTTTATCTTCGTATTTATTTTTCGTATATACGTTACTTGATCGATCCTGTTTGGGATTCGTTTTTATTTCCGCTGCGTATTTCGTTTTATTTTCGGAATCCCAACAAATACTTGTATCCACGAATATTTGTATTAATAACATCTCGCGAGAGCATTCAAGCCCGGGCCTAACAAACCCGGCAAATCTTGTATTATTTATCTTCTCTCGGAAGTGCTCCCGCAATTGTTGTTTGTTGTCCGTCTCCAGCAGTATTTAATCTTCGGATAGATATTTTGGGCAACAACAATTGGCGCTAGAGGAAGGGGATCCAACCCTCGAATTTTTATACCTACCGTCCCGAAGAACACTCACTGTTCTCGGGGCAGATACTTGAAGTGACACTCACTGCACTTCAAAGAAATCTTTCAGAAATCATGTCTTCCGCCTCCGCATCGAAGAAAGCCGCTGACCAGCCGGCCAGACCCCCCATTCCGTCCCAGTCCGAGCCGCAGCCGATGGTGGAAGGCAGCCGCCGCGGTCAGAGACGCTCGATCCCATCCCTGGATGGCGGCCCAAGCCTCTCGCTCGATCAGCTCCGAACCAAGGAACAGATCGACGAGGTCATGGCCATCCTACAGGAGCGACGGAGTGCTCTCGACGCGCCTCCTGCTATCACCCCCTCGGCCGCCCGCCGGAAGTCCAAGCGGAAGCTCAAGGCGCATCGCCGAGCGACGCTGTGAGGCTCTCGTCCGCAAGAGGAGGCGCCAATGGGCACCTCTGTCTTCGATCGCTCGGGCGGTGACTCCGACTCAGCGGCCGGGCGTCCGGCCCAGCCTACGAGACGGCGAGTTTGAGTCCGTCACCGGGAGCTCGCCTACCCGGCCCCGGAAAGGCCTAGCCGTTTGGATCCCGCCGCCAAATAGCCGAGGTCGGCAGCGGAGTCCGAGATCGGGCACACACCGCCTCGGCCTCGCCTCCCAAAGCCGATCAGCGAGCGGCCGAGCCACGGCGATTGCCGCATTACAACATCAGCTCGACGACGTGAAAGCGCTCCTGGAATCCAGGGGAGGCGCCATGAAGACGATCGCCGAGCCAAGCGAGCCGCTCGCGATCGACATCGAGCTCGCCCCCGTGCAGCACAGGATCGCTCCCCCGCAAACACCCGTGTACGAGGGGCGATCGGGCCCCCAAACACACCTGAACAAGTTCAACATCTATATGACCGGGTGTGGGGCATATGACGCAACCAGGTGCCGAATGTTCCCTCTGACGCTGGACGACCTCGCCCACCGGTGGTACACCTCATTGCCACCTCGGTCCATTGGCTCCTTTAACGAGCTGGCGCACGTCTTCACGGAGTACTTCGCCACCAGAGTCGTCCGGCCTGAAGGTCGCCTTCGCATGATGCAAATCAAGCAGGGAGAAGAAGAGTCCGACTCGGACTACATCGACCGGGTAGACGGGATCATCCTCAACGGCGAGCCCGTAAGCGATGAGACCGCCCTCTACGCGGTCCTAGGAGGATTTCAGGGTTTTTCGCCTATGTTCAGGCATCTCACGAAGACCCAACCGACGACCTACGCAGCCTTCCGGGCTAGAGCCGCAGATTTCCTGGCCAGGAAAAGGCTTCTTCTTAGCCTAGGAGTAGAGCGATCGGCGCCCGTGCGACGACCTCCAGTCTCCCAGCCCGGTCGCTACTATCCAGCAGAGCCGGAGGACTCGATCACCGCATACAGTCCACCATTTTAAATGAGGGACTAAGGCTCGCGCCTCCGCCGCACATCATAAAGCCATGGTCCTGGCAGTCGATGGAACCGGCTGCTTTGGCCATGCAAAGTCCCTTTCGGCCGAGATCGCCCACCCTTCGTTTAAATACGAGGCCGGCGTAGTCTGAGGGCTCTCCAAAATTAATCAGTGGACACGTGCCATTACCCCCGTCTCAACGTACACCGTCGAGGTCGGCCATCTCCATGGCTGGACGAGGTGGAAGCAGAGCTAACAAGCCGCGGGCGTGGAGTTGATTCATCCGACGCTGCCCCGCGCAAGGACTCCTCTAGACCGAGACCGCACGCCCTTCGTTTAAATACGAGGCGAGGCGCAGCCTAACAGAGGACCCTCATAATAAAGTGAGTCACGAGACACTCAATGTCTTCGCGCATCAAGACACGGTCATGGAGTCGGTCCATCGATCTCCGCGACTGTGCACGATTCCTCAAACAAGCGAAACCACCAAGTTTCCGAGGGGGATCGGCCAATGTTGTTTTTGCAGGTACAAGACCGAAAGATAGCTAGCCAATCGACCATGATAGCCCAAGTCCAAATCCATAGTCAGCTCAGCAAGATCGCCCGTCCTCATCCTTACACGATCGCCAGCAAGAACCACCTCGCCCCATGTCTTCAACATAGGAGCAAGCTGGGGGGCAATTGTTGTGTCAAGAATTAACACTCTCCGACCGGCGATCGCCTCGGAGATCGGGCGACCGAGTCACGGCCGAGCAGCCAAGGCAGAACTGCCGACCAGCGACCAGGCGGCCGAGCCTTTGCCCAGCGGACAAGCTAAATCGGCCAACCGAAGGTCCCAGGACAAGTCCCGGTGCCGAGCGATCGACATCAAACACGATCGTCTTTCGGTACTTGGCGACCGACTCCTGGCGACCGGCAAGCGGACGATCCTCTCTCGGCACCTGCCGACCAACCCTTGGTGACCGACCAATGCCGACCCTCAGCAACTGGCCGATGACGACCTCTGATGACCAGCTAGAGACGACCGCCTCATGTCGATCAGGGCCGATGGCCATCCAGTCGGCAAAGGCCGAGTCTCAAGACTGGCACCACGTGCAAGAGCCGAGACAAGATCCGCGAATCTCGGGTCATTGACCACAACCTGGCAGAATCATTCCACCAGCCGACAAGCCGCCGAAAGCTGTCAGTAGGGCCGCATGTGACTGACTCCGGACGCGTGCTGGCCCCTCATTGGACCGCCACCGGGTCACTGCCGGAGCTTTGGACTTTAGCAGATCGCCAAAGATCTTCCTTGGACTTTAGCCCGACAGCCCGGTAGATCGCCCCACTATAATATTGGCCGGCAGACGATCGCCCCATTATTATAATGGCCGGAAGGCGATCGCCCACCAGAAGACAAGACCCGGCTGCCACTATATATACAAGGCTCCCTGCACTTGGATTCTTCTTCAACTTCCTTCGGATTTCACGCAATACAGAAGCAAAGGACCGAGATTTTGGCTCACAAAACACTCTCTGCATTCCCACGAGATTCAACACCCAGCACTTGGCTATCTCCAACTCTTGGCAACAGCTATCATTCGGTCCTTGTTCTCCCGGCCTCTCTCATCCAGAAGACGATCGGCAGGGACGAAGAACACCGAGCTTCGCTCAAGAGCCGAATTAACAGTCTTTTTACACTCATTGTATTTAGATTTCTCTCATTAATACTTGTATCCACGAATATTTGTATTAATAACATCTCGCGAGAGCATTCAAGCCCGGGCCTAACAAACCCGGCAAATCTTGTATTATTTATCTTCTCTCGGAAGTGCTCCCGCAATTGTTGTTTGTTGTCCGTCTCTAGCAGTATTTAATCTTAGGATAGATATTTTGGGCAACAACAGTCATGTCAAGGCAAAAGCTCGGGAATAGCATGTTGACGTCGAGGAGTCCCAGTGATACTAGTAGGGGGCCTCAGTCCTTTCATTCACCATGTTTACTTATTTCATTTCCGCTGCAGATTTCCGTTTGGATTTTAAATTCATTCAGTGTTGTATATTTTATCTCCATATAAAATATACTTGTATTCGGTCATTTCCTTGGGTGTGTTGTAATAACACTCCTCATCGGAGTAATTGATGATGTAATGTGGTTCGGTACTACATTTACCCTGCGTATTTCATTCATTTTCACTCACCTGGTGGGTCCTAGTCGGGGGTCCACGGCACTGTAATATCCGCCTTGTTTGGGGTGTTACACTTTGTCCGTCGGGTGGTGGTTCCATTTCGGGGGCTGGTGGTTCTCTGTCCCCATCGGCTTTGTTATCCCCTGAGGGTGTTGCTCCGGCTTCGGTCCTTATCGTGAACGGACTTCCCGTCACCAGCGTTGCTCTAGTCCATCCTGCTGTGCCGGCGAGCAACGTTTTGCTGTCCCGTGGTGTCTCCCCGGCGGTTTCTGGTGGTCGCCTGGTTTCTGAGTCGGTCGTTGGTCCAGTTTTGGGGTTGGTCAACGGTGTTTCCGGCGCTTCGTTTGGTCAGATTTCGGTCTCCGGTGATATTCCAACCGCTGTTTTCTCGGCTGCGGAATGTGAACAGGTTTCGGGTATTTATAAAAATGCACTTATTGGTAAGTTTTCCTTTGTAAAACCAACTAACGATGCCATCTCTAAACACTTACAACAATCTGGATTTGGTCCCTATAGAGTCCAGTTTTTAAACTTCAAACATGTCCTTATTACTCTCCAAAACGATAATTTCTGTGCTAAATTATGGCTGAAATGGGAGTTAAACATTTTCGGATATCCTATGCGATTATTCAAATGGGATCCTTTTTTTGACTTTAAACATGAACCAGATATAGTTCCGATTTGGGTTAAAATTCATGCCTTACCAATCCAATGGTTTGATTTACGAGCTCTTCATACTGTTGGTTCTCTTATTGGCACGTTTGTTAAGGCGGATGATAACACTATAAATAGGAACAGACTTCAGTTTTCCCTAATTTGTGTTGAAATTAGTCTCACACATGTGTTGCCTAACTCGGTTGGCATCAAGTGTAATGGTGTTTTAACTGAGTTAGAAGTCGAGTATGAAAAATTACCCCGATATTGTCGGCATTGTCGACATGTTGGTCATGACATTGAAGCTTGTTACATTAAAAATCCATCCTTAAAACCCAAAATGTTTGAGAATAAATTTCAAAACAAAAGCAATTTGGAGAAGGGTAAAGAAATAGAAAAATAAAAATGGGTGATCTTTGGCCAGACTAATATAAATTCCCCCTCGAAAAATAACAGTTTAAAGGATCCGATAAATACTATTCATAATAAAGGACCAGGATAATCTGTTAGGCCGGTTAATATTTCTAATGCTGGTTTGGGAGATGTTGCAGAAAAAATGATAGCTTCGGACTCGGTTAAGGGAGCGCAGGTGGATACGAGAAATATATTTGCGGTGTTAGAAAATGAGGAGGAAACTCCCTCCCCCAAACTTCCCTTGGAGCCACAATCGGCAAACGCTTCTTGGCTATTTCGAACTCTTTTGAGATTCATTCGCAGTCAGATGATTTGGTGCTGGATCCCCCATTAAATAATTTGAAAAATGATAATTGTTCTTTTGACCCTCAGGCCTGATCGAGGTGAATCTTTTGGAGGAGGGGGGAAAAATAATGCTCAGCAGCCCTGTATTAATGGGGAACAAAAATTAAAATCTATACGTGAACCCTCTTTTCGTGATACTGAACTGCAGGAAAGTGTGCCCAATTATTGTGGGGAGGATTATGAGGCTATCATGACTAATAGTATTGCTGAACTTTCTGACTCTTTGACTGAATATTTTGCAGGTTTAGAAAACTACAACTCGGACATATCTGCATACTCCAGGCAGTCCTTTTTTGGACAATCCTTATCTGATCATATTGACACAGATTTTAACCCGATTGGAACTGAAATCATTCCTTTTAAGGAAAATCATAAAAATCCAATTCTCGGGCTCCCGATTAAAATGGGCAGACGTGGAAAATCAAAAAATTATCACGGAGCTTCTAATATAATAAAAAAGAGGACTAGGATTTGAGCTATCCATAATGATTAGTACACTTTTTTGGAATATTAGAGGTATTGGGAACAAACCTGCCCAAAACAAACTTCGTATGTTAAAAAGAAAGCACAACTTCAACATATTGGCTCTTATTGAACCAAAAATTGATTTGGACCCTAATTATTTTCTCCAGAAATTTAGATTTTCTAATGTGTGTGCGAATGTTAGTAATCATATATGGCTTTTAACGGATTCTGACACTCACGTCAAGATTCTTAATAATAAGGAGCACATGTTACATGTGGAAGTTTTTTGTAGCTCCCTCCCCACTTCTTTCCTTTTAACTGTGGTGTACGGGAGGCATACCAAAATCGAGAGAAGGGACCTGTGGGATGATCTTCTCTCTGTGAGTCACAACCAGCTCCCTTGGATGGTTGGGGGAGATTTCAATATTATCCTCGAACCTGACGAGAAAAAAGGAGGGGCTGTCCCGATCCAATCAGATATGGATGAGTTCAATGATGCTCTATTACATTGCAACTATCTGATGGTGGATTCACGGGCACCCCTTACACCTGGTACAGGGATGGGGTGTGGCAAAGGTTGGATAGGATCTTGTTCTCCCCGGCTTGGTACAGTGCTTTCCCGTGCTCCTCCATTTGGCATCTTCCTAAGTATCGGTCTGATCACAACTCTTTGTTTTGTCAATTTAGCCCTAAGTCCTTTAAACTCAAGGCTTCTTTCAGATTTCAAAATATGTGGATAAGGCATCATCTTTTTTTACCAACTGTAAAGGAGTCTTGGGATCTCCATACCAATGCTACAGGGATGTTTAAACTTTTGGAAAAGCTATCGAGGCTTAAATTCACCTTGAAGGAGTGGAATCAGGTTATTTTCGGTAATATTTTTTTCCAAATTGATCAGGCCCAGTATGGGGTGGATGTTGCCGAAAATGGATTTGACCATGATCCTTCCACTACCAATCTCATCTACCTTAAAAAAATGAACGCCAACCTAACCTTTATTATGTCCATGGAGGAGGATTTTTGGAAACAAAAATCTAATATGAAATGGACGTTTGAAGGAGAGAGGAATAGCAAATTCTTTCACAATTTAGTGAAAAAGAAAAGACAGAGAAACTTTATTCATGAAATTCGGGATAGTGGTCGCACGATCACGGATCCCGAGGAAATTTACAACTCCGCGGTTTCTTACTTCTCTAATTGTTTTGCGGAGCAAAATCATTTTCTTGACTACATTGACCCTCGGGTTGTGCCGAATATTATCTCTCATGGTCAAAATAACAGTCTGTGTATTAATCCCACCGTTGATGAAATTAAGGTTTGTGTCTTTGACATGGACGGGGATAGTGTTGCCGGGCCTGACGGTTTTAATACTAAATTTTTCCAAAGTTGCTGGGATATAGTGTGTTGGGATGTTTTAGAAGCCGTTTCTAAATTTTTCTGTGGCTATCCGATGCCCCGTGCTTTTACTACGACCACTATTACACTTATTCCCAAAAACAATCCTAGATCGTGGAAAGATTTTCGGCCGATTAGTCTGTGCAACACTACTTATAAAATCATTTCGAAAATTCTTAGCATGAGACTTGGCAAAATTCTGCCCTCTATTATAAATCCTGCCCAATCAGGTTTCATCAAAGGTAGAAATATCACGGATAATATTTTGATGGCCCACGAGGTTACTCATGACATCTTGCTTTCGATTTTTTTTTTCAAAAGTAAAACAATAAACGAAATAGAAATCTGTGCTCTTGAAAACATCAATAGCTTTTAATATCTTGAAGGCTGTGTTTTCATGATATCAGTAATCTTGAAGACCCAAAAACAGAAAACATCAATAGTCTGTGCAAAAGTTAATTAATGTCAATAGAGAAACAGCAGCAGCGACTCAGGGTTCCCGAAACCCCCTCCACCTTCTACACCTGTCGACTTGACCGTGAACCTGATTCGAATCGGGGCTTGAAACCTGAATAGCCGGCAACCATTTTCGGTCCAGAAGATTCGGCCGCCACCCACGTCTCCGCCGCTCCAATCACGACCCTCCTCCATCATGCCACTTGGCCTATACCAACAGGCATCTTGAAAAATTATCAGTGCAGAACGGACGTGGGAGCAGTGTGTGTGTGTGTGAGAAAGAGAGAATTTGAAAGAGAGAGAAAGAGTGAGAGTGAGAGATCTATAGAGAAGACATGAGGAAAGAAAAAAAAAAAAGAAAAAAGGAAAAAAGAAAAGAGAAGGAAGATGTAGAGGAGAGAGAGAGAGAGAGAGAGAGAGAGAGAGAGAGAGTAGTCAGAGGAGAAGAGTCGCTTTCGATTACCAATACTATTATTAAACTTGACATGGAAAAAGCTTATGATAGGATTAATTGGAATATCATATTTCAAGTAATGTCTAGCTTTGGTTTTTCTACTGTCTGGATTAATTTTATTAAAAATTGTATTTCTAATTGTTGGTTCTCGATCCTTGTGAATGGGCAATCAGTTGGGTTTTTTAAAAGCGAGAGGTATTCGGCAAGGGGATCCGCTGTACCCTCTCATTTTTGTGATTGCCGCGGACTATTTTTCTCGTAGTATTGATAAAATGTTCTTGAATAATCCATTGATGTACTACAAGATTAAGAAAAAAGTGAAAATCACGCATCTTGCTTATGCCGATGATATTCTTATTTTTCTTAATTCTTCCAAAAAAAGTCTCCATATATTTAATAAGTGCATCACCCATTATGAGAATATCTCCGGGCAGAAGATCAATAACCACAAGAGTAATTTTAGTTTGAATAATCCTACTCCCCATGTTGCTAGCTGGGTCCATGATATCACGAGGTTTAATAGAGCTGATTTACCGATTATGTACTTAGGCGCCCCTCTTTGGAAAGGTTTTCAATCTTTCGATATGTACGGTTCCTTAATTATGAAAATTAAAAACAAGATTCTTACTTGGAACCATCATTTATTGTCCACTGGGGGGCACCTTGAATTAATTAAATCAGTTCATAACTCCATAGCTTTCTATAGCTTACAAGTGCTTAAACCTCCCGATAATGTCATTAGTTTCATAGAAAGACTGTTCAACAAATTTCTATGGGGATCTAATGACAATAAACGTAAGTTACATTAGGCTTCTTGGAATTGGCTATGTTTTCCTACGAATGAGGGGGGGTCTCGTTTGTCGAAATCTTCATGACATTATCCGGGCAGCCGAGATAAAATTGTGGTGGAGATTCATAACCTCCAACAATATTTGGTCTAATTTACTCCTTAAAAAATACTGTTCTCGGCTCCACCCCATGATTATCAAATTCAACCCCAAAAGTTCCCTTATTTGGAAAAACCTTTGCTGCATTAGATCTATTACTAATGATAAAATCTTTTGGCATAATGGTAATGGTAAAGTGTCTATTTGGCACGACAGTTGGTGCGATCTAAGCCTGTTAACCAATTTTTGCCAAACTAAAGCTAAAGATACTATTGATTGTGTTTGGACTAATGGGGAATGGGATAGGAGGAAAATCAATCACAAACTCCCGTTTGGAATTTGTGATCATATTTGCTCGTTATCTATTACCCCTGTTGAGAATAAACATGTTTGGACTCTATCCTCAAACGGTATTTTTTGCTTCAAAACAGCTTGGGATTTAGTTCGTCAGAAAAAAACTGTCAATAATATTCTTCGTTTTTGTTGGAATCCTTTAATCACACCTACCATTTCCCTATTTATGGTTAAGGTCCTCAATAAATAGATTTCCACGACGGATGGGCTCGCGCGTAGGGGCATTATTGCCACTAATTCGTGTTTTTGCTATAATGGGGATGCAAATCTTCCCCGCCTCTTTATTAATGGCCCGGTTGCTAAAGAAGTTTGGAAGGTTTTTCATAACCTTGCGGGGATCAAAATCCTTATTTCCTCCAAATTTAATCTCATCATTGCTAATTGGTTTGGTAAAACGAATGGCAAAACTCACATTTTTCACATTATTCCGATTCCGATTCTTTGGTTTCTTTGGTGTTGTAGGAATGACAAAAGGGTTGATAATGTCCCCTTCATGCCAAAACGTGTGTGTGAGCGTATTTGGAAATACATTAACAACATCAAATTAAAGGGCAATATTAGTAGACGGTTCTGGAAGGGAGCAGATCGAATTGCAGATTTTTTGGGCATCAAACCTGCCCCTGGGCCGCGATACTCAGTTAGGGATGTTCGTTGGATTAAGCCGCAGGTGGGGTGGTGGAAATTAAATTCAGACGGCGCAACGAAGGGTAATCCGGGCGGTGCGGCCGCTGGGGGAATTATTCGGGATCACCATGGCAATCCTCTTATCATGTTCTCCGAATATCTTGGAACTCAAACCAACAATTTTGCGGAAATTTACGCCATTTGGAGAGGGCTCGATCTTTGCAATCAACACAATTTAAAAAAAGTTTGGGTGGAAGTTGACTCGAAAATTGCACTTCAATTGATTATTCAGTCCACTTCCTGCCACTGGAAAATCTAAAGGATTATTTTTCAAATTCGTTCTCTTATGGATAAAATTGAGACCCACTTCTCTCATATCTTTAGAGAAGGAAATGCAGTCGCTGACCTCTTAGCCAACGAAGGTTGTGATCATCAAGATTTCCACCTCCGCGATGTCTCCAATCTTAAAGGGAAAATCCTCGTATTTATTAAACTGGATAAAATGGCCTACCCGTATGTTAGGAGGAAAAAAATTCATGTGTAATATTTAGCAGGCTTAGTGGATCATTGCGTGCTGGGCGTGTAGAGGGCCTCGTCCACCCTCTTTTATCAGATTAATAATATATTCTGTTTTTTTAAAAAAAATGTCTTGTTAATAGGAGATAAGACCACGTTACATGTATTCGAGTCCGAACTCTATGAAACTCGGGTTTATTGTTTAGATTCGAGCCTTTTGTACTCAGAATTGGCTATAACAGCTCCGATTAATCATTTCTTTCTTGATTAAGTCTTGTTGTAGCAAGGATTCGCTATAATAGCTCCGATTAAGCCTTTACTTCTTGATTAAGTCTTGTTAATAGGAGATAAGACCATGTTACATGCATTCGAGTCGGAACTCTATGAAACTCGGGTTTATTGTTTAGATTCGAGCCTTTTGTACCCAGAATTGGCTATAATAGCACCAATTAATCTTTTCTATCTTGATTAAGTCTTGTTGTAGCAAGGATTCGCTGTAATACCTCCGATTAAGCCTTTACTTCTTGATTAAGCCTTGTTAATAGGAGATAAGACCATGTTACATGCATTCGAGTCGGAACTCTATGAAAACTCGGATTTATTGATTAGATTCGAGCCTTTTATACTCAGGATTGGCTATAACAGCTCCGATTAATCTTTTACTTCTTGATTGAGTCTTGTTGTAGCAAGGATTGGATATAATAACTCTGATGAAGCCTTTACTTCTTGATTAAGTCTTGTTAATAGGATATAAGACCATGTTACATGCATTCGAGTTGGAACTCTATGAAAACTCGGGTTTATTGATTAGATTTGAGCCTTCTGTACTCAGAATTGGCTATAACAGCTACGATTAATATTTTCTTTCTTGATTAAGTCTTGTTGTAGCAAGTATTCGCGACAATAGCTCCGATTAAGCTTTTACTTCTTGATTAAGTCTTGTTAATAGGTGATAAGACCACATTACATTTATTCGAGTCTGAACTCTATGAAAACTCGGGTTTATAGATTAGATTCGAGCATTTTGTACTCAAAATTGGTTATGACAACTCCGATTAATTCTTTACTTATGGATTAAGTCTTGTTGCAACAAGGATTGGATATAATAGCTTCAATTAAACTTTTACTTGTTGATTAAGTCTTGTTAATAGGAGATAAGAGCACGTTACATGCATTCACGTCAGAACTCTATGAAAACTCGGGTTTATTGATTAGATTCGAGCCTTTTGTACTCAGAATTGGCTATAACAGCTCTGAGTAATCTTTTCTTTGTTGATTAAGTCTCGTTGTAGCAAGGATTGGATATAATAGCTCCAATTAAGCCTTTAGTTCTTGATTAAGTCGCGTTAATAGGATATAAGACCACGTTACATGCATTCGTGTTGGAAATCTATGAAAACTCGGGTTTATCGATTAGATTCGAGCCTTTTGTACTCAGAATTGGCTATAACAGCTCCGATTAATCTTTTCTTTCTTAATTAAGTCTTGTTGTAGCAAGGATTCGCTATAATAGCTCCGATTAAGCCTTTACTTCTTGATTAAGTCTTGTTAATAAGAGATAAGACCACATTACATGCATTCGAGTCGGAACTCTATGAAAACTCAGGTTTATTGATTAGATTCGAGCATTTTGTACTCAGAATTGGCTATAACAGCTCCGATTAATCTTTTCTTTCTTGATTAAGTCTTGTTGCAACAAGGATTGGATATAATAGCTCCAATTAAACCTTTACTTCTTGATTAAGTCTTGTTTGTAACACCTCAAACTAGGCGGATATTACAGTGCCGTGGATCCCCGACTGGGACCCACTAGGCGAATGAAAATGAATGAATTACACCGGGTAAATGTAGTACCGAACCACATTACAACAATAATTACTCCGATGAGGAGTTTCATACAACACATCCAGGATAATACAGAATACTTGTATATTTTATATGGAGATAAAATATACAACACTGAGTGAAACGGAGTATCCAAATGAAAGTCTGCAGCGGAAAATAAAGGACAACAACATGAATAACTGAAAGATCGGGGCCCCCTACTAGTATCACTGGGACTCCTCGCCGTCAACATGCTATTTTCGTGATTTTGCCTTACCATGACCTGAAAAACAAAATCCCCAGCCGGGGTCAGTTACACAGAACAACAATCCTCAAGGGTTGAAAATACACAATCATGATATGTTGTATAAACCACAAGTTCGATAAAAAATGAATCGGTTAGATAATAACCCAATCTTGTTGAATACATACGCAATCAAACATGCTGTATGAATCAACTAACAGTACGGTTCAAAGGGTGGCGCCACACTACGCCCGGGATGGAAATGTGTCCGTGCACAAGCCACCAACGAGTATCGATCGAATACACGTATGGTCTTGTACCTAATCAGTCTCACGAAGCAATTGACTCGTGTGCACAGTCTAATGTGAGGCCAACAACCAACACATGACTTAAATGTGCCCGACATGAAAATCCTACACATACCAACCGGCACACCAGTGTGACCCGGAATGCCACGATATAATAAAAGTGACATTGAAAATGAATAATGACTCACCTAGGCGAAATGGTAGGGAAATGAATGACAGCTCAATGAAATAATTGGAACTGTCGTTCCTTGTGACTGAGGTGATTAATTGACAATGACAAGTTTTGATACGGTTAATACAATGATGAATGAGTTATGATTATGAATGAACAACAACAAAAGGAATGAATATCCTTTTAACCGAGTAAGAATTAACTTACTCAACACCGGTGACAATTATCCTTCCACGAACAATGTCCTAATTGAGATATCGGTCGCTCGAACAACCTTGAATAAATACAATTACCAACAATCCATTCAATATACGAATCAAACACGAATATAACAAACTCAAAACGTCGATACAATTAAACCAAGTTCATTGGGGCATTATATCGAACACTTTGTGGCCAACTTTGATTGATTACAACCAAACCTCAATAATACCAACATCAAATCCCCAAGAAGTGTTTCAAACCAACAAAACATCTTCAATACGATCAATAATCCGTTAAGAATATCCAAAATCGTGATTACAACGACAATTAATCGAAAACTCCCAAATCCAACTCAAAATTCAAAGTGTTCTTGAATAATCCTTCAATAATCCAATGAATAATCAAACATATCCATAATCATGCGTATATCACTTCATACAACATGATCTTAACATCCAAAACATCATATCTCAACACAAATCGAAAATCCAAGAGGTTTGATGAAAATTACCTTTGAAGATCCAAGCACTATGATACGGAGAAATACGCGATAGATCGATGATCCGAGCTTCACAACCGAATGAAAATGATGAAAATCCAACACTCAAGTGATAGATGATGAAGATCCTCTCCCTCAAGCTCTCTCTCTCGGATGAAGGTGAAGAAATGGAGAAAATATCGGTTGAAACGCGCAAAGGACTCAATTATAGGGCTGACTGATCGGTGTGCCGCGGCCCAGGCCGAGTGTGCCGCGGCACAAACCAAAAATTTGCTCCCAGGGCTCGGCAGTGTGCCGCGGCCCGGCCGACATGTGCCGCGGCACAAGGTACAGACGCTGAATGGCCGAAAATGCTATACGAGTGTGCCGCGGCAGTGACTCGGCGGTGTGCCGCGGCCCGGCCGACATGTGCCGCGGCACACAGTACAGGCCGCTCGGCCAAAAACTGGAAAATGTGTGTGCCGCGGCGCACACTCCTTGTGCCGCGGCCCATACCCCCCCTTTGGTCCCAAAATGAAGAAAAATGACCCGGGAAGAGAATAAAGCAATAGGAATCGATATCTGGGAACCAATAACACGAAATGGAAGTACGGAAACACCAAAACGGTGGTTCCAAGCAATAATTACAAGGATTCGCCCAACAAAACACGATTTGAACAATGAAGAGATTTGAAATGATATGAATACCAACGTCAACACCGACTAATGAATCAATTACCACAATCAAGATAATACTCTTGTCTCGATTCCCGAATAAGGTTGAAACAATGAACAATACCGAGACAAAACTCGAAGTTATACCGAACGGTGAACACGGATGAATGATTATTAACAAGTGAAAAATTACATAGTGACAATCACCGAATGAAATTACTGAATGATAATGACTGAATTACAACCGGGTATTACATACACCCCCCCTTAAAAGAGTTTTGTCCTCGAAACTAAGGGTCAAACAACTCGGGATAACTCTCCCGCATGCTATCCTCGGTTTCCCAAGTAGCCTCTTCGACTCCGTGTCTAGACCACTGGATTTTAACCAAAGGGATCGCCTTATTCCTCAACTGTTTGATTCGCCGCTCTAAGACTCGTACGAGACGCTCCTCATACGAATGATCATCTGCGATCTCGATTTCGTCGAACTGAAGTATGTGACTCGGGTCGGCAACGTACTTCCGTAGCTCAGAGACGTGAAACACATTATGAATTCGGCTCAACGCCGGAGGTAAGGCCAATCGATAAGCTAGCTCGCCTACTCGATCCAAAATCTCAAACGGTCCAATGAATCTCGGACTCAACTTTCCCCGTTTTCCAAAACGGAAAATACCTCGATTTGGGGATACCTTGACCAACACATGGTCACCTGCCTCGAACTCTAGTGGTCGACGACGATTATCTGCATATGATTTCTGTCGACTCTGAGCGGTCAACAAACTACTCCTGATCAAAGCTACCTTCTCACGGGCGGCTATAAGCATATCAGGCTCGGTGACGATGGATTCTGCTAAGTCAACCCAGCACAAAGGAGATCGACAACGACGACCGTATAAGGCCTCGTAAGGTGCCATCTTAATCGAAGCATGCCAACTATTATTATACGTGAACTCGATCTGAGCTTCCCAAACGTATTTCTAATCGAGGACGCATGACCTCAACATGTCCTCCAATGTCTGAATAGTCCTCTCTGATTGTCCGCCGGATTGAGGGTGAAAAGATGTGCTGAAATTAAGTTGAGTTCCCATAGCATGATAAACTGATTCCAAAAATGAGACATGAATCGTCCGTCATGATCAGAAACGATACTCTTAGGAGTAGCGTGCAACCTTACTATTTCTTTGATGAATAACTGGGCAAGTCTCTCGGGACCCTACGTATCCTTAATCTCAAAGAAATGAGCTGATTTAGTTAAGCGGTCCACAATCACTTAGATCAAATTCATGCCACGATGACTCGTCGGCAAACTCGTGATAAAATCCATAGAAATGTCTTCCCACTTCCATTCTGGAATAGGGAGAGGTTTCAGCATACCCGCCGGTCGCTGATGTTCAATCTTGAATAGTTGACAGGTTAAGCATCTCGAAACAAATTCCGAGACTTCTCGCTTCATAATACTCCACCAGTAATTTTGTTTCAAGTCCTTGTACATCTTTCTAGACCCCGGATGAACAGAATAAGGGGTAGCATGAGCTTCTCTCAAAATCGGGTCTTTCAACTCATCAATCGCCGGTACGCACAATCGATTCTTAAACCTCAAAAGTCTATCCTCACGGACTACGAATCCAGGGGCTTTCCCCTGAGCCACATCCTCACGGATGCGCAACAATGATGGGTCTGAACTCTGATTCTCTCGGATTGCCTCCTCAAGTGACGATGAAATCTCTAACATACAAAGCTATCCCTTAACTCGCTGAAGCCAGACCTCGATCTCGGGTCTAAGGAATTCCTGCTGAAGCTCCTTCTGGACTGTTAAACGAGGAAGCATCTGCTCCTGAACGGACTTACGACTCAAGGCGTCGGCGACAACGTTCGCCCTCCCTGGGTGGTAAAGGATCTCGATATCATAATCTTTGAATAGTTCCAACCACCGCCTCTGTCGCATATTTAACTCCTTCTGAGTAAATATATACTTCAAACTCTTGTGATTGGTGAAAATCTGACAGGTGATGCCATAAAGGTAATGACGCCAGATTTTCAAAGCGAACACCACGGCTGCAAGTTCCAGGTCGTGGGTCGGATAATTAATCTCGTAAGGTCTCAATTGCCGTGAAGCATATGCAATAATCTTCTCATTCTGCATGAGCACACATCCGAGACCCTGTCCGGATGCATCACTATAAACCACAAATCCTTCCGTCCATTGCGGCACGGAAAGTACAGGTGCTGACATTAACTGACTCTTGAGCTCCTCAAAACTCCGTTGGCACGCGTCGGACCACGTGTATTTCTTATCCTTTCGAAAAAGGTTCGTCAATGGTTGAGCGATTTTAGAAAATCCTTCCACAAACCGCCGATAATAACCGGCTAATCCGAGAAAGCTTCGGATTTCCTTAACATTCTTCGGAGGTAACCAATCTTGGATAGCCTCCGTCTTCTAAGGATCAACACGCACTCCATCTGATGAAATTACATGTCCGAGAAAAGTCACTTCGGACATCCAGAACTCACATTTGGAAACTTTCCATAAAGTTGCTCTCGTCTTAACACATCGAGAACCTGATGAAGATGAACCTCGTGTTCCTATCGGTTACGAGAATAAATCAGAATTTCATCGAAGAAGACAACAACAAACTGATCCAAAAAGTCGATGAAAACCCGATTCATTAACTCCATGAATACCGCAGGTGCATTAGTTAGCCCGAACGGCATAACTACGAACTCATAATGACCAAAGCGTGTACGAAACGCTGTCCTAGCGATATCCGACTCTCGAATTCGCAACAGATGATATCCAAATCTTAGGTCGATCTTGGAAAATATTGAAGCTCCCTGAATTTGATCTAAGAGATCATCAATACGGGGTGTGGATACTTAATCTTGATTGTCACCCGGTTCAATTCCCGGTAATTAATACACAAGCGGAACGAACCATCCTTCTTCTTGACAAACAACACTGGTGCTCCCAACGGGGATGCACTCGGACGGATATAACCTCTCTCGAACAACTCCTCAAGTTGGTTCTTCAACTCCTGCATTACGGTCGGGGCCATCCGGTACGTCGCCTTCGATATCGGGGACGTACCGGGCTCCAACTCCATCGCGAATTCCATATCACTCTGTGGGGGTAAAATAGGTAGATCGTCTGGGAGTAAATCGTCAAATGATAACAATGATACTACGAATGGTTGAACAACTCGATTGCTTTAGAATGGTCAATCGATGACAATGATATAATGAATGATTGAATAACTCGATTGCCTTAGTACGGCCAATCGATGAAAATGATACAATGAATGATTGAACAACTCGATTGCCTTAGAACGACCAATCGAGGAAAATGATACAATGAATGATTGAATAACTCGATTGACTTAGAACGGCCAATCGAGGAAAATGATACAATGAATGATTAAACCCTCGATTGAGTAATTACTGCTACCATCATATTGATGATACTACCGGAACAACGGGGATCACCTCCCTGTAGCACACATTCAACCCCAACAACAAAAATGATAGTGACTAAACGTTTACGATCACTGAGGATGGTATCATGACGATCCATCTAATTAACACCCAATATTACATCATCCTAGGTAAGTCCACCACGATTAGGTCCACCAACCAATCGCGGTAATTAAGCTTAATTCGGTATGATTTCCGAAAATTCTTCCATCACCAGGTAGACCGATGGTAAGAGGTCCACAAGCAATAGGATTATCCAAATTAAGTCTATTCAAACATGATTCGAAAATGAATGAATGCGGTGCACCAGTATCAAAAGGTACACACAGGTTGAAATAAAATTACGAGTATACCTGAGATCATTCGGGCTACCGGATCGTCGATCCTCTTCATCACATGAACCCGAGAATTGCCGGCCCCGAACCGGACGCTCCCGTCAGATAAATATGAGCTCCGCCTGAATTTGCCTCCATTGCCTTAAACGACTGGCAGAGTAGTCTGATTCGACCGCCGATTGCTTCGGCTGAGATGCACGAGCCGACTTGGAGTCCTTTCGCAAAACGGGCCTTATGCCCAAAATTCCCACAATTATGGCACGTGATAGACGGTTTGAGACACTTAGTGTCAGAATGACCCGACGCCCACGGTTGAAACAGTGATGGCCGGCGCCGCCGGATTGAGATCCCGCACGATTATGCGCCGTAGGAGGTCGCTCAGAAACGATAGGAGCCGTACGAGGCTTCTTGAAGGTTGACTGACCGCCTCCGGATTGATTACGCTTCGTTGATTTCTTGCTGACAGATGAAGGTTGTTGTTCAGCAATTTCCTTAGCAGCAGGCTCATACGGGAGAGTTCTCTCGATTAATCCGGTCAGAGTGGCGCAATGATGATTAAGCAATTGCATATGGGTCATCATGACTTGCATAAAAGCGAGTGGATCGACTCGAACATCTTCCGATCGAGCTGAGTCCTGGGTACGACTTCCTGACGGTGAGTGATTATTCCTCGGGTTCCGGCCCGCACCACGTCCTCTCCCCGTGCATCCCCTGACAGCTCTCTCCATACTGAAGTAGGAAGGTCGCATGATAATCATAGATCCCGTATGAGTACCGCATTATGATTTACGTCATGAAATGATGAAAATGAGCATATGCACTATAACACAGTGATTACATGAATGATTAACTGAGGTGACATGATTATCTAATGAAATTATTGAAATGATAATCTTGAACAAATTAACAAGATTAATGATATGATCTTCTAGATCAACAACTAAGTAATGACATGAATTAAGTGATTAATGAGTTAACATGATCGTCCTGATCATCAACTGTGTAATGAAATGAATTGAGTGATTAATGAATTAATATGATCAACATGATTAAAATGAAAATGATGTTTGAGGATTGCTAACTAGTGAATTATGAATGAATGATTATTTCCAGAAATTATACCATGGCGTTAGAAGTCTTACAGTTCTTTCGGTCTGATTGGCTCGGCATATGCACAGGTCACACGTGACGCGAAAGTCCAATGATACTAGTCCGATGACGATGATTTCAAATGAGACATGACTCGGAAGGTAGTATTCAAAACCACGCTCCGATACCAACTCTGTAACACCCCAAACTAGGCGGATATTACAGTGCCGTGGATCCCTGACTGGCGAATGAAAATGAATGAATTACACAGGGTAAATGTAGTACCGAACCACATTACAACAATAATTACTCCGATGAGGAGTTTCATACAACACATCCAGGATAATACAGAATACATGTATATTTTATATGGAGATAAAATATACAACACTGAGTGAAACGGAGTATCCAAATGAAAGTCTGCAGCGGAAAATAAAGGACAACAACATGAATAACTGAAAGATCGGGGGCCCCTACTAGTATCACTGGGACTCCTCGCCGTCAACATGCTATTCCCGTGATTTTTCCTTACCATGACCTGAAAAACAAAATCCCCAGCCGGGGTCAGTTACACAGAACAACAATCCTCAAGGGTTGAAAATACACAATCATGATATGTTGTATAAACCACAAGTTCGATAAAAAATGAATCGGTTAGATTATAACCCAATCTTGTTGAATACATAAGCAATCAAACATGTTGTATGAATCAACTAACAGTACGGTTCAAAGGGTGGCGCCACACTATACCCGGGATGGAAATGTGTCCGTGCACAAGCCACCAACGAGTATCGATCGAATACACGTGTGGTCTTGTACCTAATCAGTCTCACGAAGCAATCAACTCGTGTGCACAGTCCAATGTGAGGCCAACAACCAACACACGACTTAAATGTGCCCGACATGAAAATCCTACACATACCAACCGGCACGCCAGTGTGACCCGGAATGCCACGATATAACAAAAGTGACATTGAAAATGAATAATGACTCACCGAGGCGAAATGGTAGTGAAATGAATGACAACTCAATGAAATAATTGGAACCGTCGTTCTTTGTGACTGAGGTGATTAATTGACAATGACAAGTTTTGATACGGTTAATACAATGATGAATGAGTTATGATTATGAATGAACAACAACAGAAGGAATGAATATCCTTTTAACCGAGTAAGAATTAACTTACTCAACACCGGTGACAATTATCCTTCCACGAACAACGTCCTAATTGAGATATCGGTCGCTCGAGCAACCTTGAATAAATACAATTACCAACAATACGTTCAATATACGAATCAAACACGAATATAACGAACTCAAAACGTCGATACGATTAAACCAAGTTCGTTGGGGCATTATATCGAACACTTTGTGGCCAACTTTGATTGATTACAAGCAAACCTCAATAATACCAACATCAAATCCCCAAGAAGTGTTTCAAACCAACAAAACATCTTCAATACGATCAATAATCCGTTAAGAATATCCAAAATCGTGATTACAATGACAATTAATCGAAAACCCCCAAATCCAACTCAAAATTCAAAGTGTTCTTGAATAATCCTTCAATAATCCAATGAATAATCAAACATATCCATAATCATGCGTATATCACTTCATACAACATGATCTTAACATCCAAAACATCATATCTCAACACAAATCAAAAATCCAAGAGGTTTGATGAAAATTACCGTTGAAGATCCAAGCACTATGATCCGGAGAAATACGCAATAGATCGATGATCCGAGCTTCACAACCGAATGAAAATGATGAAAATCCAACACTCAAGTGATAGATGATGAAGATCCTCTCCCTCAAGCTCTCTCTCTCGGATGAAGGTGAAGAAATGGAGAAAATATCGGTTGAAACGCGCAAAGGACTCAATTATAGGGCTGACTGATCGGTGTGCCGCGGCCCAGGCCGAGTGTGCCGCGGCACAAACCAAAAATTTGCTCCCAGGGCTCGGCAGTGTGCCGCGGCCCGGCCGAGATGTGCCGCGGCACAAGGTACAGACGCTGAATGGCCGAAAATGCTATACGAGTGTGCCGCGGCAGTGACTCGGCGGTGTGCCGCGGCCCGGCCGACATGTGCCGCGGCACACAGTACATGCCGCTCGGCCAAAAACCGGAAAATATGTGTGCCGCGGCGCACACTCCTTGTGCCGCGGCCCACACCCCCCCTTTGGTCACAAAATGAATAAAAATGACCCGGGAAGAGAATAAAGCAATAGGAATCGATATCTGGGAACCAATAACATGAAATGGAAGTACGGAAACCCCAAAACGGTGGTTCCAAGCAATGATTACAAGGATTTGCCCAACAAAACACGATTTGAACAATGAAGAGATTTGAAATGACATGAATACCAACGTCAGCACCAACTAATGAATCAATTACCACAATCAAGATAATACTCTTGTCTCGATTCCCGAATAAGGTTGAAACAATGAACAATATCTATACACAACTCGAAGTTATACCGAACGGTGAACACGGATGAATGATTATTAACAAGTGAAAGATTACATAGTGACAATCACCGAATGAAATTACTGAATGATAATGACTGAATTACAACAGGGTATTACATTGTTAATAAGAGATAAGACCACGTTAAATGAATTCGAGTCCGAACTCTATGAAACTCGAGTTTATTGTTTAGATTCGAGCCTTTTGTACTCAGAATTAGCTATAACAGCTCCAATTAATCTTTTCTATCTTGGTTAAGTCTTGGTGTAGCAAGGATTAATTGTAATAGCTCTGATTAAGCCTGTACTTCTTGATTAAGTCTTGTTAATAGGAGATAAGACCATGTTACATGAATTCGAGTTGGAACTCTATGAAAAATCGGGTTTATTGATTAGATTCTAGACTTTTGCATAAAGAAATGGCTATAACAGTTCTGAGTAATCTTTTCTTTGTTGATTAAGTCTTGTTGTAGCAAGGATTGGATATAATAGTTCCAATTAAGCCTTTAGTTCTTGATTAAGTCGTGTTAAAAGGAGATAAGACCACCTTACATGCATTTGATTCGGAACTCTATGTAAACTCGTGTTTATGGATTAGATTCGAGCCTTTTGTACTCAGAATTGGCTATAACAGCTCCGATTAATCTTTTCTTTGTTGATTAAGTCTTGTTGTAGCAAGGATTGGATATAATAGCTCCAATTAAGCCTTTACTTCTTGATTAAGTCTTGTTAATAGGATACAAGACCACATTACATGCATTCGAGTCAGAACTCTATGAAAACTCGGGTTTATTGATTAGATTCGAGCATTTTGTACTCAGAATTGGCTATAACAGCTCCGATTAATCATTTCTTTCTTGATTAAGTCTTGTTGTAGCAAGGATTCGCTATAATAGCTCCGATTAAGCCTTTACTTCTTGACTAAGTCTTGTTAGTAGGAGATAAGACCACGTTACATGCATTCGAGTCAGAACTCTATGAAACTCGGGTTTATTGTTTAGATTCGAGCCTTTTTTACTCAGAATTGACTATAATAGCTCCAATTAATCTTTTCTTTCTTGATTAAGTCTTGTTGTAGCAAGGATTCACTATAATACCTCCGATTACGCTGTACTTCTTGATTAAGTCTTGTTAATAGGAGATAAGACCATGTTACATGCATTCGAGTTGGAACTCTATGAAAACTCTGGTTTATTGATTAGATTCGAGCCGTTTGTACTCAGGGTTGGCTATAATGGCTCACATTAACCTTTTTACTTCTTGATTAAGTCTTGTTGTAGAAAGGATTTGATATAATCGCCCCAATTAGGCCTTTAGTTCTTGATTAAGTCTTGTTAATAGTAAATAAGACCACGTTACATGCATTCGAGTCAGAACTCTATGAAAACTCGGGTTTATTGATTAGATTCGAGCTTTTTGTACTCAGAATTGGCTATAACAGCTCTTGTTAATCTTTTCTTTGTCGATTAAGTCTTGTTGTAGCAAGGATTGAATATAATAGCTCCAATTAAGCCTTTACTTCTTGATTAAGTCTTGTTAATAGGAGATAAGACGATGTTACATGCATTCGAGTCGGAACTCTATGAAAACTCAGTTTTATTGATTAGATTCGATCCTTTTGTACTCAGGATTGGCTATAACAGCTCCGATTAATCTTTTCTTTCTTAATTAAGTCTTGTTGTAGCAAGGATTCGCTATAATAGCTCCGATTAAGCCTTTACTTCTTGATTGAGTCTTGTTAATAAGAGATAAGACCACATTACATGCATTCGAGTCGGAACTCTATGAAAACTCGGGTTTATTGATTAGATTCGAGCCTTTTATACTCAAGATTGGCTATAACAGCTTCGATTAATCTTTTACTTCTTGATTGAGTCTTGTTGTAGCAAGGATATAATAACTCTGATGAAGCCTTTACTTCTTGATTAAGTTTTGTTAATAGGATATAAGACCATGTTACACGCATTCGAGTTGGAACTCTATGAAAACTCGGGTTTATTGATTAGATTCGAGCCTTCTGTACTCAGAATTGGCTATAACAGCTACGATTAATATTTTCTTTCTTGATTAAGTCTTGTTGTTGCAAGTATTCGCGACAATAGCTCCGATTAAGCTTTTACTTCTTGATTAAGTCTTGTTAATAGGTGATAAGACCACATTACATGTATTCAAGTCTGAACTCTGTGAAAACTCGGGTTTATAGATTAGATTCGAGCATTTTGTACTCAAAATTGGTTATGACAACTCCGATTAATTCTTTACTTATGGATTAAGTCTTGTTGCAACAAGGATTGGATATAATAGCTCCAATTAAACTTTTACTTGTTGATTAAGTATTGTTAATAGGAGATAAGAGCACGTTACTGTAACACCCCCAAGTTATTCAGGGAATATTACAGCGCCGTAAGCCCCGCCGTGGGACCCACAAGGCTAAACATACGCAGAACTATAAACTTTGACCGAGGAGGTCTACATACAATGGAATTAAGAACAATACAAAGGTATTCAAAACATAACCAATGTATTCACCACATCACAACTCGAATCAATACTTCGGAAAACACAGGCCGGAACATCAAGAAAAGGGAAAACGATACTCGAATATTCAAAAGTCAATCCAGTACAACAACACCGAACGGGAAACTCCAAACATAACTGGAAGAATGACACAGTATCACACTTGCCCACCATCTTCGTGCCGACCCGATACCTGCCTGTCCGCCCTCCTGGAACCTGAAATACATAAAACGTATTTCCCCCATAAAGGGGTTAGCCGTCGAATAGCTAGTGCAAGTATATCAATATGAAACACAATACTCCTCGACAATAAAGTAAATGTAACCGTCAATTCATCAATTCAAGACTAGTATTCCGGAATGACAAAAATCTCATGACGTATGTGAATGCCATAGAAACGGTTCGTTCATATCATACGCCGTTACATGTAGGAATGCCGTCAAAACGGTTCGTTCGTCACATGCCAATAATACATATATGAATGCCGTAAAAACGGTTAGTTCATAATATGCCATCAATATATCTATGAATGCCGTAAAAACGGTTCGTTCATATCATGCCATCAAATCCTCTTACTTTAAAAGTCGAGAACATACAATCATAAATGTATACTTGCCTTTGAGACATCGAGAAATCGAACGGAGGAAGGGTATGAGTTCGGTAGGTCCAAGAACGCGCTTCCGGCACCTAAACGATTCGTAAGGAATATGATAATCAATTATCCATATTCAAATTACGCGAAGAAACCCCCGAAACCCGTCTACGATTCATAAAGATTTACGGATAATCAACTAGAGGTTGGAAAAATCGTCCAAAATCTCACAAGTCCGAAACGGCACAATCCAAACCGTAAAATCGTAGGAAAAGCATGCATACGGTATAGATACATCATAATCTCAAAGTTCTCAAGCTTTAAAGCGGGTAAATCGGACAAATCTATGAAAAACCCCAAAATTCCCAAAAGGTAGGGTTCTAAGGATTTTTACCTTGATTCGGACGTTAGGAGGAACTAGATGTTGAGAAATCCTTGTTCTCCAACCCAAAATATTGTTGTTAGAAGGAAGATCGCTTCCAATCGCCTAAGATCGCCTCCCCCGAGTGATTCCCGTCGAAAAGGAGTGAAAAAGGTGAGAAATGACGAAAATAAAGTCAACTGCCATATTTATATCTGTCCAGTCTAGCGCACGCTACGCCTCCTTCATTAGCGTGCGCTAGTGAAGTCACCGGATAGTCCAGTGGCTTCTGTCGGCCTCGTTAGTGTGCGCTAATCGTCTGTCCCTAGCGTGCGCTAGCCCAAAATAGGGCATCCAGTACTGGAGTCCAGAACTTACTGCCTCTGCCCTGCTCAAAACTTAGCATGCGCTACCGCCAATGTTTAGCGTGCGTTATGTAATAGCTTTAGCGTGCGCTAGCCGAAGCCTAGCATACGCTATCTGATAATCCAGAAAACCTGGCAACCTCACTGTCTCTGCTGACCAGCCCGATAGCGTGCGCTACGGACGGATGTTAGCGTGCGCTACTAACCACGAATAGCGCGCGCTAACAACTCCTAGCGTGCGTTAATCCGCCAGTCTAGAGAGCAGTTCGAAATGTTGGTTCTGACATGACCGATCCTCTTAGCGCGCGCTACGGCTCAGATCTAGCGTGCGCTAATCAAGCAGAATTAGCGTGCGTTAGCCTAGGCCTAGCGTGCGCTATATCTCTGGACCAGAACATTCCCGCAAGGTCTAAACGACATGATCAAGAACCAAACGAGATACGAAACTCAATAACATTATCAACAACATCTCCAAGCATTTACAGAGCGACAAAATAAGGAGGATGACAGAGTCAAACAGTCAATAAAAGTACGGGTATTACATTATCCCCCTCTAAAAAGAAGTTTCGTCCCGAAACATAAGAAATAAAAAGTTCGTGGTATTCCACCCGCATCTTCTCTTCCGTCTCCCAAGTTGCCTCCTCGACTCCATGTCTCGACCACTGCACTTTAACTAGTGGAATGGTCCTATGCCGAAGTTGTTTCTCGCGATGCTCAAGAATCTTCACGGGCCTCTCTGGAAAGGTAATATCCTCGGCTATGTAAATCTCACTGTAGTCGATGATGTGGCTCGGATCCGGTACGTACTTTCTCAACTGAGACACATGAAAGACACCATGGACGTGACTCAAAGCTGGAGGCAACGCCAAGCGATAAGCTAAATCTCCAACTCTGTCCAAAATCTCGAAAGGTCCGATATACCTCGGACTAAGTTTCCCCTTTTTCCCGAAGCGGAAAACTCCACGGGTCGGCGACACCTTGAGTAAGACATGATCCCCCACTTCGAACTCCAAGGGTCGACGATGAGTATCAGCATAAGATTTCTGACGACTGCAGGCCCGATGTCGGTCCGAATAATAGTAATCTTTTCCTTAGTCTCCATCAACATATCCGGCTCCGTCCCAACTAGCTCAGAAGCCTCGTCCCAACATAATGGCGACCTACATCTCCTACCATAAAGTGCCTCGAAGGGTGCCATTTGGATCGACGCATGCCAACTATTATTGTAAGCAAACTCGATCAACGGCAAGTGAAGCTCCCAATCATTACTCCAGTCTAAGGCACAAGCCCGTAACATATCTTCCAACGATGAATCGTCCTCTCTGTCTGACCATCCGACTGAGGATGAAAAGAAGTGCTCAATTTCAACTCAGTACCCAAAGCCTGATGAACGGCCTGCCAAAAGTGTGATACGAAACGGCCGTCTCGATCAGAAACAATGGTCTTGGGGGCACCGTGTAACCTCACGATCTCAGCAATAAAGGTTCGAGCTAGCCTATCCGGTCCCCAAGTATCCTTAATACCCAAAAAGTGTGCGGATTTGGTCAGCCGATCGACAATTACCCAAATCATATTCACTCCGACCCGAGTTCTCGGCATACCAGCGATAAAATCCATAGAAATGTCTTCCCACTTCCACTCGGGAATGGGAAGCGGTTTCAACAACCCCGCTGGTCGTTGGTGTTCGATCTTGACTTGTTGACACGTCAAGCACCATAGTACAAACTCCGTAACATCCTTCTTCATGTTATTCCACCAAAAATTACGCTTCAAATCTTTGTACATCTTACTCGTCCCGGGGTGGATTGAGTAAGGTGTAGCATGCGCTTCTCGGAGAATTCTCTGTCTCAGCTCTAAATCGTTCGGAACACAAAGCCTGCCCTGAAATCTCAGAATACTATCCTCGTGTACCATAAAGCCAGGAGCTTTTCCTTTAATTACATCTTCCTTCAGTTGAGAAATCATCGGGTCACTCCACTGCTTCCCTTTGATGTCATCAACTAAAGACGAAGTAATTTCGAGAGTACACAGCTGCCCCTGTACTCGTTGAAGCCAAACTTCTATCCCTTGCTCAATTAAGTCCTGACGAATTTTCGTCTGAGGTGTAAGAACCTCGAGCATTTGAAGAGATGCCGATTTGCGGCTCAAAGCATCCGCAACGACATTAGCTTTTCCGGGGTGGTAAAGAATTTCCAAATCGTAATCCTTTATTAACTCTAACCAATGCCTCTGTCTCATATTCAGCTCCTTCTGACTGAAAATATATTTCAGGCTCTTGTGATCGGTATAAATCCGGCACGGTGAACCATACAAAGATCTTGAGTGCGAAGACAATTGCGGCCAACTCTAAATCGTGAGTAGGATAATTCATCTCATAAGGCTTTAATTGTCGAGACGCAAAAGCTATCGTCTTATCATGCTGCATAAGTACACAGCCCAGGCCTTGACCCGAAGCGTCACTATAAACTGCAAAGCCCTCGCTACCATGTGGTAAAGTTAAAATCGGCGCTGAAGTCAATCGTCTCTTGATTCATCAAGCTCTGTCTCTCATCCGTCCAGATAAACTTTTCGGTCTTCTGGAGTAATTTTGTAAGCGGCTGGGCGAGTTTCGAGAACCCCTCGACAAACCGACGGTAATATCCAGCAAGGCCCAAAAAGCTACGAACCTCCTTAACATTCTTAGGCAGTGCCCAATCTAGCACTGCCTCGATCTTCTGCGGGTCTACACGAACTCCTTCGGCCGAAATCACATGACCGAGAAACATAACTTCTTCCAACCAAAATTCACATTTCGAGAATTTTGCATAGAGGTGCTCGGTTCTCAAAATGTCTAATATCAAACGCAGGTGTCGGGCATGTTCCTCCTTATCTCGAGAGTAGATCAAGATGTCATCAATAAAGACGACTACGCATCTGTCGAGGTACTCGATGAATATCTTATTCATTAACTGCATGAAAACTGCCGGTGCATTAGTCAACCCAAAAGGCATAACCACAAATTCGTAATGCCCATACCTCGTCCGAAATGCCGTCTTCGGAACGTCTGACTCCCTCACCCTGAGTTGATAATACCCGGATCTTAAATCAATTTTTGAGAAAACTGCAGCCCCTTGCAATTGATCAAATAAATCGTCTATACGTGGCAAAGGATACTTGTTCTTGATGGTTACTTTGTTCAGCTCACGGTAGTCAATGCACAAACGTAGTGAACCATCTTTCTTCCTTACAAAAAGAACAGGCGCGCCCCAAGGCGAGGCGCTCGGTCTGATGTACCCTTTTTCCAGAAGTTCTCCCAGTTGATTCTTGAATTCTTGCATCTCGGAAGGTGCCATCCGGTAAGGTGCTTTAGAAATCGGAGCCGCATCTGGCTCCAAGTCCACGGTAAATTCTATCTCTCGATCTGGCGGTAATCCTGGGAGGTCATTCAGAAAGACATCGGGGTACTCACTAACAACCGGAATCGAAGAGAAATCGATTTCATTTCCTTCCGTTTTCAAGGCATAACACCAATAGCCCGCACAACCTTTATTCAAAAGTGTTACGGCCTTCATGGCACTGATCAGTAACTCGGATAGTCCCGACTTACGCCCCAAAAATGAGTGCTCGGATCCGTCTTTAGTCATCATGGTGATAACCTTAGTACGGTAGTTCATAATCGCTTGATGACTATCAAGCCAATCCTCGCCGAGGATCACGTCCTCGCCTTCCATATCAACTACAATTAAATTCGATAACCAATCTATACCGGATATATTCACCGGAAAATCTCTAATCTCCCGGTTCCCCACAATTCTATCCCCGCTAGGCAGTCTTACGATGAAGGGATCGCAAGTAGTCAGACAAGTTATATTCAAACGGCGCACACACTCCAAAGAAATAAAAGAATGTATAGCACCCGAATCAAAAAGTACACGGACTGGATGAGATAGGATATGGATGGTACCTGAAGCCACCACCGCGTCGGGTTCGTCTGCTCGACGCATCTCATAAACTCGTGGTTGCACCGAACCGACGCTAGAGTTCCCCCCTCCAGCATTCTGACCCCGTCCCCGGCCCCTGCCAAAATTCTGCTGAGGTTGACCAAAAGATTGCCGCTGATTAATACCTTGATCAAGTGGTGTTGGGGCAGAAGCCCGAGTATCCAAAGTCTGGTTCGGCTCGGAGCAATAAACCGCTCTATGTCCCATCTGTCCACACGTGTGACACTTTAATGGTGGAAAGTAGCATTCTGAATTTAAGTGGCCTGGGCGGCCACAATTATAGCAAGTCACCGTGCGATTTGAGGTACCTAGAGTGGCACGGTAACCCCTCTTCCCTTTATTAGAACGCGACGACTGTCCGGCAAAACGGTTAGTCGTCTGAGATTTCTGAAAGTTGCCACCTTTAGATCCAGAAAAATTTCCCGTGACTTTCTGTTTCTTCGGTTCTTCAACGGTATCGTTGTCGGGGCTCAACATATCATGGGCTAAAGCTCTGTCCTGATACTCTTTCAGCGTGGTACAAGCAAATCCGGCCATGTACCGTCGTAAGTCCAAATTCATCCGCATATCAAAATAACGGATCTTGTCACGCTCGTTACGCACTTGATCCTTCACATGGACCAATTGTTGGTTGTACTCCACGATCGCCTGCGAAACGGGAATATCCTGTGGTTTAGCCTCGAAGAAGGCTCGGATTCGGCTCTCTCGTACCGGCCAAGGACAAAACTCGGCCTCCAAGAGCTCTTTAAACTCATCCCACGAGGCAATACGATCCTGCGGCTTGATGACCTTCCACCAAGTAGCGGCCTCCTTAGTGAGGAAATACTGAGCAATTGGTACTTTCCTCACCTCGGGGCAATCAACCGCCTCGAAAATCTTCTCTAATTCCGCTAGCCAGTCTTCCCAGCCTAACGGGTCTGTGGCACTGCCAAACTGTGGAGGGTGCATACGGATTACATTCTGAAGCAAGGCATCCGTGTTTGGGTTCGGGTTATTCATCTGAACAATTTGGGCCAAAATAGTCATTTGAGTAGCCAATTGTTGAAGTGCATTCGCCACTCCAACGTCCGCGTTGTTCCCCTGACCGTGTGACTGGTCGTGCTGACTCTCGGTGTCGGGATGCACCGAGTTCGACAAACTGGGGTTGGTCGACCCCGCAACTGAACTGATGGAAACGGCCGCGCCACGACCTCTTCCTCGTCCACAGCCACGACCACGGCCACGGCCCCTACCAGCTGACATACTGAAGAACACACAAGTCATGTAAGCACAATTTAATCGCGCGTCATCAAAGTGTCCGATTCTCAATAATACCGATAAAAGGAAGCAAAACGAATAAGGAAACACCAGAAGAGTGAGAGGTCTTACAAGTACCGGTCGCACTGTGATGATGGCAGAGTAGTGATACTGCTGACAATCAACGACTCGATCGACCCAAAAGACCGACAGCCTAGGTATCCATAGACCTAAGCTCTGATACCATATTCTGTAACACCCCCAAGTTATTCGGGGAATATTACAGCGCCGTAAGCCCCGCCGTGGGACCCACAAGGCTAAACATACGCAGAACTATAAACTTTGACCGAGGAGGTCTACATACAATGGAATTAAGAACAATACAAAGGTATTCAAAACATAACCAATGTATTCACCACATCACAACTCGAATCAATACTTCGGCAAACACAGGCCGGAACATCAAGAAAAGGGAAAACGATACTCGAATATTCAAAAGTCAATCCAGTACAACAACACCGAACGGGAAACTCCAAACATAACTGGAAGAAAGACACAGTATCACACTTGCCCACCATCTTCGTGCCGACCCGATACCTGCCTGTCCGCCTCCCCGAACTGAAATACATAAAACGTATTTCCCCCATAAAGGGGTTAGCCGTCGAATAGCTAGTGCAAGTATATCAATATGAAACACAATACTCCTCGACAATAAAATAAATGTAACCGTCAATTCATCAATTCAAGACTAGTATTCCGGAATGACTAAAATCTCATGACGTATGTGAATGCCGTAGAAATGGTTCGTTCATATCATACGCCATTACATGTAGGAATGCCGTCAAAACGGTTCGTTCGTTACATGCCAATAATATATATATGAATGCCGTAAAAACGGTTCGTTCATAATATGCCATCAATATATCTATGAATGCCGTAAAAACGGTTTGTTCATATCATGCCATCAAATCCTCTTACTTTAAAAGTCGAGAACGTACAATCATAAATGTATACTTGCCTTTGAGACATCGAGAAACCGAACGGAGGAAGGGTATGAGTTCGGTAGGTCCAAGAACGCGCTTCCGGCACCTAAACGATTCGTAAGGAATATGATAATCAATTATCCATATTCAAATTATGCGAAGAAACCCCCGAAACCCGTCTACGATTCATAAAGATTTACGGATAATCAACTAGAGGTTGGAAAAATCGTCCAAAATCTCACAAGTCCGAAACGGCGCAATCCAAACCGTAAAATCGTAGGAAAAGCATGCATACGGTATAGATACATCATAATCTCAAAGTTCTCAAGCTTTAAAGCGGGTAAATCGGACGAATCTACGAAAAACCCCAAAATTCCCAAAAGGTAGGGTTCTAAGGATTTTTACCTTGATTCGGACGTTAGGAGGAACTAGATGTTGAGAAATCCTTGTTCTCCAACCCAAAATATTGTTGTTAGAAGGAAGATCGCTTCCAATCGCCTAAGATCGCCTCCCCCGAGTGATTCCCGTCGAAAAGGAGTGAAAAAGGTGAGAAATGACGAAAATAAAGTCAACTGCCATATTTATATCTCTGTCTGGGCCTAGCGCACGCTACGCCTCCTTCATTAGCGTGCGCTAGCGAAGTCACCGGATAGTCCGGTGGCTTGCCGGCCTCGTTAGCGTGCGCTAATCGCTCTGCCTAGCGTGCGCTAGCCCGAAATAGGGCATCCGATCGAGTCCGAACTTCGCTCGCCTGCTCAAAACTTAGCGTGCGCTACCGCCAATGTTTAGCGTGCGTTATGTAATAGCTTTAGCGTGCGCTAGCCGAAGCCTAGCGTACGCTATCTGATAATCCAGAAAACCTGGCAACCTCACTGTCTCTGCTGACCAGCCCGATAGCGTGCGCTACGGACGGATGTTAGCGTGCGCTACTAACCACGAATAGCGCGCGCTAACAACTCCTAGCTTGCATTAATCCGCCAGTCCAGTGAGCAGTTCAAAATGTTGGTTCTGACCTGACCGATCCTCTTAGCGCCCGCTACGACTCAGATCTAGCGTGCGCTAATCAAGCAGAATTAGCGTGCGTTAGCCTAGGCCTAGCGTGCGCTATATCTCTGGCCCAGAACATTCCCGCAAGGTCTAAACGACATGATCAAGAACCAAACGAGATACAAAACTCAATAACATTATCAACAACATCTCCAAGCATTTACAGAGCGACAAAATAAGGAGGATGACAGAGTCAAACGGTCAATAAAAGTACGGGTATTACAGTTACATGCATTCACGTCAGAACTCTATGAAAACTCGGGTTTATTGATTAGATTCGAGCCTTTTGTACTCAGAATTGGCTATAACAGCTCTGAGTAATCTTTTCTTTGTTGATTAAGTCTCGTTGTAGCAAGGATTGGATATAATAGCTCCAATTAAGCCTTTAGTTCTTGATTAAGTCGTGTTAATAGGAGATAAGACCACGTTACATGCATTCGAGTCGGAACTCTATGAAAACTCGGATTTATTGATTAGATTTGAGCCTTTTGTACTCAGAATTGGCTATAACAGCTCCGATTAATCTTTTATTTCTTAATTAAGTCTTGTTGTAGCAAGGATTCGCTATAATAGCTCAGATTAAGCCTTTACTTCTTGATTAAGTCTTGTTGATAAGAAATAAGACCACATTACATGCATTCGAGTCGGAACTCTATGAAAACTCGGGTTTATTGATTAGATTCGAGCATTTTGTACTCAGAATTGGCTATAACAGCTCCGATTAATCTTTTCTTTCTTGATTAAGTCTTGTTGCAACAAGGATTGGATATAATAGCTCCAATTAAACCTTTACTTCTTGATTAAGTCTTGTTAATAAGAGATAAGACCACGTTAAATGAATTTGAGTCCGAACTCTATGAAACTCAGGTTTATTGTTTAGATTCGAGCCTTTTGTACTCAGAATTAGCTATAACAGCTCCGATTAATCTTTTTTTCTTGGTTAAGTCTTGGTGTAGCAAGGATTCGTTGTAATAGCTCCGATTAAGCCTGTACTTCTTGATTAAGTCTTGTTAATAGGAGATAAGACCATGTTACATGCATTCGAGTTGGAACTCTATGAAAACATGGGTTTATTGATTAGATTCGAGCCTTCTGTACTCAGAATTGGATATAACAGCTACGATTAATATTATCTTTCTTGATTAAGTCTTGTTGTAGCAAGTATTCGCAACAATAGCTCCGATTAAGCTTTTACTTCTTGATTAAGTCTTGTTAATAGGTGATAAGACCATATTACATGTATTCGAGTCTAAACTCTGTGAAAACTCGGGTTTATAGATTAGATTCGAGCATTTTGTACTCAAAATTGGTTATGACAACTCCGATTAATTCTTTACTTATGGATTAAGTCTTGTTGCAACAAGGATTGGATATAATAGCTCCAATTAAACTTTTACTTGTTGATTAAGTCTTGTTAATAGGAGATAAGAGCACGTTACATGCATTCACGTCAGAACTCTATGAAAACTCGGGTTTATTAATTAGATTCGAGCCTTTTGTACTCAGAATTGGCTATAACAGCTCTGAGTAATCTTTTCTTTGTTGATTAAGTCTCGTTGTATCAAGGATTGGATATAATAGCTCCAATTAAGCCTTTAGTTCTTTATTAAGTCGTGTTAATAGGAGATAAGACCACGTTACATGCATTCGAGTCGGAACTCTATGAATACTCGGATTTATTGATTAGATTTGAGCCTTTTGTACTCAGAATTGGCTATAACAGCTCCGATTAATCTTTTATTTCTTAATTAAGTCTTGTTGTAGCAAGGATTCGCTATAATAGCTCAGATTAAGCCTTTACTTCTTGATTAAGTCTTGTTAATAAGAAATAAGACCACATTACATGCATTCGAGTCGGAACTCTATGAAAACTCGGGTTTATTGATTAGATTCGAGCATTTTGTACTCAGAATTGGCTATAACAGCTCCGATTAATCTTTTCTTTCTTGATTAAGTCTTGTTGCAACAAGGATTGGATATAATAGCTCCAATTAAACCTTTACTTCTTGATTAAGTCTTGTTAATAAGAGATAAGACCACGTTAAATGAATTTGAGTCCGAACTCTATGAAACTCGGGTTTATTGTTTAGATTCGAGCCTTTTGTACTCAGAATTAGCTATAACAGCTCCGATTAATCTTTTTTTTCTTGGTTAAGTCTTGGTGTAGCAAGGATTCGTTGTAATAGCTCCGATTAAGCCTGTACTTCTTGATTAAGTCTTGTTAATAGGAGATAAGACCATGTTACATGCATTCGAGTTGGAACTCTATGAAAACATGGGTTTATTGATTAGATTCGAGCCTTCTGTACTCAGAATTGGATATAACAGCTACGATTAATATTTTCTTTCTTGATTAAGTCTTGTTGTAGCAAGTATTCGCAACAATAGCTCCGATTAAGCTTTTACTTCTTGATTAAGTCTTGTTAATAGGTGATAAGACCATATTACATGTATTCGAGTCTGAACTCTGTGAAAACTCGGGTTTATAGAATAGATTCGAGCATTTTGTACTCAAAATTGGTTATGACAACTCCGATTAATTCTTTACTTATGGATTAAGTCTTGTTGCAACAAGGATTGGATATAATAGCTCCAATTAAACTTTTACTTGTTGATTAAGTCTTGTTAATAGGAGATAAGAGCACGTTACATGCATTCACGTCAGAACCCTATGAAAACTCGGGTTTATTAATTAGATTCGAGCCTTTTGTACTCAGAATTGGCTATAACAGCTCTGAGTAATCTTTTCTTTGTTGATTAAGTCTCGTTGTAGCAAGGATTAGATATAATAGCTCCATTTAAGCCTTTAGTTCTTGATTACGTCGTGTTAATAGGAGATAAGACCACGTTACATGCATTCGAGTCGGAAATCTATGAAAACTCGGGTTTATTGATTAGATTCGAGCCTTTTGTACTCAGAATTGGCTACAACAGCTCCGATTAATCTTTTCTTTCTTAATTAAGTCTTGTTGTAGCAAGGATTCGCTATAATAGCTCCGATTAAGCCTTTACTTCTTGATTAAGTCTTGTTAATAAGAGATAAGACCACATTACATGCATTCGAGTTGGAACTCTATGAAAACTCAGGTTTATTGATTAGATTCGAGCATTTTGTACTCAGAATTGGCTATAACAGCTCCGATTAATCTTTTCTTTCTTGATTAAGTCTTGTTGCAACAAGGATTGGATATAATAGCTTCAATTAAACCTTTACTTCGTGATTAAGTCTTATTAATAAGAGATAAGACCACGTTAAATGAATTCGAGTCCGAACTCTATGAAACTCAGGTTTATTGTTTAGATTCGAGCCTTTTGTACTCAGAATTAGCTATAACAGCTCCAATTAATCTTTTCTATCTTGGTTAAGTCTTAGTGTAGCAAGGATTCGTTGTAATAGCTCCGATTAAGCCTGTACTTCTTGATTAAGTCTTGTTAATAGGAGATAAGACCATGTTACATGCATTCGAGTTGGAACTCTATGAAAACTCGGGTTTATTGATTAGATTCTAGCCTTTTGCACAAAGAAATGGCTATAACAGCTCTGAGTAATCTTTTCTTTGTTGATTAAGTCTTGTTGTAGCAAGGATTGGATATAATAGCTCCAATTAAGCCTTTAGTTCTTGATTAAGTCGTGTTAAAAGGAGATAAGACCACGTTACATGCATTTGATTCGGAACTATATTTAAACTCGTGTTTATGGATTAGATTCGATCCTTTTGTACTCAGAATTGGCTATAACAGCTCCGATTAATCTTTTCTTTGTTGATTAAGTCTTGTTGTAGCAATGATTGGATAGAACATCTCCAATTAAGCCTTTACTTCTTGATTAAGTCTTGTTAATAGGAGATAAGACCACGTTACATGCATTCGAGTCGGAACTCTATTCTATGAAACTCGGGTTTATTGTTTAGATTCGAGCCTTTTGTACTCAGAATTGGCTATAATAGCTCCAATTAATCTTTTCTTTCTTGATTAAGTCTTGTTGTAGCAAGGATTCGCTGTAATACCTCCGATTAAGCCTGTACTTCTTAATTAAGTCTTGTTAATAGGAGATAAGACCATGTTACATGCATTAGAGTTGGAACTTTATGAAAACTCGGGTTTATTAATTAGATTCGAGCCTTTTATACTTAGGATTGGCTATAACAGCTCCGATTAATCTTTTACTTCTTGATTGAGTCTTGTTGTAGCAAGTATTGGATATAATAACTCTGATTAAGCCTTTACTTCTTGATTAAGTCTTGTTAATAGGATATAAGACCATGTTACATGCATTCTAGTTGGAACTCCATGAAAACTCGGATATATTGATTAGATTCGAGCCTTATGTACTCAGAATTGGCTATAAAAGCTCCGATTAATGTTTTTCTTTCTTGAATAAGTCTTGTTGTAGCAAGTATTCGTGACAATAGCTCCAATTGAGATTTTACTTCTTGATTAAGTCTTTTAATAGGTGATAAGACCACATTACATGCATTCGAGTCCGAACTCTGTGAAAACTCGAGTTTATTGATTAGATTCGAGCATTTTATACTCAAAATTGGTTATGACAGCTCCGATTAATCTTTTCTTTCTTGATTAAGTCTTGTTGCAACAAGGATTGGATATAATAGCTCCAATTAAACCTTTACTTCTTGTTTAAGTCTTGTTAATAAGAGATAAGACCACGTTACATGAATTCGAGTCCGAAGTCTATGAAACTCGGGTGTACTCAGAATTGGCTATAATGGCTCACATTAACCTTTTTGTTCTTGATTAGGTCTTATTGTGGAATGGATTGGATATAATCGCCCCAATTAAGCCTTTAGTTCTTGATTAAGTCTTGTTAGTAGGAGATAAGACCATGTTACATGCATTCTAGTCGAAACTCTATGTAAACTCGTGTTTATGGATTAGATTCGAGCCTTTTGTACTCAAAATTAGCTATAACAGCTCCGATTAATCTTTTACTTCTTGATTGAGTCTTGTTGTAGCAAGGATTGGATATAATAACTCTGATTAAGCCTTTACTTCTTGATTAAGTCTTGTTAATAGGATATAAGACCATGTTACATGCATTCGAGTTGGAACTCTATGAACACTCGGGTTTATTGATTAGATTCGAGCATTTTGTACTCAGAATTGGCTATAACAGCTCCGATTAATCATTTCTTTCCTGATTAAGTCTTGTTGTATTAAGGATTCACTATAATAGCTCCGATTAAGCCTTTACTTCTTGATTAAGTCTTGTTAATAGGAGATAAGACCACGTTACTTGCATTCGAGTCGGAACTCTTTGAAACTCGGGTTTATTATTTAGATTCGAGCCTTTTGTACTCAGAATTGGCTATAATAGCTCCAATTAATCTTTTCTTTCTTCATTAAGTCTTGTTGTAGAAAGAATTCGCTGTAATAGCTCCGATTAATCCTGTACTTCTTAATTAAGTCTAGTTAATAGGAGATAAAACCATGTTACATGCATTCGAGTTGGAACTCTATGAAAACTCTGGTTTATTGATTAGATTCGAGCCGTTTGTACTCAGGGTTGGCAATAATGACTCACATTAACCTTTTACTTCTTGATCAAGTCTTGTTGTAGAAAAGATTGGATATAATCGCCCCAATTAAGCCTTTAGTTCTTGATTAAGTCTTGTTAATAGTAGATAAGACTACGTTACATGCATTCGAGTCGGAATTCTATGAAAACTCGGATTAATTGATTAGACTCGAGCTTTTTGTACTCAAAATTGGCTATAACAGCTCCGGTTAATCTTTTACTTCTTGATTGAGTCTTGTTGTAGCAAGGATTGGATATAATAACTCTAATTAAGCCTTTACTTCTTGATTAAGTCTTGTTAATAGGATATAAGACCATGTTACATGCATTCGAGTTGGAACTCTATGAAAACTCAGGTTTATTGATTAGATTCGAGCCTTCTGTACTCGGAATTGGCTATAAAAGCTCCGATTAATCTTTTTCTTTCTTGATTAAGTCTTGTTGTAGCAAGTATTCGCGACAATAGCTCCGATTAAGCTTTTACTTCTTGATTAAGTCTTGTTAATAGGTGATAAGACCACATTACATGTATTCGAGTCCGAACTCTGTGAAAACTCAGGTTTATAGATTAGATTCGAGCATTTTATACTCAAAATTGGTTATGATAGCTCCGATTAATTTTTTACTTGTGGATTAAGTCTTGTTGTAACAAGGATTGGATATAATAGCTACAATTAAACATTTACTTGTTGATTAAGTCTTGTTAATAGGAGATAAGAGCACGTTACATGAATTCAAGTCAGAACTCTATAAAAACTCAGGTTTGTTGATTAGATTCGAGCCTTTTGTACTCAGAATTGGCTATAATAGCTCTGAGTAATCTTTTCTTTGTTGATTAAGTCTTGTTGTAGCAAGGATTCGCTGTAATAGCTCCGATTAAGCCTGTACTTCTTGATTAAGTTTTGTTAATAGGAGATAAGACCATGTTACATGCATTCGAGTTGGAACTCTATGAAAACTCGGGTTTATTGATTAGATTCGAGCCATTTGAACTCAGAATTGGCTATAATGGCTCACATTAACCTTTTACTTCTTGATTAAGTCTTGTTGTAGAAATGATTGGATATAATCGCCCCAATTAAGCCTTTAGTTCTTGATTAAGTCTTTGGAAAATCTTCCTCACCTCTTTCTTTATGGGCAGATTGCTAATGAAGTTTGGAAGTTTTTCCATAACCTTGCGGGTATTAAAATTCTTGTGTCCCCTAACTTTAATCTTATCATTGCCAATTGGTTTGGTAAAACGAAGGGCACTATCCACATTTTTCACATCATTCCGATCCTTATTCTTTGGTTTCTTTGGTGTTGTAGGAACGATAATAAGGTTGATAATATCCCATTTACGGCTAAACTTGTATGCAAGCGCATTTGGAACTACATTAACAACCTGAAAGTTCATGGCAAAACTAAAAGGAATTTTTGGAAGGGGGCGGATACATTGTCCGATTATATGGGCATCAAACCGAACCCGGGGCATAGGTATAAAATTATGATGGTTCGTTGGATTAAGCCGGATATGGGGTGGTGGAAACTCAATATGGATGGTGCCGCGAAGGGCAGCCCGGGCGTTGCTGTAATATCCGCGATTTCGATTTCCAATAATTTTTTTCTGGTGTAATTGCATCTTAGCAACTATATTGTGACCGTTTCCTCATTCCGAGAATGATTGATTCTACACTTTTTGTCTTCCGAGTTTGTCTCGGTGTCGTTCTGTTGAATTCCGTGTTCTTAGGCGACTTTTCCACGTATGAGTTCGACTTTGTAAAATCACCATTAATTCTTGGGAACTCCAAAAATTCTGATTATTTTCAATATTATATAAAATCAAGTTATCTTTCCAATGGTTCAAACGGTGAGTCAATCGGAATCCGGACGAAGGAGTTATGGTCGAAATAGCTAAGGCTGCACCATGTGCCTTTTTGTCTTTGGAGCGGTGTCTGCGGGCCGCGGCACAAAGCGATGTCTTTGGCGATTTTGGCCGTGGGCGCGGCACACTCATCTGTGCCGCGGCACACGGATGCTGATTTGCCTATATCAGCGTTTTCTTGTGGAATCATCCTCATTTCATCACTTTCCTTCTTCCTCTCCTCCTTGGGCGATTTGTGGGCGATATTTTGGGCGACTTAGCATCATCAAACTCTAATAATTTCATCTTCTTCAAGTCGTGGTGTGGATTAACAATATGTTTGTGGATTCTTCATCCTAATCAAGGTAATTTCTTGAAATCTCCTAAAATTTGATTTTTGGGAGTTTTGGATTTGATTTCATTTTCCGTCCGAATTTGATGAATCGGTTGATGTTTGTAAACATTATTAATCATGTTCTATGGATTGTATATCCATATCTTCGATTCGTTCAACCCGATTGATGATTCTTAAGTTCTTGAGGAACTTTGAACATTTAGTGTTCGATTAAATGTCTCAAAGAGTTTCCTTCGATCGTTGTGTTGTTTTCATTCGATATTGTGTTATTGAATGAATTGTATTTCATTCAAGGTTGTTCGAGCGCTTATATTTATCGAAGGACGCCGTTCGTTGTCCGTGGAAGGATTTCATCGCCTTCGGTTGAGGCAAGTTTTACACTTGTACTAGTCAATGAGATTAATGTTATCATATATGTGTATGAATGTGTTGTATCATTCCGAGACTTAGTCTCTTCATGAATTCATTGATATTAAGAGATCGTTCGATACGATAGCTTTCGGCAATTATGCCAAATGTTTTTATTGTTCGTTAATGGCCGGTTCAAGGCATTGTGATACTTGTTGTGAATGTTATTATCGATCACCGGTTCGTGGTATCGATGTATCGATCGTTGTTGTTGATATTAATGTTGATTTAAGACGCCGTTGTAATCATTGCTATTAATGTTGGATTTTTGTCCTTGATGTTGTTTTGGCCGATTAAAGCCGTTGACGCATTCATTTCCCTTCTTCGTTGTCGGTAACCGATTAAAGGTGCCGAGACATCCTTCGTATCATTGTTATCGATTGGCCATTCTAAGGCAATCGAGGTGTTCAATCATTCATCATATCATTGTTATCGGTTGGCTGTTCTAAGGCAATCGAGGTATTCACTCATCCATCGTGTCATTGTTATCGATTGGCCATTCTCAGGCAAATCAAAGTGTTCAATCATTGATTGTATCATTGTTATCGATTGACCGTTTTAAGGCAATCGAGGTATTGAATCATCCGCTGCATCATTGTTATCGGTTGGCCATTCTAAGGCAATCGAGGTATTGAATTGAGGCTTTGTGCCATGGCTTCGGCCCTAATTGTGATACGGCTTCGTGCCGTGGCTTCGACCCTAATTGTGATATGGATTCATGCCGTGGCTTCGGCCCTAATTGTGATACGGCTTCGTGTCGTGGCTTCGGCCCTAATTGTGATACGGCTTCGTGCCGTGGCTTCGGCCCTAATGGTGATACGGCTTCGTGCCGTGGCTTCGTGCCGTGGCTTCGTCCCTAATGGTGATACGGCTTCGTGCCGTGGCTTCGGCCCTAATTGTGATACGGCTTCGTGCCGTGGCTTCGGCCCTAATTGTGATACGGCCGTGCGTGGCCCGGCCCTAATGGTGATACGGCTTCGTGCCGTGGCTTCGGCCCTAATTGTGATACGGCTTCGTGCCGTGGCTTCGGCCCTAATGGTGATACGGCTTCGTGTCGTGGCTTCGGCCCTAATTGTGATACGGCTTCGTGCCGTGGCTTCAGCCCTAATTGTGATACGACTTCGTGGCGTGGCTTCGGCCCTAATTGTGATACGGCTTCGTGCCGTGGCTTCGGCCCTAATTGTGATACGGCTTCGTGCCGTGGGTTCGGCCCTAATGGTGATACGGCTTCGTGCCGTGGCTTCGGCTCTAATCAATAACAGCTGCGGGCTGTTTTGGCTTCATGTGATTGTGATAATTGATAGCTTAGGCTGAGTGGCTTTCAAGCCTTTATTATTGTCCTGGTAATTTCATTGGAGCCTTCGGGCATTGTGATTCATAATTAATTCAGTTCTGGTTTGGTTCATGTCGTGTAATTCATTGTGGTACTCTATAATTATGATTCGCCGTTGGGCATTTACGTTCTAACCTGTCGAACGGGTATTAATAGTATGCCGTGGGCATAGTATTTCACGAATGCTCGGTTCTTACATTGGTTTGTGAGCATCTCGTATTATTATTATCATTATACCATTTCATTCTGCCTTTTGATGCATATCATGTTATACATGTATTTGATGTTCATTATCTGGATGACTGACCCCGTGGGGGCGGAACATGTTTTCATGTTTTAGGTGCCTGCGAGGAGAGAGTTGAGACACAGGGGCATGATAATGGCGACGAGGCATTCGAGCGATACTAGTCCGAGTTGTTCATGTTGGTCAGTCAGTTGGAGTGTTCTTGATCATCGATCATTGTCATTATGTATTACCCGAGCAGATGTTCGTGGATGTTGTTGTATTTTATTTTTGGCCATGTAGGCCCAGCGTTGTCGTTGAAATTCCTTATCGGAATATTGTGTCGGATATCATGGTAGGGACTATGATTTCCCCTTGTTGTTTAATTTAATGTATTTTAGTCATGTTACTTTGGTGGATCTCTGGCATGGGGTCCACCTTTGTAATAATCGATAGGATTTGGAGGTGTTACGAGAAGATGGTATCGAGAGACGAGGTTGTGAGATACCACGATATGTGAGTTATGTGGCTCTACCGATGCGGTAGTAGTGGGGCTGTCGAGGTTATGACAATGCGGGCGATCGGGTTTTGTGAGTCGTAATATTAGTACATTTGCCACGAGTCATTCATTCATCAAGTCGTCGTCAGTTGGGACTAGTATCGTGAGATCTCGAAGCTTCGTATGACCTGTGTAAGGACTCGATTCTCTTTATGTTCATACATTCATCATGTCATTAATTGTTCATGCTTTGTTGAAACCTATATGTGATATTAGTGTTATGATTGATTCATGACTAATTGTTTTGGAGCACGTGTGACTTGTGTAAGCATTAAGGATCAACTCATTCATCAGTTAATAATCCTCAATCATCATTTTGATCTCATCACTCAGTTAATTCATTCATCACTCAGTCAATATCATTCATCACTCAGTTAATTCATTCATCACTCAGTTAATTCATTCATCACTCAGTCAATATCATTCATCACTCAGTTAATTCATTCATTCATCACTCAGTCAATATCATTCATCACTCAGTTAATTCATTCATCACTCAGTTAATTCATTCATCACTCAGTCAATATCATTCATCACTTAGTTAATTCGTTCATCACTCAGTTTATTCATTCACCACTCAGTCAATATCATTCATCACTCAGTTAATTCATTCATCACTCAGTTAATTCATTGATCACTCAGTTAATTCATTCATCACTCAGTTAATTCATTCATCACTCAGTCAATATCATTCATCACTTAGTTAATTCGTTCATCACTCAGTCAATATCATTACTCAGATAATTCATTCATCACTCGGTTAATTCATTCATCACCCAGTCAATATCATTGCTCAGTTAATTCATTCATCACTCAGTCAATTCCTTCATCACTTAGTCAATCTCATTGTTCAGATCAATTCATTAATCACTCAGTCAATCTCATTGTTCAGTCAATTCACATCACTCAGTTAATTCATTCATCACTCAGTTAATTCATTCATCACTCAGTCAATATCATTCATCACTTAGTTAATTCGTTCATCACTCAGTTAATTCATTCATCACTCAGTCAATATCATTCATCACTCAGTTAATTCATTCATCACTCAGTTAATTCATTCATCACTCAGTCAATATCATTCATCACTCAGTTAATTCATTCATCACTCAGTTAATTCATTCATCACTCAGTTAATTCATTCATCACTCAGTTAATTCATTCATCACTCAGTCAATATCATTCATCACTTAGTTAATTCATTACTCAGATAATTCATTCATCACTCGGTTAATTCATTCATCACCCAGTCAATATCATTGCTCTGTTAATTCATTCATCATTCAGTCAATTCCTTCATCACTTAGTCAATCTCATTGTTCAGATTAATTCATTAATCACCCAGTCAATCTCATTGTTCAGTCAATTCATTCATCACTCAGTCGATCTCATTGCTCAGTTAATACATTCATCACTCAGTCAATCTCATTGTTCAGTCAATTCATTCATCACTCAGTCAATCTCATTGCTCAGTCAATTCATTCATCACTCAGTTAATCTCATTGTTCAATTAATTCATTTATCACTCAGTCAATCTCATTGTTCTGACAATTTATTCATCACTCAGTTAATCTCATTGTTCAGTTAATTCATTCATCACTCAGTCAATCTCATTGTTCAGTCAATTCATTCATCACTCAGTCAATCTCATTGCTCAGTCAATTCATTCATCACTCAGTTAATCTCATCGCTCAGTTGATTCCTTCATCACTCAGTCAATCTCATCGCTCAGTTAATTCATTATCACTCAGTCAATCTCATTGTTCAATTAATTCATTAATCATCCAGTCCATCTCACGGTTCAGTTGTTGATCTTGTGAATCAAATTTTCAACCTTGTGAACTTGTTCAAGGTAATCATTTCAGGAATTTCATCAGATAGGCTTGTCACCTCACTTGATCTTTCATGTGATCTTATCATATTCCGGCGTCATGTCGACGATCGTTTTATTGCATTATTAATGCATTCATTATGTTAGAGCGTGTATGCTCATTGTTATCATTCCGTCTCGTAATCATAATGCAATCTTCATACGAGATCTGTAATTATCACGTGACTTTCCTGCCTCGGTATGGAAAGAGTTGTCAGAGGGACATCGGACTCCGATGTCCAAGAGATCATTTTCTAGTTGTCTTCGTGCTGGGATAGCATCTTCATCTCAGACGACGAGTTCGACTGTTGTTTGCTTTAACTGTGATATAATAGGACATTCATCACCGGTTTTGAGCAAGTTAATTCTTGCTCGGTAATAGGATAATCATTCATTTCATCGACGTTTAATCATTCGCATAAGTCATTCATCATATATCAATCACGTTGAGACTTATAATTATCAAACTAATCATTCACTTCACGGGGAACAATGGTTCCAATCATTTCATTTCAGTTATCACTCATTGCGTTATTAGTTCACCTCGGTGAGTCATTCTTGATCCTTGTCGGATTTCTAATCATTTATCATTCATCATAGTCACTCTCGTTTTTGGTAACCTTTCGGGGTCATATTAAGCGGTGAGTTCAAATTTGAGTCTTTGTTGAATCGTTGGGATCGAGGATATCGATGATATGGAGGATATCGATGTTGGGTACATTTGAAATGTAGCCTTGTCTTTCAGATGACTGTATAACTCAATCCGTAATAATATATCGTGGTTGTGGATCATTTATTGTTGATTTATTTTATAATGATCGTATTTGAGAATCTTGAGATTTTGAGATCGTTTGATGCATTCCTTTTGGTGTTGTACTGAGATTTCGTGATAATCTGGGTGATTGTTTATTGTGATTCGAGACGTCAAGTCATGGGGACTTGGGCGTGCGATAGATATGGTTTCGAGGACTATATGTGCATTGTTGTTCTTCTTTGGAGGTGAATCAGTGTTTGTATGGGCATCCGATGCCGATGTGAAGCAAGCTTTTAGTTCTAGTGTATCTTATTGAGTTTTCCTGGCAGGATATTACTTCTCCCAACTTGTTTTAAGTTTCGGGACGAAACTTCTTTTAAGGGGGGTAGTATGTAATATCCGCGATTTGGATTTCCAATATTTTTTTTCTGGTGTAATTGCATCTTAGCAACTCTATTGTGACCGTTTCCTCATTCCTAGAATGATTAATTCTACACTTTTTGTCATCCGAGTTCGTCTTGGTGTCATTCTGTTGAATTCCGTGTTCTTAAGCGACTTTTCCACATATAAGTTCGACTTTGTAAAATCACCATTAATTCTTGGGAACTCCAAAAATTCTGAATCTCTTCAATATTATATAGAATCAAGTTAGCTTTCCAATGGTTCAAACGGTGAGTCAATCGGAATCCGAACGAAGGAGTTATAGTCGAAATAGCTAAGGCTGCACCATGTACCTTTTTGTGCTGGAGCGGGCTGTACCGCGGGCCGCGGCCCATTCTGTCCGGGCCGTGGCACAAAGGCAGTGTGTTGGGCAGTTTTTGGCCATGGGCCGCGGCACACTCATCCTGTGGCGCGGCACACAGTACAGTTTTGCCTATATCAGCGTTTTCTTGTGGAATCATCCTCATTTCATCACTTTCCTTCTTCCTCTCCTCCTTGGGCGATTTTTGGGCGATATTTTGGGCGATTTAGCATCATCAAACTCAAATAATTTCATCTTCTTCAAGTCGTGGTGTAGATTAACAACATGTTTGTGGATTCTTCATCCTAATCAAGGTAATTTCTTGAAATCTCCTAAAATTTGATTTTTGGGAGTTTTGGCTTTGATTTCATTTTCCGTCCGAATTGATGAATCGGTTGATGTTTGTAAACATTATTAATCATGTTCTATGGATTGTATATCCATAACTTCGATTCGTTCAACCCGATTGATGATTCTTAAGTTCTTGAGGAACTTTGAACATTTAGTGTTCGATTAAATGTCTCAAAGAGTTTCCTTCGATCGTTGTGTTGTTTTCATTCGATATTATGTTATTGAATGAATTGTATTTCATTCAAGGTTGTTAGAGCGCTTATATTTATCGAAGGACGCCGTTCGTTTTTGTTGCGATGTTGCGATATTTCTTGAACGCAAGTGCACGTTATCGTATACAAGTAATAAAGTGATGAGTGAGTATCGTTCCCACGAGGACTGAATCACTAACTACCGATTTTTATGTATTCTAGTTTTATTTGAACAATCGAACTTTGGGTTTGCAATTAATTACTAAAAGAAATAATAAAAGACTAAACAGTAAAAACGATCGCTTGAAGAAAGAGAATCAAATGATGAATAAGTCTAGGATTCTGAATCCACCTCGGTTTTTCCGAATTTACTCTCGATTATCTGAAGTTAATGATTTTCCCAATTTATTGAAGGTGAAGATTGCTAATATACTCTACCGCCTCTCCCGAGGTCAATAGATTTTTCTAAAGGCGAATAACGCACTCTATCCCTAGGTGAATTAATTCGTCAATAGGCAAAAAGCATAAAATCTCCACAAGGCCACGTAGTTCCTATGAGTATATTCCTATCTCACAAGATAAAACGGTCCTCACCAATAGTTCCTCACCAACTCTCCTCTCTCGATTCGAATTGAATGATTAAAACAATACAACTATTGGCCAGATAATTGAAAGCATTAAACACGATTGGGAAAACTCAACAAAAAGGGAATTAAATAGATAATCTCAAGCAAATCCGTCAAAACATAGGTTTCATCAAAATCCTAGAACAAGGGTTTTAGCCTGACATGTTAAATAATGAAAATACGGAATTAATAAATAAAAGCATGAAAATCAAACGCAGATGAAGAGCTCGGATTCCTCCGTTCTTCCGGCTTCCGCCCTCCGCCTTTGATCTCTTCTGCTTCTCTCGTCTGTGATAGTCTTCTGTGATCCTTCTTTTCCCAAGCCTCCAAGATAATTAATTAGGGTCTTAAACCCTTATTTATAGCTTTCCACAGTCTCCAAATCGCATCCGTGTGAGTAGGTCGAGAACTGGCTTCAAAACGGCCCAAATCCGTGCGGAGCACACCAACACCGCCCTGTGTGCCGCGGCTCACTTAATCTGTGCCGCGGCACATGGCGTCCTGGTTAAAAACTGGGCGCTGTGACTTTCTTCTGGGCCGCGGCTCACTGATCGTGCCGCGGCACAGTACATGATACTCAGTGCCGTGGTTGCCTTCCTGTGCCGCGGCCCACTTGCCTTGTGCTGCGGCCCACGGCCAAAATTCGCCGTTTTCGCCAGTTTTGCCTCGTTTTAGCTTCCAGACACTAGTAGAAAAAGAGTCTTTCTTGACGCGCATTTGGCGTCATAAAGGGCCTTTATGACGCGCAAATGCTGGTCATAGAAGGACCAGTCATAACTCATTATGACTCGCATTTGTTCGTCATTGTACAATGACACGCACTTATGACACCCACTTTATGACGCCCTTTTCTGACAACTATATATGCGTGTCATAAAAGTTATGACCCCTTTTTCTGATTTCAGTTTTTGCGTGTCATAACTTCAAATTTTTTTTTTTTCTGGCTTTTATGACCCCCCTGCTAAACCTGCAATTATGTACCAATTGTATCCAATTCATTACAAAACCTGCTGATCGATTGTACAAAATTAATGCATTTCATATATATCGCAAAACCATGCGTTACCAATTCATTACATGACTCGACTAAACTCGATCATGTCAAAATCGGATCAATATTATCTAGTTTACGATTCCGGACTTTGGCCTTTATCCTTCACTTCAACTACAACATATCAAATATAACAAGTAGCCAAGTAGGACTCACCCGAGCTTCAACTTAAGAAGCATTTTAGTTCTTAAATATAACAACCTCAAACAAAATCACCGCATTAGCTTATTTCTGGAAAAGTTCATTGATAAAATACAATAAACCATCCTTAACGAAACTAAACTCTAAAAAGAGGACGATTCGAAAACCAAAAGCTCTCTACCCATTATAAATAAGAGATGACGTATACATAATTATTTAATCTTCAATCAACTGTAAAATAGGGGTAAGAATCATCAGGGAGAAGAGGATTCAAATCACCCCAAGACTACAAAACTGAAAGATGGAGAATAACGGCAAACAGGGCCGCAGTATTTAAAATAATATTGAATATTGATATAGAATGAGGTTAGTTTGGACATTATCTAGGTGTTTTACATATTTTAGGATATTCCAAAAATGAACATCTTCTTTTAAGTATAGCCTCATTCAACCTATTAAGAACCCATGTTGAGGCACACAAAGATACCAGATGCAATGAGGTGCACTCGTCATTAATAGAAGAAACCTATATATCTCAAATGAAACACGAACTAAAAAAACCCAACCAAAATACAAGAACCATATAAATATTGTATACCTTGGAGAGATCAAACCCAAATTCACCGGTTTGCGTCATTCCTTGAAGATGTTGAATCGGAGTCTTAGAATCGATGTCCTTGCTTGGTGAGTTGAATCACATTAACTGATTTGGAAATATAGAACACTTTGAGTGAAGAATAATATATAATCGATTTAACAACTATATAAAATTTGAATCGATCGCTAGCGAGATGCAGAATAATTGTAACAAGGGCTATATTACGAGGTACCATCCTCTTACCAAAAATACAAAATATATAACAAGCGAAAGACTTTACCTTTTATCTCATCCCTTTCACTGACCAGGCTCGTTTTCTTCTCTAAAACTTAAATTGATCAATTCCTTTTACATCCTCTCCATTCCTTTCTTTAAAGAAACATGATTCGCTCCAAATGCTACAACATATAATCCAGATTTGACCATCTCTCTTGCAAGAACAATTGTTGTGGTAGTACCATTGCCAGCTAAATCGATCATCTTAGTTGCAACCTATAAATAGATGGAGTATTTGGTCAGACAATTTATTAGTTGAGTAGAGCAGGCAAGTATCACTCCTTAATTTTCAATTGCATCCGAAAGCTCTATGGCTTAAGCAATCGTGACACCGTCATTAAGAACTTTAATAGAAAACATTGTGTCCTGTGTAAACACCGTAATAATAATTAAGGTCGCTCAGGTGGTCATGGGATATGGTTGATGTACTTATGATCAATTTCAGGATCTAGTCAATTAATTGACATTCAAGAGTGAAAAAGATGAATGCTACCTCGGGGAAACACTGCTTCTTGTTGGCAATTTGAGCAACAAGTTTGCTTTACTAAAAACAAAGTAAGACAAAGGACTGAAGATGTGAAATGTATACATTGATTTTGCAACATGCTTTTTAGAAAACTATTAACAAATAACATAATACCTATTTGTTTATTGAGATAGAGGTTGATGCAGATGCACAATTCTCTGTCTTTTCCAACGTTTGGCTCCTAGCACCAAATTTAAGCAAAATAGGTGAGGCTTAAATCAATGCAAGACTTTGTATTAATAAAAATAATAAATGCTAAATGCTAATGTAATTCTCAAGTTGAGAGTTTGTGTTTTCAACCAAAACCCCCAAAAATAAACCAAGCCTTCAAAACAGAACCATACTCATATAGATTTCAAAAACCCAATCATCAAAACCAATACAGGGTACATAGCTTGACACAATTCAGGCAAAAACAAAAAGGGTTCATATTCCAAGAAATTAAAATAAGATGGAGTGAACTTTCTTCTGAAGTGAAACCATTACAGACCAATTATACGGTCATCAGCTGCCACTCACTGGATTGAAAATTGTTCATTTATAAATAACAGTATTTCTCATCTTCTCTGGTTAAATTTTAACTCAAAACTTAAGAGAGAATGTGATGTAGATAATAAACCATATTAACAAAATAAGCAATGAATAATAACGGTTTATAGTTTGCTCAATTCATTTCATAAAAACAACTCCCTGAAATTCAAGATGAGTAAAATTGTTTTGTGCAACCACTAAATAGCTACTGATTCATTACATTTCTGTCAATATATATTCTCACAGTTTACATGAGAAAACTATACCACCTTGAATTCACTAAATGGTTGTGAATCAACAAGTTAACAAGTCAACTCAACTACTCTATCCTTGCCCGAGGCAACATTGAATATATATGCACTTACATCTTCTCAAAAGTTCGGGGGATTTGAATATTCACAGGGACCACATCTGGAGATCTTCTCCTCAAAGTCTTGGGGCGTACACGATATTTTTCCTCTTCTGCAGGGGTTGGCCAATACTCCAAGCCCCTTCTTTTTGATATCCACAAGCAAGACCCAGCTTTACTTTCATCGTTAATAAGCTCAAGTGCACCTACATAGTTTGGAAATAAAAGATCAACCTAAAAACATAATTTACCATAAGAAAAGCATTAAATATTTCATTTATCTTGCTATAATCCGAATTACTTAAGGCTAATGTGCTTATTCCGCAAATAGCCTATTCTCAGGCTTAATCACATGTCGGTTGCATTTGTAAGATATTAGAGGGAATTGGCGACAATTTGACATTGAATAGGGTACAAAATCAAATCGATGGGGATTGGGGACTATCAGTCGTCGAACGCAACATTGCAATATGCGAGGAGAAATTTCAAGTACAACATGCTCTTAAAAGAATGAAAGTCAGAAAAGCTTGTGGCTCTGTCACACTGATGGTGCTACGCCTCCGCTGGCGTCTTCTATATAACCTCCCCAATACCCTTCCATACCTTGGTTTTCAGAATACCTCAAAGCCGAATCAGGATCAGATGTATAAACGCTGTTACGAAAAAGGGTAATCAAAATGTAAGAAAAATTTGCAAACATGCTATTACCTTGATATTTTCTGCCCTTCTTCATCTGGTTTGTTGTTTTTCTCCTGCATTTGACGGTAGAAAAGATGTTTTAGGGTTCGAGACCTTCTGAATTTTGAGAAGAAGGAATCCATAGAAAAGAGGTTTTAGGGTTCGAGAAGCACAACGATGAACGGTGTCGATTCCACTACAGGAGCGGTGGAAAATAAAAACGTAACTTGAAGAGTTGGGTGTATCGAACTATCGATTCCAGTATAGAAGCACAACGATGAACGATCGATGGATGAGTGGGATAAGAACCCTAACCTTATTGGTGATCTTGAATCATTAATCATAAGGAAGCTTTTGAATCTTCATTGTCATTGTGCGATGAATCGTTTCTTTGTGGGAATGAGAGGGTGAGGGTGGGATTGGGGTGTTGAATAATGAATAGCAAAGCAGGGCGTGGGTATTAGAATACGGTTTTTGAAAAAAACGTGATGACTCTGATTATGACGGCACTTTTTGACACATGTAAACTCGCGTCATCGCTAATGGAAATTTTACGCGTTATGACTCTGATTATGTGACTAAGCTATTTGCGAGTCATCTTCGACTGTTGGTCATAAAAAAAGGGTCAAGGAAGGGGTTGTTTCTACTAGTGAGACTACAATCTCCTGTCAAACATACAAGAATAAGACATTAAAAGCTCATTTATGCAATTTTACTCGCCAAAATAATACTAAATAATGATAAATAAGCGTATAAAAATACGCCTAACAAATATCCCCAAACTTGAGCCTTTGCTTGTCCTCAAGCAAAAAGAATTAATTTCAACAAAAGAATATCGTGAATAATCGTGCAACTCATAGTGCTCAACCTAATCAATACTTTCCTAAAATTCTCTCTGATAATACGAGTATCGTAATAGCGAGCTACACTCAGAACACTGATTCCACAAAGTAACCAAGTTCAGTCCTAATCACTCGTTCATGAAGAAAATCCAGCTCAAAGATTAACAAACGTGAATCTAATCGACCGTCAGTATGAAAGGTTAAAACAAACGAGCTAATTCGCCCGGTTCCACAGTCTAATGGCAAAATTTTCACGAGTTTCATAAAAAAATAACCCTCGGATAATATTCCCTTATATATATGCTCAAGAAATTGATTTGAGTTGACCACTAGGTTCGGATCTCGGGATGTTTCATCGGGGTAATCCTAGGGTGGAACTTCCATTCTCATGTATTGGGAAACCGTTTGACGTAAAAGACACTCATGGGGCACATGGATGCTTCTAGTTACTAAGTTCCCCTCCACAGCGGAGAAACAACTCGAATAGCTAATTCCCGCATGTCCGAATCAAGGTCGCTGTTTTACGCGAGAGTAAACAACGGGTCACGCGAGTACCCCCGGTTACTAGGCTCCCTATCATTGGCACATGCGAAATGTCTAAACCACTAGTCTAATCAGGGTCGTCGTTTTACGCGAGAGTAAACAATGGGTCATGTGAATACCCCTAGTTACTAGACTTCCCATCATAGAACAAATATTATCTCGACTTTTGGGAAAAACTGCCCGACTCTAAAATTCAAAGCAAGTGCCAACACAACTTATGTTACTGGACGACTAGCTAACCGAAAAATGTAACCAAATGTATCGACGGTGATTTTAAAACACGTATGTATCCTCTCTTATCCGCTAAGGTCTCTAGAAAAAACGAAAAAAAATTCGGACCTAAATGAAGACTTAGCAGAAACAGAAATCACTGACTACAACCCGACTAAAACTTGACTGTTTCTTCAGAGAGAAAAACACCGGAGTTTACTTACTCAAACAAAAACGAGAATAATCATCACTCTGCTAAGGATATCCGACCGTAAATCTGAAATTTAACGAGATAGCACAGCCGTGAGAGAAAAATGAAATTGAACCATAACGTTTAAACTAGACGTACGGGTTGGGGTTGCTGTAATTCCAGAACGAATACGTTGCACATAGATTCAAAATATTGCCTTAACAAAGAAAATTTTTCATTCAGACATTTCATCAAACACTTAAAGGGCATGAGTTAAATTGAAGAACAATTATGGCAATAGCTCAATTAAATCCCCAAGAACAAAAACACGACTCATTCGTCATGACAAACGACACATTCAACTCATTCATAATCGAAAATAATCATGAAAAATCAACCAAATACCATCATATCCTCCACTTAACCATCACAGAACTTTTGAAAGAAGAAATAAACATATTCCACCATCAAATGCATAACACAACTTCACATTTAAATTCATAGAACAATTTGAGATTAGAGATTTAGACTTACCTTGCTTGGATTGTGAAAAGTGCAAGAAAATTGCAAGTAGAAGAAGGGAGATGAAGGTTGGCCGATCGCGCGCGCAAGGGAGAGGAAAGGGAATGGAAGCGTACCTGGGTAGTCGGCCGAATGAGAGTTATAAACTACCTGGGCTGTTCAAATTCCGCAAGGTGTGCCGCGGCACAGCTCAAGTGAGCCGCGGCACCGAGTACAATCCCTTTTTCCTGCTCGTTTGTTTTGTTGTGGGCCGCGGCTCAGCTTCCGTGTGCCGCGGCTCAGGGCTCAAGTGTGCCGCGGCTCAGTAATGTTGTGTCGCGGCACAGAGTACAGAAAGTTTAGCTCTCCCTTTCGATTTGTGTGTGCCGCGGCTCACAAGCCTTGTGCCGCGGCTCAGGCATAAATTTCTCCCCTAGGACTTTTCCTGCACAGAGTTTTAAGAAGAACACGTCAAGAGCGAGAGGTAAAAGCAAATCAAAGCACAAAATGATGAAAAATAAAAATTCAAGAATGCAAGAAAAATACAGAAAAGCAACAATCTACAACTAAGAACTAGGATTGCCTCCCGAGAAGCGCTAAGTTTATAGTCTTCAGCCGGACCTATTAAAAATCAGTTCGCTTTTTGCAAACTCCATTTGATCTCCGCCCCTTTCATCGAACCGTTAATATGGTTTTTAAAATTTTGACCATCGGTCATTAACGATTCGATTTTCGGTTCGGACACACAATGTTGGTTGCGGAAAGGTTTTGACGAGAACAACTTCCTGAAACACCCGTTTTTCTCATGACTAGACGTCCGATTAACTTCCAGCTTAATTTCCTCTTTCACGAACGAACTTATGACAGCAGCAGACTTTTCCGATTGTGGCTGGTCAGATGGCGATGATTGCATGTTCACATGCTTGACAAATGCAACTCGTTATACATCTTTCTTAAAAGTTGGACCATCTGAAACGGAATCTGAATTTTTCGACCAACGATTTTTTTGGTGTCTTTCTTTCGCAACGGCCTCCACACTTTCACTTTGAGAGCTCTTATCAACACCTCCCGGACATGAAAAGGATTTGAATACTTGGAACGTAACATGCTCGTCTTGAACCCGCAGAGTTAATTCCCCTTTTTCCACATCTATAAGAGTTCTGCCGGTCGCTAAAAATGGTCGTCCCAAGATAATCGGGATGTCTTGATCTTCCTCCATGTCGAGAACAAAAAAATCCGCTGGAAAGATAAATTTATCCACTTTTACTAACACGTCCTCAATCACTCCCCTCGGATACCTAATAGATCGATCCGCTAATTGCAAGGAGACCGTCGTCGGCTTTGCTTCTCCAATTCCCAGCTTCTTGAAAATAGACAGAGGCATGAGGTTAATACTAGCACCGAGATCGCACAACGCCTTATTAAAGGAGAGATTCCCCATGGTGCACGGTATGTTGAAACTTCCCGGATATTTCAATTTTGGTGGAAGCTTCTTCTGAAGAATAGCGCTGCACTCTTCCGTTAAGGCGACTGTCTCAAACTCCTCGAGTTTTCTTTTCTTTGACAAGATCTCTTTCATGAATTTAGCGTAGCTTGGCATTTGTTCCAACGCGTCGGCAAATGGAATGTTAATATGAAGCTTCTTGAACACGTCGAGGAACTTAGAGAATTGCTTGTCCGCCTTTTTATGCTGTAATCTCTGCGGAAACGGGACGGGTGGCACATATGCCTTCGGGTTATCCGGAAACGTTATCGAGGGTCTCCAATCTTGTGATTCCTCCGTCGCTAAATTTTTCTTCTCCTCAATTTCACTTCTCTTTTCACTTCTCTCGGGCTGGTCACACACCTCCTTCCCGCTTCTCAAACTGATCGCATTTAGACTTTCTCTAGGATTTGTCTCGGTCGTACTTGGCAATGCTCCCTACGGGCGGGCTGTCAACACATTAGCAATCTGGTCCAGCTGGACTTCCAAGTTGCGAATGGAAGCGGAATGATTTTGCAATGTCGCTTCTGTACAGGTCATGAATTGACTCGTATTCGCTGCCAATTTCGCAATTGCTTCCTCGAGAGAAACTTTTGGAGCGGGAGGAGGCTGCTGTTGGTTTTGAGAGAACGGAGGCTGGTTCGAGTTCTGTCCGTTTCTCCATGAGAAGTTGGGATGATTATGCCATCCCGGATTATACGTGTTGGAGTACGGATTATTTTGCTGGTTTCCGTTTCCTACGAACTGAGCTTGTTCAATTTGGGGTTGCTCGAACGGGTTTCCGACTTGGCACTCCGCGCTAGGGTGAGATCCGTTACACCAATTGCACGACTCAATGGTAACGGGGGAAGGAGCATGCGAAAATGCTTGAAGCTGTTGTGTTAATGCTGCGACTTGGGTTGACAATGTAGATATCGGGTCATTACTCGAAATTTCCATAACTCGCTTCGGCGTTATTCGTTCAGATGGCCATTGATAAGCATTAGCGGCCATAGCTTCCAACAACGAGTGTGCTTCAGCCATCGTCTTTCCCATCAAAGCTCCACCGGCGGCTGCATCCACGAGAGTGCGTGTAGAGGCACGTAAACCATTGTAGAACGTCTGAATCTGAAGCCAGTCCGGAAGGCCATGATGTGGGCATCTCCGTACCAAATCTTTGTATCGCTCCCATGCCTCGTGGAGCGATTCCATATCGTATTGACCAAAAGTGGTGATCTCGTTTCGTAATCTCGCCGTCTTCGAAGGTGGGAAGAATTTAGCAAGGAAGGCTTGCGCTAACTCTGCCCATGTCGTGATCTAGCCCGGCGGTAAGGAATTCAGCCAAAATTTCGCTTTATCCCTCAAAGAGAAAGGGAAAAGCCATAATTGGATAGCATCGTCGGTGACACCATTGTTCTTGAACGTGTCACAAATCTCGAGAAAAGAAGCAATATGTGTGTTGGGGTCATCGTTCGGCAATCTACAAAACTGGCTAGCCTGCACCATCTGAATGATCGCAGGCTTGATTTCGAAATTGTTGGCTTGGATTGTTGGACGCCGGATCCCCGAAAAGTTCGCGTTGATCTGCGGCATAGCATAATCTCGAAGAGCCAGTGCCGGTTGAACTTGCTGCACATGGTTATCTCCTCCTTGAATTTCGATATTTTCAGCCATAGTGACTGTTGTCGGTAGCTCTCGTTTCTCCTTCTTCTTTCTCCTAAGAGTGCGCTCGAGTTCGGTATTCAAAGGTAGTAGGCCTTTGTTACCGAGTTTTCTCATGCACTACCCGAAAAAGAATCCTGAAAGGAAAAACAAATATATAAATAAATTAAATACACGAAAATAAGTAAATAAAAAAAACGTTCAAACTAAGACTAGAAATACTGAAATCGATATTAGCAAAAATTTCAGTCCCCGGCAACGGCGCCAAAAACTTGTTGCGATATTTCTTGAACGCAAGTGCACGTTATTGTATACAAGTAATAAAGTGATGAGTAAGTATCGTTCCCACGAGGACTGAATCACTAACTACCGATTTTTATGTATTCTAGTTTTATTTGAACAATCTGTAACACCCCAAACTAGGCGGATATTACAGTGCCGCGGACCCCCGACTGGGACCCACCAGGCTAATGAAAATGAGTAAATTACGCAGGGTAAATGTAGTACCGAACCACATTACACAATTAATTACTCCGATAAGGAGTTTCATACAACACACCCAGGATGATACTGAATACAGGTATATTTTATATGGAGATAAAATATACAACACTGAGTGAAATGAATATTCAAACGGAATGTCTGCAGCGGAATAAATGAAGGAAACATAAATGACTGAAAAGACTGGGGCCCCCTACTAGTATCATCAGGACTCTCGCCGTCACCGTGCTCTCCCGTGCTTTAGCCTTACCATGACACAAAAGTATCCCCAACGGGCCGATTACGTAACAACAATCCTCAAGAGTTCAAAATACACAATCATGAGTTATCCACAGTTATACAATATCCTGTCGAAACATACGCAATCAAACATGCTATATGAATCAACAAATGATACGGCTCAAAGGAATGGCGCCACACTACGTCCGGGATGGAAATGTGTCCGTGCACAAGCCACCAACGAGTATCGCTGGAATACACGTGTGGTCTTGTACCTAATCAGTCTCACGAAGCCATCAACTCGTGTGCACAGTCCAATGTGAGGCCACCAACCAACACACGACTATAATGTGCCCGACATGAAAATCCTATACATACCAACCGGCACGCCAGTATGACCCGGAATGCCACAATATGACAAAAGTGACAACGAAAATGAATCATGACTCACCAAGATTAAATGATGGTGAAATGAATGATAGCTTAATGAAATGATTGGAACCGTCGTTCCTTATGACTGAGGTGATTAATTGACAATGACAAGTTTTGATACGGTTAATACAATGATGGATGAGTTACGATTATGAATGAACAACCTCAAAAGGAATGAATATCCTTTTAACCGAGTAAGAATTAACTTACACAATACCGATGAAGAATGTCCGTCCATGAACAACGTCCTAAATGAAATGCCGGTCGCTCGAACAACCTTGAATAACAATAATTACCAACAACCGTTCAATACACGTATCAAGCAACTAAACACGACTAACCCAAAGGTCGAAAACAACGATAATCAAACTCATAGGGGCATTCCAACGAATACGTAACCAACCACACAACTTCGAAAATATCCAATCCCGAATATATCGAAACCAACACCAAAATGAGTATATCGAACTAACAAAACACTTCAATGACATCAATAATTCACAATTCGAGATTACAACTACATCAATCGGAAAATCCCCAATTAACCGAAGTCAACCCCAAGGGTTCTTGAAATAATTCCGAAAATAACCATTAAATCCATAAGAATATACTTATCCAAGGTAGATAATCCATATCTAACATATTCCAATGATAATCCAAGCTTACACGAAGAAATCAGAAGGAAAAACCCAAAAATCCGAAATTCTAGATCCAAGATATTAATACCTTTGATTCGATGTTAAGGAGATGATGAAGTGATGATAATCCAACTCAAAGACTTGAAGATGATGATGGATGATAGAAGCTCGAAGAGAACTCTCCAAAACGCCCAAAATCGCCCGAAACCGATGAGGGAATGAGAAAGGATGATAAAATGACGAACTCAGGCTAAGCATCGATATATAGCCATTCTAGGTTAGCGTGCGCTAGTTTGTGCGTAGCGTGCGCTACAAATAACTCAATGCCAGTCCGGTACCTTCGGATCGCAACTGTGGTAACATTAGCGTGCGCTAATGCCGAGTGGTAGCGTCGCTACTGTACTCAATTAGCGTACGCTAAAAAGAGTACGTAACGCGGCGCTACTCCTCACGCATGACCACAACGAAAATGACAACGATGATAAACACGGCACGAAACTCCAATTAGATTAATGACGAATGACGATTGATACACGATACAATTACTCTGAATGATGAATACCATGATTGAATATGAGTGACAATTGATCATTAATGAGTGAAATTACTGAATGATAAATACTGAATGATAATTACTGAATTACAACCGGGTATTACATACACCCCCCTTAAAAGAGTTTCGTCCCCGAAACTAAGGGTCAAACAACTCGGGATAACTCTCCCGCATACTATCCTCGGTTTCCCACGTAGCCTCTTCGACTCCGTGTCTAGACCACTGAATTTTAACCAAAGGAATCGTCTTATTCCTCAACTGCTTGATTCGCCGCTCTAAAACTCGTATAGGACGTTCCTCATATGAATGATCATCGGCAATCTCGATTTCATCAAACTGAAGTATGTGACTCGGGTCGGCAACATACTTCCGCAACTGAGATACGTGAAACACATTATGAATTCGGCTCAACGCCGAAGGTAAAGCCAATCGGTAAGCTAACTCCCCTACTCGATCCAGAATCTCAAACGGTCCAATGAATCTCGGACTCAACTTACCCCTCTTCCCAAAACGGAAGATACCACGACTCGGGGAGACCTTGACCAAAACATGGTCACCCGCCTCGAACTCTAACAGTCGGCAGCGATTATCTGCATATGATTTCGCCGACTCTGAGCGGTCAACAAACGACTTCGATCAAAGCTACCTTCTCACGGGCGGCTATAAGCATATCGGGCTCGGTGCCGATTGATTACGATAGGTCATCCCAACACAAAGGAGATCGACAACGACGACCGTACAAGGCCTCGTAAGGTGCCATCTTAATCGAAGCATGCCAACTATTATTATACGTGAACTCGATCAATGGTAGTTGGGCTTCCCAATCGTCTTTCCAATCGAGGACGCATGCCCTCAACATGTCCTCTAAGGTCTGAATAGTCCTCTCTGATTGTCCGTTTGATCAAGATGAAAAGCGGTACTGAGATTAAGCTGAGTTCCCATAGCACGATGAACTGATTTCCAAAAATGAGACACAAATCGTCCGTCACGATCGGAAACGATACTTTTAGGAGTACCGTGCAATCTCACTATCTCCTTGATGAATAACTGGGCCAGTCTCTCGGGACCCCACGTATCCTTGATTTCAAGTAAATGAGCCGATTTGGTTAAGCGGTCCACGATCACCCAGATCGTATTCATGCCACGACGACTCGTCGGCAAACTCGTGATGAAATCCATAGAAATGTCTTCCCACTTCCATTCTGGAATAGGGAGAGGTTTCAACATGCCCGCCGGTCGCTGGTGTTCAATCTTAACTTGTTGACAGGTTAAGCATCTCGAAACAAATTCTGCGACTTCTCGCTTCATATTACTCCACCAGTAATTTTGTTTCAAGTCCTTATACATCTTACTAGACCCCGGATGAACAGAATAAGGGGTAGCATGAGCTTCTTTCAAAATCGAGTTTTTCAACTCGTCATTCGCCGGTACGCATAACCGATTCTTAAAACGCAGAAGTCCATCCTCGTGAACCACAAATCCGGGGGCTTTCCCCTGAGTCACATCCTCTCGAATGCGTAATAAAAATGGGTCCACACCCTGATTCTCCATGATCGCCTCCTCAAGTGACGATGAAATCTCCAACGTACAAAGTTGTCCTTGTACTCGCTGTAACCAGACCTCGATCTCGGGTCTCAGAAATTCCTGTTGAAGTTCCTTCTGAACTGTTAATCGAGCAAGCATCTGCTCCTGAACGGACTTACGACTCAAGGCGTCGGCGACAACGTTCGCCTTGCCCGGGTGGTAAAGGATCTCGATATCATAATCTTTGATTAGTTCCAACCACCGTCTCTGTCGCATATTTAACTCCTTCTGAGTAAATATATACTTTAAACTCTTATGATCGGTGAATATCTGACAGGTAACACCATAAAGATAATGACGCCAAATCTTCAATGCGAACACCACGGCTGCTAGCTCCAGGCCGTGGGTCGAATAATTAACCTCGTAAGGTCTCAATTGCCGTGAAGCATAAGCGACAACTTTCCCGTTCTGCATGAGTACACATCCGAGACCCTGTCCGGACGCATCACTATAGACCACAAATCCCTCCGTCCCTTGCGGTAAAGAAAGGACAGGTGCTGAAGTTAACCGGCTCTTGAGTTCCTCAAAACTCCGTTGGCACGCGTCGGACCACGTGTATTTCTTATCCTTCCGTAAAAGGTTCGTCATGGGTTGAGCGATTTTAGAAAATCCCTCCACAAATCGCTGATAATAACCCGCTAATCCGAGAAAACTTCGGATTTCCTTAACATTCTTCGGAGGTAGCCAATCTCGAATAGCCTCCGTCTTCTGAGGATCGACACGAACTCCGTCTGATGAAATTACGTGTCCGAGAAACGCTACTGACATACGTAACTCACATTTGGAAAACTTCCCATAAAGTTGTTCTCGTCTCAACACGTAGAGGACTTGATGAAGGAGAGACTCGTGTTCCTCCCGGTCACGAGAATAAATCAAAATGTCATCAATGAAGACAACCACGATCTGATCCAGATAGTCTATGAAAACCCGATTCATTAATTCCATGAATACCGCAGTGCATTAGTCAACCCAAACGGCATAACCACAAACTCATAATGACCATAGCGTGTTGAAACGCCGTCCTTGCGATATCCGACTCTCGAATCCATCGATGATATCCGGATCTTAAGTCGATCTTGGAAAATCTTGAAGCTCACGAAGTTGATCTAAGAGGTCATCAACACGGGGTAAAGGATACTTATTCTTGATCGTCACCGGTTGATTCCGTGTAATCAATACACAAGCGGAGCGAACCATCCTTCTTCTTGACAAATAACACTTTGGTGCTCCCCACGGGGCACTTTCGGTCGAATATAACCCTTCTCGAACAATTCCTCAAGTTTTTCTTTAATTCCTGCATTTCGGTCGGGGCCATCGATGCGGTGCCTTCGATATCGGGGGCGTGCAGGCTCAACTCAATCGTGAATTCCACATCCCTCTGTGGAGGCAAACACAGTAACTCGTGCGGAAAAACATCGGCATATTCCGTCACTCTAGGAATGTCATCAACATTCGATGATTTCTCGGTTTTGGTCATATAGCACCAATAACCGACACATACTGATTGAGTAACCTTCGCTTTCATCAAATTAATGACCTTACGAACGGCCCGGGATTACCTCCACGAAACACATATTCAACCCCATAAATGCGAAATGATAGTGATCATACGCTTACGGATACTAATGATGGCATCATGACGATCCATCCAATCAATACCCAAGATGATGTCGTCCCTCGACAAATCTACTACGATTAGGTCCGCGGCCATACACGACCATGAAGGTAGAATCGGACAATTACAATCTCACGATTTCGACAATTCGTCTACCATCGGGTAGACCAATGACATAAGGCTCACAACTAGTAGCACTACCCGGGCGTAGTCTACTCAAACATGACTCGGAAATGAATGAATGCGATGCACCGGTATCAAAAAGGGTACACACAGGTTGAGATAGAATATCGAGTGTACCGAGATCATCCGGCCTCCGGATCGTCGGTCTTCTTCATCTCATAAATCGGCTTGCCGCCCCGACCGGACGCTCCGTCGATAGCTCTTGGCTCCGCCTTTAGCTCTGTCGTCTGAGCGATGCTCACGAGTGGTCGATTACGCACCGAATGACTGGGAGCTTGAGATGACGCGGAGTGGGTTTAGAGTCCCTACGGCAAAACGGGCCCTATGCCCGGAACCCCACGATTGTGGCACGTGACGATCTGCCGGACATTTGGTGCTGAAATGACCCTGTTCTTCACAGTTGAAACAGGTGATGGCCGAACTGGTCGCTCGCGAGTGAGATTCCGCGGGTTTAGGCGTCAACGGAGGACGCTCAGAAAAGGTAGAGCCCGCACGTGGTTTCTTGAAAGTGGCCTGACTCCCGTCAGACTGATTACGGTTCTTAGACTTCTTGCCAGCTGATGAGGGTTGTTGCTTAGCAATTTCCTTAGCGATAGCTCGTAAGTGAGAGCTTTCTCAATGAACTCGGCAGTGGCACAATTATGATTAAGCAACTGTAGCCGCATACGAGGTTTCAGCCTCTTGCTGAAATACTTGATCTTGTCCGCCTCAGAGTGAATGATAGATGAGGCGAACGGAAGAAGTTCCTGAAATTTTTCGGCGATGGCGAGAACATCATCATCCGTCGAAAGGTCGGGAGTGACTAGTTCCGACAACTTGGCCTCCCTGAGTGGGGCCGGATAGTACCTCTCCATCATGAGGGTCTTGAACTGACCCCAAGTACATGATCCGTCTGTGGGCTTCAACGATAACCACCATGAATGAGCGCTCTTACCAAGATAGTAAGCCGCAACTGAAACTTTATGCCCTTCAGGGCAATCCACCATAGCAAATAACTTCTCGAAATGCTCAAGCAAATGGACAATATCCGCCGGCTCAGATGAGCCCTCAAAGGTAGGTGGTCGCTGGCGAGAGATATCGCTAATGATATTGCTTACACCCCTCTCTTGCCTCTGAGGTGGCGGCGGAGGAGCCTGTTGATTTTGAGTAGTGGAGTTATGCATCGCCTCCATTAGTTGTGCCATCTGAGTCATTTGGGCCATCATGCCCTGCATGAAGGCGAGTGGGTCGACTCGAACACCCTCTGACTGAGCTGTGTCCCAGGTTCGACTCCCTGATAGCGAATGATCACGTCCAGGTGAATGAGTGGCAGCGTCACTGCTCGATGAGTTAGCATTATTCCTGGCATTCGCACGTGTATTCACACGATTTCTCGGGATTCGGCCCGCTCCACGGCCTCGTCCTCCACGTCCTCTGCCAGCCCTTTCCATACTGAAGTGGAAAGTCATATGATGATTATATATCTCGCATGAGTATCACATTATGATTATATTATGAAATGATGAAAATGAGCATACGCGCTCAAATACAGCGATTACATCAATGACTAATTGACGTGACATGATTATCTGATGAAATTACTGAAATGATTATCTTGAACAATTTAACAAGATTGATGATATGATCTTCAAGATCAACAACTGAGTAATGAAATGAATTGAGTGATTAATGAGTTAACATTATCGACTTGATCACAATTGAAGATGATGAATGAGGATTGTTAACTGATGAATTATGAATGAATGATTATTGCCAGAAATTATACCATGGCATCAGAAATCTTACAGTTCTTGAGTCGATTGGCTCGGCATTTGCAGTCACACGTGGCGAAAGTCCAATGATACTAGTCAGATGACGATGATTTCAAATGAGACATGACTCTGTAGGTAGTATTCATAACGACGCTCGATACCAACTCGTAACACCCCAAACTAGGCGGATATTACGTGCCTCGGACCCAGCCAGGACCCACCAGGCTAATGAAAATGAGTAAATTACGCAGGGTAAATGTAGTACCGAACCACATTACACAATTAATTACTCCGATAAGGAGTTTCATACAACACACCCAGGATGATACTGAATACAAGTATATTTTATATGGAGATAAAATATACAACACTGAGTGAAATGAATATTCAAACGGAATGTCTGCAGCGGAATAAATGAAGGAAACATAAATGACTGAAAAGACTGGGGGCCCCTACTAGTATCACTGGGACTCCTCGCCGTCACCATGCTCTCCTCGTGCTTTAGCCTTGCCATGACCTGAAAAACAGTATCCCCCAACGGGGTCAGTTACACAGAACAACAATCCTCAAGAGTTGAAAATACACAATCATGAGTTATCCACAGTTATACAATATCCTGTCGAAACATACGCAATCAAACATGCTATATGAATCAACAAATGATACGGCTCAAAGGAATGGCGCCACACTACGTCCGGGATGGAAATGTGTCCGTGCACAAGCCACCAACGAGTATCGCTCGAATACACGTGTGGTCTTGTACCTAATCAGTCTCACGAAGCCATCAACTCGTGTGCACAGTCCAATGTGAGGCCACCAACCAACACACGACTATAATGTGCCCGACATGAAAATCCTACACATACCAACCGGCACGCCAGTATGACCCGGAATGCCACAATATGACAAAAGTGACAACGAAAATGAATCATGACTCACCAAGATTAAATGATGGTGAAATGAATGACAGCTTAATGAAATGATTGGAACCGTCGTTCCTTATGACTGAGGTGATTAATTGACAATGACAAGTTTTGATACGGTTAATACAATGATGAATGAGTTACGATTATGAATGAACAACCTCAAAAGGAATGAATATCCTTTTAACCGAGTAAGAATTAACTTACACAATACCGATGAAGAATGTCCGTCCACGAACAACGTCCTAAATGAAATGCCGGTCGCTCGAACAACCTTGAATAACAATAATTACCAACAACCGTTCAATACACGTATCAAGCAACTAAACACGACTAACCCAAAGGTCGAAAACAACGATAATCAAACTCATAGGGGCATTCCAACGAATACGTAACCAACCACACGACTTCGAAAATATCCAATCCCGAATATATCGAAACCAACACCAAAATGAGTATATCGAACTAACAAAACACTTCAATGACATCAATAATTCACAATTCGAGATTACAACTACATCAATCGGAAAATCCCCAATTAACCGAAGTCAACCCAAAGGGTTCTTGAAATAATTCCGAAAATAACCATTAAATCCGCAAGAATATACTTATCCAAGGTAGATAATCCATATCTAACATATTTCAATGATAATCCAAGCTTACACGAAGAAATCAGAAGGAAAAACCCAAAAATCCGAAATTCTAGATCCAAGATATTAATACCTTTGATTCGATGTTAAGGAGATGATGAAGTGATGATAATCCAACTCAAAGACTTGAAGATGATGATGGATGATAGAAGCTCGAAGAGAACTCTCCAAAACGCCCAAAATCGCCCGAAACCGATGAGGGAATGAGAAAGGATGATAAAATGACGAACTCAGGCTAACTGTCCAATATATAGCCATTCTAGGTTAGCGTGCGCTAGCCCTTGTGCGTAGCGTGCGCTACAAATAACTCACCTGCAGTCCAGTACCTTACGGGTGCAGCAGTAACATTAGCGTGCGCTAATGCTGAGTGGTAGCGTGCGCTACCTGTACTCAATTAGCGTACGCTAAAAAGAGTACGTAACGTGCGCTACTCCTCAGGCACAGCCCACAACGAAAATAACAACGATGATAAACACGGCACGAAACTCCAATTAGATTAATGACGAATGACGATTGATACACGATACAATTACTCTGAATGATGAATACCATGATTGAATATGAGTGACAATTGATCATTAATGAGTGAAATTACTGAATGATAAATACTGAATGATAATTACTGAATTACAACCGGGTATTACACAATCGAAGTTTGGGTTTGCAATTAATTACTAGAAGAATTAATAAAAGACTAAACAGTAAAAACGATTGCTTGAAGAAAGAGAATCAAATGATGAATAAGTCTAGGATTCTGAATCCACCTCGGTTTATCCGAATTTACTCTCGATTATCTGAAGTTAATGATTTTCCCAATTTATTGAAGGTGAAGATTGCTAATATACTCTACCGCCTCTCCCGAGGTCAATAGATTTTTCTAAAGGCGAATAACGCACTCTATCCCTAGGTGAATTAATTCGTCAATAGGAAAAAAGTATAAAATCTCCACAAGGCCACGTAGTTCCTATGAGTATATTCCTATCTCACAAGATAAAACGGTCCTCACCAATAGTTCCTCACCAACTCTCCTCTCCCGATTCGAATTGAATGATTAAAACAATACAACTATTGGCCAGATAATTGAAAGCATTAAACACAATTGGGAAAACTCAACAAAAAGGGAATTAAATAGATAATCTCAAGCAAATCCGTCAAAACATAGGTTTCATCAAAATCTTAGAACAAGGGTTTTAGCTTGACATGTTAAATAATGAAAATACAGAATTAATAAATAAAAGCATGAAAATCAAACGCAGATGAAGAGCTCGGATTCCTCCGTTCTTCTGGCTTCCGCCCTCCGCCTTTGATCTCTTCTGCTTCTCTCGTCTGTGATAGTCTTCTGTGATCCTCCTTTTCCCAAGCCCCCAAGATAATTAATTAGTGTCTTAAACCCTTATTTATAGCTCTACACAGTCTCCAAATCGCGTCCGTGTGAGTAGGTCGAGAACTGGCTTCAAAACGGCCCAAATCCGCACGGAGCACACCAACACCGCCCTATGTGCCGCGGCTCACTTAATCTGTGCCGCGACACATGGCGTCCAGGTTAAAAACTGGGCGCTGTGACTTTCTTCTGGGCCGCGGCTCACAGGTGCCGCGGCACAGTATAGATTACTCGTGCCATTGGTTGCCTTCCTGTGCCGCGGCCCACTTGCCTTGTGCCGCGGCCCACGGCCAAAATTCGCCGTTTTCGCCAGTTTTGCCTCGTTTTAGCTTCCAGACTACAATCTCTTGTCAAAAATACAAGAATAAGACATTAAAAGCTCATTTATGCAATTTTACTCGCCAAAATAATACTAAATAATGATAAATAAGCGTATAAAAATATGCCTAACAGTTGTCCGTGGAAGGATTTCATCGCCTTCGGTTGAGGAAAGTTTTATACTTGTACTAGTCAATGAGATTAATGTTATCATATATGTGTATGAATGTGTTGTATCATTCCGAGACTTAGTCTCTTCATGAATTCATTGATATTAAGAGATCGTTCGATACGATACCTTTCGGAAATTATGCCAAATGTTTTTATTGTTCATTAATGGCCGATTCAAGGCATTGTGATACTTGTTGTGAATGTTATTATCGATCACCGGTTCGCGGTATCGATGTATTGATCGTTGTTGTTGATATTAATGTCGATTTAAGATGTCGTTGTAATCATTGCTATTAATGTTGGAGTTTTGTCCTTGATGTTGTTTTGGCCGATTAAAGGCGTTGACGTATTCATTTCTCTTCTTCGTTGTCGGTAACCGATTAAAGGTGCCGAGACATCATTCGTATCATTGTTATCGATTGGCCGTTCTAAGGCAATCGGGGTGTTCAATCATTCATCATATCATTGTTATCGGTTGGCCGTTCTAAGGCAATCGAGGTATTCACTCATTCATTGTGTCATTGTTATCGATTGGCCGTTCTCAGGCAAATCGAAGTGTTCAATCATTGATTGTATCATTGTTATCGATTGACCGTTTTAAGGCAATCGAGGTATTGAATCATCCGCTGCATCATTGTTATCGGTTGGCCATTCTAAGGCAATCGAGGTATTGAATTGAGGCTCTCGAGGATAGTTCCCATCCATTGTGTTGTTGTTATCGATTGACCACTCTAAGGTAATCGAGGTATTGAATTGAGATTGTCGAGATCAATGCCCATCCGTGAGTCATCATTATCGTGTTGGCCGACTCAAGGTAGCACACTATCAAAATTGTGATACGGCTTCGTGCCGTGGCTTCGGCCCTAATGGTTATACGGCTTCGTGCCGTGCCTTCGGCCCTAATTGTGATACGGCTTCGTGCCATGGCTTCGGCCCTAATTGTGATACGGCTTCGTGCCGTGGCTTCGGCCCTAATTGTGATACGGATTCGTGCCGTGGCTTCGGCCCTAATTGTGATACGGCTTCGTGCCGTGGCTTCGGCCCTAATGGTGATACGGCTTCGTGCCGTGGCTTCGGCCCTAATGGTGATACGGCTTCGTGCCGTGGCTTCGGCCCTAATTGTGAAACGGATTTGTGCCGTGGCTTCGGCCCTAATTGTGATACGGCTTCGTGCCGTGGCTTCAGCCCTAATGGTGATACGGCTTCGTGCCGTGGCTTCGGCCCTAATTGTGATACGGCTTCGTGCCGTGGCTTCGGCCCTAATTTTGATACGGCTTCGTGTCGTGGCTTCGGCCCTAATTGTGATACGGCTTCGTGCCGTGGCTTCGGCCCTAATTGTGATACGGCTTCGTGCCGTGGCTTCGGCCCTAATTGTGATACGGCTTCGTGCCGTGGCTTCGGCCCTAATGGTGATACGGCTTCGTGCCGTGGCTTCGGGCCTAATCAATAACAGCTGCGGGCTATTTTGGCTTCATGTGATTGTGATATTTGACAGCTTCGGCTGAGTGGCTTTTAAGCCTTTATTATTGTCCTGGTAATTTCATTGGAGCCTTCGGGCATTGTGCTTCATAATTAATTCAGTTCTGGTTTGGTTGATGTCGTGTAATTCATTGTGGTACTCTATAATTATGATTCGCCGTTGGGCATTTACGTTCTAACTTTACAGCCAATTATTAATAGTATGCAGTGGGCATAGTATTTCACGAATGCTCGGTTCTTACATTGGTTTGTGAGCATCTCGTATTATTATTATCATTGTACCGTTTCATTCTTCCTTTGGATGCATATCATGTTATACATGTATTTGATGTTCATTATCTGGATGACTGTCCCCGTGGGGGCGGAACATGTTTTCATGTTTTAGGTGCTTGCGTGGAGAGAGTTGAGACACAGGGGCATGATGATGGCGACGAGGCATTCGAGCGATACTAGTCCGAGTTGTTCATGTTGGTCAGTCAGTTGGAGTGTTCTTCAGTCTGTCAGTCATTGTCATTATGTATTACCCGAGCAGATGCTCGTGGATGTTGTTGTATTTTATTTTTGGCCATGTAAGCCCATAGTTGTCATTGAAATTCCTTATCGGAATATTGTGTCGGATATCATGGTAGGGACTATGATTTCCCCTTGTTGTTTAATTTAATGTATTTTAGTCATGTTACTTTGGTGGATCTCTGGCGTGGGGTCCACAAAGACCTTTGTAATAATCGATAAGATTTGGGGGTGTTCTGATTGCGGCCATGAGATTGCTCAGGATCACCTCGGTAATCCGCGTTTCATGTTTTCGGAATTTCTTGGGGTTATAACCAACAATTACGCTGAAATTTACGCCATTTGGAGGGGGCTCCATTTGTGCTTTGAACATAAATTCATCAAAGTGTGGGTGGAGGTCGACTCAAAGGTGGCTCTCCATTTGATTGAGCAATCATCTTCGTGTCATTGGCAACTCCATGGCCTCATTTGTAAAATTCGGGCTTTAATGGACAAATTCGACATTCGATTCTCCCATATTTTTCGTGAAGGTAATACTGCTGCCGACTTTTTGGCCAATCAAGGATGTGAACGTCAAGATTTTCATTTCCATGATATCTCCAATCCGAAAGGAAAAATTCATGGCCTTATTAAACTTGATAAATTAGCCTATCCATATATTAGAAGTAGAAAAGTCTGTGTAAAACTATTATTGATGGGGCAAACACCTCCAACTTTTGCCTAATTTCGGGGTCGGCTCCTATAATCTCTTTCGTATTTCATCCATTGGGGCGTGTAGAGGGTCTCGTCCCCCCTCTTTATTGCGGATGTGTTGAGGGACTCGTCCACCCTCATTTTTTGGCAATGATATAAAATCTGTCGGTTTTTTTTTTAAAAAAAAAAGTCTTGTTAATGGGAGATAAGACCACCATTACATGCATTCGAGTCGGAACTCTATGAAAACTCGGGTTTATTTATTAGATTCGAGCCTTTTATACTTAGGATTGGCTATAACAACTCCGATTAATCTTTTACTTCTTGATTGAGTCTTGTTGTAGCAAGGGTTGGATATAATAACTCTAATTAAGCATTTACTTCTTGATGAAGTCTTCTTAATAGGATATTAGACCATGTTACATGCATTCGAGATGGAACTCTATGAAAACTCATGTTTATTGATTAGATCGAGCCTTCTGTACTCAGAATTGGCTATAACAGCTCCGATTAATCTTTTATTTCTTGATTAAGTCTTGTTGTAGCAAGTATTCGCGACAATAGATCCGATTAAGCTTTTACTTCTTGATAATAGGTGATAAGGCTACATTACATGTATTCAGTTCGAACTCTATGAAAACTCAGGTTTATAGATTAGATTCGAGCATTTTGTACTCAAAATTGGTTATGACAGCCCCGATTAATTTTTTACTTGTGGATTAAGTCTTGTTGCAACAAGGATTGGATATAATAGCTCTAATTAAACCTTTACTTCTTGATTAAGTCTTCTTAATAGTAGATAAAACCACGTTACATGCATTCGAGTCCGAACTCTATGAAACTCGGGTTTATTGTTTAGATTCGAGCCTTTTGTACTCAGAATTGGCTATAACAGCTCCGATTAATCTTTTCTTTCTTGATTAAGTCTTGTTGTAGCAAGGATTCACTGTAATAGCTCCGATTAAGCCTGTACTTCTTGATTAAGTCTTGTTAATAGGAGATAAGACCATGTTACATGCATTCGAGTTGGAACTCTATGAAAACTCGGATTTATTGATTAAATTGGAGCCGTTTGTACTCAGAATTGGCTATAATGGCTCACATTAACCTTTTACTTCTTGATTAAGTCTTTTTGTAGAAAGGATTGGATATAATCGCCCCAATTAAGCCTTTAGTTCTTGATTAAGTCTTGTTAATGGGAGATAAGACTACGTTACATGCATTCGAGTTGGAACTCTATGAAAACTCGGGTTTATTGATTAGATTCGAGCTTTTTGTATTCAGAATTGGCTATGACATCTCTGGTTAATCTTTTCTTTGTTGATTAAGTCTTGTTGTAGCAAGGATTGAATATAATAGCTCCAATTAAGCCTTTACTTCTTGATTAAGTCTTGTTAATAAGAGATAAGACCATGTTACATGCATTCGAGTCGGAACTCTATGAAAACTCGGGTTTATTAATTAGATTCGAGCCTTTTGTACTCAGAATTGGCTATAACAGCTCCGATTAATCTTTTCTTTCTTGATTAAGTCTTGTTGTAGCAAGGATTCGCTATAATAGCTCTTATTAAGCCTTTACTTCTTGATTAAGTCATGTTAATAAGAGATAAGAACACATTACATGCATTCGAGTCGGAACTCTATGAAAACTCGGGTTTATTGATTAGATTCGAGCCTTTTATACTCAGGATTGGCTATAACAGCTCCGATTAATCTTTTACTTCTTGATTGAGTCTTGTTGTAGCAAGGATTGGAAATAATAACTCTGATTAAGCCTTTACTTCTTCATTAAGTCTTGTTAATAGGATATAAGACCATGTTACATGCATTCGAGTTGGAACTCTATGAAAACTCGGGTTTATTGATTAGATTCGAGCCTTCTGTACTCAGAATTGACTATAACAGCTCCGATTAATATTTTCTTTCTTGATTAAGTCTTGTTGTAGCAAGTATCCGCGACAATAGATCCGATTAAGCTTTTACTTCTTGATTAAGTCTTGTTAATGTAATACCTGGTTGTAATTCAGTCATTTTTATTCAGTAATTATCAGTCAGTAATTGTCACTCAGTAATTTTCACTCATTAATGATCACTCATCATTCATACTCATTCAATTGTGTTCACCGTTCGGCGTAATATTTATTTCTCGTGCTTTTGTCCACATACTTCTCGAATTTCGTGATTTTTGTACTCGGTGCATCGTTCTAGGCACTGCTTGTCGAGCAGGGCCGCACGAGCATCTAGTCGTGTGCGGCGCTCGTGCGTTGCGGTGGCCCAGGCGGGGAGACCCAATGGCCGTCGGTGCCGCCTGGCGAGCCACACGAGCATCTGGTCGTGCGCGGCACTCGTGCGTTGCGGCTGGACTGGGCAGGAGGCCCAGTGGTCGAGTTAGTGCCGCACGAGCAGGCCACACGAGCAACTGCTTGGGCGTGGTGCTCGTGTGTTGTGGATATACTGGGAAAGAGGCCCAGCGTTCGAGTCAGGGCCGCACGAGCAGGCCGCACGAGTTGCTACTCGTGCGCGGCGCTCGTGCGCGGCGCTCGTGCGCTAAGAACAGCAGCTGGCAGAAGACTCATGCACGACCGGACGCACGGACACTTGGTCGTGCGGATAGGTCGTGCGTCCATGGGGCTTATATATGTGGACCGACGGGTTTTTCCTCGTTTTCACCATTCTTCATCCTAGTTCCGAGAGAGAGGGTTTGTCGGAGGAATTTTTCATCATCAATCACTTGAGTACTCGATTTTCATCATCTTCATTCAGTTGTGAAGCTCGGATTGTCGATCTAACGCTTGTTCGTCGAATCAAAGTACTTGGATCTTCAAAGGTAATATTCTTCAAACATCTTGGATTTCGATTTTGAGTTGGGATATGATGTTTTGGATGTGATAATCATGATATACGAAGAGATATACATATGATTATGAGTTTGTATAAATATTTGTTGGATTATTGAAGGATTATTCAAGAACACTTTGAATATTGAGTTGGATTTGGGGGTTTTCGATTAATTGTTGTTGAAATCACGAATTTGGATATTCATATTGGATTAATGATCATATTGAAGATGTTTTGTTGGTTTGAAACACTTCTTAGGGATTTGATGTTGGTATAATTGAGGTTTGGTTATAAACAATCGAAGTTTGGCCACAATGTGTTCGATATAATGCCCCAATGAACTTGGTATAGTCGTATCGACGTTTTGAGTTTGTTTTATTCGTGTTTGATTCGTATGTTGAACGGATTATTGGTAATTGTGCTATTCAAGGTTGTTCGAGCGACCAACATCTCATTTAGGACGTTGTTCGTGGAAGGATATTCTTCAACGGTGTTGAGTAAGTTAATTCTTACTCGGTTAAAACGATATTCATTCCTTTAGTTGTTGATCATTCATAATTATAGTTCATTCATAATGTATTAACCGTATTGAGACTTGTAATTGTCAATTAATCACTTCAGTCACGAGGAACGACGGTCCCAATCATTTCATTGAGCTATCATTCATTTCACTATCATTTCATCTCGGTGAGTCATTATTGATTTCGATGTCACGTTTGTTATCTCGTGGCATTCCGGGTCATACTGGCGTGCCGGTTGGTATGTGTAGGATTTTCATGTCAGGCACATATTAAGTCGTGTGTTGGTTGTTGGCCTCACATTGTACTGTGCACATGAGACGATTACTTCGTGAGACTGATTAGGTACAAGACCACACGTGTATTCGATCGATACTCGTTGGTGGCTTGTGCACGGACACATTTCCATCTCGGGCGTAGTGTGGTGCCACCCTTTGAGCCGTACCGTTAGTTGATTCATACAACATGTTTGATTGCATATGTTTTCAACAGGATTGGGTTATAATCTGGCCGATTCACATTTGATCGCATGTGTTCGACGGTTTGAGATTTTGATTGAACTTGTGGTTTATACAGTATATATGATTGTGCTTATTCAACTCTTGAGGATTGTTGTTCTGTGTAACTGACTCCGTTGTGGGATTTTGTTTTCAGGTTATGGCAAGGCAAAAGCATGGGAATAGAACGTTGACGGCGAGGAGTCCTAGTGATACTAGTAGGGGGCCCCAATCCTTTCAGTCATTCATGTTGTTGTCATTTATTTTCCGCTGCAGATTTCCATTTGGATACTCCGTTTCATTCAGTGTTGTGTATTTTATCTTCATATAAAATATACATGTATTCGGTATTATCTTGGGTGTGTTATAATGAAACTCCTCATCGGAGTAATTGATGATATAATGTGGTTCGGTACTATAATTATATTATTTAATTCATTAATTTTCTTTCGCCTGGTGGGTCACAGTCGGGGGTCCACGGCACTGTAATATCCGCCTAGTTTGGGGTGTTACAGAGTTGGTATCGGAGAGTGGTTTTGAATACTACCTTCCGAGTCATGTCTCATTTGAAATAATCGTCATTGGAGTAGTATCATTGGACTTTCGCGTCACGTGTGACCTGTGCAAATGCCGAGCCCATCAGACCGAAAGAACTGTAAGACTTCTAACGCCATGGTATAATTTCTGGCAATGAGAATCATTCATTCATAAGTCATCAATTAACAATCCCCAAACATCATTTTCATTTTAATCATGTTGATCATGTTAACTCATTAATCACTCAATTCATTTCATCACTCAGTTGTTGATCTTGAGGATCATATCATTAATCTTGTTAACTTGTTCAAGATAATCATTTCAAGAATATCATTAGATAATCATGTCACCTCAATTAATCATTCATGTAATCACTGTGTTAGAGCGCGTATGATCATTTTCATCATTTCATGACGTAAATCATAATGCGGTATTCATACGAGATCTATGATTATCATGCAACCTTCCTACTTTAGTATGGAGAGAGCTGTCAGGGGATGCAAGGGGAGAGGCCGCGGTGCGGGCCGAAATCCAGGAAATAATCACTCACTGCCAGGAAGTCATACCCAGGACTCAGCTCGATCGGAAGATGTTCGGGTTGATCCACTCACTTTTATGCAGGTCATGATGACCCATATGCAATTGCTCAATCATCATTGCGCCACTCTGGCCGAATTAATCGAGAGAAGTCTCCCGTGTGAGCCTGCTGCTAAGGAAATTCCTGAGCAACAACCTTCATCAGTTAGCAGGAAATCAACGAAGCGTAATCAGTCCGAAGGCGGTCAGCCTACCTTCAAGAAGCCTCGTGTGGGCCCTAACGTTTCTGAGCGACCTCCTACGGCGCCTAATCTTGCGGGATCTCAGCCGCGAGCGTCCAGATCAGCCATCATCTGTTTCAACTGTGGAACGCCGGGTCATTACAGCACTAAGTGTCTGAAACCGTCTATCACGTGCCATAATTGTGGGATTATTGGGCATAAGGCCCGTTTTTGCCGAAGAGACTCCAAGCCGACTCCGGTGGCATCTCAGGCCCTGAAGCAATCAGCGATTCAGAATCAGACTGCTCTGTCAGCGTCGTTTAAGACGATGGAAGCGAATAAAGGTGGAGCTGATTCCCATGGACGATCGTGAGTGGTTGTCCGACTTGATTGTGGTTGATTTACCTAAAGATGATGTAATCTTGGGTATCGACTGGATGGATCGTCACGATGCCGTGCTTAGCGTCCGTAAGCGAATGGTGACCGTCACATCTGATGATGGCTTCAAGTGTATTTTTCGGGGAGATAATCCCAGTCATTCTGGGAGAGTCATCGGCGCTATGAAGGCTGTGAGATTACTGAACCAGGGATGCATTGGTTATTGATGTTACATGACCAAGGCAACAGATCGACCAGCCGAGTTGGTTGATATTCCGATAGTTCGAGACTATCCAGATGTATTTCCAGAAGAGCTTCCAGGACTACCCCCACAACGAGAGGTAGAATTCACCATTGAGTTGTAACACCCCCAATCCACTCAGGGATATTACACGCCGTAGAACCTTTCTTCAAGGATCTACCAGGCTGGTAACGACATACAACAACTCAACCATGCCTTTAAGGCTAAAATGACTCAGTAGATCGATTTGGTCTTTCAACAAATATATACAACTCAAATACAACTCATGCCCACGCAGGGGTCAAAGTACAACCACACCCGTACAACGGGAAAATATAGCAGCGGAAAAATAGAGTACAACTGAACCAATAAACAAATTACGATTCCTCATGTGATTAGTATCGATCATCTTTCATCATCCTTCATGCCGACCCTGTGTTATGCTCCAAAACCTGAATGCAAAAATAGACATCCACCCCCCGAATACTCGGGGGTTAGCAAAACTCCACTGTTTTGCTAGTGCCAGAATAAAGTGCAAATACGAGCCATACAATTCACATTCCACGAATAACAATAACCAAGGATCCTCAAAGATCCAACCGAAACGAAAAGTACTTCCCGAGGCAAGAGTTTGAGAAAACATTTCAAAATCGAAATATCATAAATCAATGGAAGTAATTTATAAAACGGTTTAGAATGCCATCGAGAGTTTTAATAGAAAACAATTTAGGATTATCAAATCCTACTTTTCAAAATCCAAAAGACAAAAGGGGTCACCGCCCCAAAGGTTTACTTTCCGAAAAATGACATTTACCAAACCGTTGGGATTTTAGTCCCAAATCCGTAAAATGACTTTTACAAAAACGTTGGGATTTTAGCCCCAATCTCATCAACTTACAGTACACAAGAACGACCACATAGTTTGTCTCCCAACATCAAAATCCACAAATAAAGGATTTAACACAAACAACAAAGTACTCTAGTGCCATCCTAGCCAAGTAAGCCAAACGAACACTTACCTCATACACACTTAGTCGATGCATGCAATCATGAAAACCATTCAAAAGCACTCATTTCCGGAAATGCCATAGTCAAATCACATTTGTAAAATGCACCACAATTAACCGTGGATCCACCCCTCCGTGGACCCCTACCGAGACCCCGTCGGATCTAGCCCATAGTGGTTAAAAGCAAGCTCGCGGATCCACCCCTCCGTGGACCCCTATCGAGACCCCGTCGGATCTAACCCATAGTGAGCATACACACACACACGTTACTCATGCAATACTAATATGCTAAGAATGTAAGTTCATCAAGAATACTTACTAGAGATGGCCACTAATCCGACACCATTATCAAACTCTTCAAAACACAATAACAAGATTAAACACGGAATACACGATTCCATAACTTTTAAACAACAAGGATATCATCAAAGCCTCCAACGTTCAAAATAATCAAATCATAATCAATTCCCAAAACACAACGTTCACAAAACACACACGCGTTTTGAAAGAGAGCCTTTAACGAGGCCAAACCGAAATCTTTTGAAACTTCATTTCAAATAACCAAACAAACACACCAAGATGATCACCGATCATCATATCCATAAAATAAGAAAAGTATGGGCAAGGTACTTGCCTCGAATAACCACAACGCGGAGAATCGGCCGAAGTAGGTTGGCACGAACCGACTACGAACTCGCCGACCCAACCGACTACGAACTCGCCGACTCCACCGAACGACAATCCACAACAATGAACTACGAACGAAAACAATAACAACGAAAATGAATTCCAAAGTACGACCCAAAGCCGCTGAATTCAAAGAACAAATGACGAAAGTTCAAGGATTTCCCCCAAAACGGCCAAGAACACGATTCGTCCCGACAAAACACAAAAACGGAATTCCATGTTGAAATATGGATATGCAATCCATAGAATGTGTTTAACAACATCATTTAACCATAATCGATCCATCAAAAACGGATGAAAAACGAGATCGGGGACAAATCCCCCAAAAAGTTAATTCGAAGGAAATCAAGAAATATACTTCGATTCGACGAAGAACAATGGATTAAATGATGTTAAACACAAGAATACTACCAAGATTAATCATACCCATCATGGACAACACGGAACGAATCGGACAAAAATACAAAAACCCCCAAATTCACGAAATTAGGGTTCTAAGGAAGATTACCTTGATTCGCTGGATCAAAGGATGATAACGGATGATTGATTGATGTTATGAACTCAAGAACTTCGTGGATTTGTTGTCAAACAATATGGCTTCGCCGCCCTCGAATCGCCAACCGCGGATAGAAGAGGAAGGAAGTGAAAAATGACTGAAAATGTGACTGCTCTGTCACATTTATACTGGGCCGGAACTAGCGTGCGCTAGCCTTCCCGGACTAGCATGTGCTATCGGCCGGTATCGGCCGAGTACCCTCGGCAAGGGCCCGCACGACCCGGCACCACCGACCAAACCTGCCGACCCGACTCCCGCTAGCGTGCGCTACGGCCGGAAGCCTGCGCGTGCTAGCCGACCTGTCTAGTAGCCTCTGGACTAAACAGCTCGCCCTGGTAACGTACGCTAGTCGGCCGACAGCGTGCGCTACCCCTGCCGGTTAGCGTGCGCTCGGCCAACGATGGCGTGCGCTACTGCCGATCTGGCCGAGTCGAGAACCCACAGACTCCACCGTCCGAACCGATAAGCGTCGTTAGGCGGCCGATAGCGTCGCTACACTGCCGGTTAGCGCGCGACCTTGCGGCCGTGGCGTCGCTTCGCCGGTTCTGCCGCACCCATCCGGCCGATGCCCGCATAATCGTCAGACGATCCACTGGCCGTCCGGCGGTGCTCGAACACGAGGGCTCGGCGACTCGATTTAGTAAACGCCGCGGAACGAACACGACGAAAAGTTCGCGGACGACATCAACGACCCGAAATGAAAACATAATGCAATAATTAATCATACGCGGCCAAGAAACGGGTCGAGACAACAATTACAGATACGGATACCCGTAATTTTTAAGAAATTACAAAATGGCCCAAAATGCCCAGAAATCACGATATGTGATCGAATAACCAAACCGAAGTTCACAACACGTCTAACAAAGTTAAACGGACTTACGGGAAACTCGAAACAGCAGTTTCGAACGAGATTCGCAAGAATCGAACTCAAGCGCGGAAAAGTCGCTGAAAAGCACGGAACTCAACAAAACGACACCGAAACGAACTCGGATGTCAAAAAGTGCAGAATTAATCATTCTCAGAATAACGAAACGATCATGAGCGATTCGTCAAAACGGACTCCGACCGAAATTTTTTTTTACCGAAAATCGAAAATTGCTGATATTACATTCTACCCTCCTTAAAAGAAGTTCCGTCCCGAAAATTAAAACAAGTAGGGAGAAGCAATATCCCGCCAGGAAAACTCAACGAGATAAGCAAGAAACGCGTAACTAACGCCCAACGGCGAAACATTACAAACAACGCAACGGAATATACGGTGTGTAAACACGCTCCACGACGACCGACACAATGTCGCTGTTAGGGATATAATAAAACAACAAGTGACAAGCGTCATCAAACGGATAATATAGTCAAGTCAATTATCCGAACAACCACAAAACACAACGAACGAAAATCAATAAAATTGACCGACCCAACGGTACATCAATCAAAACGCGAGCCAATCGCTGAACAAATACGGAATTCCACCGCCCAAGGGTTTGAAGATCGAAAACGAGACTAATTTCCCGAACTTAAGAGAATTACAAAGGAGCCTGAATGCTCAACAATCACGAAACGAGAACAAAAACCGAACAAACAAACGATCAAGACAACAAAAATCGAACAATCATGTCCGAAACACGAAGGATAATAAAGTTCAAACAACAATTCCCAGGATGATCTGGTGAGAACAACAAGACATGCATTCCCATAAGATCCACAGGAAAGGGAGTAGCGATTGAAAAGTCACAACGACAAACGAGTTATTCCGAAACAATACCACACTCGTTCGATCAACAAAAGCAATGGGCAGGACAAGCTCAGAAAACGTCAACGAACATAAACGAGTCGGCAGAGTCGAAAACACAGGAGTTCCAAATCCGATCCACTTCGAATAAAAGAACTAATAGAACCAAATGATGTCATTTCCGAACAAGGTTCACAAGAATCGAACCGAACTCGAAAAAGTCATAGCGATAACCAGATCGACCCACAACAAGATCACAGTTCGTTCAGACGATGAAATCGAAATACATAACAAGTTCAGAAAGTATCAACGAACATGAGCGAATCGATAGACTGGAGAAAGAGAAAATACCGAAGTCAAAATAGTAGGGGCATTACCTCCGACCTCGTCCACGAAATTCACAAAAACGGGAGCAAGGTAACAAGACATTAAACAACCGACACATAACGGAACCATCACCGATGCACACGGTCATACCAAACTAAGCTCTAACAGCTCGCACATGCGCGACAACGCAGAAATCACTACGAGGCGATAATATTCAACACCAACACCCCGCCTCTCACAGAGGGCTAACACAACAAATGTGTGGAAAGCGACTCAACGCTCACACTGCCAATTCGATCATACTCGGGAGTAAACATCAAAATGACAACGCGAACATCATACATACATACCCAGCCCTCAAACGGGAATGGATAGGTTTTAAAAACGAAAACCTCATTTTCAAAATAATTTAGAAGAACACCGGTTGATCTTGAGTATCACCTTTCAAAAAGTACAAACGTGAAATATCGTTATCGAGACTTTGGAGAACCATTTCGCATTTGATAAAAATGAGGACACTTCCTCTTAGTGAAAACTTTCAAAATATTCGACCCTCGGGTCTAAATAAAAGTGTTGAAAATATCTCAAAACATTTTGGTCCTCGAGGTAGAAAAATTTTGAAATATATTGTGGCACCTTGGATGTACCACAAGAAAATAACTCATTTGAAAAGTATGTCTCGAAATTTATTTTTCTAAGATACTCAAGGTTTTCAAAAATCCAATAGTCCAGAATGCCCAAAACTCACACATATCGACGTTCACTAAAACAACTCCTAGTACACGCATCCAAACGTTTAAAATCAAGACAATACATGTCTTTAAACGGAAATAAATGAAAAAAATACCACATTCAGAACAAAACCACTGACCCCACTCGAGGCCTCTAAAGACCCTCCCGCACTGGCTAGTGAACAAGTCGAATGCGTATAAGCACAAAGCTTCCACAATAGAACTTGTAAAACGTGCAAATCGATTCGAAAATCATCAGCCACGGACAAAAACAACAATAAAAAGACATCACAAGCGACGACACTCCTCGTATAAATCAAATACGAGAGTCGACTAAATACATATCGTGAAATCAAAATCCACATAAGGATTCCACCACTTAACAAATAATCATAAAAATAGCTCGTGTCACACGAGGCACAACACAAAGAAGGGAGACTTACTTCCACAAGTCGCACGAAGATGATGATCGCCCCACGATACTAATCACGACCAACAAACTCAAACGACGCGTCGCGACACGACTCAGTCAGATAAAATCCAACGAAACAAGACTCAAACAGCACGACTTGACCCGACAGCCTAGGTTTCCACAACCTAAGCTCTGATACCATTTATGTAACACCCCCAATCCGCTCAGGGATATTACACGCCGTAGAACCTTTCCTCAAGGATCTACCAGGCTGGTAACGACATACAACAATTCAACCATGCCTTTAAGGCTAAAATGACTCAGTAGACCGATTTGGTCTTTCAACAAATACATACATCTCAAATACAACTCATGCCCACGCAGGGGTCAAAATACAACCACACCCGTACAACGGGAAAATATAGCAGCGGAAAAATAGAGTACAACTGAACCAATAAACAAAGTACGATTCCTCATGTGATTAGTATCGATCATCTTTCATCATCCTTCGTGCCGACCCTGTGTTATGCTCCAAAACCTGAATGCAAAAACAGACATCCACCCCCCGAATACTCGGGGGTTAGCAAAACTCCACTGTTTTGCTAGTGCAAGAACAAAGTGCAAATATGAGCCATACAATTCACATTCCACGAATAACAATAACCAAGGATCCTCAAAGATCCAAACGAAACAAAAAGTACTTCCCGAGGCAAGAGTTTGAGAAAACATTTCAAAATCGAAATATCATAAATCAATGGAAGTAATTTATAAAACGGTTTAGAATGCCATCGAGAGTTTTAATAGAAAACAATTTAGGATTATCAAATCCTACTTTTCAAAATCCAAAAGACAAAAGGGGTCACCGCCCCAAAGGTTTACTTTCCGAAAAATGACATTTACCAAACCGTTGGGATTTTAGCCCCAAATCCGTAAAATGACTTTTACAAAAATGTTGGGATTTTAGCCCCAATCTCATCAACTCACAGTACACAAGAACGACCACAAGGTTCGTCTCCCAACATCAAAATCCACAAATAAAGGATTTAACACAAACAACAAAGTACTCTAGTGCCATCCTAGCCAAGTAAGCCAAACGAACACTTACCTCTTACACACTTAGTCGATGCATGCAATCATGAAAACCATTCAAAAGCACTCATTTCCGGAAATGCCATAGTCAAATCACATTTGTAAAATGCACCACAATTAACCGTGGATCCACCCCTCCGTGGACCCCTACCGAGACCCCGTCGGATCTAGCCCATAGTGGTTAAAAGCAAGCTCGCAGATCCACCCCTCCCTCGACCCCTACCGAGACCCCGTCGGATCTAACCCATAGTGAGCATACACACACACACGTTACTCATGCAATACTAATATGCTAAGAATGTAAGTTCATCAAGAATACTTACTAGAGATGGCCACTAATCCGACACCATTATCAAACTCTTCAAAACACAATAACAAGATTAAACACGGAATACACGATTCCATAACTTTTAAACAACAAGGATATCATCAAAGCCTCCAACGTTCAAAATAATCAAATCATAATCAATTCCCAAAACACAACGTTCACAAAACACACACGTGTTTTGAAAGAGAGCCTTTAACGAGGCCAAACCGAAATTTTTTGAAACTTCATTTCAAATAACCAAACAAACACACCAAGACGATCACCGATCATCATATCCATAAAATAAGAAAAGTATGGGCAAGGTACTTGCCTCGAATAACCACAACGCGGAGAATCGGCCAAAGTAGGTTGGCACGAACCGACTACGAACTCGCCGACCCAACCGACTACGAACTCGCCGACTCCACCGAACGACAATCCACAACAATGAACTACGAACGAAAACAATAACAACGAAAATGAATTCCAAAGTACGACCCAAAGCCGCTGAATTCAAAGAACAAATGACGAAAGTTCAAGGATTTCCCCCAAAACGGCCAAGAACACGATTCGTCCCGACAAAACACGAAAATGGAATTCCAAATTGAAATATGGATATACAAACCATAGAATGTGTTTAACAACATCATTTAACCATAATCGATCCATCGAAAACGGATGAAAAACGAGATCGGGGACAAATCCCCCAAAAAGTCAATTCGAAGGAAATCAAGAAATATACTTCGATTCGACGAAGAACAATGGATTAAATGATGTTAAACACAAGAATACTACCAAGATTAATCTTACCCATCATGAATTAATCAACAACATGGAACGAATCGGACAAAAATACAAAAACCCCCAAATTCACGAAATTAGGGTTCTAAGGAAGATTACCTTGATTCGCTGGATCAAATGATGATAACGGATGATTGATTGATGTTATGAACTCAAGAACTTCGTGGATTTGTTGTCAAACAACATGGCTTCGCCACCCTCGAATCGCCAACCGCGGATAGAAGAGGAAGGAAGTGAAAAATGACTGAAAATGTGACTGCTCTGTCACATTTATACTGGGCCAGAACTAGCGTGCGCTAGCCTTCCCGGACTAGCATGCGCTATCGGCGGTGCTCGGCCAGTACCCTCGGCCAGGCCCGCATGACCGGCACCACCGACCAAACTGCCGACCAAACTGCCGACCCGACTCCGCTAGCGTGCGCTATGGCCGGAAGCTGCGCGTGGCTAGCCCGGCCCCGAGAGCCTCGGACTAAGCACTCGCCCTAATGCGTACGCTAGTCGGCCGACGGCGTGCACTACCCTGCCGGTTAGCGTGTGCTACGTCAAGCGATGGCGTGCGCTACTGCCGATCTGGCCGAGTCGAGAACCCACAGACTCCCTTTATCGAACCGATAAGCGTCGTTAGGCGGCCGATAAGCGTGCGCTACGCCGGTTCTGCCGCACCGTCCGGTCGGTGCCGCAATCGTCCGGCGATCCATGCAACGTCCGGCGATCCATAGCCGTCGCCAATGCTCGAACACCAGGGCTCGGCGACTCGATTTCCGTAAGCGCACGGAACGAACACGACGAAAAGTTCGCGGACTACATCAACGACCCAAAATGAAAACATAATGCAATAATTAATCATACGCGGCCAAGAAACGGGTCGAGACAACAATTACAGATACGGATACCCGTAACTTTTAAGAAATTACAAAATGGCCCAAAACGCCCGGAAATCACGATACGTGATCGAATAACCAAACCGAAGTTCACAACACGTCTAACAAAGTTAAACGGACTTACGGGAAACTCGAAACAGCAGTTTCGAACGAGATTCGCAAGAATCGAACTCAAGCGCGGAAAAGTCGCTAAAAAGCACGGAACTCAACAAAACGACACCGAAACGAACTCGGATGTCAAAAAGTGCAGTATTAATCATTCTCAGAATAACGAAACGGTCATGAGAGAGTCATCAAAACGGACTCCGACCGAAAAAAGAAAGTTACCGAAAATCAAAAATTGCGGATATTACATGAGTTGGAGCCAGGGACGTCCCCACTTTCGAAAGCTCCGTATCGTATGGCCCCGACTGAGATGCAGGAGTTGAAGAGACAACTTTAGGAGTTAACTGAGAAAGGATATGTTCGACCGAGTGCATCCCCTTGGGGAGCGCCGGTGTTATTCGTACGGAAGAAAAACAAATCGCTACGTTTGTGTATTGATTATCGTGAGATGAACAAAGTAACAATTAAGAACAAATATCCTTTACCTCGCATCGATGATCTATTGGATCAACTCCAGGGAGCCGCTGTATTTTCCAAGATCGACTTGAGATTCGGGTACCACCAATTGCGGATTCGAGAGTCTGACATCTCGAAGACAGCTTTTCGCACTCGCTATGGGCATTACGAGTTCGTTGTCATGCCATTCAGACTGACTAATGCACCGGCAGTATTCATGGAATTGATGAATCGGGTTTTTATTAATTATCTGGATCGTTTTGTAGTCATTTTTATTGATGACATCCTGATCTACTCTCGTGATCATGAGGAGCATGAGTGTCACCTCCGCCAGGTTCTCGATGCATTAAGGTGAGAACAACTCTATGGAAAATTTTCTAAATGTGAATTATGGATGTCTGAAGTTTTCTGGGACATGTAATATCAGCGGATGGAGTGAGAGTAGACCCACAGAAGACAGAAGCTATCCGAGACTGGCTACCTCCGAACAACGTGAAGGAAGTTCATAGTTTTCTGGGTCTAGCAGGTTATTACCGATGATTCGTGGAAGGTTTTTACAAAATTGCTCAACCGATGACTAATCTGTTGAGTAAAGATAAGAAATACTTGTGGTCGGAAGCATGTCAGCAAAGTTTTGATGAACTCAAGAGTCGATTAATTTTAGCACCTGTTTTGGTTCTACCGAAAGGAACGGAAGGATTCGTGGTATATAGCGATGCATCGAGATAGGGCCTTGGATGCGTATTAATGCAGAACGGGAAAGTCATCGCCTATGCATCTAGACAGTTGCGTCCTCACGAGGTCAACTACCCAACTCATGATTTGGAGTTAGCATCTGTAGTGTTTGCTTTAAAAATCTGGCACTGCTATCTGTATGGAGTTACCTGTCAGATTTTTACGGATCACAAGAGCCTGAAGTACATTTTTACTCAGAAGGAGTTGAATATGAGAAAGAGGAGGTGGTTAGAGCTAATCAAAGACTATGATATCGAAATCCTTTATCATCCAGGCAAGGCAAACGTGGTTGCCGATGCCTTGAGCCGTAAGACCGTACAGGAGCAGATATTGGCTCGTTTGACTGCCCAGAGGGAATTGCAGTTAGAGTTCATGAGACCAGAGATTGAGGTCTGGTTACAGCACATTCAGGGACAACTTTGCACGCTTAAGATTTCATCATCCCTGAATGAGATGGTCAGGACAAAACAGATGACGGACCCGTTCTTATCCAGAATTCAAGGAGAAATCGATCAGGGAAAGGCCCCTGGATTTGTGGTTCACGAGGATGGACTGATACGCTTTAAAAACCGAGTATGTGTACCAGCAGACGAAGAGTTGAGGAATACTATTCTGAAGGAGGCTCATGCTACCCCGTATTCCATACACCCGGGATCGAACAAAATGTATAAGGATTTGAAGCCGTATTATTGGTGGGGTAACATGAAACAGGAGGTTGCCGAATTTGTTTCGAGATGTTTGACCTCCCAGCAGGTCAAGATAGAGCATCAGCGACCAGCTGACATCATGAAACTGCTCCCGATTCCCGAGTGGAAGTGGGAAGACATATCGATGGATTTTATTACTAGCTTGCCGACGAGCCGTCGAGGCATGAATACGATTTGGGTGATTGTGGATCGACTGACTAAATCAGCCCAATTCTTGGAGATTAAGGATACGTGGGGCCCTGAGAGATTGGCCCAGCTATTCATCAAAGAGATTGTGAGACTACATGGCACCCCTAATATTATTGTATCAGATCGTGACGGACAGTTCGTGTCACACTTTTGGAAGGCGCTTCATCGTGCGATGGGTACACAGTTGAATTTCAGTACGACTTTTCATCCTCAGACCGACATTCAGTCTTAGAGGACTATTCATACTCTAGAAGATATGTTGAGGGCATGTGCTCTCGATTGGAAGTACATCTGGGAAGCCCAACTACCGTTGGTAGAATTCACATATAATAACAGCTGGCACGCCTCGATCAAGATGGCACCTTATGAGGCATTGTATGGTCGTTTGTAGGTCCCCTTTGTGTTGGGACGATTTGTCTGAATCTATTGGTATGGAGCCTGATATGTTATTAGCAGCCCGCGAGAAGATTTCCCTGATCAAGAGTCGTCTATTAACGACCCAAAGCCGCCAGAAATCATATGCAGATAATCGTCGACGACCACTCGAGTTTGAGGTTGATGACCATGTACTAGTCAAAGTATCTCCTACTCGAGGTGTTTTCTGATTCGGGAAGAGAGGCAAGTTGAGCCCAAGGTATATGGGTTCGTTTGAGATAAGTTCTAAACTCAATGATGATGAATATGATAATTTAGATTTTTGCAATTCACAAGAAGACCATCATGACGATGAGCTATTATGTGCGTTTGAATCTTTAAACATAGAATACGATGAGATGGTTAAATTAAATATGACCTTAAAGAGGAAAATAAAATCTTTAGAACACGAAAAATCCTCTCTTCAAAACAAAGGCAAAACTATTGAACTTGACCATACCTTATGCGTTGAAAAGGAAAACATTTTGAAAATCGAGTTGACGAAAACTCAAAAGGAGCTAAAATATATTTTGATCAAATTTACTATCGGAAACGAGAAATTCGAAAAACTCTTATCGATTCAAAAATCTCCATTATTAAAACACGGCCTTGGTTTCGAACCGTTTAAAAGGGAACAATCCCTTATCAACCTTGACAAAATAAAGAAACCCGAAGCCGAGAATTCAAAAACTCCTTTCAAACAACGTGTTCATGATAACATTCGTTCAAAGTTAAGAACCATCAAAGTTAAACAAATATGGGTTCCAAAAGTGACAATTGTTCCTAATGCTATAAGTATCGTTAACTTTGGAGGACCCAAAAGGGCTTGGGCACCAAAACAACAAAGAAACACTATTTTTGTAGGTACCGGCACCAAGGAAAAGCAATTGGTACATTGATAGTGGATGCTCAAGGCACATGTGCGGCTCCGAGGACTTATTTGAAGACATCGAATATCAAGAACAAGGACATGTGACCTTTGGGGACAATCAAAAGGGAAAAATTAAAGGCATCGGAAAAGTCGGTAAAGAACCTTCTCCCTCTATCAACAAAGTATTATTTTTTGAAGGTTTGCATCACAACTTACTTAGCGTTTCTCAACGTTGTGATGAAGGTTTTAAAATTCTCTTCGAGCATACTCATTGCACGGAATTTAGAAATAATAAAATTGCATTCATCGGTCTGAGATGTGGAAACATTTATATTGTCGATCTTAATGATAAAAGTTCATTCAATGAAAAGTGTCTTATTACTTTGGATGATAATGCATATTTATGGCATCGTAAATTGGGGCATACATCTCTTCCCATCATTTCTATTTTATCAAGACACGATCCTATCCGTGGTTTACCTAAACACAAATTTGATCAAAAGCATTTTTGTGAATCATGCATAAAAGGGAAACATACTCGAGAATCTTTCAAACCAAAATTCGAGGTTTCCACTAGCCGTATTCTTGAACTTGTGCATATGGATTTAATTGGACCATCTAGATATGTTAGTCTAAATGGTAAGCTTTATACTTTGGTCATTGTTGATGATTATTCCCGTTTTACTTGGGTTAGGTTTATCGCTCATAAAGATGACACATTTTCCGAGTTTTCCAAATGGTGTCGTTTGGTGCAAAATGAGAAAAATCTTTCTATAATTTCAATCTGCACCGATCATGGAGGTGAATTTGATTGCATTCCGTTGAGCTTTTATGTGACAAATATGGTATTAATCACAATTTTTCGGCTCCTAGAACACCTCAACAAAATGGGGTTGTTGAAAGGAAAAATCGATCTTTGGAGGAAATGTCAAGGACTATGCTTAATGAATACTCTCTTCCACAATACATTTGGGCCGAAGCAATTTTTACGGCATGTTATGTGATTAACCGTGTCCATGTTTGTAGAACTAACCTTAAAACTCCGTATGAATTATGGAAGGGCAAAAAGCCAAATATATGGTATTTTCATCCTTTTGGTTGCAATGTGTCTATCCTAAATAATGGTAAGGATAACTTGGGGAAATTTGATGCTAAATCAGATTACGGTATATTTCTTGGTTATGCTACAAATAGCAAAGCATATCGTGTTTATAACATTAGAACAAATAAAGTTGAAGAATCCATTCATGTTAAATTCAACGATATGATCTCACCCCCGAGAAAGGTAGAATATTTTGATGATGCAGATATTTTTCCGGACTCTCATCCCTCAAGCGAAATGGAGAAAATTTCGGAAATTCAAAAGAATACAATCGAGAGTCTATCGAAAGATTGGAGGCACATCAAAGACCATCCAAAAGATCTTGTGATTGGAAACATTGAAGATTGTGTTCAAACCCGAAGGAGAACCATCGATTATATGGCTCATTGTGCTTTCGTATCCGAAATAGTTCCCAAAAATATATCCGAGACACTTGATGATGAAAGTTGGGTGATGGCAATGCAACAGGAGCTTGTACAATTCATGCACAATAATGTATGGAATTTAGTTCCCGCTCCTAAAGATAAAACAATTATCGCAACTAAATGGGTACACAAAATCAATAGTGACGAAGATGGTTACCCAATTCAAAATAAATCTCGTTTGGTCGCTCAAGGGTATAATCAAGAGGAAGGTCTTGATTACGAAGAAAGTTTTGCTCCCGTGGATCGACTTGAAGCCATCCGTTTGTTATGTGCATTTGCCGCTCACAAAAAGATCAAACTATTTCAAATGGATGTGAAAAGTGCATTCTTGAATGGCTACATTCAAGAAGAAGTCTATGTCAAGAAACCCCCCGGTTTTGAAGATCATCAATTTCTGGATCACGTCTACAAGCTCAACAAGGAACTCTATGGGTTGAAACAAGCACCCCAAGCATGGTATGATCGTTTAAGTCAATTTTTAATTGCAAATGATTATAAAAGAGGTAAAGTCGATAATACCTTGTTTGTGAAAATATTGAATAATGATATACTTGTTTGCCAAATCTATGTTGATGACATTGTATTTGGAGCTACTAACAAAACATTGTGCCAAGATTTCTCTAATCTTATGAAAGGAGAGTTCGAGATGAGTATGATGGAGAATTAACATTCTTCCTCGGGCTTCAAATCAAGCAATGCGAAGATGGAATCTTTATTCATCAAATAAAGTACTCAAACGATCTCCTAAAGAAATTCAAAATGGAGAGTAGCAAAGTGATTTCAACGCCAGTGTCCTCTTCATTAAAGCTTGAAAAGATGAAAACGGCAAATCCATAGATCAAAAATTATATCAAGGTATGATCGGATCTTTGTTATATTTGACTGCTTCTAGTCCAGACATAATATTTGCTACATGCTTATGTGCTCGATTCCAAGCTAATCCCAAGGAATCACATTTAATTGCTTGTAAACGCATTTTTCTTTACTTGAAAGAGACTATCGGACTAGGTCTATGGTATCCTTCTTGCTTGGACTTTAATTTGATTGCATATAGTGACGCCGATTTCGGCGGATGCAAAATTGATAAAAAGAGTACTAGTGGTACATGTCATTTCATCGGTTCATGCTTAATATCTTGGGGAAGTAAAAAGCAAACCATTGTAGCGTTGTCTACAGCTGAGGCCGAATACGTTGCTGCAGGGAGCGCCTGTGCTCAAGTACTATGCATAAAAAATCAACTCCGCGACTATGACATTTAGTTTGAAAATACCCCTATATTATGTGATAATACTAGTGCTATTAATCTGAGAAAAAACCCCCTACTGCATAGTAGAACTAAGCATATAGATATTAGACATCATTTTTTACGCGATCATGTGCAAAAGAAAGATATATGCTTAATTTTTGCCGGGACGAAGGACCAACTTGCTGATATTTTTACAAAACCTCTTCCCAAGGAATCATTTAATAATATTCGTTTGCAACTTGGTATGGGACATCTAGATAATTTTTTAAATTAGTTTTCTACTCGAGAAATCAATATCTTTGAAATGTTCCATTCGCTAGCGCACGCTATCTTCATTTTTTTATGTGCGCTAACTTTCGTCTTCGATAGCGTACGCTAACCTTTTATCTTTTGCGTGTGCTAATTAAAACTCTTCATATTCCGAATTTGCTACTGGACAGTCCAGTGAGCTACCCATATACTCCTTGCATACGCTAATCTTACATTCTTAGCGTACGCTAATTAAAACGGCCCAGTTCACTATATAAACTATGTTCAGCTCAGAAACACTCTCATCCTCTCATAACGTACGCAAACACACAGATCCCCTTTTCAGCAAGAACCCTAGCCGAAAAATCCGATCCATCCAATTCCGATCTCTTCTATCTAAATCCTTCAATTCCTGTCTCAATCATGTTGATCAAGGGAATAAAAACTATGGAGAAGGCTTACAAAAGCACTAAATGTACCCGAGAACCAGAGTATGATGCATCTCGGTTTGTGTCCTATATTACTTTCAAGGTGTTTTCGGAAATCCTCCCTCTGGAGAACTTAAACGACTGCTATTTCTTCAATTTCGGCAGTCTTGAACGAGCCAAGGTATATATCCGTGAGTTTTTTGAAGCGTTGAGTATTGCTCGATTTGTAGAATGCAAAGAAATTATCTTTCCTTTTTTTATTCGAGAGTTCTATGCTAACTTGCATCTGGGAGATGGTGAGGGTTCCTCTGGTGGCTTAGTGCTCAGTAGCTTGGTTAACGGAACCGTAGTGAAGGTTTCTTCGGAAATTCTTCACGAGCTTTTTGGTTTGTCATTTGAAGGTCTTACTTGTAGTGGGAAGTCTATTGTGGATGAATCAGACGTGACTGAGAAATATGTTGCCGATTTTATGTGTTCGAAAGCTGTCATCTAGGTTATCGATGAAGTTTTCGAAAACAACGACTTTGGTATTGAAATACATTTATTGTTGGTCGCACTTACAAAATGCTTGATGCCTAAAGTGAACACGCAACATAAACTAGTTGGCGTTGATAAGCATGTGGTATACTGTAACACCCCAAACTAGGCGGATATTACAGTGCCGTGGACCCCCGACTGGGACCCATCAGGCGAATGAAAACTGATGAATTATGTAATATAATTGTAGTACCGAACCACATTATATTACCAAATACTCCGATGAGGAGCTTAAGTACAATACACCAGGACAATACAGAATACTAGTATATTTTATATGAAGATAAAATACACCACTCTCAATAAATAAACATCTCAAACGGAATTTGCAGCGGAAAATACAAATGACGGAAATGACTGAAATGACTGAAATAACCGGAAAGACTGGGGCCCCCTACTAGTATCACTGGGACTCCTCACTGTCATCATGCTCTTCCCGTGCCTTTGCCTTGCCGTGATCTGAAAACAAAATCCCCCAACAGGGTCAGTTACACAGAACAACAATCCTCGAGGGTTGAAGATACACAATCATGATTTATCTGAAGTTATGGAGTATCCTTAGTTATGAATTACGCTGAAGAGGAGTATCATAGTACGCTCGTAGTGTTCTGTGCAAGTGTACAAGACGGATGACCAGACACACCCGTCCTCGTACCTAATTAGTCTCACGGAGTTAATCTTTACCGTGTGCACTGCCCAATGTACCACTCCCAATACATGGCCATCACGTGCCCGACTAAAAATTCCACACATCCGCACCCGGCCACGCAATATGAACTCAGAAGGTCATATGAACGAGTATGACCACAATGAATATCAATGAATAATAATAATCTGACAAAGTAAAGAATGACTCACCGAGATGAAAGTAATAATGAAGTGATTGATAGTTTCAATGAAATGATTGGAACCGCCGTTCCTCATTAATGAAGTGATTCTTCAACATTTACAAGTCTCAATATGATTAATACAATGATAAATGAGTTATGATTATGAATGATCAACAACAAAAGGAATGAAATCCTTTTAACCGAGTAAGAATTAACTTACACAACACCGGTGACAATTATCCTTCCACGAACAACGTTCTAATTGAGATATCGGTCGCTCGAACAACCTTGAATAAATACAATTACCAACAATCCGTTCAATATACGAATCAAACACGAATATAACGAACTCAAAACGTTGATACGACTAAACTAAGTTCATTGGGGCATTATATCGAACACTTTGTGGCCAACTTCGATTATTTATAACCAAACCTCAAAAATACCAACATCAAATCCCCAAGAAGTGTTTCAAACCAACAAAACATCTTCAATACGATCAATAATCCAATATCAATATACAAATTCGTGATTACAACAACGATTAATCGAAAACCCCCAAATCCAACTCAATATTCAAAGTGTTCTTGAATAATCCTTCAATAATCCAATGAATAATCGAACATATCCATAATCATGCGTATATCACTTCATACAACATGATCTTAACATCCAAAACATCATGTCTCAACACAAATCGAAAATCCAAGAGGTTTGATGAAGATTACCTTTGAAGATCCAAGCAGTATGATCCGAAGAAATCGCGATAGATCGATGATCCGAGCTTCACCACCGAATGAAAGTGATGAAATTCCAACACTCAAGTGATAGATGAAGAAAAGTTCTCCCCTCAAGCTCTCTCTCCCGTAAGAAGGTGAAAAAAAAGGATGAAATGAGCTGAATACGCTCAGGAAAACGCAATTATAGGGCTGACTGTCCTGTGTGCCGCGGCTCAGCCGAAGTGTGCCGCGGCACAGGGCCAAAAATATGCGCCAGTGATCGGCAGTGTGCCGCGGCCCTTCCGGCATGTGCCGCGGCACAAGGTACAGATAGTTTGGCCGATAAGTGCCACACGAGTGTGCGCGGCCGGACAGTGTGCGCGGCGGTGGTGTGATGTCTGTAGCCTGCCGGCATGTGCCGCAGCACAAAGTACAGAATGATCGGCCAAAAACTAGAAAATGTGTGTGCCGCGGCGCACACTCCTTGTGCCACGGCCCACACCCCCTTGGGTCCTAAAATGATGAAAAATGACCCGGTAAGGGAATAAAAGCAATAGGAATCGATATTAGGGAACCGATAACACGAAATGGAAGTACGGAAACCCCAAAACGGTGGTTCCAAGTAATGATTACAATGGTTCATCCAACAAGAACACGATTCGAACAATGAAGAGATTTGAAATGACATGAATTCCAACGCCAACATCGACTAATGAATCAATTACAACAATCAAGATAATACTCTTGTCTCGATTCCCGAATAAAGTTGAAACAATGAACAATATCGATACACAACTCGAAGATTTTCCGAACGGTGAACACGGATGAATGATTATTAACAAGTGAGAAAGTACATAGCGACAATTACCGAAAGCAATTACTGAATGATAATGACTGAATTACAACCGGGTATTACATACACCCCCCTTAAAAGAGTTTCGTCCCCGAAACTAAGGGTCAAACAACTCGGGATAACTCTCTCGCATACTATCCTCGATTTCCCAAGTAGCCTCTTTGACTCCGTGTCTAGACCACTGAATTTTAACCAAAGGAATCGCCTTATTCCTCAACTGTTTGATTCGCCGCTCTAAAACTCGTATAGGACGCTCCTCATACGAATGATCATCCGCGATCTCGATTTCATCGAACTGAAGTATGTGACTTGGGTCGGAAACATACTTCCGTAGCTGAGAGACGTGAAACACATTATGAATTCGGCTTAATGCCGGAGGTAAGGCCAAACGATAAGCTAGCTCGCCTACTCGTTCCAAAATCTCAAATGGTCCAATAAATATCGGACTCAACTTCCCCCGTTTTTCGAAACGGAAAATACCCCGACTCGGGGAAACCTTGACCAAAACGTGGTCACCCGTCTCGAACTCTAGTGGTCGACGACGATTGTCTGCATAAGATTTCTGTCGACTCTGAGCGGTCAACAGACGACTCCTGATCAAAGCTACCTTCTCACGGGCGGCTATAAGCATATCGGGCTCGGTGCCGATTGATTCTGATAAGTCGTCCCAACACAAAGGAGATCGACAACGACGACCGTACAAGGCCTCGTAAGGCGCCATCTTAATCGAATCATGCTAACTATTATTATACGTGAACTCGATCAGTGGTAGTTGGGCTTCCCAATCGTCTTTCCAATCGAGGACGCATGCCCTCAACATGTCCTCCAATGTCTGAATAGTCCTCTCTGATTGTCCGTCGGACTGAGGATGAAAGGCGGTATTGAGATTAAGCTGAGTTCCCATAGAACGATGAACTGATTTCCAAAAATGAGACACGAATCGCCCGTCATGATCAGAAACGATACTCTTAGGAGTACCGTGCAGTCTCACTATCTCTTTGATGAACAGCTGGGCAAGTCTCTCGGGACCCCACGTATCTTTAATATCAAGGAAATGAGCTGATTTAGTTAAGCGGTCCACAATCACCTAGATCATATTCATACCACGATGACTCGTCGGCGAACTCGTGATGAAATCCATAGAAATGTCTTCCCACTTCCACTCTGGAATAGGGAGAGGTTTCAGCATACCCGCCAGTCACTGATGTTCGATCTTGACTTGCTGACAGGTTAAGCATCTCGAAACAAATTCCGCGACTTCTCGCTTCATATTACTCCACCAGTAATTTTGTTTCAAGTCCTTGTACATCTTGCTAGACCCCGGATGAACAGAATAAGGGGTAGCATGAGCTTCTCTCAAAATCGAGTTTTTCAACTCGTCAATCGCCGGTACGCACAACCGACTCTTAAATTTCAAAAGTCCATCCTCGTGGACCACTAATCCAGGGGCTTTCCCCTGAGCCACATCCTCACGGATGCGCAACAATGCTGGGTCTGAACCCTGATTCTCTCTGATTGCATCCTCAAGCGGCGATGAAATTTATAACATGCAAAGTTGCCCTTGCACTCGCTGAAGCCAGACCTCGATCTCGGGTCTAAGGAATTCCTGTTGAAGTTCCTTCTGAACTGTTAAATAGGCAAGCATCTGTTCCTGAACGGACTTACGACTCAAGGCGTCAGCGACAACGTTCGCCTTGCCCGGGTGATAAAGGATCTCGATATCATAATCTTTGATTAATTCCAACCACCGTCTCTGTCGCATATTTAACTCCTTCTGAGTAAATATATACTTTAAACTCTTGTGATCGGTGAAAATCTGATAGGTGACGCCATAAAGGTAATGACGCCAGATTTTCAAAGCGAACACCACGACTGCTAGCTCCAGGTCGTGGGTCAAATAATTAACCTCGTAAGGTCTCAATTGCCGTGAAGCATAGGCAATAACCTTCCCATTCTGCATGATCACACATCCGAGACCCTGTCCGGACGCATCACTAAAAACCACAAATCCTTCCGTCCCTTGCGGCAAGGAAAGTACAGGTGCTGAGATTAACCGGCTCTTGAGTTCCTCAAAACTCCACTGACACGCGTCGGACCACGTGTATTTCTTATCCTTTCGCAAAAAGTTCGTCAAGGGTTGAGCGATTTTAGAAAATCCTTCCACAAACTGCCGATAATAACTGGCTAATCCGAGAAAGCTTCGGATTTCCTTAACATTCTTCGGAGGTAACCAATCCTGGATAGCCTCCGTCTTCTGAGGATCAACACGCACTCCATCTGATGAAATTACATGCCCGAGAAAAGTCATTTCGGACATCCAGAACTCGCATTTGGAAAACTTTCCATAAAGTTGCTCTCGTCTCAACACGTCGAGAACCTTATGAAGGTGAACCCCGTGTTCCTCTCGGTTACGAGAATAAATCACAATGTCATCGATGAATACAACAACAAACTGATCCAAAAAGTCGATGAAAACCCGATTCATTAACTCCATGAATACCGCAGGTGCATTAGTCAATCCAAACGGCATAACCACAAACTCATAATGACCATAGTGTGTTCGAAATGCCGTCCTCGCGATATCCGACTCTCGAAACCGCAACTGATGATATCCAGATCTCAAGTCGATCTTGGAAAATACTGAAGCTCCCTGAAATTGATCCAAAAGATCATCAATACGGGGTAAGGGGTACTTATTCTTGATTGTCACCCTGTTCAACTCCCGATAATCAATACACAAGTGAAAAGAACCATCCTTCTTCTTGACAAACAACATCGGTGCTCCCCACGGGGACGCACTCGGACGGATATAACCTTTCTCGAACAACTCCTCAAGTTGATTCTTTAATTCCTGCATTTCGGTCGGGGCCATCCGGTACGGTGCCTTTGATATCGTGGACGTACCGGGCTCCAACTCAATCGTGAATTCCACATCTCTCTGTGGAGGCAAACCAGGTAACTCGTCTGGATCGGCATATTCCCTCACTACCGGAATATCCGTCAACATTACTGATGATTTCTCGATTTTGGTCAAATAGCACCAATAACCAACACACCCCTGACTGAGTAATCTCACTGCTTTCATCAAATTAATAACTCTTCCAGAACAGTTGGGATTACCTCCCTGGAACACACATTCGACCCCATCGTCTGAAATGATAGTGACCATACGCTTACAGACACTAATGATGGAATCATGACGATCCATCCAATCAATACCCAAGATGACATCATCTCTCGGTAAGTCTACTACGATTAGGTCCGCTGGCCATACACGACCATGAAGCTGAATCGGACAATTCTAAATCTCACGATTACCGATAATTCGTCTACCATCCGGTAGACCAATGACATAAGGCTCACAACTAGTAGCACTACCCAGACGTAGTCTACTCAAACATGACTCGGAAATGAATGAATGCGATGCACCAGTATAAAAAAGGGTACACACAGGTTGAGATAGAATATCGAGTGTACCTGAGATCATTCGGGCCTCTGGATCATCGGTGTACTTCATCTCATAAATCCGGGGCTTGCTAGTCCGGGCACCGGACGCTCCTGTCTGCTGGCTATAGGTTCCACCTTTAGTCGCTCCTGTCGTTTTAAACGACGCTGATTGAGTGGCCTGATTCTGAACGGGTGACTGCTTAGGGGCCTGAGATGACGTCTAAGTAGGTTTGGAGTCCCTACGGCAAAAACGGGCCTTATGCCCAACAATTCCACAGTTATGACACGTGACAGACTGTCTCGGACACTTGGTGCTGACATGACCAAGATCCCCACAGTTATAACAGATGATGGCCGAACTGGCCGCTCGTGAATGAGATTACACGGGTTTAGACGTCACAGGAGGTCGCTCAGAAAAAGTAGAGCCCGCATGAGGTTTCTTGAAAGTGGCTTGACTGCCGTCAGACTGATTACGGTTCTTGGTCTTTTTGCTAGCGGATGAAGGTTGCTGCTTAGCAATCTCCATAGCTGTAAGCTCATAGGTAAGAGCTTTCTCAATGAATTCGGCCAACGTGGTGCAATGATGATTAAGCAACTGTAGTCTCATACGGGGTTTCAGCCTCTTGCTGAAATACTTGATTTTGCCCGCCTCTGAATGAATGATGGATGAGGCGAAAGGAAGAAGTTCCTGAAATTTCTCGGCGACGGTGAGAACATCATCGTCCGCCTAAGGGTCGGGAGTGAGTAATTCCGACAGCTTGGCCTCTCTGAGTGGGGCCGGATAATACCTCTCCATCATGAGAGTCTTGAACTGATCCCAAGTACATGATCCTTCGGTGGGCTTCAACGACAACCACCAAGAATGAGCGCTCTTACCCAGATAGTAAGCCGCAACTGAACTTTGTGTCCTTCGGGACAATCTACCATCGCAAATAACTTCTCGAAGTGTTCGAGCCAATGAACAATATCCGCCGGCTCATATGAGCCTTCAAAAGTAGGTGGCCTTTGGCGAGAAATGTCGCCGATGATACTGCTCACATTCCTCTCTTGCCTCTGAGGTGGCGGCGGAGGAGCCTGTTGATTTTGATTAACTGAGTTGTGCATCGTCTCCATAAGTTGTGCCATCTGCATCATTTGGGCCATCATGCCCTGCATAAAAGCGAGCGGGTCAACCCGAACACCTTCTGACTGAGCGGTGTCCCGGGTACGACTTCCCGATAGAGAATGATCACGTCCAGGTGAATGAGTGGCAGCGTTGCTGCTCGATGAATTAGCATTATCCCTTGCGTTCGCACATGTATTCACATGAGCTATCGGGATTCGGCCCGCACCACGGCCTCGCCCTCTTCGTCCTCTTCTTGCTCTCTCCATACTGAAGTAGGAAAGTCACATGATGATTATATTTTCCGTATGAATATCACGTTATGATTATGACATGAGATGATGAAAATGAGGAGACACGCTCTAACACAGTGATTACATGAATGACTAACTGAGGTGACATGATTATCTGATGAAATTATTGAAATGATTATCTTGAACAAGTTAACAAGATTAATGATATGATCTTCCAGATCAACAACCGAGTAATGAAATGAATTGAGTGATTAATGAGTTATCCTGACTGTCCTGGTCAAAATGACAATGATGATTGAGGATTGTTAACTGATGAATTATGAATGAATGATTATTGCCATAAATTATACCATGGCGTTAGAAATCTTACAGTTCTTCGTCTGATTGGCTCGGCATTTGCACAGGTCACACGTGACGCGAAGGTCCAATGATACTAGTCCGATGACGATGATTTCAAATGAGACATGACTCGGAAGGTAATATTCAAACCACGCTCCGATACCAACTCGGTAACACCCCAAACTAGGCGGATATTACAGTGCCGTGGACCCCCGACTGGGACCCAGCAGGCGAATGAAAACTGATGAATTATGTAATATAATTGTAGTACCGAACCACATTATATTACCAAAAACTCTGATGAGGAGCTTATGTACAATACACCAGGACAATACAAAATACTAGTATATTTTATATGAAGATAAAATACACCACTCTGAATAAATAAACATCTCAAACGGAATTTGCAGCGGAAAATACAAATGACGGAAATATGATCAAATAGTGAAATAACCGGAAAGACTGGGGCCCCCTACTAGTATCACTGGGACTCCTCGCCATCAGCATGCTCTTCCCGTGCCTTTGCCTTGCCGTGACCTGAAAACAAAATCCCCCAACGGGGTCAGTTACACAGAACAACAATCCTCGAGGGTTGAAGATACACAATCATGATTTAACTGAAGTTATGGAGTATCCTTAGTTATGAATTACACTGAAGAGGAGTATCATAGTACGCCCGTAGTGTTCCGTGCAAGTGTACAAGACGGATGACCGGACACACCCGTCCTTATACCTAATTAGTCTCACGGAGTTAATCTTTACCGTGTGCACTACCCAATGTACCACTCCCAATACATGGCCATCACGTGCCCGACTAAAAATTCCACACATCCGCACCCGGCCACGCAATATGAACTCAGAAGGTCATATGAACGAGAATTACCACAATGAATATCAATGAATAATAATAATCTGACAAAGTCAAGAATGACTCACCGAGATGAAAGTAATAATGAAGTGATTGATAGTTTCAATGAAATGATTGGAACCGCCGTTCCTCATTAATGAAGTGATTCTTCAACATTTACATGTCTCAATATGATTAATACAATGATGAATGAGTTATGATTATGAATGATCAACAACAAAAGGAATGAAATCCTTTTAACCGAGTAAGAATTAACTTACACAACACTGGTGAAAATTATCCTTCCACGAACAACGTCCTAATTGAGATATCGGTCGCTCGAACAACCTTGAATAAATACAATTACCAACAATCCGTTCAATATATGAATCAAACAGGAATATAACGAACTCAAAACGTCGATACGACTAAACTAAGTTCATTGGGGCATTATATCGAACACTTTGTGGCCAACTTCGATTGTTTATAACCAAACCTCAAAAATACCAACATCCAATCCCCAAGAAGTGTTTCAAACCAACAAAACATCTTCAATACGATCAATAATCCAATATGAATATACAAATTCGTGATTACAACAACGATTAATCGAAAACCCCCAAATCCAACTCAATATTCAAAGTGTTCTTGAATAATCATTCAATAATCCAATGAATAATCGAACATATCTATAATCATGCGTATATCACTTCATACAGCATGATCTTAACATCCAAAACATCATATCTCAACACAAATCGAAAATCCAAGAGGTTTGATGAAGATTACCTTTGAAGATCCAAGCAGTATGATCCGAAGAAATCGCGATAGATCGATGATCCGAGCTTCACCACCGAATGAAAGTGATGAAATTCCAACACTCAAGTGATAGATGAAGAAAAGTTCTCCCCTCAAGCTCTCTCTCCCGTAATAAGGTGAAAAAAAGGATGAAATGAGCTGAATACGCTCAAGAAAACGCAATTATAGGGCTGACTGTCCTGTGTGCCGCGGCTTAGCCGAAGTGTGCCGCGGCACAGGGCCAAAAATATGCGCCCAGTGATCGGCAGTGTGCCGCGGCCCTTCCGGCATGTGCCGCGGCACAAGGTACAGATAGTTTGGCCGATAAGTGCCACACGAGTGTGCCGCGGCCCGGACAGGTGTGCCGCGGCAGTGAATCGGCAGTGTGCCGTGGCCTTGCCGGCATGTGCCGCAGCACAAAGTACAGAATGATCGGCCAAAAACTAGAAAATGTGTGTGCCGCGGCGCACACTCCTTGTGCCACGGCCGACACCCCCTTGGGTCCTAAAATGATGAAAAATGACCCGGTAAGGGAATAAAAGCAATATGAATCGATATTAGGGAACCAATAACACGAAATGGAAGTACGGAAACCCCAAAACGGTGGTTCCAAGTAATTATTACAATGGTTCATCCAACAAGAACACGATTCGAACAATGAAGAGATTTGAAATGACATGAATTCCAACGCCAACATCGACTAATGAATCAATTACAACAATCAAGATAATACTCTTGTCTCGATTCCCGAATAAGGTTGAAACAATGAACAATATCGATACACAACTCGAAGATTTCCCGAACGGTGAACATGGATGAATGATTATTAAGAAGTGAGAAAGTACATAGCGATAATTACCAAAAGCAATTACTGAATGATAATGACTGAATTATAACCGGGTATTACATATACCGGGTGTTGAACGAGGATAAGGTGGATTTCACGGCGATTGTTTTAAATTGGATGAAGACGAAAGGAGACTCTTTCCACTCCAAACACTATTTTTCAAGAACGCGGAAATCTGGGCTTCCATTCGGATCTATTTTGACAATGATTTTCCATCGTTTCAATGTTGACTTGTCGGGCGAGGCATCGATTCCAGTGTCTTGGGGACACAAGATTAGCGACCTCACCCTCAAAGCGATGCATTATGTTGAAACCATTAATAGAGGTTGGGTGTTATTCCCGTATCTCCAAGAAGACGACCAAGTTCCAAAAGGAACGTGAACACCGACTCCGTCCGAACGTGTTCTTCATCGTGGACCACATACGCTTCGGGAACTATAAACCGGAATGTTTGTTCGTCATCCGAAAACCAAAGGCAAGCTGCCGATGAAAGATTCTGTCACCGAAGAAGAAGAGAGTGATCTCATTGCTCGGATACGGAGCATCGATACCTTACAGATGGAAATACGTGAGGATGTTCGGTCTCTACGTTCGGAAGTCCAAGAAGTTCGCGGGCTGATTTCAGATTTCATTCGATTCACTCAACCGTCATTCCCGTTCCCATCCTCTTCATCCGACCAAGCTTCTTAGATTCTAGGAGTTTGATACTCGTTGTAACAACTTTTATTTCAAATGTTTTTAATGTCCCGTGCTTTGAATATCTATGTGTAATGCGTGAACTATCTTTCAATGAAATATGCATTTCTCTTTGTTTGGTTTTTATGTAGTTTGGCATTTGTTGATTATCTGTTTTCATTTTGGTTCATGGCATTTGGTTGGTATTATGATTTATACGCAACGACACAGGGGGAGTCCTTTTTGTTTATGTCAAAAAGGGGGAGAAATACTCCAAAAACCGGAACGTAATAACATATCGAACAAGTTACCTTGATTCGAAATTTTTTAAAACGTTTTTGCAGGTATAAATTAAATGTTTTGACATCATCAAAAAGGGGGAGATTGTTGACTCAAAGTATTTTGATGATGATCGTATTCAAAACATTTAACAAAATGTATCTCATCGAGATGCTACATTGAAGGAAAATTATGTTCATAGCACACACTACAATCTCAAAGGTAGCGCACGCTATCGAGGGTTCAAGTCACCTGCAGTCAGGGAAGTTATCTGCAGCCTAGTGGAGTCACCTGATGGATAGTGCACGCAAAGGTCATAATATCAGCGCACGCTAAGCTGTTAGTCTTAGCGCACGCTATCATATTTACTTAACGCACGCTATCACACTTAAGGCAGAGAGACAGTAAGGTCTGGACAGAAAAAGGAAAAGGATTTGCGCACGCTACGGACGTTAATTTACGTACGTTAATATGAGGTCTTAGCGCACGTTACATTTCATGTCTTGCACACGCTACCAGAAATCATGTTTAGTAGTCCAGTAGCCACTGAACTCAAAATAAGGAAGCACTTACGTACGCTATACATGCTAACGTACGTTACTGGGGAAAGTATATAGCGCACGCTATTCAGCAATAATTATAGCACGCTAAATCATTCAAATTTCTACAGTTGGACAATTTACCCATTGGAACGCAGGAGTCAAAAGTAGATCCGAGAAATCTGGAAAGTTAATATTAAAATATACTAGCGCACGCTATGTACAATTGGTAGCACACGCTAAGTATAAATATATCCGTTGGGAAAGAGTCATTGGGGAGACAAACCGACATAATCTAAAGTCAAGATTGAAGACCTGTTGACCAACCGTTAGTGCACGCTACGAAGGTATGACTAGCGCACACTAGCCATATAATTTTACCGTTGGAACATTTTTGTGACCGTTCAGATCGGCGAAGTCGGAGATCGATTGCGCATGCTATGGAGGTATTATTAGCACACTCTAATAATACAAATATCAGAATTAGAAGAAGGACTGGCACCTAAAAATACCCATATCATTTGGGTATCTCACACACAACTTCAAGCATTCAAGCATACAAGCAACCAAAGCATTCTTGAGGTCAAATCTCTATCTATTACTACATTCTAAGTTGTGAGAAGAAAGATACAAAGAGTGATACATCTTGTAATATTTATTATACCTTGTATTCTTTCGTTTGGTTGTGAGTGTTGCATCACTCATACGAGAGCTTTAGAGAAACGAGTTTAGAGTCACTAATCCGGTGTTATTAGGATCTTTGATCCGGCATTATTAGGATTACACTCCAATATTCGTAAAGTGAGGATTATCTAGTTCTGATAGAACAATAGATAAACAAAGTTTATTTTGAGAGTGGTTGTGCTTGGACCAATAGAAGACAAGCGGTTGTAATGGTTGTTGTACTCGGACCGATCGAAGACGAGTCAAGTGTGTGGTTGTTCTTGAGCCAATAGAAAAAGAAGTTTGTGAGAGGAAGTAGGCAAGTTGCTGAACCTCTATAAATCTTTGAGTCTTTTACTTTCCGCACTATTTTCTTTTATTCGCGAGAAAGTTCGATATTCCGCATTACCACTATTCAACCCCCCTTCTAGTGGTGAATTTATCTCTTCAACGCATTTTTGAAATAGACAACTTGTAGGCTTGCTTAAGAAGTATAATGTAACGCATAAGGTCGCAACGGCTTACCATACACAAACTTCCGGGCAAGTCGAAGTGAGCAATAGACAAAAAAAGGCAATACTAGAAAAGACGGTGAAACCGACAATGAAGGACTGGGCATTGAAGTTGAACAACGCTTTATGGGCATATCGCACAGCCTACAAAACTCCGATTGGAATGAGCCCATATCGCCTCGTATTTGGGAAAGCATGCCACCAACCCGTTGAGTTGGAACACAAGGCGTATTGGGCAATCAAAGCGCTAAATTTAGATCAAGAAAAGGTGGGCGAGGAACGACTTTTACATTTAAATGAGCTAGATGAGATATGATATGAGGTGTACGAAAATGCTAAGCTCTACAAAGAACGGACGAAATGGTATCACGACAAGCATATCATTCGCAAATCTCTCGAACCTGGGATGGACGTTTTGTTACATAACTCTCGTGTTAAGCTCCTGCTGGGAAAATTGGTGTCGCGATGGGGCGGACCGTTCAAAGTCGTTCAAGTATGGCCACACAGAGAGGTAGAACTCCTTGATCCACGGAAGAATGAGCATTTTAAGGTAAACGGGCATAGAGTGAAGCCGTATTTCGGATGAAGCGAAGAAATCAATGCGTTTGAGTGCATAGAAGTGCACAATGTCGAAGATTGAGCAAGACGGGAAGAAGTCGAGCTAATGGCTATAAAAAAGCGCTACTTGAGAGGCAACCCAGCGGTTTAGTTAGATTTTCATCTTTTGTTTTTCGAATGTATTTTCCTTATTTGTTTTTGCTTGATTCGAAACTGACCGGTTTGACTTTAGGTGTTAAAAATGCAGAGAAATGATGACGATATCAAAAATTCATTTTTTGGAGGAGCAGGACACACGGCCGAGTTGGCTAGACAGTGAGAACTTGCATTTCTGGGCAGATACAACACGACCGTGTCACCGGACACGGTCGGGTCTTTAGACAGTGAATTTCGCATTTCTGGAGGAGTTCGACACGGCCGTGTCATATGACATGGCCGAGTGGCATGTCAGCGAGTTTTCAATTTCTGGAGGGGTACGACAAGGGCCGTGTCAAATGACACGGCCGGGTTGGTAAGACAGAATGTTTTTGTATTTTCTGAACAGGTACGACACGGTCGTGTCATGGGAAACGGGCCATGTTAGTCGGGGGTATATAAGGGGTACACGTCCGAGTCCCCAATTTTCATCTTCCCCAGCAATTTTTTTTCTCCCCTCCCGAACCCTAGCACCAATCTTCCCAATTTTTCTCTTCATTTTCAAAGGTATTTTGCGCCAAAATCAAGGGAAGATAGTAGAATCATTTACGAAACCATCATTATTCAACTAATTTCTCACTCAAAGCAGTCAAATCGGGCGACTTGTGGGGCTCGTTTTTAATTTTTCTCTCTTCAAATTCTCCGAATCCAAGGTATGTTTTTCATGTTTTTAATGATTCTTCTTGATTATGAACATGCTATGATGTTAAATTCACAAGCTTTTGATTATCTAGGTTCATGAATTACATTGAAGATGATAAATTGGGGATTTTTTATTGTTCTTAACGCTTGATGATTAAATTACTCAATTCGAAATTCTTGTGGTTAATGGATGTTTTCCATGATGAAGATAATGATTTTTGGAGGATTTAAACGATAAATTTTACTTGGGAGTTGTTTTGATTAATAATGGTTATATTGGGGTTATTCCATTGTTTGTTAAAACACTACACCATATATGGCCTTTAACAACATTTTTTTTGATGTTACAAGCAAAAGTGTAGCCTCTTATGCCTTAAAATTGGTCAAAATTGATTTAAGGCTACATATTTTTCTAACGTTATTATTGATATAAATTAGTGTTACCATAGACTAAATTGAATATCTACCCTAACACAAAATTTGGTATAGCCATTGCTATTTAAAAAAAGTGTAACAAACACTAAAGGAAATAGGCGGACTTGCTAAAATATTTGAGGCGGTCCAAATAAATTATTCTCAAAACGACCCTATTTTTCTAAGGTATTTTATGAATATATTTTTTTTAAAGAAAATTTGTAGAAATTTCAAGTCGTTACGAAATATATATTTTTTAAAATATGTTGCGGAATTTAAAAAGATTTCAAATGTCCAATACAACCGTAAAATCCAGCAGCGGAAAAATAATTGTAAAAAACAAGGTTAAATTAGAATGCTTATGAATCGTCCTAATCGTGATTTTGATTCTCGTATCCTACAATTGGGCCGATATTTCATAGCCCGTTTAAATCCGAGCCTTTTTAGCCCGGACCAAGTCAAATATAATTTGTAAATACTAAAACTACCCCTCCATCTAATGAAACCCAAAATCCGCTCCCTCTCCCATTTCCCATTTCCCACTTTCTCTACACGAGCGCACTCTCTCTCTCTCTGGAGACTTGAGTTCGTCTTCTCCATCGGCGATCTCACTTCATCTTCTCCGGCAGCAACCTCTGATCTTCTCTGACACCGACCTACCACTTATTAACTGCAACTCTGGCCTTCATCTTCGACTACCTCACCCGAATTGACGGCCTTATAGCTTGAAATCTAACAAATCTGAGCCAAATCTGACATTTGCTTCTTTTCTCCGTCAAAAGACCCCCATACATAACCAGGTCTGGCGATCCTTCCCTATTACTTGCTCCCAGATCTGCCCAGACTTACTGATACTGGAACAGCGTGAGTCGAATCAAACTGACGACATTTCAAAAGGCCTGGTCTTGCTTGCTATGTCGAAGCTCTTATCTGAAAGGTTTCATCTACTAATCCAACTTTATGGTATTTGAGGTTGAGATACTTGAAATTATCCATTTTGAAGTGTTTTTCTTCTTGTATAGAGGAAATTTAGTTGATGCAATGGATAAACTTTTTACATTTCAGGAAGTAAACATTCAATCTATGCACGAGGGTGGTATGCTCTACTACAATTTAAACTGCTGAACTACTTTGTTAATTGTTTATTATAAATTCCCTTTGTGACGTTTTATTTATATTGTTTCGTGTTTAGTTTGTATTGCTGCGAGTGAATCTCTTACAGGACTCTGTTTGGAAATTGGAGAGGTAATTTCCTAAATAGCACTCACTGAATGTTATGCATCTTGAGTTTTCAAACTATTTTTTTTGGTTATTTATATATTTAAGTCTAAGATTATCATGAGATTGTTCGTTAAATATAGGATGCTGCTGTCTCTAGATATTAATAACATGAAGGACTTGGAAAGTATTTGATTTCGAATCAGAAAATGCTTTTTGAAATTTACTGATTCGCTATTAGTCCATTTTTATCAATAGAGTCGGGTTTTCTTCTTATACATCGTTGCTACTTGGCTATCATAATTTTGTATTAATGCGAGAGTATGGAAATTCAGAGTTTTGTTCAGGAACCACACCCTTTACATGTTGTTCGTATAATGATGAGAAAACTCGATTTACCAAGGAATGATGGCATCATATGGAAATTAATTTCTATGTTCGTTATGTGACTTGGTATTATTTTTCCGCAATATGTTTTTTATTTTGGTAGTGTGTTATCTACCATCTGTGGGAAATATGCTTGATCTGAGATGAGATCCTCACTTCCCAACATCATAGCAGGATCAAAGTACAGAGAGGTATCATCACTGGCATCAAAGAATGCAAGGTATTCCTCAAGCATATCAACGGCAGTGGTATCATTTTCAGTTGGACTTGAGAACACATTAGCTTTAACAAGTCCTCCATCGTCATCTTGAAGGTTATCAAAAGAATCCAAAAATGGCTCATCCAGTAGGAAATCCACAACTTCAGAATTCCCAGGCAAACTATGTATATTTTTTCCATCATACTGTTTCAGTTCACAATAGTGATAGCCTGCACGCGCCAAGAGATTTTGGTTACTGTCAAAAGATTCCTTGGTTTCCTCAACATTGCTAACATTGGCATATTGTGGAATAGAAGCAGCATTCAACGGTATATCTGACCCAAGAATCTGGCATAAAGATGCATATTACCATAAAATGTGCATGAGTTGAATGATACTTCAAAAGAAAGAGTTCTCATATCAAATTATTATCTGCATAACCATTCATTCATATGCTGAGGCGTGAAGAATATCCAACATGCAGATATTTTTACCTCAATAATATTTCTTCTTAATACTCGAACATCAGCAAAAAGGATATGAGGATAGAAAGTTCGGTAAAGGGTGATAGTGCGATTTTGTGATTGGTTTTTTTACATTGTTTTTACGTGTTTTGTTCAAGATTTTACTTTTTTTAATACACGAGCATGAGGTGCGCCATGATCTAAGAATTTGATAGATTAGATCTTCTTATTTTTGTGCTTCATTCTCTTGTTAATATACTTCAATTTAAGTTCAACCAAGTGAAGATTTCTTTATTTCCATTTGTAGACCCTAATAATTATGTATCCTCCTGAAGATATTATAATTTTCAAATGAAATGTTCAAATGGCTTAATTTACGTAGTTTTATATGCCTGAATTTTGCTGGTTTATGATGAGTATTGTTGAAACCTATGTCACTCGAAATCCTCATTTCACTTAGCGTACCCGTGTCGGATCTTCAACACTCCGAAACTCTAACTTCATTGAAAATTTTCTCAAAATAGCCGTAGGACTATTGCTATTGTATTACCATGTAGCCTTAGCTGGTGTAACTGGAGATGGTCACAATTATTACGGCATTTGAGATTTAGCGCGATTTACAAAGGAAAAGCACCTATGATTTCTCAAAAATTACAAATACATTACAGCATATATATCTATTTTACAAGTTGCACTTAGTGAGTGGGGCTAATTTGTAAAACAAATACAATTATTGAAGGGTTCTTGTCATTTTAAAACATAACTGGATTTTATATTTGTAATTAAGCTGAACTTAAGGGCCAGTTCTGGTAGTTATCCCTAAGTATGTGTTATGTGATGAAACTAGAAATATCATGCACCCTTCTTGCATCATTCATGCTGTTAGTATTGCACTTTACAATTAAATATTTGTTGTCCTTTAAGATATCCACATACATTACTGTAAACTTGCTTTTTTCGTTTCAAACGTGAAACGCCCAGTTAGATTATATTCTGAATACTTGCATCTCAAAGGATTCGTATTTTGATGGGTGAAAACTAATATTTCACCTGCTTTGATTTTTAGACAAACTATTGACATAATATTAATTTATGCTGTATCACTAATTATTTTTGGGAATTAAACTTCTCTTTTGTGCAATGTATCACCTGTGTTTTGTATCAGAATAACTGATGTGCTCTGTAGTTTTTTTGCTAATTGTTGTACTTTCTAGTTAACTGTTGATTCGTTTGGTGATTGGTAATAATGGGACACAAACTGGCCAGCATAGCAGTGGAGGCTGTGAACTTCCTTCAACTGAGGGAACACAGTGTAATAGTTTTCTGAAGGGAAATTTCCTGAAATTATATTGTAGTTTTTCGAGTTTAAAATTATTGTTTTAAAGGCTGTCTTACATATTTGTTGATGCTCAGTTCCAAAAACCATTCTTTCATCTCTATTTTAGCGATCTCATGGAGTCAGCTGACCCCCAGTGCAGAGACCCTGTGAAGTTATATGAGGCAACCTTGTCGTTACGTGATTTACCTGATGGAGGTAAAAGAACGTTGCTATGTTGGTTTTCGTTTTTGTTTTTGTTCTATTTTGGGAGCACAATTGAAATCTTGTATACTGAGGAAATTGCGCCAAACAGATGCAGGGTTAGCTGATTCTCTAAGCTGTGATGCTGTTCTGCAGCTTTTTGAAATCCTTAAGAAAATTGATGAGAGCAAAGACACGGAAGAGCTCGATATCGACTTCCAGGTATCACTAGTAGAAAAATGACTTTAGGTAACACCCTGCAGGTAGCACTTTTGATAATTGAAAATTGGAGAGTGCATAGGTAACACTTAGGTAACACTTTTTTATTAGGTAACATTCAAGGTAATATTTTTAAAATGGGTAACACTTTCAGGTAGCACATTTTTGTGTTACTTAGTTTAGGTAATACTCACGGTAACACTTTCAAAATAGGTAATACTTTCAGGTAATACTCTTTTGTGTTATTTAGTTTAGGTATCACTCCAAGTAACACTTTCAAAATAGGCAACACTTTAGGTAACACTTTTTGTGTCTTACATAATTTAAGTAACACCTATGTAATACTTAGAGAATATGTATAGTTATTTGAAGTTATATTATCACTTTTTTTTTTTGCGTTATAATAATATTATTTTTAACTACACATTAAAAATATATAATAATAAGGATTTAAATATAACACAATGTCTTACCAAAATATAATACAATGCCTCCCATCTACCTGTTTTTAGCAATTTTAATATTCTTTTTTTTTCCTTTTTTTATGTTCTATTAATTATTTTAAATAAACTCATCGTATTTCTACCAAAAAGCGTGAGATGATCTTCTCCAGAAATAAACCAAAATCGCATTTGCTAAAATACCTCACCTTTTCAAAACAGGGGTTCCATCACTTTCCCGATTGTGACACGTGCATCCAAAAGCTCCAAAACCCTGTCAGGAAGCCCCAAAATCAACCATCCCCCTTTCGTCTTCCACATCACAGCCGAATTAATTCAGCAAATTTTTATGGTACAACAATGGCGTCTCCTATATTCCAGAAGCTACTCAGAAATCCATACCATTCCGCCTTCAAAACCCTAACCTATTTCCGCCAGCCATCCGTAATTCCCGAAATCACCAAAACCCACGATACAGTGACGTCTTTGCATCCACCCAAAACGGGTTGTTCGAAACCCACCCGTCATTCATTTGTTTCGCATTTCTACCCTCGTTTTCCTTTCGGTTTTTTCTCGACCCGATTTCCCTGATCCAGTCAATCCGATTTGAGACCGAAGAGGAAACGATGCCTGATGAGTCTATTATCATACGAGCTGACAGTGTGAAGAAGAAGAGGAAAAAGAAGATGAACAAACACAAGCTGAGGAAGCTTAGAAAGCGTCTTAGGAGGAAAACGTAGTTCCGATTATTTTTGCCATTCCGGTAAGCTACTGTTTTTTTTTCTTCTTTCAACTCCTTTCGAAATAGACTTAGGTATTTTTACCTTTTTTTTTGGTTCATATTTGTCGGATAATCCACCAAGAAAGGGTCTTTTATCCCTTACTAGGTAGAACATCAATAATTTTACAGTTGTTACACTCTGTGGTTGTATACATTGGTCATTGCTGTGAGAGTGGATGGGCCTTTTTTTGGGATAATCTTCAATCTTTTTGTTATGTTATAAGTGGTGTTCTGAGTAGCGCTTATGCTTATCTTTGTGATTTACATTCTTGAGCTAGTATAATTTAGAATGATGTTGTTGGAATATGTCTAGAAACATATGAAACGGACCCCGATTCATTTGATATTGAAACAGATTATTGTTTGAAGTTGAAGGTGCTGCAGGATAATGTATTTAACATAAAATATATATACTCATTAAAATAAATAAATAGGTGTCAGTAGAAGAGAAAAAAAAGACTTACATTTTAATTTTTTGCTTGCTAGATTGTTTGTGAATAAAAAATTGCCAACATAATGAAACATTCGTCAGATGAATCATCAGGTTGGAGTATTGGAGGAAAAAATGAGACTGGCGTAGTATAATTAAAAAAAACAAGTTTATAACAATACAGGTTTGTTGTTCTGATCACCTTCTTGTTTTTCTCAATTCCTTTTGTCTTGTGTGATATTGATGTTATGGAACTAGAATGTTGAGTGACTAGGTTAGATTTTATTAGTTGGATTCAGGTGTTCTTAAGCTTCTGGTCATGTTTTCTTTTCATAGAGTGAGAGGGTAGAATAAATATTATTGATTGATATTGTTCTTTTCATGGAGAGCAAGCTAAGAAACAAATATTTATGTGAAAAAGGGAGACTATTGTTCATATGAGGCTTCATTAGTGTTACAGTCCAGGATACATCTTATAGACATTATATGCTACACAAAGGCCAAAGCATAAGCTCCTTATGATCTAAATAAAAAAGGATCATTCGTTAGCCCTGTACTTTTCTGGTGTTTGTTATGGTGAGTGCGAGTAGGCAAGTGAGCTATTTGATGCATTCATACATTTGAACTGTTGTTCCCTATGTTTCTTTTAACATGATACATTTTAACTTACTTTTCAGGCAATATGTGAAACTCACAAGTTAAAGGTTGAAAGCCGATCTTCCTTATTGGATGGAAAGGCCATGTGGTGTTTGCTTGAATACTACTTCCACAAACAAAATAATTGTTCATGCTCTTTCAAGGTAATTGCTTACATTTATCATCCACAGGTTTTCATTCTGTAGTAAGTTTGGATTCAAACTTATTCCGCTATGGTTCACAGTATCCAAATGGAGCAAGAGGAAAAGTTTCAATCATGTCAGTAATAAATTATACTGATGTTGTGCACAACTTCATACTATCTCAAAAAGTAACATCTTCATTGGGAAATTTTCCGGAGGTAATGATGACTTTTATTTTCAGCATTTAATATTAGATCTGGGAATAACAATAGCACAAAATCTTAGTTCTTTGTTGTACCAGGTCAGTACGAGTTTAGGTTGAGCATTTTGGGGGCAAGAATGATAAACACTGAAACTTTTTTTTGTTTGAAATCTACTTATATGAGCGGATTCCAATATCAGATATCTTTCATGTCCGTTTTTGGTTTTTGTATGTTGTCATATATTTCCCCAGTAATGTAGGTATTCCTGATCTAACATTTTAGTTTTTTTTTCTTGAGTATACTTTGTTACCATTTTGAAATACCCCATCAATTTTGATTTCAGGATCGCTCACAGTTGCTTGCTTTCTATTTGTGATTCAATCTCGGCTGCTCTTTCTTCGCTGCACTGTGCAAGGTAAGGACTGAAATGATCCTTATTCAAATTTTCCTTTACTCAATCGGGGTTCTACAATGTCCATTTTCCTAGCTCGGTGTGGTTGCTGACTAAATGTTCTGTAACATTGTAGGACATTGTAGGATGGCTCCAGAGGTTATGGAGCAAGTGCATGGTTACGACTTTAAGTTTGTACATGCACACTTTCTATTTTTTTTGGGTACCAGACTAGATAGGTCACGAAGTTTATTAAATTTCTCCATTTTTCTCAGAGCGTATATTTGGTCATTTGGGATATAACTGCATTGGAGCTTACTCATGGCTATGCTCCTTTCTCAAAGTATCCGCCAATGAAGGTGCACTGATAATCCTAAGTTGTATTACTTTGATCTAAAATGGACCCTTATTATTAAGCTCCAATTATTTTTATATTGGTAGGTGTTGCTTATGACTCTGCAAAATGCACCCCCAGGACTTGACTATGAGCGACATAACAAGTTCTCAAAGGTATGCCATTAATAAGCTGAACTATATTAGTTTTACGATCATTTTATTAATCATAGATTTGTTTTTCTTTCTTAGTCGTTTAAGCAGATGATTGCTAGCTGCTTGGTTAAGGATCCTTCAAAACGACCTACTGCCAAAAAACTACTCAAATGTTATTTCTTTAAGCAAGCCAGATCGAATGGTTATATAGCAAGAAAGTTGTTGGATGGGCTGCATGCTCTTGTGAACGCATATGCATAGAGGCCTACCCCGTTCAAGAAAGCATGTGGAAGTTCAAGACAACAACAATAATGTCATCATTAATATCAACAACGAATTGAAGATATATGGGAGCTATTTTTTATACAAGTTACAAATTAGACAACAATTAGGTTATTATTTTTTTAGTTATTGGATATGTGTTTGACATACTATGATCTATGTGTTATTGTTATTGGATTATTTATTTGAGTTTTATCAATATATGTTCTCGTTATTTATATATATGAAAAATGGTTTCTTCTAGTTTTCATATTATTGATAAATATTAATCAGAATAATAATAATAATAATAGCAAGTGTTACTTAATAATGAATAAGGTGTTACCTAAGCTAGCACCCATATAATCGAAAATGTTCCTTAAGGTATTTAAAGTGTTACTTAAAAAAATGGATACATTTAAAAGTGTTACAAAGGTGTTACAATAGTGTTCCTTAAACAATCTGAAAGCGTTACCAAGGTGTTATCTAAGAAATTTCTAAAGTGTTACTAAGGTGTTCCTTAAGATGACTTTGGGGAACACGTTATAAAGTGTTACCAGAATTGATCAAAAGTGTTACTTAAGAGCATAGGGAACACGGGCAGAGGTAACACCCAAAATGTGTTACATATGGTCTATAGGAACACTTTAGGCTCTTTAGGGAACACTTTATGGGTGTTACCTAAAAGCATTTTTCTACTAGTGTATGTTGTGTTGGTGCATTGTGCACATCCTGAATGTTATTAGAATTCCTAAATTTTTCAAGTACACGTCTTATTAATAGGTCTACATTCCCATAACAGAGTCTGGCTGTTTGCATCCTCTCGCGTGCACTCCCGCATACGCGTTTTTACAACTGGTCATTGGACTCAATTCGGAACCTTGTTAAGCTTTTGTCCAATCCCCTAACCTACTTCAATGCTGCGGTAATCTTCACTAAATTAGTTATTTGCCACATATTGGTATTTATAAGCGGTATGTCCAGTGATTTTATCTAAATATTTAGGGTCCGATGTCATTAACGTGTATATCTTATGCTTGCCACTTTTGTATGCATGCTTTCCTTCCACTTGGTGCTCTGTAAGATGTGAAGCAGTTTTATTTCAGGATTCGTGATTCATATCTATTAAATCTTAAAGAATGGGTAGCTAAGTTTTTGGCAGTTGCTTGTTATAGAGTTCTTCCTGACGATAAGGTTATTTGCTGGTCCATCATTCTTTTTCTGTTTCCCCCACATGAGCTATCCATACGAATACCATGCATTTGTTATAATTTAAAATTATTAGCAGGTCAAGGTAGCTCTTACCATTTCGGACTACTTCTTTTCAAAGGATTCAATGAGTCATCAACATATAATGTTGATATGCTATGCGCTACAGTATCTCACTTACAAAAATACTGATGTGCAATGTATCACTTGTGTTTTTGGGAATTAAACTTCTCTTTTGTGCAATGTCTCACCTGTGTTTTGTATCAGAATAACTGATGTGCTCTGTAGTTTTTTTGCTAATTGTTGTACTTTCTAGTTGACTGTTGATTCGTTTGGTGATTAGTAATAATGGGACACAAACTGGCCAGCATAGCAGTGGAGGTTGTGAACTTCCTTCAACTGAGGGAGATAATGCGGTCTCTTCTCAAATACAACAACATACTCTACAACTAAGAGTGTGAGGAAAGAAGTCAGAGACGCAAAACGTTCTGCTCGACGTAGACCATGAGGTAACTAGAGCTGTCATTTTTGGGGGGGCAGAGATGATGAAATTTTGCTAAGTGACTCAAGTAGTTTTGTTGTATTATGGATTGTGATGGTAACTTGTATTTAGATGTTGGGTTATGTAAGTGCATTTGGTTGTTTGATTATGGATTGAATATTTGACAGTCATGTATTTTGGATGTTGTTATGGTTGACAATATTTTAATTGTATTGACTCTTTTATGGTAATATCTATTTTCTAATATAACATGTTGCTTTTTACCAAGAAAAATGTTGGTAAAAACCTGTAAAAATGTAGCCGTAGACTCTAATTTATAATTCCTCATGTTGGCAAAATATAAAAATTGTGTTGGCAAAGATTAAAAGTGTGTTGGCAAAAGTTAGAACTGTTCATATATAAGTGTAGCCATAGTATTAAAGTTGTTGGTAAAGTTATCAAAGTGTTTCACAATTTAATGTTACACTAGACCTCATGAGTGTTAGCATAGATTTACAGCTACACATGCATTTGTGTCACTAAATTTATAAAAGTGTGGCCTTAAGTCTACAGCAACACAAAATCTAGTGTAGGCACAGACAAGAAATGTGTTGGCATAGGGATCTGTTGTTACACTTTTTTCACATGTTACCAAAAACTATAAAAGTGTTACCCTAGACCCCTATGGTTGCGGCCGTTTTTGTAACACCTTCAATTTTGGTCAAAGTATAGCCGTAGCTTGTTTTTTGCCTTCAACAAAACTTTTTGGACTTTTGAACACAGTTTTTCAGGTGTTGCTGAAACCCATATATGATGTAGTGTAAGTTTGGGGGAGGAATGCATTATTAGACCTTGAATAAATGATAAATTGAAAATTTTTGCAGAAAATGGCTTGATGACGTGGATGAGGAAACTCTCAGTAGGGAAGGGGTAGGAACGCCAGAGAACAAATGCAACCGGCACGAGTGGCAATCCTAGGGGCTGTCGAAACCCCCGAATCTTATGGAATTGATCTCCCCGAATCACGACAAGCGGGGTGGGAGACGCCAGCCCTGAAAAAAATGCTTCCTCCGCAATGGCCCGATAATGAATGTATGACCGCAATGGGCATACAAGATGACATCATGAAATTCTTAGAAAGAGTGAATTGGACCTGGATGATGATGCAACAATGGCCAACTTATAGGTGTCTCACGATGGAGTTTCTTAGCACTCTTACCGTCAGAAGAGATCCGGTGACTCGTGAACCAACCGAAATAATATTACGGCTCAACAATAATGATGAGAGGTTAACCATCAACCAGCTGGAAGACATTTATCATGCGAGACACAACGGACACTACCAAATAAACCGATTCGCATGTGAAAACTATTGGAGAGCTATAATGGAATATCCGTGGAGCGAGGCACAGTATTACGTTGCAAAATCAGCTAAAGGATCGAATCTTCGCAATCCAATACTCCGATACCTACACAATGTGATTGCGAATACTATTTATGGACCAAAGGAGACCGGGCCTATTTCATTCTGAGAATTATACATCCTGACCCACATGCTCGATAACACAATTCCAGCCACCGGGGCAATGATAGCCGAACATTTTGAGGTTATTGTGATGAAGCCGAAAGGGGAGATATGGATAAGGGGTTTGATTACCCCTATCGCACTTCACTATGAGATTTCCTTAGCTCAGAGGACTCCCCTACCAGGAAACAAGCTTCTCTCTATCTCTGTGATGAATGTTATGAACATCCTGGATTACGAATCGCGAACAGTCTTCCTCCAGACTGACAATGACCATTTCCTTCTCCCGAATATGCCTTTGACGACCATTAATAATATTCGGGACATAGGAAATCTGCATATGGCTACGGAAGCGCACAGATGAGCATGGATGGCAGCTGGATTAGCTCCCCCGGGTCACAGCCCTCTTGACCGAAATGTTCGACCTCAGCGCATTATGGATGAAGACAGAGCCGAGAGGATGGAGGAGGAAGAGGCTTATGAAAGAGGCCCGGATGAAGAGAAAGAAGAGGAGGATGAAGAAGAAGAAGAAAGCCCCAGAGATCGGCCCGAGACGTCAAGGCAGGCCGAAACTAGACATGCCCCCTCGCGTCCAACATTAAGGGAGGAGTTCGTAGCCTTCCGAGAGGAGTTCGTCTCCTTCCGAGAGGAGACTAGACAGAGGCGAGAGGAGTCTAGACAGGAGCGGAACGATATGTTGTCTCTTTTGAGACAAATGCACGAGTGGCATGTCCAGTAAGGCCACTTCCCTCCGCCCCACCAGTAAAACTGGTCGTAAGTATTTCTTGACCAATGAAATTCTTTTATTTAAATATTATACCCCTTCGTGCGTATACTCTTTAATTCAAGTAGGGGGGGGGGGGGGGGTTGGTCAAAAAATACTTCGTTACTTTTTTTTTTTTTGGATATTATTTTGCTTGTTTGTTTATTTTTGCTTGTTTTTTTCGGAAGACTTCTTTTTGGTGTGGTTTTTATAAGCATTTGGTGTGTTTTGAGCATCTTGCAATTTTGATAAAAACTTTGAAGTATGGACACTTTTCTTGGATGCCTCGGGATTTATTTCATTGTTTTGATTTACAAATCGAGGATAATTTGAAGAGGAAAAATTGTTGATAATCGAAACAGGTGTGAAATTGAATAAGTAGTTTAATATCTCGGAGGTATGAACAAATATACTTGTGAGATTTTGAGCCTTCGTGCATTTTCAAATATGCAAGTTTATTTTCGAGTGTTTCATTCGTGATTTAAGACTCTAGAACTTGCCTTGGTATCTTGTTCAAAACTACTAGTGTGTGTGTGCAATTGAGTAAAAATGATTTTAGGCGCCTTTGATCTTAACCCTTCGATTTTGGCCAACCCGACATTTGATTATTCCTTAAATAAACCCAATCGAGCTCATTGTCTATTTCATTGTCAAACCACATATCGAACTTTCCATCACTATAATCCTTTGACCCATACTTGAGGGATTAGAAATTATTTTTGACGAGGCTACATATATCGTGGTGACATTGGGTGATATACATATTGTTGGGAGTGTTGAAATGGAGCAAATAATTACTCCGCTATTATTGGGAACTTAGTAACCGGGTGTATTCATGTGACCCATATTTACATTCGCATAGAACAGTTACCTTAGATATGAGTATGCTTGGAAGCAGTTGTGTATGTTTTGATCCTAGTAACCAGGTGTATTCATGTGACCCATCATTTACATTCGCGTAAAACAGATCCTAAAAACAACCCAAGGCAAACAAAAAAATCGGAGCAATAAGGAGGGCTTAACGATGCGTTTCTCACTTTCAAAAGTGCTTGTTGCAAATGTTACATAGTTAAGGGGTTGAAAGAAGCAAACTTCAAAAATCTTGAGCTTCTAAGCGATTATGGTGATTTAGTTCTAAATTTCTCAAGTCAAGTTATTTTATCCATATTTATCCCACCCCGACCCAAGCCTACATTACAGCCGAGTAAAGTCCTTTTTGATTCACAATTTTGCATACACAAAACAGTGGTAGAGATGTAGACGATTGGCAAGACTATGGGGTTCCTTATTTCATTGAACGAGTTTCGAGCCTATACTTATCCCTATATCACTTTCAGAGTGAGTGAGTACACTTGACCAGTGATGTTTATATTCGCCAAGTATTGACTATGATTGTAATATCCGACCGAAATTCTTACTTACTGTTGTATTATTCGGATAATTCAATACTGTTGTAGTCTTGTTGCATTTGTGAAATGAATATTGATGTTAGAATATATCATAATAGACTTAATAAAAACTATCACTTGCACTATGATTGAATTCTCAACGTTGTATAGATAAGTACATTTTTGAGCTATTAAACCTGAGCCTAACGTACGCTAATCCTTAGGTATAGCGTACGCTATTTTAAGTTCTTTACGTACGTAAAGAGGCACCTGTTATGTACGTAACCAGTGTAATCGTATCCGATCTCAACATTCGGCGTGTGGGGCCGGACGGGATTCGAATATCTGATCTTTTGGAAGCAACCTAGTTGACCTACATTACGTACGTAAAGCTTCAAGCGGTAACGTACGTAATGATGTTCGTATTTCAGTCCAGTAGCCTCTGGACTTAGCTTACATACATAACACTTTTTTGTGTAGCGTACGTAAAGCTGTTTACGTACGTTATCCTCTTGTGATAACGTCATGTAGCGTCTTTATTATAAAAAGACAACTTGTGTCTTTCATTTTGCACGTCCAACCTCTGATTTTTCACACCTATAATCATCCCCCTGCATCCCTAGATCAAATTTACCTCCTTCCAACTTGTGTTTGAGCTTTATATTTTGATTCTGGAGCTTGTTGATTGGAAGTTGGAGACATTCTTGAAGCTTAGATTGTGTTCTTGTGGTTTTGGTGTATTGTTCTTCATTTCTGAAGGTATGTTATATGATTTAACCCTATAATCCCGTAATTGTAATGATAGTAATTAAGTATACTCCACCTAGTGATGAATTGATCAAGCTAAACATGTTTGTAGTTAAGCTTTCAACAAACTTAATGATGAATATGATGATTAGGGGATTTGTAATGGTGTTTTCTTGGTGTTTTAAAATGGTAAGGATCATGTTTAGTTTAACCACACTCTTCTTGCTGGACTAATAACACCATTGGAATAATAATAGTATGGCAAACATTTGGTAACACCTTGTAATCAATTGTAAGAATAGAATGGTATGAACAAGGTTCTTGGAGTAACACTTCAATATCTTAAAAGTTGAACTACTCAAATGGGAATTAGGATGTTGTCTCGTTAAAATTTGGTATAGATGATCATATAAACGTATTATTGAGTAAAATATACATCATTCAAGGTTGATTGTTCGAGTAACCGATTTTAAATCGAGGGCCGTCCGTTCGTTCGTTCAACAAGGAAGGACTATTCTCGCCTCCGTATTGAGGCAAGTTATCTTGCTTGGTTATAATGATGTGTGGATTCGTATGATGATTATGCATTTCATGTAAATGAAACACTTATAAACTTGTGACTTGTGATGTGAGGTTGTTCTGAATGATGTTCAGTTTTCATCGTGGGATTGTATTCCCAAGTTCGTCACTTTCAAACCCTTGATATTGTTGACCTTATTGTCATTTCGGTGAGTCCTTGATCTTTAATCGGATTTGTGAATTATTGAATTCATTGTCATGTTGCATCATGACATATCCGGAATCATATCTACGTTCCGATTGGATATTGTGTAGGATTTTTAGCTGGGCACATTTATAGTCATGCGTGAATATTTTTCGTGTTGGGCTGTGCACACGAGACGTAGTTCATTGAGGCTAATTAGGTACATTGTCCCACGTATATCCTGGATTCCGTATACGGGGTGGACATGTGCACTGACACATATTCGGATCGGGCGTACTGTGATGTCCATCTTGAGCCGTACTATCTTAAGTTGTTCATAGTCCATTTATATATTTGGATGTGTTCGACGTTTTGTGACTAAGCGTTCATACGCCCGAGGGGTATGTTCGTTAGTCAGGTTGTTTTCCTTGAAATCTTATATGTGAATTGTATAATACCTTGAGAATCATTTATCATGTATATCTGACCCTGTGTTGGGCCAAATACTTGTGTTGTATTTTAGGTCGAGGAAAAGGCAAGGCACGAGAGCATCAAGGTGATGACGAAGGGTTCGAAGGATACCAGTTCGGGGGGCCCAAGCCTTTTGTGTCCGATCATGTTCGTACCGTGTAATGTTATCTTTCCGCTTTATTTTAAGTATGAATAAATGTATTGTTATTTAAAGTATATTCCATCTCCATATGGATTATACTTATATTTGGATCCTGTGTATAATAAGGTCGTTGGCCATATTACTGGAAACTCCAAATCGGAGTAAGTACTATGTTTTGTGGTTCGGTATCACATGTATTGTGTATTGAATCTGTGTTTTGGGTATCGCCTGGTGGGTCCCAGTGTGGGGTCCACGGCACTGTAATGGCCGCCTTATTGGGGCATTACAGAAGATGGTATTGAACTAGTATCAAGAGACCTTCGTATCACGTGTGACCCGTGCGAGCGCCTGATCCTACGAGCCAAATGTGGTACGTACTTTATGAACCATGATTAAATTACTGACATGATATTGATATATGAATGGATCTCTTTGTCGATCTTGGCATTTTAAGGGTTTGTGGCAGGAATTATCTGATTGATGATACGAATAAAATTCTGGATTGATTATATGATTGACATTGTTCGACTCAAACGTCGATATGATATTCTGTGTGACCCTCGTAGTGTCGATAACTCATTACGAACTGTTTTCTTGAATATATAATTTCTTACTGCCATTAACTTAGCATGAATTCTGATTGGTATCATGAAATGTACTTATGGTATTCTTTATGAATTGATTCTTTCAGTATGGAAAGAAATTTGAGAGGCCGTGGCAGAGGGGGACGAGGCCGCGGAAGGGGCCGAATCCCGATACCATGAGCCAACAGGCGAGCGAATGCAGAGCATAGTTCCGCAGGCAGTGATTCGCCTTTTAGGGACCAATGGCACCACACTGGACGCGAGGATGCTCGTGTCGATCCTTACACTGTGATGCAGGGCATGATGGCTCAGATGACCCAAATGGGTCAGTTAATGGAAACTATGCAGAGCCGCTATCGACCCGGCATCGAGGCCACACCACACATGGCGGACCAGTGAGTCGGATCATCAGCGACATCTCTTGCCAGCGACCCCCGATTTTTGAAGGTTCCTCTGAGCCGGCTGATATCGTGCATTGGATCGAACACTTCGAGAAATTGTTCGATATGGTAGACTGTCCAGCAGAGAATCGTGTCTCTGTAGCAGCTTACTACTTGGGCAAGGGCGCCCACACTTGGTGGCTTTCGGTGAGGCCAGATGATGGCGTATGTACTTGGGAAGAATTTAAAAATCTCATGCTAGACCGTTACTATCCGGGTCCTCTCCATGAGGCCAAACTATCAGAATTGCTGAATCCAGACCCGTCCGAAGATGATGACGTACTATCTATCGCCGAGAAATTCTAGGCACTTCTTCCTTTTGCTGCGACGATTATCCAAACAGAGGCGGATAAGATCAAATACTTTCTCAAAAGGCTTAAACCCCGAATGAGAATGCAGCTGTTGAACCATCATTGTGTGACCCTACCGGAGTTCATCGAGAAAGCTTTGGAGTACGAATTGATCGTGAAAGAAATTTCCAAGAAGTAACCGAAGTCTAACAATAAGAAATTCAGGAACCAGAACCAATCAGACAGCAACCGGGGACATTCAAGAGACCCCAACCAGTGCCAAATCCTTCTGAATGGCAACCTACGGCATCGAAGCCAACCAGATCGCAACCTAGAGTAGTCAGCCTATCTATGGTGTGCTATAACTGTGGAGACCAGGGGCACATCAATTTGAAATGCCCAAGGCCAGCCGTGTCATGCCATACTTGTGGGAAAAATGGACATCGTGCTCGTTATTGCAGGAATGGACCAGGACGTACTCCCACAGCACCTCATGCTCCAGTACAGTCTTCAGTTCAGGGCCGTGTACCTCCGTCCGCTTCTTATCAGACTACCGGGGCAAACAAAGGGATGGGGCGTGGAAATCAAGCTGGTACCTATGGTGCTGGGGCTGCAAAACCTAGAGTCTACGAGATGAAGAAGGCTGAAGATCCCGAAGCCAGCATGATTGCAGGTACTCTCGAGATCCAATCTCAGCCTGTCTGTGTTCTTTTTGATACTGGTGCTTCCCACTCCTTTTTATCTGCTTCTTGTTTGAGTCGTTTGCAATTAGAGCATGTTATCAATTGTGAACCTTATATAATTAGTCTACCCGATGGTAGAAGAATTGTTGGGAATCGTGAAGTTCAGGAATTTTTCGATTCGTATGAGCAACGGCAAGTAGTGGTTATCAAATTTAATTGTGATCGATTTACCTAAAGACGATGTGATCTTGGGTATCGATTGGATGGACCGTCATGATGCCATAATTAGTGTCCGCAAGCAAACAGCGACCATCACATCTGACGATGGTATTGAGTGTACCTTCCAGGGTGACAATCCCAGCCGTTCCGGGAGAGTCATCAACGCTATGAAAACATTGAATCTGCTTAATCACGGATGTATTGGCTATTGGTTTTACATCACCAAGACAACGGATCGACCAGTTGAATTGATCGATATTCCAATAGTCCGAGACTACCCAGACGTATTTCCAGATGAGTTGCTAGGCTTACCTCCACATCGTGATGTAGAATTCAATATTGAGTTAGAGTCTGGTACGTCCCCGCTTTAAAAAGCACCATATCGTATGGCTCCGACTGAGATGCAGGAGCTGAAGAGCCAACTTGAGGATTTGACCGAGAAGGGCTACATTAGACCTAGCGCATCCCCTTAGGGAGCACCTGTACTATTTGTACGAAAGAAGGATGGATCCCTACGTCTGTGTATTGATTATCGTGAGCTGGACAGGGTAACCATTAAGAACAAATATCCATTGCCACGTATTGATGATTTATTGGATCAGCTTTAAGGGGCTGTTGTATTTTCTAAGATCGACTTGAGGTCTGGTTACCATCAGTTGAGGATTCGTGAGTCTGATGTTTCGAAGACCGCTTTTTGTACTCGCTATGGACATTATGAGTTCGTAGTGATGCCTTTTGGACTAACGAATGCACCGGCAGTATTCATGGAGCTGATGAATCGAGTCTTTATTAACTACATGGATCACTTTGTAGTCGTTTTTATTGACGACATTCTGATCTATTCTCGTGACCATGAAGAGCAAGAGCGTCATCTCCATCTAGTTCTCGAGTCGTTAAGGCGGTAGCAGCTTTATGGAAAATTTTCTAAATGTGAATTCTGGATGCGTGAAGTTATCTTTCTCGGACATGTGATATCAGCTGATGGGGTGCGATTAGACCCACAGAAGATAGAAGCTATCCGAGACTGGCTACCACCAAAGAACGTTAAGGAAGTACGCAGTTTCTTGGGACTAACAGGTTATTACCGACGGTTCGTGGAATGTTTTTCCAAAATTGCCCAACCAATGACTAATTTGCTGAGGAAGGATAAGAAGTATTTATGGTCAGAGTCATGTCAGCGGAGTTTTGATGAACTTAAGAGTCGTTTGATTTCGGCACCTATTTTAGTCCTACCGAAAGGAACGGAAGGGTTTGTAGTGTATAGTGATGCATCTAAACAGGGCCTTAGGTGTGTACTAATGCAGAACGGGAAGGTGATCTCCTATGCATCGAGACAGCTACGACCTTACGAGGTCAACTACCCCACCCATGATTTAGAACTCGCAGCCGTGGTGTTTGCTTTAAAAATCTGGCGTCATTATCTGTATGGAGTTACTGCCGATTTTCACGATCACAAGAGCCTGAAGTACATTTTTACTCAGAAGGAGTTAAACATGAGGCAGAGAAGGTGGCTAGAACTCATCAAAGATTATGATATCGAGATCCTTTATCATCCGGGCAAAGCAAATGTAGTTGCCGATGATTTGAGTCGTAAAATAGTACAGGAGCAGATGCTTGCCCGCCTAACAACTCAGAAGGAATTGCAGTTAGAATTAGTGAGGCCGGAAATTGAAGTCTGGTTACAGCGTATTCAAGGACAACTCTGTACACTTGAGATTTCATCGTCCCTTGAGGATATAATTAGATCGAAGCAAGTTACGGACCCATTCTTATCTCGAGTTCGGAATGAAGTAACTCAAGGGAAAGCCCCTGGCTTTGTGATCCACGAGGATGGATTGATACGCTTCAGAAACCAAGTTTGTGTACCCGCAGATGATGAATTAAGGAATTCTATCTTGAGAGAAGCTCATGCTACCCCGTACTCTATCCACCCGGGGTCTAGCAAAATGTATAAGGATTTGAAATAATATTATTGGTGGGGAAGTATGAAACGTGAAGTTGCGGAATTCATTTCGAGGTGTTTAACCTGTCAACAAGTTAAGATTGAGCACCAGCGACCCGCAAGAATGCTGAAACCACGTCCGATCCCCGAGTGGAAATGGGAGGACATATCGATGGATTTTATCACCAGCTTGCCGACGAGTCGTCGAGGGATGAATACGATTTGGGTGATTGTGGATCGTCTGACCAAATCAGCCCACTTTCTAGAGATTAAAGACACTTGGGAACCCGAGAGATTGGCCCAACTATTTATCAAAGAGATTGTAAGGTTACATGTCAACCCTAAGAGTATTATATCAGATCGTGATGGGCGATTCGTGTCACATTTTTGGAAAGCAGTTCATCGTGCGATTGGTACGCAATTGAACTTCAGCACAGCATTTCACCCGCAGACGGATGGTCAGACTGAGAGGACTATCCAAACATTAGAGGATATGCTGAGGGCGTGCGTTCTCGAATGGAAGGGTGATTGGGAGGCCCAACTACCTTTGGTGGAATTAACTTATAATAATAGCTGGCACACTTCGATCCAGATAGCACCTTATGAAGTGTTGTATGGCCGTCGTTTTAGATCCCCTCTGTGTTGGGACGATCCATCTGAAAACTTGGGTACGGAACCCGATATGTTGCTAGCAGCCCGTGAAAAGATCACTCTGATTAGAAGTCGTTTGTTGACGGTTCAAAGCCGACAAAAGTCTTACGCAGACAACCGCTGCCGACCGCTTGAGTTCGAGGTCGGTGACCATGTACTAATGAAGGTTTCCCCTACTCGAGGAGTTTTTCATTTTGGGAAGAGAGGCAAGCTGAGTCCGAGGTATATCGGGCCGTTTGAGGTTTTGGAATGAGTAGGCGATTTAGCCTATCGCCTGGCTTTACCACCAGCCCTGAGCTGTATTCATAACGTGTTCCATGTCTCTCAGTTAAGGAAATACGTGGCTGATCCGAGTCATGTACTTCAGTTCGATGAGATCGATTTAGCGGAGGATCATTCGTATGAGGAGCGCCCCGTAGGGATACTTAAGAGGAGGATCAAACAATTGCGGAATAAGACGATTCCCCTACTGAAGGTTCAGTGGTCACGACACGGGATCGAGGAGGCCATGTGGGAGACGGAGAGCAGCATTCAAGAGAGGTATCCTGAATTGTTTACCCCTTAGTTTCGGGGACGAAACCCCTTTTAAGGGGGGAGTATGTAATACAACAACATCTAAGCCTTAGTCCCAAAATGATTTGGGGTCGGCTAACATGAATCAAACTTTGAAACCGTCAATAATCGTTACATAAATAACATAAAAGAAAAAAAGAGGAAAAAAGTAGAGAAAAAAACAAATAAAGAAGAGAATAATGTAAAAAAATAAAAAATAAAAAAAATAAAAAAATAAAAAAATAAAAGATAACATGAAATAAAAAAAAAAAAAAAAGAGAGAAATCAGACTCCATCCACCATCCGATGGAAATTCTTACTTACTGTTGTATTATTCGGATAATTCAATATTGTTGTAGTCTTGTTGCATTTGTGAAATGAATATTGATGTTAGAATATGTAATATCCGCAATTTTCGATTTTCGGTAAAATTCTTTTTTCGGTCGGAGTCCGTTTTGACGACTCGCTCATGACCGTTTCGTCATTCTGAGAATGATTAATTCTACACTTTTTGTCATCCGAGTTCGTTTTGGTGTTGTTTTGTTGAGTTCTTTGCTTTTTAGCGACTTTTCCGCACTTGAGTTCGATTCTTACGAATCTCGACCAAAGCTAATTTGTTTGAGTTTCCCATAATCCGTTTAACTTTGTTAGACGTGTTGTGAACTTCGGTTTGGTTATTCGATCACGTATCGTGATTTCCGGGCGTTTTGGGCCATTTTGTAATTTCTTGAAAGTTACGGGTATCCGTATCTGTAATTGTTGTCTCGACCCGTTTCTTGGTCGCGTATGACTAATTATGGTATTACGCTTTCATTTCGAGTCGTTTATGTTGTCCGCAAACTTTTCGTAGTGTTCGTTCCGTGCGTTTTCGGTAATCGGGTCGTCGAGCCACAGCGGTTGCGAGGCCCAGGACGGTTGCGGGAGGCGCCGGACGATTGCAGGCACCGGCCGGACGGGTGCGCGAGAACCGCGTAAGCGCACGCCTTCTGGCCGGAAGGCTGCGCCGCTAACCGGCAGTGTAAGCGCCTGTGCCGGTGGCCTAGCGTCTGTGCTCGGGCAGGCGATGGGGTTTCGAGGTTACGGACTCGGTCGGAGATCGGCGAGTAGCGCACGCTACGCGGCGTAGCGCGCTAGTCGGCGGCGTAAGCGCCGCTGTCGGCCCGGCTAGCGTCGTTACTGGCCGGCGGTTCGATCCGGTGGCTCTGGGCAAGTCGGCTAGCGCGCGAGCATCCGGCCGTAGCGCACGCTAGCGGGAGTTGGGTCGGCGAGTTCGGTCGGCGGGGTTGGTCGGTGATGCCGGGTCGTGTGGGCCACGGCGAGGGTACTCGGCCCGTCTGCGGCGATAAGCGCACGCTAGTCCGGAAGGCTAGCGCACGCTAGGGCCCGATATAAATATGGTGGCGATCACATTTCACTTCGTTTTCATTTCCTTCCTTCTCCATCCGCGAGTGGCGATTCATGGGCGACGAAGCCATGTTGTTTAACAACAAATCCATGAAGTCCTTGAGTTCATAACATCAATCGATCGTCCGTTATCAACCTTTGATTCAAATAATCAAGGTAATCTTCCTTAGAACCCTAATTTCGTGAATTTGGGGATTTTTGCATTTTCGTCCGATTCGTTCCATGTTGTTGATTAATTCATGATGGGTATGATTAATCTTGATAGTATTCTTGTGTTTAACATCATTTAATCCATTGTTCTTCGTCGAATCGAAGTATATTTCTTGATTTCATTAGAATTGACTTTTTGGGGGATTTGTCCCCGAACTCGTTTTTCATCCGTTTTCGATGGATCGATTATGGTTAAATGATGTTGTTAAACATATTCTATGGATTGTATATCCATATTTCAACTTGGAATTCCGTTTTCGGGTTTTGACGGAACGAATCGTGTTCTTGGCCATTTTGGGGGAAATCCGTGAACTTTCGTCATTCGTTCTTTGAATTCAACGGCTTTGAGTCGTGTTATAGAATTCATTTCATTGTTATTATTTGTCCTTCGTAGTTTATGAACGTGAGTTGGCGTTCGGTGGAGTCGGCGGGTTCGTAGTCGGTTCGGGCCAACTTACTTCGGTCGATTCTCCGCGTTGTTCTTATCGAGGCAAGTATCTTGCCCATACATTACGTGTTTTGTGGATATAATGGTTGTTAATCGTCGATATGTGCTAAATAAATATTCATAACCATCTTTTTCAAAAGTATCGGTATATTTACCAACATGGTTTTCTTAAAGACGACTCGTGTGTTCCGAGAATTAATATGCTTAATTGAATACGTGTATTAATGTTGAGTATAAGATCGTAATACTTTCGTGTGATGCCATTGTGTGTGATTACGTCGTCGGTAAGTTTTGAAGTTTAGTCCTTTGTTTAAGCTGTATGTGGAGACATGTGGTTATCGATGAATTATGTGAATTTATGTGATATTGGTTGTGCCGTTCGGTGCTTTTGGAATAGTGTGCTTTCTTGTTGATAGTATTAGTTATTGGTTATGAGTATATGTTGGATGAACTGGCCATTCTAGTAAAGTACCTCGACTATATATACTGTGATTGACCTTCGAGGCTTGTGGTTTGCAACTGTGATTTTGGAACGTGTGTGTGTGTTGTTCCTTCCACCCGGAGTGTCCGACGGGATGTCTGGGGGTCGATACTAAGGGGTACGGCCACGGAAGTGGACTTGGGTGCGTGTGTGGATGAACTTCCACCCGGAGTGTCCGACGGGATGTGCGGGAGTCGATACTTAAAGTACGGCCGCGGAAGTGGTTTCCCACCCGGAGTGTCCGACGGGATGTCTGGGGGTCGATACTAAGGGGTACGGCCGCGGGTTACCAGTTGTGGTTTCCATCTTGAGGATGACGTTGATGTTTTCGTTAATTGTGATATTGTCCGGAGTATCACAATGCTTTGTGCTCGGGGTCGAGAGACATTATATTTCGAGTCTTGGTGCTTGGCTAGAATGGCATATGATTAATGTGTTATGTGTAATGTGTCCTTGTAAGTGAATTGGAGTGGATGATCGGGTCGTGGACCCTGTGTTTTGTGACCGGAATGGTTGGGTCGTGGACCCCATGTTTTGTTAAACGGATTTGTATTTTGAAAAATGAACTTTGGGGATGTGACCCTAAATGACTTTCGAGGAATTAAGAACATTTTCAATTTCTGATGTTTTCAAAACTCCCGAGATTTGGATATGTTTTCACAATGCTTACTTGCTTCGTTTCTGCTTTCAAGACTTGAACTATTTTTATCTAAATATATCTCGGGAAGTCTTTCGTTATATTCTCGGAATGTGTTGTGTATGGCTCGTATTTGCACTTTATACTTGCACTAGCGAAACAGTGGAGTTTTGCTAACCCCCGAGTAATCGGGGGGTGGATATCTGTATTGTGTCCAGGTACATGCAGGTTTTTGGGAGCAAGACACAGGATCGGTGCGAGGGATGATGAAAGACGAATGATACTAATCACACGAAGGCCAGTTTTGACTTCAGTTAGTCGGAGTCCATTGTATTGTCTTTTCCGCTGTCTTATTGTTCGTCGTTGCAAGTATTTTACCCTTGCATGTGTATGAGTCGGGATGAGTTTATGTATTTTGATTTGTAAGTCAGTGACGGAAGACCAAATCGGTCTATTGATTCGTTATTTTGATTCGTCAGTATGTAATGTAATGTGTTGTGTTGATGTCTAGCCTGGTGGATCCTCACGGAGAGGGTCTGCGGCGTGTAATATTCCCGGTTTGATCTGGGGGTGTTACAGAATATATCATAATAGACTTAATAAAAATGATCACTCGCACTATGATTGAATTCTCAACGTTGTATAGATAAGTACATTTTTGAGCTATTAAACTTGAGCCTAACGTACGCTAATCCTTAGGCATAGCGTATGCTATTTTAAGTTCTTCACGTACGTAAAGAGGCACCTGTTACGTACGTAACCAGTGTAATCGTATCCGATCTCAACTTTCGGCGTGTGGGGCCGGACGGAATTCGAATATCTGATCTTTTGGAAGCAACCTAGTTGACCTACATTACGTACGTAAAGCTTCAAGCGGTAATGTACGTAATGATGTTCGTATTTCAGTCCAGTAGCCTCTGGACTTAGCTTACATATGTAACACTTTTTTGTGTAGCGTACGTAAAGCTATTTACGTACGTTATCCTCTTGTGATAACGTATGTAACGAACTGTGCTGTTATAAAAAGACAACTTGTGTCTTTCATTTTTCACGTCCAACCTCTGATTTTTCACCCATATAATCATCCCCCTGCATCCCTAGATCAAATTTACCTCCTTCCAACTTGTGTTTGAGCTTTACATTTTGATTCTGGAGCTTGTTGATTGGAAGTTGGAGACATTCTTGAAGCTTAGATTGTGTTCTTGTGGTTTTGGTGTATTGTTCTTCATTTCTGAAGGTATGTTATACAATTTAACCCTATAATCCCGTAATTGTAATGATAGTAATTAAGTATACTACACCTAGTGATGAATTAATCAAGCTAAACATGTTTCTAGTTAAGCTTTCAACAAACTTAATGATGAATATGATGATTTGGCGATTTGTAATGGTGTGTTCTTGGTGTTTTAAAATGGTAAGGATCATGCTTAGTTTAACCACACTCTTCTTGCTGGACTAATAACACCATCGGAATAATAATAGTCCTTGTTTCATTATAATGTAAATAACTTGTTGGAATAATTACCATAAAATGTTTTAAGAAACCCTTGTTGATCATTAGAAGAATGAAATGACCTGCTTGAACCTAAGCTAGGTAAATTCAGAGGTATGATATTTGAATCTCCAGGTTAGTTAGAAGATTATAAGGATGGTGTTAAACTTGAGATAGTCTTCATGATCATGATATGGATTTACAAATAATTAACTCAACATAAGTGATTGTGTGTAATGCAGATTTTTACTTGTAATCAATTGAGATATTCTTAATAAGTTTAAATGGTACAAGATTATTGTTTAACACATTATGGATTAATTCTTAATCCAGCAAACATTTGGTAACACCTTGTAATAAATTGTAAGAATAGAATGGTATGAATAAGGTTCTTGGAGTAACACTTCAATATCTTAAAAGTTGAACTACTCAAATGGGAATTAGGATGTTGTCTTGTTAAAATTTGGTATAGATGATCATATGAACGTATTATTGAGTAAAATATACGTCATTCAAGGTTGATTGTTCGAGTAACCGATTTTGAATCGAGGGACGTCCGTTCGTTCGTTCAACAAGGAAGGACTATTCTCGCCTCCGTATTGAGGCAAGTTATCTTGCTTGATTATAATGATGTGTGGATTCTTATGATGATTATGCATTTCGTGTAAATGAAACACTTATAAACTTGTGACTTGTGATGTGAGGTTGTTCTTAATGATGTTCAATTTTCATCGTGGGATTGTATTCCCAAGTTCGTCACTTTCAAACCTTTGATATTGTTGACCTTAATGTCATTTCGGTGAGTCCTTGATCTTTAATCGGATTTGTGAATTATTGAATTCGTTGTCATGTTGCATCGTGACATATCCGGAATCATATCTACGTTCCGATTATATATTGTGTAGGATTTTTAGCCGGGCACATTTATAGTCATGCGTGAATATTTTCCGTGTTGGGCTGTGCACACGAGACGTAGTTCGTTGAGGCTAATTAGGTACAATGTCCCACGTATATCCTGGATTCCGTATATGGGGTGTACATGTGCACTGACACATATTCGGATCGGGCGTACTGTGATGTCCATCTTGAGCCGTACTATCTTAAGTCGTTCATAGTCCATTTATATATTTGGATGTGTTCGATGTTTTGTGACTAAGCGTTCATACGCCCGAGGGGTATGTTCATTAGTCGGGTTGTTTTGCTTGAAATCTTATATGTGAATTGTATAATACCTTGAGAGTCATTTATCATGTATATCTGACCCTGTGTTGGGCGAAATACTTGTGTTGTATTTTAGGTCGAGGAAAAGGCAAGGCACGAGAGGATCAAGGTGATGGCGAAGGGTTCGAAGGATACTAGTTCGGGGGGCCCAAGTCTTTTGTGTCCGGTCATGTTCGTACCGTGTAATGTTATCTTTCCGCTTTATTTGAAGTATGAATAAATGTATTGTTATTTAAAGTATATTCCATCTCCATATGGATTATACTTATATTTGAATCCTGTGTATAATAAGGTCGTTGGCCATATTACTGTAAACTCCAAATCGGAGTAAGTACTATGTTTTGTGGTTCGGTATCACATGTATTGTGTATTTAATCTGTATTTTGGGTATCTCCTGGTGGGTCCCAGTGTGGGGTCCACGGCACTGTAATGTCCGCCTTATTGGGGCGTTACAATGATGTTAAGGAAGCACCCCGGAGATTTGAAAATTTGAAGAACTCAACTTATTTTACTTGAAGCGTATTGAAGAAATTTTCGAAACGGTCCTTTGAGGTATGTTGAGAGTGGAGTTCCCCTTGTGAGTGATTATTTTAAAGTGCATTGCTCGGGACGATCAAAGTTTAAGGTTGGGGGGATTTGATGAGTCGATTCTTGATCGACTCATTCTATTCTTTTTAGTCGTGTTTTTGTTTGCTTTTTAGTATTTTGTTCTCTTTTATGTGTGGTATGTTGTGTTTTTAATTTATAGGTAGCCAAGCAAAGATTGTGGTGAAATATGCGCTTTCATAGCCATTATTGGAGTTTATGACGATCAAGAGCTAAAACGGAGCCTAAAACGATAAAAGATTGAAGCAATATCGGTAGTATTTTCTAAATACCAGAATAATCACTCCGAATTGAGATGTGTTCTCCTTTAATATAAATTCCTCGTGAAATTAGCTTCGAAACGGTATATCATATGCTAAATTTCGAGGTGTATTGATACAAGAACGAAGGATCAAGCCGAAGAATACCAAAAACCGGAATCAAAACAAGAAGAAGCAACTCGACCGTGTCATAAGACACGGCCGGGTCTCGTTCCAGTGAGAATTTCAGTTTCCGGATAAGTACAACATGGCCGTGTCATAGGACACGGCCGAGTCACGATCCAGTCTAATCTGCATTACTAGCGCAGTATGACACGGCCGGGTTCGATGGACAGAACACTTTGTAATTTCCAGGATAGTACGACACGGCCGTGTCACTTTTCCGTGCAAGTCCATTTCTTTGACATTTTACACGATTTGGATGGATATTTTTGGCACTTTTGGATTTATAAAAAGGTATTCGAGACCCTTAGGATGAATATTCAGATTTTGTGTGAGATATTGTGTGAAAAAACAGTAGATTAGGGAGAGAAACACCAAAATCGGGAGAAAAGAGAGGTTTTTCATCATCTTCTTTGTATGCTTATCTTGAAGAAAAATACATTTGTGAGTGAATAAAATATCCTTGTATCATTTTGTTGTGAGTTCTTGAAGGAAAATCATCAAACCTTCATCGGGAATTCGATTTCGACTTTTGCATGGGAAGTTTCTACCATGTCTTGTTTTACAATTTCCATTATTATTGTTGAAATAATCATTAGTAGCTAATCATTTCATATAGGTTTTTAGATTGAGCCACACACATGTTATCGATTGTTAGTTCCTATTGTTTTTCCGGGTAAAGTTTGGGATTGTTCCTCCTTGTTTGTTCTTCGCACAAGAACTTTTGATTTAGATCATCAAACCTATTTCATAGTTGTTATTATTATAAAATCGAGGGTTTTTGTCGGTGTTAGCCATCAAACGACCTGGTAGAAGTGATTGTGAAAGTTCTAAACCTCTTTCCGCGATCTTTTAGCGAATTACTCCATCAAAGGTATTAGCTAGTCGATTGTTAGTAGAGATTCGTCCCCATCAAAGGAGTATCTCTTATTTTCGATAAGAACAATCGTAATTTTTAAGAATACCGCCATCAAACGTATTTCTTTTAATCGTGAGCAATCGATAATTTCAAACCTTAATTCTTTGTGTATCGGAACTATTAATTGATTACGTGTGTGTCGGTGATTCTAAACTCCCATAGTGTTCTCATAATTGTAATCTCTCAATTATCCGACCATTAATTTAGTGTTGTTAATGTTTAGTTTATTTTAATTTTATGCGTTAGTAATTGTAATCCTATCAAACCAATGATGTACTTTAATTTACTTTACTTTGGTCAATTCGACTATTTGCCGAACATAATCGAACTCTAAACCATTTCCAATTCCTCGAGAGATCGACCTCGGAGTTACTTGCCACTTCCTACAAAAGCGATTCGTACACTTGCGAGTGTTTAATTTGTTCATCAATGGTGAAGAAAAATATTTCTATCGTATTAAACCACATTATATTGAATTGTAACCTAGTCGTAAATTATAATTTTTAAGTGAAATTTAAATATATAGATTTTTAAATAATTTACTAGAGTTTAGAATCCACCAATGTCTATTTATTATTTATTTTATATATTAATTCCAAGAAATTCAAGGAATAGATTTTGAAATCAATCTCACTATTTCCCAATATATTTAACAATAAGTACAAAATTATAGTTCAAATATAGATTTCTTTTCGCTTGAAAAGTGTAAATTTTAAGCATTATATGTATCCACTTTAATAGAAAACAAATAATTAAAGAAATTAACTAATATCAATAATCACAATGCAATGGGATGTGATATAATTAATAAAATAATATTTTCCTATTGAAGTGAAAATCATAATCGTTAAAAATATTAATTGGAATTATTATATAAATATTAATAATAATATAGACATGGTTTCATCATGACCGCAGTAAAAGAAAACTACTCACTCATAATAATAACACAAATAAATAAATATTTTATAATATGATTTCTCAAATATAATTGTATTACACAATTTTTTTCTCTCACTTACAATATCATCTCTCTCTCTTCTTTTTTCTCTCTTCTCTCTCCCTACACATTCCTCCCCTAATTATAATACTTCTAAATCATTAAAATAATAATTTTTAAAATATTTAATTGCCACAAACAATCATTTATGACTGCCAATGAGGTGCTGATGTCATGGATGACGTTAGCTAATAGTTGACTTGACTGTCCAATCCGCTATTGACATGTGGCGCAATATGATCCGTCTATTAAATTGTCATTCGAATGGCCATAACTTCTTCATACGAACTCGAATTCAGATGATTTTTTTTTTTTTAAAATGATGGCCTCAACGAGAGGAATAAAATGATCATGACTATATTTGAAAATTGAAAAAAATATCACCCTTGAACCAATTGATCTGTCTTGTACTGATTGGTTCACCTGCCGATAAAATTTAATTCTAATTAATTATCTAAATGACACAAAATTATAGAAAATTCTAACAAAATGAAATAATATATATATGGTAAAAATTATAAATTACCACACATACACACAAATATCTATAAAATACTAGTAAAAATATTACTGGAAATATACGAAACAAATCCCCCCACACTTATCTTTTGCACGTCTTATACCTGAGTAACAATACTTGTATTCTAAGAAATCTATGGAAAACCTATATCAAGATAGAAAAAGTGATCATGACCCAAGTGAGATCAGAGAAAAATAGGATGCTCCACCAAATTCTAACAACTTCATTGAGACTCGAATGCAAAAAGATTCAATACATTCACAGTGGATGTCACGCTTCACTCAAGTGTATATACGACATATTCGAAAAAAGTTCACTCATATAAAAATATAATGTGTCATTACCATATGCTTGGTCAAAAATTAAATCTCCACTACTAAAAAGGATAAAGTCATGCATAAATCAAAAGGTCTTTTTTTTTTTTTGTTTTAATGTGCCTTTGGATATGGGTCGGATAAAGAGAAAATTATGAGGTTTACTAGCCAAGATCAATCGCAAGATTATTACAAATCCTACAAATAACAATCAACATCCCCTCTTTTGTAACGAAATCTCTCAAACCATCATCTCCAAGTCATTCTGTACTTCACAGGGTAATTGAATATTCATTTGACAAGGTCATACTCTTGTGTAAGAAAAAATATGCCGATGGATATTATAGAAAGAATTATGTATCATCCAAGGGATATTTCAAGTGCTATTGTATATATACATAGTGATTATTTTCGCACTTGACCTCCCCCCCATTTCTTCTGGCTGTTTTTTTGGCCTTTATTCATATTTTTCTTTTATTTGGTTCAATACTCCAATGTACTTCACACCATTTCAGTTTCAATGAGAGCTCCTGATCTCCACAACACTCTTATGAACATCGATCCCAAGAACGGATAATGGTAAAGTAATGTGCTTGATCAATGAAACAAGCTAAGGCTCGATGGGGCTTCTAAGGATAAAATATGATGGGTGGGGAAAACATAAACCAAAAGGGGGTAATTCTAATTGCCTTCATCATCTTAATACAAGAGTTTATCATTGTAGTCTCAAAATGTATAAATGAGCAATTTCTAGAACGAACAATATGTTCGACCACACAACAAAAAAATAGAGCACATATATATATATATATATATATGGCTCAAAACTTACAAAAATAATGTTGTGTATTGAATCCCATACACCTTCATCTAAATCCATTATTAAAACCAGTTAAACGTCCCAAAAATTAATATTTTCACCAATATTTTCTCAAGAAAATGGTGCCATGAATTTCAACTCTTTTAGGTATATATACATATATATATATAGGTTTGAGTTATTCTAAAAAGGGTCTTATAATAAAAAGTGTAGGAAGGATTGTGGGAGTGACATGTGTCATCCCCCATTCCACATCATATGACATGTGTCACCCCCCCACCCACCCACCCACCCCCCTCCCCCCCACGAAATTTTTTTTTTCCTGCCAATTTTTTTTTTTTTGGGGCAAAAATTTTTTTTTCCACAAAAAATTCCCATAAAATTTATAAGTGCATCACAGTTATAAAGCTAATGCATCACAATTATGATTTAGTGCATTAAGGTTATAAGTTACTGCATCATAGTTGATGCACTTAACTGTTAACTATGATGTAGTAACTTATAACTGCGATGCAGTAAAACTTATTATTACTGTATCACAGTTATAAAGTTAATGCATCACAATTATGAATTAGTGCATTAAGGTTATAAGTTACTGCATCATAGTTGATGCACTTAACTGTTAACTATGATGCAGTAACTTATAACTGTGATGCAGTAAAACTTATTAGTGTGATGCACCAAAACTTATAACCATGATGCACCAAAAAAATGGTGGAGCACACTTATAAGTTTTTGGCGGGAAAAAAAAAAATTTTGGGCCCCCAATTTTTTTTTGTTTTGATGGGAATTTTTTTTTGTTGGGTTGGGGGGGTGGGGGTGGGTGGGTGGGGGTGGGGGTGCCACATGTCATATGATGTGGCATGATGATGTGGCAAGGTGACACATGTCACTCCCACAATCCTTCCTACACTTTTTATTATAAGACCCTTTTTAGAATAACCCCACAATATATATATATATATACATATATATATATATATATATATATATATATATATATATATATATATATATATATAGAGAGAGAGAGAGAGAGAGAGAGAGAGAGAGAGAGAGAGAGAGAGAAATACATATGTATGTATATATAGATATAGAGAAATATATGTAACACTTCCAAATTCCATTGGGTCATTACAGTGCCGTGGACCCACACCAGGATATCCACCAGGCGAACATGACTAAATTACATCAAACTAACCAATAAGGAAAATCACAGTCCCTACTATGATACCCGACATAATATTCCGATAAGGAATTTCAACAACAATAATGGGCCTACATGGCCAAAATGAAATACAACAACATCCACGAGCCTTGCTCGGATAATACATAATGACAACGGCTGACATACTGAGAACACTCCAAACGGACTAACCAACATGAATACCACTGTGTCTCAACTCTCTTCTCGCAAAGACCTGAAACATGAGAACATTTTCCGACCCTACGGGGTCAGTCAACCAGATAATGAGTATCAAATACATGTATAACATGATATGCATCCAAAGGCAAAATAACGGTACAACAATGATAATACGAGATACTCACAAACCAAGGTAAGAACCGAGCATTCGTGAAACACTATGTCCACGGCATACGATCAATACCTACTCAACAGGTTAGAACACAAGTGCCCAATGGCGAATCATCAATATAGAACACAACAACAAATTACCTGAAGGTAAACCAAACCAGAGCTGAAAAAGATATGAACCACAATACCCGAAGGCTTCAACGGAAACACCAATACATCACACATGGCCTAAAAGCCCTCATCTGAAGCTACAAAATATCCTGAAAGCCACTCAGCTGAAACTGAAAATCATCACAATGTCCTGAAGCCAAAAAGCCCGAATGTAATATCCGCGATTTTGATTACCGGTAATTTTCTTTTTTTGACGGAAGTCCATCTTAGCAACACTATTGTGACCGATTCGTCATTCCGAGAATGATTAATTCTAAACTTTTTGTCATCCGAGTTCGTTTCGGTGTCGTTTTCTTGAGTTCAGTGTTATTAAACAACTTTTCCAAGTATGAGTTTGACTTTGTAAAATCACCATAAATTATTGGAAACTCCAAAGATATTGAATCTTTTCAATATGATAGAGCATCAAGTTAGCTTTCCAATGGTTCAAACGGTGAGTCAATCGGACTCCGGACGAGAGAGTTATGGTCGAAATAGCTTAGACACTCATTTTCCGGTTTTGGCCGAGCAGCCTGTACCGTGAGCCGCGGCACATGCCGGCAGGGCCGCGGCACACTGCCGAGTCACTGCCGCGGCAAACCCGTCCGGGCCGCGGCACGCTGCCGATCACTGGGGGCAGATTCGGCCCTGTGCCGCGGCACACTTCGGCTGGGCCGCGGCACACAGTGCAGATCAGCCTATTTATGCGGATTTTGTGAGATGAATACTCATTTCATCTCTTCCTTCATTCCTCCTCCTCTTGGGTGATCTTGTGGGCGATTTTTGGGCGTTTTTGCATCATCAATCCCATAGAACTTCATATTCTTCAAGTTCTTGGTGTGGATTAATAACACCAACAATTGTGCTTCATCATTAATCCATGGTAAATTCTTGAAATCCTACTTTTAGGTGAATTGGGGGTTTTTGTTCGTTTTGTCCGATTTAACTGTAATAACTTAGATTTGTAATGTATTGATGATTATTTAGATGTATTCTATCATTTCCCTTGTTATTCCATGGTCGGATCGTTTCAATTCGTTGTTTTGGTCGAGTTCTTCATCAACGCCTTGAAGGTATCCGCGAAAAGGTCTTAGAGAGTTGATTGGGCGTTGTATAATTATTATCCATCGTACGATTGTTGATTTATCATTGGTATGACTTAGGGACGAAATTCTTGTGAAGAACTCGAGTCGGAACCCTTCCGTTCGTTGTCTTCTTCGGGGTCCGAGCTTCCCGGTCGAACCGTGTTCTTCGGAGTATTCGGTAGCGGTTATCAAGGCAAGTATTTTACTATACGAATTGTGTCTTGTGAATAGGGACGTCGTATTATGGTTGGGATGCATTGGTTTACTTTCGTGTATATGCTTCATATGAATTGATTCTTACGAACAATTTATGGTAACGATAATACCTTCACTTAGTTAACATTGTGGAATTGTGTTGGATGTGCAAATCATCTAAGTTTCTGCCGAGCGTGGTTGGTCATTGTTGAGTCGTTGTGATGATCATGATATTTGTGTTGTTTTGGTTTACATACTTGATTGTACATTTCGGTGTAATGTGGAATGGCTTGACATTTGATGATTATGAGTTGTGTCGTGTTGATGTGTGTGCGTTTGTTCCAGGTAGGGTCTGACGAGGCCTCTGGAGTTCGGTACATGATGTGTACGAACAAGGTGTGTGATCCAGGTAGGGTCTGACGAGGCCTTTGGAGTTCGGTACATGATGTGTACGAACAAGGTGTGTGATCCAGGTAGGGTCTGACAAGACCTCTGGAGTTTGGTACATGATGTGTACGAATGATGTTTGTGGCCGGGTAGGGTCGGTTGAGGCCTCCGGAGTTCGGTACATGATGTGTACAAACAATGATCGTGTAGCAGTAATTGTTTGGATAACATTTTAAATATGGGTCTCGGACTCATAATGATATATTATCTAGTGTGTTTTGAAACGAGAATCGGGTTAAGGCCCTAATGTTTACGAAAAGGTTTTGTAAATTGGGACTCGAGGTCCAATAGGATTTCTGCTTTAAAAATCCCCGAGATGATGTGTTCATTTTCAAATATCTCTTACTTGAGTTCGAAATTCTAAAACTTCTCGGGAACATTTTGATAATTGATTTATGAATTAAATTCGTAGTTGCTATTTACTTATTGCATTTCGTGTCGTATTATACTTGCACTAGTAAAATAGTGGAGTTTTACTAATCCCCGAGTAATCGGGGGGTGGATGTCTGTTCTGCGTCCAGGTACATGCAGGTTCAGGGGAGCATTCATAGGATTGGCACAAGAGGATGACGAGCTGCGATACTAATCAAGAGTCGAGAGTTGGTAGAGTTTGGTTGTATTGTTAGAGTTGTTTCAGTCTTCCGCTGTATTGTGTTTCGACCCCTGTGTGGGTAGTATTGTTTAGTCAGTTCTGTTAATGGAGTTGTGTGACCTCATCGGTCTGTATTATTATGTTGTTTGACCCTGGCCGGGCAAGCATTTGGTTGTTTATGGATGTTTAGCCTGGTAGATCCTTGTGGAAAGGTTCTACGGCGTGTAACATTCCCATACAGTTTTGGGGGTGTTACATTTATGGTATCAGAGCTTAGGTTGCGGAAACCTAGGCTGTCGGGTCAAGTCGAGTCGTGATTTGTCAAGTATTGTGTAGTTTTGTCATTCGAGATGTCGGGTGACAAGTTGAGTTGTGCGTAGTCACAACGTGTCGGTTACGTTGTCGGATGAGATTAGTATCGTGGGCGACCGTCATCTCCGTGCGTCCTGTAGACATAAGTCTCCTCTTTTATGCATAATATCTGTGTTCATGATATGTGTGATATTTATGGTGCATGATGTTATTTGCACGGTGCTGTGTAATGGAGTTTGTATTTGATACTTGTGATACACTGTATGTGTATTGAACTGGACATATGGAGGTTTTGACGTTGAACCACCGTGTGGTGTGGTATAATGTGAAAGTTGTAAACTTTGATCGTTCCAAAAAAAAAGGGTACCGGCGGTATAGTTTGTGAGAGAATCACATAGATGGTTTCGTTGTATGTTTAACTTGATGCCCATGAGATGCATTTGATTGAATTGGTGACCCCATTTGCCGTTTGGGCACGTGGATCTAAGTTCGACTATTTTGGATTGTTGTAAATATACCCGTTGTGGGTAGGTTTGATTTCCTGAAAGACTCTACTGGTTTGAGCATTTTTGTGGAAATCAAATTTTTTTGAAAATATTTTGAGGGTACGGTTAAACAACGGATTGTGTGGATTTTAAAATCGGTTGAATTGTGACAAGTTGGTCATGTATTTTCAAATAGCACCATCAATAAGTATTTGGAAAATGTGTTTTAAAATACTTCGGACATTGCAAAATACCACCGTCATTTTTATTACGATCGAAAGGATTTTTGGAAAATTTATGTTTTGCAAAACGGCTCTAATTTTCGGAATTTAAATGTTATGTGTTTGAGTGTTGTGACGGCATAGTATAATTTAATTGTATTATTCTATGACGTTATCCTGGACATGATAGCTTATCTATGGTAATGATTAGTGTGCTGGCAGATATTAATAAGGTCATTTTGCTGACATCGGTTATAGAGTTGACTTAATATATCAACGTATTGTTGTGCAAGTGATTTCAAATCAGAGCAGTTTTGATAATGGGTCCATGGATTTGGTTATATGACCGAGGTATTAATCAAAGTGTTTTCAAAATTTCATTTCTGCAAAATCTTTCGAACTCACCAATTTTAAAATATTATCATTTGAACAAATACCTCGGGAAAAAAAATTTATTTTTAAAGAATGTGACAAGTGCCTGATTTTAATGACATGTATGTGGTCTTGACTGTGTTTACTTTGGTAAAAGTCGTGCACCTCTGTTGGTGTAACCGTGCGAGTTACTTATGAATTTAAGTCTATTATTGCAGTGTTAGTCTGAGTACTCGTGTGATGATTTGGAGTGAATACTTTATTGTGTTGCTGTTTGTTGCCCTATGTTGATTATGTGATATTTATTTTGTTGTTCTGATCGGTGGCCGTTTAGTATGCTGAGAGGTAGAGGTCGAGAGTGTGGTCGTGGTAGAGGTCGGAATCAGGTGCATGAGAGGGCGACTCGCTCGTTGTCAAGCGCCAATGAGCTCAGTATAGGTGGTCGAGATGACCAATCGCGTGAGCACAGGCAATCAACTGGGGAAAATGCTGACATTGGCGCCGCCACCATCCTTCGTCAGGTGGTTGACCAGTTGGCACATATGAATCAGACCATGCACCGGGATAGGATCCCAGATGAGGATAATGGAGCTAGTATGTGGTTACGAGGTGTGATGAGAATGCACCCGCCCCGTTTCGTAAGTTCTTCGGACTCGTTAGGTTGGGAGAACTGGCTCTTCCAGTTGGACAGAATATTTGATGCCATAGCTTGTCCCGATGAGAGAAGATTGCATATTGCTCAATACCTGCTCGACAGGGAAGCTGCAGACTGGTGGGAGGCCGTAGTGCCTAGTGATCGTACTGCTACTTGGGCTGAATTCAAGACTGCTATGGAGGCCGAGTATTGTCCGCCGCCTGTTAAAGAACGTAGAATTGTCGAGTTTTTCTCGGCTATGCCCCGAGATGTGTCGATATCTCAAGCAATAGTCGATTACAATCGACAACTTTGTTACGTTCGAGATCAAGTGCGAAGTGAGACAAATAAGGTTCGTTACTTTGATATGCGTATGAAACCTCAGGTTCGGCAGTGTATGGCCTCTTTTATGTGTACAACGCTGAAGGACTATCAAGATCGAGCCTTAGAATTTGAAATGACTATGATGTCTACAGAGTCTGTATCGGTAGCGAAGAAGCAGAAGATTTCCGATGAAGCATCGGGAAGTGAGGGAATTGGGATTCCTAAACCTCGGCCCTCGTATCAGTCGAGTATGGGATCTTCTCGGTCAGCTAGAGAATCTAAAAGACCCGAGCCGGTGTCTTTGAGTTCTGGTAATGCTCCTAGGTGCTTCAACTGTAACATTATGGGCCATGAATGCGCGCATTGTAAGAAACTGCCGGTGAGTTGTTATAATTGTGGACGCGAGGGGCATCGAGTTCAGTACTGCGAGATTGTTGCCAAGATGATAGGGGACCGGAGTCCCGTTCCTACTTCTGGAGGACCCAGTGGTGTCCAGTGATGTAGTTATGGGTCGTACTTTGTGTTGTTATTCGTGTAGAGATTAATATTTGTTGCGTGAACTTTTTGGTTTTGTTTGTATTCTACCATGATGTTTTATTTTAAGTTTTGGGATGAAACTTACTTTTAATAGGATAGAATGTCATATCCCGTATTCTCGTTTTCTGTTATCTTGAATTGTTTGTGTCTTGACGTCGGACATTTTCTTGTTGACGAGAATCAGAGTGAATTCTATCGTAATACTATATTTGTTTCTACCGCATAGTCGTTGTGGTCGGGTGCAACTTGTTGTCGCGTGCGTTTCCTTGATTAAATATGTGCATGTGATGTGTTGTTAATTACTCGTTGTTGTTTTGAGTCATAGCCGGTGGCATTGTGTTGGTCGTCGTGGAACGTGTTTTCACGCCGTATGTTCCTTTGCGTCGCTTGTAACATTTCGCCGTTTGGCGTAAGTTACGCGTTTCTTTTGTATCTCGTTGAGTTTTCCTGGCGGGATATTGCTTCTCCCGACTTGTTTTTAAGTTTCAGGACGAAACTTCTTTTAAGGAGGGTAGTATGTAATATTCGCGATTTCGATTTCCAATAATTTTCTTTTTTTGGCGGAAGTCCATCTTAGCAACTCTATTATGACCGTTTCATCATTTCGAGAATGATTAATTCTAACCTTTTTGTCATCCGAGTTCGTTTCGGTGTCGTTTTCTTGAGTTCAGTGTTATTAAACGACTTTTCCAAGTATGAGTTTGACTTTGTAAAATCACCATAAATTCTTGGAAACTCCAAAGATTTTGAATCTTTTCAATATTATAGAGCATCAAGTTAGATTTCCAATGGTTCAAACGGTGAGTCAATCGGAGTCCGGACGAGAGAGTTATGGTCGAAATTGCTGAGACACTCATTTTCCAGTTTTGGCCGAGCAGCCTGTACCGTGAGCCGCGGCACATGCCGGCAGGGCCACGGCACACTGCCGAGTCACTGTCGCGGCACACCCGTCCGGACCGCGGCACACTCATGTTTCAATTATCGGCCAACCCCTCTGTACCATGAGCCGCGACACATGCCGGTAGGGCCGCGGCACACTGACGAGTCACTGCCGCGGCACACTCGTCCGGGCCGCGGCATGCTGCCGATCACTGGGGGCAGATTCTGCCCTGTGCCGCGGCACACTTCGGCTGGGCTGCGGCACACAGTGCAGATCAGCCTATTTATGCGGATTTTGTGAGATGAATGCTCATTTCATCTCTTCCTTCATTCCTCCTCCTCTTGGGCGATCTTGTGGGCGATTTTTGGGCGTTTTTGCATCATCAATTCCAGAGAACTTCATATTCTTCAAGTTCTTGGTGTGGATTAATAACACCAACAATTGTTCTTCATCATTAATCCATGGTAAATTCTTGAAACCCTACTTTTGGGTGAATTGCGGGTTTTTGTTCGTTTTGTCCGATTTAACCGTAATAACTTAGATTTGTAATGTATTGATGATTATTTGGATGTATTCTATCATTTCCCTTGATATTCCATGGTTTGATCGTTTCAATTCGTTGTTTTGGTCGAGTTCTTCGTCAACGCCTTGAAGGTATCCGACAAAAGGTCTTAGAGGGGGATTGGGCGTTGTATAATTATTATCCATCGTACGATTATTGATTTATCATTGGTATGACTTAGGGACGAAATTCTTGTGAAGAACTCGAGTCGGAACCCTTCCGTTCATTGTCTTCTTCGGGGTCCGAGCTTCCCGGTCGAACCGTGTTCTTCGTAGAATTCGGTAACGGTTATTAAGGCAAGTATTTTACTATACGAATTGTGTCTTGTGAATAGGGATGTCGTATTATGGTTGGGATGCATTGGTTTACTTTCGTGTATATGCTTCGTATGAATTGATTATTACAAACAATTGATGGTAACGATAATACCTTCACTTAGTTAACATTGTAGAATTGTGTTGGATGTGCAAATCAACTAAGTTTGTGCCTAGCGTGGTTGGTCATTGTTGAGTCGTTGTGATGATCATGATATTTGTGTTGTTTTGGTTTACATACTTGATTGTACATTTCGGTGTAATGTGGAATGGCTTGACATTTGATGATTATGAGTTGTGTCGTGTCGATGTGTGTAGGTGTGTTCCATGTAGGGTCTGACGAGGCCTCTGGAGTTCGGTACATGATGTGTACGAACAAGGTGTGTGATCCAGGTAAGGTCTGACGAGACCTCTGGAGTTTGGTACATGATGTGTACGAACGATGTTTGTGGCCGGGTAGGGTCGGTTGAGGGCTCCGGAGTTCGGTACATGATGTGTACGAACAATTATCGTGTAGCAGTAATTGTTTGGATAACATTTTAAATATGGGTCTCGGACTCATAATGATATATTATCTAGTGTGTTTTGAAACGAGAATCGGGTTAAGGCCCTAATGTTTACGAAAAGGTTTTGTAAATTGGGACTCGAGGTCCAATAGGATTTCTGCTTTAAAAATCCCCGAAATGATGTGTTCCTTTTCAAATATCTCTTACTTGAGTTCGAAATTCTAAAACTTCTCGGGAACATTTTGATAATTGATTTATGAATTAAATTCGTAGTTGCTATTTACTTATTGTATTTCGTATCGTATTATACTTGCACTAGTAAAATAGTGGAGTTTTACTAATCCCCGAGTAATCGGGGGGTGGATGTCTGTTCTGCGTCCAGGTACATGCAGGTTCAGGGGAGCATTCATAGGATTGGCACAAGAGGATGACGAGCTGCGATACTAATCAAGAGTCGAGAGTTGGTAGAGTTTGGTTGTATTGTTAGAGTTGTTTCAGTCTTCCGCTGTATTGTGTTTCGACCCCTGTGTGGGTAATGTTGTTTAGTCAGTTCTGTTAATGGAGTTGTGTGACCTCATCGGTCTGTATTATTATGTTGTTTGACCCTGGCTGGGCAAGCATTTGGTTGTTTATGCATGTTTAGCCTGGTAGATCCTTGTGGAAAGGGTCTACGGCGTGTAACATTCCCATACGGTTTTGGGGGTATTACACCGAAGCTGTATCAAATGTGGGGCCGAAGCCACACAACACGAAGCTGTATCACAATGAGGGGCCAAAGCCACACAGCACGAAGATGTATCAGAATGAGCCACACAGGAAGATGCTGTATCACAATGAGGTCATCCAATGACCGTCACCTACTAAGCTGTAGGTGTTGGGAAACCAACCGCGATGGTTCAAGCCCCAAACTTACCCATAATGAGATCACCTAGTGACCGTGACCTACTGAACTGTAGTTGTTGGGAAACCAACCGCGAAGGTTCAGGCCCCAAACTTACCCATTGAGCACTAGCTGAGACTAGCCTCCAAACACAAACAATCACAAATGGCAACGATCACAAAATTACCAAATTCACAAGAATGATAGTGTGCTGCCTTGAGTTGGCCAACACGACAACTATAACTCACGGATGGGAACCGTACTCGGCGGTACCATTTCAAATACCTCGATTGCCTTGGAATGGCCAATCGATAACAATGACTCAACGGATGGAAACTATCCTCGATAGTCCCGATTCAATACCTCGATTGTCTTAGAATGACCAATCGATAACAACGAATCAACGATGAGAATTATCCTCGACAGTCCCAATTCAATACCTCAATTGTCTTAGAATGACCAATCGATAACAACAACTCGAAGGATTCCTCATTACCTTTAATTGGCTACCGACGAAAGAAATGATAATCAAATACGTCAATGCCTTCAATCGGCCAATACAACATCAACAGAAAAACACTGATATCAATAACAAAGATCACAACCATATCTCAATGGAAGATCAGTCAACAATAACAATCAATACATCGATACTGCGAATCGGCTATCGACAACAACATTAACAACAAGTATCTCAATCCCTTGAACCGACCATTAACGAACAACAATAACATTTGGCATAATTGCCGAAGGGTATCGTATCAAACAATCCCCTGATATCAACGAAAATTATGAAGAGACTACATCTCGAAATGATACAACACATTCATACACATACAAGATAACATTAATATCATTGACCAGTACAAGTATAAAACTTGACTCAAACCGAATGCGACGAAATCCTCCAACGAACGAGGAACATCGTCCTCCAACAATCAAAAGCACTCGAACAACCTTGAATGAAATACAATTCATTCAATAACACAATATCAATCAAAAACAACACAAAAGACAACCCCAATTCAATCACGAATTGATCAAAGCACACAAATGAATATCATAGTCTTTAACTATGAATTCTAACATACTTCAATAACCTCAATGATCAATTAACATGATCATACTGCTCTTAACACTTGTCAAAAACAATTCAACAAGGATTATCATGAACAACATCAAATTAATCATCCTATAATGATAATATCACCAATATTATCACTATCACCTCAAGAACACCGTTAACACAACAAACATGATGTCTCTACCAATACCAACCACCAATTACTCAAGAATTTGGAATTGATCAACAAGATTAACTTAACCATTTCAAGATTCTGATAATCATCTATGCAACTCATCATAATCCTATACTAAAATGATTATAATCTCCCAAGAACACAACCAACAACAATAATAATCATCTCAAAGCTATGTTAATCATCTAAAAATCTTAACATAACTCTTCCTAGACATGATTATAATCTCCAAGTATTCTTAAACATCAAGAACACAATCAAACTCAAGCCATATCACTCATGCCCTTCAAGAAACACTCGAATCTTCAAGCTCCCAAGCTCCAATCCAAGTTAGGAAGCTCCAAAACGAGTTGGAAGGGGTTGGAAATCACTAAGGGATGCACAGGGATGATTTCTAGGGAGAGAAATCGAAAATAGGTCGTGAAGAAATGAAAGATGAAATATGTCTTTATAATCTGCACAATTCATTACGGCCGCTATTCCATACACATAACGTACGTTAATCCCCCTTACGTACGTTACCAGCCCTACGTAGCGTACACTACATCCTGTCGGGACTCACTGCCTCAAAATGGGACCTGCAATACATGTAATACCCACGATTTCCGTTCCGGTTATTTTGGATTTTTTTTTCGGATATTTCCCGGTTGTCGAGTTCCGGTATTATTTTCTCGACAACTGATTTTGGCGTTTAAGACCGTAGGTGATGATTTGTTATCTGTTGTTTTCATTTCGGACCGATGATGTTGTCCCCGAGTGTTTTGTCGTGTTCGTTCCGTGCGATTTCGGAAAATCGAGTCGTCGAATCATGGTTGTCGGACACTGGCCGGACGGTTGGGGACGGTGGCCGGACGGCTGCCGGCACTGGCCGGACGAGTGCAGGCACTGGCCGGGCGGTTGCGACAGGAACCGGCGTAGCGCACGCTACGTCCGGAGAGTAGCGCACGCTACGGCCAGGAGGCAGCGCACGCTATGGCCGGTTGGCTGCGCGCGCTAGTCGGCCGAGGCAGTAAGGGCAGAAAGGTTCTGGACTGGGAAGATCGGCAGGTAGCGCACGCTACTGCCGGACACTGCGCACGCTACGGCCGGCCGGTAGCGCACGCTATGGCCGGAAGGTTGCGCACGCTACCTGGCCGAGCCAGGAAGTCTCTGGATTGTGGCTGGGCCGACAGCGCACGTGTTCAGCGCATGATGGCGGGCCCGGCCGAACATTCTCGACCATGACCGCCCGCTAGCGCACGCTAGCTCTGCAGTCTAGCGCACGCTAGGCTGCACCAGTATAAATATGACCGAGCAGTCCTGTTTGCACTCATTTTTCATTTCCTTCCTTTCGTGTACGCCGCTGGAGTCTTGGAGGTGACGAAGGCATGTTGTTATACAACTAATCCACGAAGTTTGGGAGCTTATAACATCGATTAATCACTCCATAACATCCTTCAATCCAGCGAATCAAGTTTAGTTTTCCTAAAATCCTAGTTTTGGGAAAAATTGGGGATTTTGTTGATTTCGCCCATTTGATTCGTTATAACTTAGAATAGTGATGGATTGATGATTATTAAGTTGTTTTATATCGAATCCCTTGTTTTTCCACGGTTGGATTGCCGAGGATTCGTCGTTTTATTGAGTTTCTAATCGACACCTTGAAAGTGTTCGATAAAATGTCACAAAGGGGATTCGGGCGTTCTACGATTATTCTTCCTCGTTCGATCATCAATTTATTCATGGTATGATGTTGGGGTCAGGTTCCTTGCGAAGAACTCGAGTCGGAACCCTTCCGTTCGCCGTTTTCCGATCGGTGGTGTTACCGTCGTTTCCGCCGGAGAGTTGTGAGCATTCGAAGTCTTCCGGTTAAGAGACGTTCGTCGGAGTGTCCAATATCAATTATTGAGGCAAGTATCTTGCCTATACACTTCATATTTCGTAGTGGTTATAGTCGGTAATTGAATAAGTGTGCAATTGAATTATTTTTAATGAACTTATAAAAGAATCGGTATATTCTCGATAAAGGTCTTCTATAAAATCTACTTATGTGTTTGTGAACGATTGTGTGATTCTGAGGATATGTACTAGTGGTGTGCTTTGGAATATCTTCTTTACGTTTGGTATCGTTGTGCGTGATTATGTTGATAGTGGACTTAAGGTTATGTCTTTCTGACAAGAAGTGTGTATATATGTGTGGACGTGTGTACTATTGATGAGTTTGTGATGATGTGTGATGTGAGTAGGTGTCGGATGTTGTGGCCATTCTTAGCAAGTACCTTGATTTACATTTGAAGTACTTCGGGGGAATATGTTTTTGAATCGTGATTTTGTGAAAGTGGTAATTTCAGAAAATGTGGTTTGTGCCATGTGGTTCGAGAGTGTGTGAACCGAGTAAAACCGGTGAGGGTCCCCTGGGTCCGGTAGGCTGCGTATCCTACGGATCACTCGGTGGGCTATACACCGAGGAGGGCTGACGAGGTGTCTGCAGGGTGTGTATCTTCTTTGAGAGGTACATTGCCAGTATAGCTCGGGAGGTTGTTTTGTGATGATGAATATGGCACGATGTTGTTTTCGATAATTGTGATATGTCCGGAGTATCACATATGCAAATTCCCAAAAGTGAGATACATCATATGTAAGGTCTTGGTACTTGGCTAAAATGGCACCGGTATAAGCGTCGTATATTATTTGTTTCATGGTTGCAATATTTTTGGCATAAGGATACGGGCCCTGTGATTGTTTCCGTACATTGTGGTTTGGTTATGTATCGAGTGTGACCGTTGTGTTATTCACTAGAGTATGGGATATGGATGATTTGGGTCGTGGACCCTGTGTTTGTGACCAGATTGGTATCTTTGAGCAAAAACAATTCTTTGGCCCGTGTCCCTATGTGGTTCGTCAAGTTAAAGATTTATTAGCCCAGAAATGTCTTTCTAAAACTCCCGAGACTTTTTAAATGCTTTTCAAAGAGCCTGCGTGTCTCATTCCAATTTTTCATGGTTTGAACTATTTTATTCAACGAAATATCTCGGGAAATCTTCATTGGGTTGAATTGTGGAATTAATCAAGTTTCTATATTCTTGGAATATGTTGTGTATAGCTCGTATTTGCACTTTATACTTGCACTAGCAAAACAGTGGAGTTTTGCTAACCCCCGAGTATTCGGGGGGTGGATGTCTGTATTGCGTCCAGGTACTTGCAGGTTGCTGGGGAGCGAACCACAGGGTCGGTACGAAGGATGATGGAAGACGACGATGCTAATCACATGAAGGCCGTGTTGGGTATTTGGTGAAGTCTTATTGTTTTGTCTTTTTGTTGGGGTATTTTCTAATTTTCGGGAAGTATTAATGTATCCTAACCCCTGCGTGGGTACGAGTTAGAAAAAGGAGTTTTGTATGTTTGATGTAAGAATATTTGGTATAAGACCAAATCGGTCTAATGGTTCATTATTTAGCCATATCGGCTTAAAATGTGATGTATTGTTTTTGTATTTAGCCTGGTAGATCCTCATGGAGAGGGTCTGCGGCGCTGTAATATTCCCAAGTGGTTTGGGGGTGTTACAGAATATGGTATCAGAGCTTAGGTTGCGGAAACCTAGGCTATCGGGTCCAGTCGGGTATTGTCGTGTCTTGTTCTGTCAGATTGTGTCTGTCTAAGTCGTGTCGCGACGCGTCGTTTGTGATGTCGGCCGTGATTAGTATCGAGGTGCAGCCATCATCTTGGTGCGATCTGTGGATGTAAGTCTCCCTACTATATTGTGCCTTGTGATATACGAGCTTGTATGATTTTGTGTTATGACGTGGAGTTTAAAGGTGATTTGTGATTATGTGGCCTATGTTGTTTGATCCTCGTATGATGCCAGAATGGAAGTGGTGCCAACATATATGTAGTTATACACACATCCTGATATAAGTCGTTTTTACAAGAGGAATAGCCCTGGTGTGGTTACGCAAAGAAAGATTCATCAATGTGATATTTTAAAACTTTACATGTTTTTGGGGAGTCACGTATATTTTGTTTTAAAACATCCTCCAAAGGGAGGAAAAAGTTGATTTTTGTATAATGACCTGAGGGCCGAAATTTTTTAGAATTCAAACTACCGATATTTTATTTTCATCTTGTATTATAAGTTTTCAAAACACGATTTTTGAACTCAAGTGAAGTCTACAAAATGTAGACAAGACGTGACTCTCGTTTTCAATTTATCGGTTTTATGACTGTTAGTCGGCAAATATGTGATGATGTTATTGTTGTTCGGGCAGTGTTGCCAGTTTTAAATTAAAACTATGATGTGAATGTTGGGTCGTTCGATTTGTGGGCATTGTGATAGCTCTCTTTAATAAGAGGTGAGATTTCGATTTTTGAATAACAATTGTCTTTTGATGGTTTCTCATGAAGTGTCGAATCAATGGCTTTGGGACTCGAACGTGTTGTTGTTCATTTGTGACCATTGATTTTAGTAATGTCGTATATATGTTCGTAATCACGTGCTGAATTTGAGCTGTTAGCGCACGCTAAGTACAAGGCTAGCGCGCGCTAATGTGGCATGAGTAGCGCACGCTAATGTTGTTGTAACGCGCGCTAATGCAGCATGAATAGCGCACGCTAAATAATTGTTGTAGTGTGCGTTAATTAGCTGGGACAGAGGATGTGGAACCGCATTTTAGCCATTAGGTCTAACTTTCTATAGTCAGTCGTCTGTGACTGTATTCTATGTGCATTGTCTAGTGATGACAACCGTTTTATGCGGACGAGTGTTGTGACCTTTCATTCGCGCTAAGTGATAATTGATTTTGTTCGGTGAGTTGATAAATTATGTCTGCTGTATGTGTGTGTTCGAGACGTTTTCCTAAAACTTTCATAAATTTGTGCAAGTTGCGGAAATCAATTTTTGAAACTAATTTGACGTTGCGATTAAGCCGGCGGCTTTGTATGAACTTTGGAAATTGTTTGAAATTTGCGAGCCGGCCTAGGATTCTCAAAATAAAACCTCGACGGTATTGAAAGAGTTGTTTTAAAATACCTTGAACATTTTGTAAAATGTTACCGTCGTTGATTCTTGTGTAGTGTTGGGAGAATTTTCAGAAATGACTTTAACGTACTATTGTATTTTCGAATAATTCGAGTACATGATTTTCCAAAATCTTTCACATCATAAAATAAATTTTTTTCAAAAACCCGAGGTGATGCAAAAGTACCAAAAGTACTTTTAAAGTTTATTTTGAATAACATACAAATCCAATGATTTTCAAAAGATTTTCTTTAAAGGGATACCTCGTGGATTTTCTTTCCGAGTTGTTATTGGTTACCTTATGTGATATGTCATGCTAAGTTGGTACTTTAGCATATTTGTTTTTGCGAAGTGGTGCAATCGTATTGAGTGAGAATCCGCTTAGTATGCCGAGGGACAGCGGACGCGACCGTGACCGCGGTATAGTTGGTTATGGAGACTAGATGCGGGACCAAGAGGATATGGCCGGGAAGGTTGATATTCAAACACTTCGTTTTCGTTGTTTAGGTTTCGGGGACGAAACCTCTTTTAAAGGTGATATGATGTAATACCCACATTTTTTTCTCGTTTCCATTTCGTTCGATCGTATTGAGGCGATTGTGTTCGTTAATGCTTTTGACCTTGTGTTGTTTCTCACATTTGTCATTCGAGCGAGTTCTGATATCGTTCCAAATTGATGTGCATATCGTTGTGATCTTTCCAAGTTCGGATCGATTTCTGGTGAACCGTGTTCGAAACTAACACCTCGTGCTTCCTACAAGTTATTGATGTCTTGATTTGAGGTATGAACTTCAAAGGTTATCGTTGTTGTTCGATCATTGCTATTCGTTCGTCGTTGTCCAATCATTATCGTTTGACCTCGAAACCGTGATTATTGAACATTTGGGCCATTTTGCGATTTCCATAAGTGTTGGGAAATTGTCTTCGTATTTGATCTTCCAAATCTGTGAGTTATTGGAATTTCATACCTTTCAGCGTTGGAATCGTGATTCGATTTTTGTATTGCTCGGTTTTATCAACGCAGCGATTCATGCTCGTTGCTTTTCGTAAGAATTCTTGCGTATTGAATCGGATCGTAGTGGCTTCATACTGCCTGGAGTTCTAGTGTGTTGTCGAGAGTCGCCTTGCTTTTGTTTTAAGTTTCGGGACGAAACTTATTTTTAGGGGGGTAGAATGTAATACCCACGATTTCCGTTCCGGTTATTTTGGATTTTTTTTCGGATATTTCCCGGTTGTCGAGTTCCGGTATTATTTTCTCGACAACTGATTTTGGCGTTTAAGACCGTAGGTGATGATTTGTTATCCGTTGTTTTCATTTCGGACCGATGATGTTGTCCCCGAGTGTTTTGTCGTGTTCGTTCCGTGCGATTTCGGAAAATCGAGTCGTCGAATCATGGTGGTCGGACACTGGCCGGACGGTTGGGGACGGTGGCCGGACGGCTGCCGGCACTGGCCGGACGAGTGCAGGCACTGGCCGGGCGGTTGCGACAGGAACCGGCGTAGCGCACGCTACGTCCGGAGAGTAGCGCACGCTACGGCCAGGAGGCAGCGCACGCTATGGCCGGTTGGCTGCGCGCGCTAGTCGGCCGAGGCAGTAAGGGCAGAAAGGTTCAGATCGAAGATCGGCGTAGCGCACGCTATCGCCGGACATCAAGACGCTACGGCCGGCCGCAGAGCGCACGCCATGGCCGGAAGGTTGCGACGCTACTGGCCGAGCCAGAAGTCTCGGATTGTGGTCGGGCCGACAGCCGCACGTGTTCGGCGCATGATGGCGGGCCCGGCCGAACATTCTCGACCATGACCGCCGCTAGCGCACGCTAGTTCTCAGCCTAGCGCACGCTAGGCCGCACCGAGATAAATATGACCGAGCGATCTGTTTGCACTCATTTTCATTTCCTTCCTTTCGTGTATGCATTTGGAGTCTTGGAGGTGACGAAGGCATGTTGTTATGCAACTAATCCACGAAGTTTGGGAGCTTATAACATCGATTAATCACTCCATAACATCCTTCAATCCAAATAATCAAGGTTAGTTTTCCTAAAATCCTAGTTTTGGGAAAAATTGGGGATTTTGTTGATTTCGCCCATTTGATTCGTTATAACTTAGAATAGTGATGGATTGATGATTATTAAGTTGTTTTATATCGAATCCCTTGTTTTTCCACGGTTGGATTGCCGAGGATTCGCTGCTTTATTGAGTTTCTAATCGACACCTTGAAAGTGTTCGATAAAATGTCACAAAGGGGATTCGGGCGTTCTACGATTATTCTTCCTCGTTCGATCGTCAATTTATTCATGGTATGATGTTGGGGTCACGTTCCTTGCGAAGAACTCGAGTCGGAACCCTTCCGTTCGCCGTTTTCCGATCGGTGGTGTTACCGCTGCTTCACGGAGAGTTGTGAGCATTCGAAGTCTTCCGGTTAAGAGACGTTCGTCGGAGTGTCCAGTATCAATTATTGAGGCAAGTATCTTGCCTATACACTTCATATTTCGTAGTGGTTATAGTCGGTAATTGAATAAGTGTGCAATTGAATTATTTTTAATGAACTTATAAAAGAATCGGTATATTCTCGATAAAGGTCTTCTATAAAATCTACTTATGTGTTTGTGAACGATTGTGTGATTCTGAGGATATGTACTAGTGGTGTGCTTTGGAATATCTTCTTTACGTTTGGTATCGTTGTGCGTGATTATGTTGATAGTGGACTTAAGGTTATGTCTTTCTGACAAGAAGTGTGTATATATGTGTGGACGTGTGTACTATTGATGAGTTTGTGATGATGTGTGATGTGAGTAGGTGTCGGATGTTGTGGCCATTCTTAGCAAGTACCTTGATTTACATTTGAAGTACTTCGGGGGAATATGTTTTTGAATCGTGATTTTGTGAAAGTGGTAATTTCAGAAAATGTGGTTTGTGCCATGTGGTTACTGAGAGTGTGTGAACCGAGTAAAACCAGTGAGGGTCCCCTGGGGTCCGGTAGGCTGTGTATCCCTACGGATCACTCGGTGGGCTATACACCAGGGAGGGCCTGACGAGGTGTCTCTGGGGTGTGTATCTTGCTGAGAGGTACAGGGCCAGTATAGCTCGGGAGGTTGTTTTGTGATGATGAATATGGCACGATGTTGTTTTCGATAATTGTGATATGTCCGGAGTATCACATATGCAAATTCCCAAAAGTGAGATACATCATATGTAAGGTCTTGGTACTTGGCTAAAATGGCACCGGTATAAGCGTCGTATATTATTTGTTTCATGGTTGCAATATTTTTGGCATAAGGATACGGGCCCTGTGATTGATTCCGTACATTATGGTTTGGTTATGTATCGAGTGTGACCGTTGTGTTATTCACTCGAGTATGGGATATGGATGATTTGGGTCGTGGACCCTGTGTTTGTGACCAGATTGGTATCTTTGAGCAAAAACAATTCTTTGGCCCGTGTCCCTATGTGGTTCGTCAAGTTAAAGATTTATTAGCCCAGAAATGTCTTTCTAAAACTCCCGAGACTTTTTAAATGCTTTTCAAAGAGCCTGCGTGTCTCATTCCAATTTTTCATGGTTTGAACTATTTTATTCAACGAAATATCTCGGGAAATCTTCATTGGGTTGAATTGTGGAATTAATCAAGTTTCTATATTCTTGGAATATGTTGTGTATAGCTCGTATTTGCACTTTATACTTGCAGGTTGCTGGGGAGCGAACCACAGGGTCGGTACGAAGGATGATGGAAGACGACGATGCTAATCACATGAAGGCCGTGTTGGGTATTTGGTGAAGTCTTATTGTTTTGTCTTTTTGTTGGGGTATTTTCTAATTTTCGGGAAGTATTAATGTATCCTAACCCCTGCGTGGGTACGAGTTAGAAAAAGGAGTTTTGTATGTTTGATGTAAGAATATTTGGTATAAGACCAAATCGGTCTAATGGTTCATTATTTAGCCATATCGGCTTAAAATGTGATGTATTGTTTTTATATTTAGCCTGGTAGATCCTCATGGAGAGGGTCTGCGGCGCTGTAATATTCCCAAGTGGTTTGGGGGTGTTACATCAGGCCCTCTCCATGAGGATCCACCAGGCTAAACACGAAAACAATACATCACATTTTAAGCCGATATGGCTAAATAATGAACCATTAGACCGATTTGGTCTTTTACCAAATATTTTTACATCGAACATACAAAACTTCTTTTTCTAACTCGTACCCACGCAGGGGTTAGAATACATTAATACTTCCCGAAAATTAGAAAATACCCCAACAAAAAGACAAAACAATAAGACTTCACCAAATACCCAACACGGCCTTCATGTGATTAGCATCGTCGTCTTCCATCATCCTTCGTACCGCTCCTGTGATTCGCTCCCCAGCAACCTGCAAGTACCTGAACACAATACAGACATCCACCCCCCGAATACTCGGGGGTTAGCAAAACTCCACTGTTTTGCTAGTGCAAGTATAAAGTGCAAATACGAGCTATACACAACATATTCCAAGAATATAAAAACTTGATTAATTCCACAATTCAACCCAATGAAGATTTCCCGAGATATTTCATTGAATAAAATAGTTCAAACCATGAAAAATTGGAATGAGACACGCAGGCTCTTTGAAAATCATTTAAAAAGTCTCGGGAGTTTTAGAAAGACATTTCTGGGCTAATAAATCTTTAACTTGACGAACCACATAGGGACACGGGCCAAAGAATTGTTTTTGCTCAAAGATACCAATCTGGTCACAAACACAGGGTCCACGACCCAAATCATCCATATCCCATACTCGAGTGAATAACACAACGGTCACACTCGATACATAACCAAACCACAATGTACGGAAACAATCACAGGGCTCGTATCCTTATGCCAAAAATATTGCAACCATGAAACAAATAATATACGACGCTTATACCGGTGCCATTTTAGCCAAGTACCAAGACCTTACATATGATGTATCTCACTTTGGGAATTTGCATATGTGATACTCCGGACATATCACAATTATCGAAAACAACATCGTGCCATATTCATCATCACAAAACAACCTCCCGAGCTATACTGGCCCTGTACCTCTCAAGCAAGATACACACCCCAGAGACACCTCGTCAGGCCCTCCCTGGTGTATAGCCCACCGAGTGATCCGTAGGGATACGCAGCCTACCGGACCCCAGGGGACCCTCACTGGTTTTACTCGGTTCACACACTCTCAGTAACCACATGGCACAAACCACATTTTCTGAAATTACCACTTTCACAAAATCACGATTCAAAAACATATTCCCCCGAAGTACTTCAAATGTAAATCAAGGTACTTGCTAAGAATGGCCACAACATCCGACACCTACTCACATCACACATCATCACAAACTCATCAATAGTACACACGTCCACACATATATACACACTTCTTGTCAGAAAGACATAACCTTAAGTCCACTATCAACATAATCACGCACAACGATACCAAACGTAAAGAAGATATTCCAAAGCACACCACTAGTACATTGTAATACCCGTAATTTTGATTTCCGGTAATTTCTTTTTTTTCGGCGAAAGTCCGTTTTGACAAATCGCTCATGACCGTTTCGTCATTCCGAGAATGATTAATTCTGCACTTTTTGTCATCCGAGCTCGTTTCGGTGTCGTTTTGTTGAGTTCCGTGCTTTTTAGCGGTTTTTCCGCACTTGAGTTCGATTCTTGCGAATCTCGTCCGAAACTGTTGTTTCGACTTTCTCGTAAGTTCATTTAATGTTATTATTCATGTTGCAAGCTTCGGTTTGGTTATTCGATCACGTATCGTGATTTTGGGGCGTTTTGGGCCATTTTCGTAATTTCCCAAAGTTTGGGGTAATTACTTTCCGTTGTCGAATTTCGAGCCTTCGGGTAGTCGGAATCGTGTGTTCTATTAGTGCTCGGATTCGTCTTTTCGAGTACTTCGTAACCGTATCTTCGATTCGTACTCAGGTTCGGGTTTCGGGGTCGTTCGGGCCGTCGGAGTTGGTCCCGGCCGAGTCATGGCCGGGCATGCTCGGGCGAGCCACTGGCCGAGTAACGTGCGGTAGTGATCGGCGATTACGTCGTAAGGCGATTACGTCGTAAGGCCACGGCGTGCGTGCGTAACGTTCCCGCATTTTCCAGCGATGAGTTCGGCCATGGCGGTTACGTCGTAAGCCATGGCGATTCGTCGTAACGGCGACGATCGGCTTATTTAAGGCACAGTAGCGTATTTTTCACCCAGTTCTTCATTCTTTTACTTCCGTGACTGGCAGGTGAGTATATCATGGAGAGATGTTGTTGGGCAATGAATCCATGAAGTTTTGAGGCTCATATCATCAATCATACGTCCTATAACATCCTTTGATCGAGCGAATCAGGTCAGATTTTCTAGAAATCTAATTTTGGGGATTTTGGGTATTTTGTTCGATTTCGTCCGTTTAATCCGATTTAACTTAGGATTGTGATGGATTGATGATTATTTAGATGTATTGTATCATTTCCCTTGTTATTCCATGGTTGGATCGTATCGATTCGTTGTTTTGGTCGAGTTCTTGATCGACGCCTTGAAGGTGTCCGATAAAATGTCATAGAGGGGTTTTCGGGCGTTCTACGATTATTCTTCCTCGTATGATCGATAATTTATTGATTATATGTTGTTAGGGTCGAACTCTTGTGAAGAACTCGAGTCGGAACCCTTAGTTCGTTGTCTTCTTGAGTCCGAGCTTCCGGTCGACCGTGTTCTTCGGAGCATTTGGTGGCGGTTATTAAGGCAAGTATCTTATTATACGACTTGTATCTTGTGACTAGTAATTACGTATGATATGTATGACGATTTTGCTTGCCTCCGTAAATATGTTCCGTTTGAGTTGGTTGTGTTTTCCGAAATTTGAAGGCTTTGTGATAATAGTGATATATTGGTATCCATGTTAGGCGTTGTGCCATTTGTGCAGGATTGCGATGTACATATGAGATGGTTGTATACGTGGTTGTTCAATGTATTGTGTACCGAATGTGTGTTATGTTGGTTAAGAGTCGTTGTGATGATCATGATATTTGCGTTGTTTTGGTTTACATACTTGATTGTACATTTCATTGTAATGTGGAATGGCTTGACATTTAATGATTATGAATTGTGTCGTGTCGATGTGTGGGTGTTCCAGGTAGGGTCTGACGAGGCCTCTGGAGTTCGGTACATGATGTGTACGAACAAAGTGTGTGATCCAGGTAGGGTCTGACGAGGCCTCTGGAGTCCGGTACATGACGTGTACGGACAAGATGTGTGATCCAGGTAGGGTCTGACGAGGCCTCTGGAGTTCGGTACATGATGTGTACGAACGATGTTGTGGCCGGGTAGGGTCCGTTGAGGCCTCCGGAGTTCGGTACATGATGTGTACGAACAGTGTGTGTGGTCCGGGTAGGGTCCGTTGAGGCCTCCGGAGTTCGGTACATGATGTGTACGAACAGTGTGTGTGGTCCGGGTAAGGTCCGTCGAGGCCTCCGGAGTTCGGTACATGATGTGTACGAATAATGATCGTGTAGCAGTAATTGTTCGGGTAACATTTTAAATATGGATCTCAGACTCATACTGATATATTATTTAGTATGATTTGAAACGAGAATCGGGCTAAGGCCCTAATGTTTACGAAAAGGTTTTGTAAATTGGGACTCGAGGTCCAAAAGAATTTCTGCTTTAAAAATCCCCGAGATGATGTGTTCCTTTTCAAATATCTCTTACTTGAGTTCGAAATTCTAAAACTTCTCGGGAACATTTTGATAATTTGATTTGCGTATTAAATTCGTAGTTGCTATTTGCTTGTTACATTTCGTATGGTTTGATACTTGCACTAGTAAAACAGTGGAGTTTTACTAACCCCCGAGTATTCGGGGGGTGGATGTCTGTTCTGCGTCCAGGTACATGCAGGTTCAGGGGAGCAGTCACAGGATTGGCACAAGGGGATGACGAGCTGCGATACTAATCAAGAGTTGAGAGTTTATAGAGTTTAGTTGTATTGTTAGAGTTGATTCAGTCTTCCGCTGTATTGTATTTCGACCCCTGTGTGGGTAATGTTGATAGTCAGTCCTGTTGATAGAGTTGTGTGACCTCATCGGTCTGTGTGTTTATGTGTAAGTGACCTTAACGGTCTGTATTATTATATTGTTTGACCCTGGCCGGGCAATCATTTGGTTGTTTATGGATGATTAGCCTGGTAGATCCTTGCGGAAAGGGTTTACGGCGTGTAATATTCCCATACGGTTTTGGGGGTGTTACATTTATGGTATCAGAGATTAGGTTGCGGAAACCTAGGCTGTCGGGTCGAGTCGAGTCGTGGTTTGTCGAGTAATGTGTTGTCTTGTCGTTCGAGTCGTCAGGTGACAAGTTGAGTTGTGCGTAGTCACAACGTGTCGGATATGTTGTCAGATGAGATTAGTATCGTGGGCGACCGTCATCTCCGTGCGGCCTGTGGACGTAAGTCTTCTCTTTTATGCGAAATACCTGCGTATCATGATTGTATCTAAATGAGTTAATTGCGGTGCATAATTTTATTTGCACGGTGTTGTGAATATAGTTGTATTTAATACGTGTGACCTATAGTATATGTATAAAACTGGGCCTATTGTTGTTTTACCTTTGAACCACTGTGAGGGGTGGTATGGTGTGAAAATTGAGAACCTTGTTGGGTTTCGAATAAGGTATCGTCGATTGAGTTCGCGAGAAACTCCGAGGAATGGCTTTGTTATATGTTTAAACTAGATGCTGTGAGACGTATTCAATTGGATTGTGCATGTTGGTGTATTTTTTTATCCCGCGTGAGTTATTTTGTAATGGCTTTCGGTATCTTACCGACTGAGTTTTATTTTGAAAATCGATTCCCTTAACCGAGTTTTTGGCGTTATGGCCTTGATCGGTTTGGCGAAATTTTTATGACGGTATTTAGTATTTTGTAAATGGCTTTTGTGAGTTTTTGAAATATTACCGTCATCGGCCCCTTTTGGCATTTTTGTAAATGGTTTTTATCCTGGTGGGTTCGTACGGGACCCACAAGCGCTTAATGTTCCTGTAATTACGAGATTTTTGGGCATTCTAGCCCATTGAATTATCTTTAAAAACCTTGAGTATCCTAGAAATAAATTTCGAGATGTACGTTTAAAATGAATTATTTTCTCGTGGTACATCCAAGGTGCCACAATATGTTTCAAAATTCTTCTACCTCGAGGACCAAAATGTTTTGAGATATTTCCAATGTTTTAGAAACACTTTTACTTAGACCCGAGGGTCGAATATTTCCGAAAGTTTTCACGAAAAGAAAGTGTCCTCATTTTTATCGAATGCGAAATAGTTTTCCAAAGTCTCGATAACGATGTTTCACGATTGTACTTTTTTTTGAAGGGTGATACTCAAGATCAATCGGTGTTTCCAAAATTATTTTCAAAAGCAGGTTTTCGTTTTTAAAACCTATCCATTCCCGTTTGAGGGCTGGGTATGTATATATGATGTTCGCGTTATCGTTATGATGTTGCTCCCGAGTATGGTCGAATTGGTGGCATGAACGTCGAGGCGTTGCCACGCAATTATTGTACTAGCCCTCTGTGAGAGGCGTGAACTGGCGTTTACTGTTTATCGCCTCGTGGCGATTTGCGTGTTGTCGCACGAGTGTGAGATGTTAAAGCTTGGGTTTGTACGTTTGTGTACATGTGTGATTGTTTCATAATGTTTGTAATTATGTGCTGGTTATCGTTCGGGCCGTTGAGGTCGCCAAACGATACCGTCGTTGTTGTAGTGTTTGTGTGTGTATTACTTTACGATGGCAATCGTTGTATATGATATATGTTATGATTCTTTGTTGTGCCAAGTCGGCATCTCCCGTTTGTTGTTTTGCGACGTTATATTCCATTGTACCTAGCAGTTGTATTTTCGGTATGCCGAGCCGAGGTGTTTCAACCGTGGTGTGCTGGGGGCATGCACGTACCAATTATTTTTCGTCACGGGATCCGGTTTTGCGAGTTGGGTTCCGAGTCTTTGGGTGCGAACTTGATGAGATATGAGGAGCGGCTCTCAGAGGCCCATGGGAGATGTTTCTGTCGTTTGCTTTTTGTGTTGTCACCTTACTCCAGTTGTTGTGAGTTGCGGGAACGACATTTCTTTTATAAGAGGTCGAATGTAATGCCCGTATCGTTTTGACTTCTGTATTTCATCTTTCTCTGTTCTATGGACTCGTTCGTTTTTGTTGTTACTTTACGGACTTGTTACGTATTTCGGTTTAAATCGTTCGAGCAGCCGTGATCTTGTTTTGGGTCGATCTGGTTATTCTTTGTGACATTTCCGAGTCGGTTCGATTCTTGTGAACCTTGTTCGGAAGTAACATCTTTCGGTTCTATTAGTTCTTTTATTCGAAGTGGATCGGATTTTGAACTTGTATTTTCGACTCATCGACTAGTTTATGTTCGTTGACATTTTACAGCTTGTCTGCCTCTTGCTTTTGTTGATCGAACGAGCGTGGTATTGTTTCGGAATAACTCGTTTGTTGTTGTAATTTTTCAATTTCTATTCCCTTTCCTGTGGATCTTATGTGAAGGCACATGTTGTTTTCACCGGATCATATATTGTCTCGAGTCGAGATGTGAACCTTGGAGTTGTTGTTTGAATTCTATTGTTCTTCGTGATTCGAACATGATCGTTCGATTTTTGTTGTCTCGACCGTTGTGGTTCGATCGTTGATTGTTCGGTTTTTGTTGATCTCGTTTCGTGATTGTTGAGCATTCAGACTCCTTCCTAACTTCCTTAAGTTCGGGAAATTAGTCTCGTTTTCAATCTTCTAACCCTTGGGCGGTGGAATTCCGTATTTGTTCAGCGTTTGGCTTGTGTTTTGATTGATGAACCGTTGGGTTGGTCAATCGTATTGATTTTTGTTCGTTGTGTTTTGTGATTGTTCAGATAATAGACTCGATTGTATTATCTGTTTGATGACGCTTGTCACTTGTTGATTTTATTATGCCTCCACCGATGGCGCCGTGTTGGTCGTCGTGGAACGTGTTTTCACGCCGTATATTCCGTTGCGTTGTTTGTAACGTTTCACTGTTGGGCGTTAGTTACGCATTCTTGTGCATCTCATTGAAATATTCCTGGTGGTATATTTCCTCTCCCTACTTGTTTTAAGTTTCGGGACGAAACTTCTTTTAAGGAGGGTAGAATGTAATACCCGTAATTTTGATTTCCGGTAATTTCTTTTTTTTCGGCGAAAGTCCGTTTTGACAAATCGCTCATGACCGTTTCGTCATTCCGAGAATGATTAATTCTGCACTTTTTGTCATCCGAGCTCGTTTCGGTGTCGTTTTGTTGAGTTCCGTGCTTTTTAGCGGTTTTTCCGCACTTGAGTTCGATTCTTGCGAATCTCGTCAAAGCTGTTGTTTCGACTTTCTCGTAAGTTCATTTAATGTTATTATTCATGTTGCAAGCTTCGGTTTGGTTATTCGATCACGTATCGTGATTTTGGGGCGTTTTGGGCCATTTTCGTAATTTCCCAAAGTTTGGGGTAATTACTTTCCGTTGTCGAATTTCGAGCCTTCGGGTAGTCGGAATCGTGTGTTCTATTAGTGCTCGGATTCGTCTTTTCGAGTACTTCGTAACCGTATCTTGATTCGTACTCGAGTTCGGGTTTCGGGTCGTTCGGGCCGTCGGAGTTGGTCGGCGAGTCATGGCGGGCATGCTCGGGCGAGCCGACTGGCCGAGTAACGTGCGGTAGTGATCGGCGATTACGTCGTAAGGCGATTACGTCGTAAGGCCCTGGCGTGCGTGCGTAACGTTCCGGCATTTTCCAGCGATGATTTCGCCATGGCGATTCGTCGTAAGCCATGGCGATTACGTCGTAACGGCCGGCAATCGGCTATTTAAGGCACAGTAGCGTATTTTTCACCCGAGTTCTTCATTCTTTTACTTCCCGTACGCGGCTGTGGGTGAGTATATCATGGAGAGATGTTGTTGGGCAATGAATCCATGAAGTTTTGAGGCTCATATCATCAATCATACGTCCTATAACATCCTTTGATCGAGCGAATCAGGTCAGATTTTCTAGAAATCTAATTTTGGGGATTTTGGGTATTTTGTTCGATTTCGTCCGTTTAATCCGATTTAACTTAGGATTGTGATGGATTGATGATTATTTAGATGTATTGTATCATTTCCCTTGTTATTCCATGGTTGGATCGTATCGATTCGTTGTTTTGGTCGAGTTCTTGATCGACGCCTTGAAGGTGTCTGATAAAATGTCATAGAGGGGTTTTCGGGCGTTCTACGATTATTCTTCCTTGTATGATTGATAATTTATTGATTATATGTTGTTAGGGTCGAACTCTTGTGAAGAACTCGAGTCGGAACCCTTCCGTTCGTTGTCTTCTTCGGGGTCCGAGCTTCCCGGTCGAACTGTGTTCTTCGGAGCGTTTGGTGGCGGTTATTAAGGCAAGTATCTTATTATACGACTTGTATCTTGTGACTAGTAATTACGTATGATATGTATGACGATTTTGCTTGCCTCCGTAAATATGTTCCGTTTGAGTTGGTTGTGTTTTCCGAAATTTGAAGGCTTTGTGATAATAGTGATATATTGGTATCCGTGTTAGGCGTTGTGCCATTTGTGCAGGATTGCGATGTACATATGAGATGGTTGTATACGTGGTTGTTCAATGTATTGTGTAACGAATGTGTGTTATGTTGGTTACGAGTCGTTGTGATGATCATGATATTTGCGTTGTTTTGGTTTACATACTTGATTGTACATTTCATTGTAATGTGGAATGGCTTGACATTTAATGATTATGAATTGTGTCGTGTCGATGTGTGGGTGTTCCAGGTAGGGTCTGACGAGGCCTCTGGGGTTTGGTACATGATGTGTACGAACAAAGTGTGTGATCCAGGTAGGGTCTGACGAGGCCTCTGGAGTCCGGTACATGACGTGTACGGACAAGATGTGTGATCCAGGTAGGGTGCAGCGAGGCCTCGGAGTTCGGTACATGATGTGTACGAACGATGTTGTGGCCGGGTAGGGTCCGTTGAGGCCTCGGAGTTCGGTACATGATGTGTACGAGCAGTGTGTGTGGCCGGGTAGGGTCCGTTGAGGCCTCGGAGTTCGGTACATGATGTGTACGAACGGTGTGTGTGGTCGGGTAGGGTCGTTGAGGCCTCCGGAGTTCGGTACATGATGTGTACGAACGGTGTGTGTGGTCGGGTAAGGTCCGTCGAGGCCTCGGAGTTCGGTACATGATGTGTACGAATAATGATCGTGTAGCGAGAATTGTTCGGGTAACATTTTAAATATGGATCTTGGACTCATAATGATATATTATTTAGTATGATTTGAAACGAGAATCGGGCTAAGGCCCTAATGTTTACGAAAAGGTTTTGTAAATTGGGACTCGAGGTCCAAAAGAATTTACCTTTAAAAATCCCGAGATGATGTGTTGCTTTTCAAATATCTCTTACTTGAGTTCGAAATTCTAAAACTTCTGAACATTTTGATAAATTGATTTGCGTATTCAATTCCTAGATGCTATTAGCTTGTTACATTTCGTATGGATTGATACTTGCACTAGTAAAACAGAGGAGTTTTACTAACCCCCGAGTATTCGGGGTGGATGTCTGCTGCGTCCGGTACATGCAGTTCGGGAGCGATCACAGATTGGCACAAGGGGATGGACAGTGCGATACTAATCAAGAGTTGAGAGTTGATAGAGTTTAGTTGTATTGTTAGAGTTGATTCAGTCTTCCGCTGTATTGTATTTCGACCCCTGTGTGGGTAATGTTGATAGTCAGTCCTGTTGATAGAGTTGTGTGACTTCATCGGTCTGTGTGTTTATGTGTAAGTGACCTTAACGGTCTGTATTATTATATTGTTTGACCCTGGCCGGGCAAGCATTTGGTTGTTTATGGATGATTAGCCTGGTAGATCCTTGCGGAAAGGGTTTACGGCGTGTAATATTCCCATACGGTTTTGGGGGTGTTACATTTATGGTATCAGAGATTAGGTTGCGGAAACCTAGGCTGTCGGGTCGAGTCGAGTCGTGGTTTGTCGAGTAATGTGTTGTCTTGTCGTTCGAGTCGTCAGGTGACAAGTTGAGTTGTGCGTAGTCACAACGTGTCGGATATGTTGTCAGATGAGATTAGTATCGTGGGCGACCGTCATCTCCGTGCGGCCTGTGGACGTAAGTCTTCTCTTTTATGCGAAATACCTGTGTATCATGATTGTATCTAAATGAGTTAATTGCGGTGCATAATTTTATTTTCACGGTGTTGTGAATATAGTTGTATTTAATACGTGTGACCTATAGTATATGTATAAAACTGGGCCTATTGTTGTTTTACCTTTGAACCACTGTGAGGGGTGGTATGGTGTGAAAATTGAGAACCTTGTTGGGTTTCGAATAAGGTATCGTCGATTGAGTTCGCGAGAAACTCCGAGGAATGGCTTTGTTATATGTTTAAACTAGATGCTGTGAGACGTATTCAATTGGATTGTGCATGTTGGACTGTATTTTTTTTATCCACTGCGTGAGTTATTTTGTAATGGCTTTCGGTATCTTACCGACTAAGTTTTATTTTGAAAATCGATTCCCTTAACCGAGTTTTTGGCGTTATGGCCTTGATCGTTTTGGCGAAATTTTTATGACGGTATTTAGTATTTTGTAAATGGCTTTTGTGAGTTTTTGAAATATTACCGTCATCGGCCCCTTTTGGCATTTTTGTAAATGGTTTTTATCCTGGTGGGTTCGTACGGGAACCACAGCTATTTAATGTTTTGTGTAATTACCTGAGATTTTTGGGCATTCTAGCCCATTGAATTATCTTTGAAAACCTTGAGTATCCTAGAAATAAATTTCGAGATGTACGTTTAAAATGAATTATTTTCTCGTGGTACATCCAAGGTGCCACAATATGTTTCAAAATTCTTCTACCTCGAGGACCAAAATGTTTTGAGATATTTCCAATGTTTTAGAAACACTTTTACTTAGACCCGAGGGTCGAATATTTCCGAAAGTTTTCACGAAAAGAAAGTGTCCTCATTTTTATCGAATGCGAAATAGTTTTCCAAAGTCTCGATAACGATGTTTCACGATTGTACTTTTTTTGAAGGGTGATACTCAAGATCAATCGGTGTTTCCAAAATTATTTTCAAAAGCAGGTTTTCGTTTTTAAAACCTATCCATTCCCGTTTGAGGGCTGGGTATGTATATATGATGTTCGCGTTATCGTTATGATGTTGCTCCCGAGTATGGTCGAATTGGTGGCATGAACGTCGAGGCGTTGCCACGCAATTATTGTACTAGCCCTCTGTGAGAGGCGTGAACTGGTGTTTACTGTTTATCGCCTCGTGGCGATTTGCATGTTGTCGCACGAGTGTGAGATGTTAAAGCTTGGGTTTGTACGTTTGTGTACATGTGTGATTGTTTCATAATGTTTGTAATTATGTGCTGGTTATCGTTCGGGCCGTTGAGGTCGCCGAACGATACCGTCGTTGTTGTAGTGTTTGTGTGTGTATTACTTTACGATGGCAATCGTTGTATATGATATATGTTATGATTCTTTGTTGTGCCAAGTTGGCATCTCCCGTTTGTTGTTTTGCGACGTTATATTCCATTGTACCTAGCAGTTGTATTTTCGGTATGCCGAGCCGAGGTGTTTCAACCGTGGTGTCTTTGAGGGCATGCACGGACCAATTATTTGTCTGGGCCCCGGATCCAGTTTTGCGAGTTGGGTTCCGAGTCTTTCGGGGTGCGAACTTCAGTACAGATATGAGGATCGGCTCTCAGAGGCCCATGGGAGATGTTTCTGTCGTTTGCTTTTTGTGTTGTCACCTTACTCCAGTTGTTGTGAGTTGCGGGAACGACATTTCTTTTATAAGAGGTCGAATGTAATGCCCGTATCGTTTTGACTTCTGTATTTCATCTTTCTCAGGTCTATCGACTCGCTCGTGTTTGTTGATACTTTCTGGACTTGTTACGTATTTCGGTTTCATCGTTCGAGCAGTGTGATCTTGTTTTGGGTCGATCTGGTTATTCTTTGTGACATTTCCGAGTCCGGTTCGATTCTTGTGAACCTTGTTCTAAGTAACATCTTTAGGTTCTATTAGTTCTTTTATTCGAAGTGGATCGGATTTTGAACTTCTGTATTTTCGACTCTGTCGACTAGTTTATGTTCGTTGACATTTTCTGAGCTTGTCCTGCCTCTTGCTTTTGTTGATCGAACGAGCGTGGTATTGTTTCGGAATAACTCGTTTGTTGTTGTAATTTTTCAATTTCTATTCCCTTTCCTGTGGATCTTATGTGAAGGCACATGTTGTTTTCACCGGATCATATATTGTCTCGAGTCGAGATGTGAACCTTGGAGTTGTTGTTTGAATTCTATTGTTCTTCGTGATTCGAACATGATCGTTCGATTTTTGTTGTCTCGACCGTTGTGGTTCGATCGTTGATTGTTCGGTTTTTGTTGATCTCGTTTCGTGATTGTTGAGCATTCAGACTCCTTCCTAACTTCCTTAAGTTTGGGAAATTAGTCTCGTTTTCGATCTTCTAACCCTTGGGCGGTGGAATTCCGTATTTGTTCAGCGTTTGGCTCGCGTTTTGATTGATGAACCGTTGGGTTGGTCAATCGTATTGATTTTTGTTCGTTGTGTTTTGTGATTGTTCAGATAATCGACTCGATTGTATTATCTGTTTGATGACGCTTGTCACTTGTTGATTTTATTATGCCTCCACCGGTGGCGCCGTGTTGGTCGTCGTGGAACGTGTTTTCACGCCGTATATTCCGTTGCGTTGTTTGTAACGTTTCACTGTTGGGCGTTAGTTACGCATTCTTGTGCATCTCATTGAAATATTCCTGGTGGTATATTTCCTCTCCCTACTTGTTTTAAGTTTCGGGACGAAATTTCTTTTAAGGAGGGTAGAATGTAATACCCGTAATTTTGATTTCCGGTAATTTCTTTTTTTTCGGCGAAAGTCCGTTTTGACAAATCGCTCATGACCGTTTCGTCATTCCGAGAATGATTAATTCTGCACTTTTTGTCATCCGAGCTCGTTTCGGTGTCGTTTTGTTGAGTTCCGTGCTTTTTAGCGGTTTTTCCGCACTTGAGTTCGATTCTTGCGAATCTCGTCAAAGCTGTTGTTTCGACTTTCTCGTAAGTTCATTTAATGTTATTATTCATGTTGCAAGCTTCGGTTTGGTTATTCGATCACGTATCGTGATTTTGGGGCGTTTTGGGCCATTTTCGTAATTTCCCAAAGTTTGGGGTAATTACTTTCCGTTGTCGAATTTCGAGCCTTCGGGTAGTCGGAATCGTGTGTTCTATTAGTGCTCGGATTCGTCTTTTAGTACTTCGTAACCGTATCTTCGATTCGTACTCGAGTTCGGGTTTCGGGTCGTTCGGGCCGTCGGAGTTGGTCGGCCGAGTCATGGCGGGCATGCTCGGGCGAGCCACTGGCCGAGTAACGTGCGGTAGTGATCGGCGATTCGTCGTAAGGCCGGTTACGTCGTAAGGCCTCGGCGTGCGTAACGTGCGTTCGGCATTTTCCGAGCGATGAGTTCGGCCATGGCGATTACGTCGTAAGCCATGGCGATTACGTCGTAACTCGGCCGATCAGCCTATTTAAGGCCTGGTAGCGTATTTTTCACCCAGTTCTTCATTCTTTTACTTCCCGTACGCGGCTGTGGGTGAGTATATCATGGAGAGATGTTGTTGGGCAATGAATCCATGAAGTTTTGAGGCTCATATCATCAATCATACGTCCTATAACATCCTTTGATCGAGCGAATCAGGTCAGATTTTCTAGAAATCTAATTTTGGGGATTTTGGGTATTTTGTTCGATTTCGTCCGTTTAATCCGATTTAACTTAGGATTGTGATGGATTGATGATTATTTAGATGTATTGTATCATTTCCCTTGTTATTCCATGGTTGGATCGTATCGATTCGTTGTTTTGGTCGAGTTCTTGATCGACGCCTTGAAGGTGTCCGATAAAATGTCATAGAGGGGTTTTCGGGCGTTCTACGATTATTCTTCCTCGTATGATCGATAATTTATTGATTATATGTTGTTAGGGTCGAACTCTTGTGAAGAACTCGAGTCGGAACCCTTCCGTTCGTTGTCTTCTTCGGGGTCCGAGCTTCCCGGTCGAACCGTGTTCTTCGGAGCGTTTGGTGGCGGTTATTAAGGCAAGTATCTTATTATACGACTTGTATCTTGTGACTAGTAATTACGTATGATATGTATGACGATTTTGCTTGCCTCCGTAAATATGTTCCGCTTGAGTTGGTTGTGTTTTCCGAAATTTGAAGGCTTTGTGATAATAGTGATATATTGGTATCCGTGTTAGGCGTTGTGCCATTTGTGCAGGATTGCGATGTACATATGAGATGGTTGTATACGTGGTTGTTCAATGTATTGTGTACCGAATGTGTGTTATGTTGGTTAAGAGTCGTTGTGATGATCATGATATTTGCGTTGTTTTGGTTTACATACTTGATTGTACATTTCATTGTAATGTGGAATGGCTTGACATTTAATGATTATGAATTGTGTCGTGTCGATGTGTGGGTGTTCCAGGTAGGGTCAGCGAGGCCTGCGGAGTTCGGTACATGATGTGTACGAACAAAGTGTGTGATCCAGTAGGGTCCGACGAGGCCTGCGGAGTCGGTACATGACGTGTACGGACAAGATGTGTGATCCAGGTAGGGTCTGACGAGGCCTCTGGAGTTCGGTACATGATGTGTACGAACGATGTTGTGGCCGGGTAGGGTCCGTTGAGGCCTCCGGAGTTCGGTACATGATGTGTACGAACAGTGTGTGTGGCCGGGTAGGGTCTGTTGAGGCCTCCGGAGTTCGGTACATGATGTGTACGAACAGTGTGTGTGGTCCGGGTAGGGTCCGTTGAGGCCTCCGGAGTTCGGTACATGATGTGTACGAACAGTGTGTTTGGTCCGGGTAAGGTCCGTCGAGGCCTCCGGAGTTCGGTACATGATGTGTACGAATAATGATCGTGTAGCAGTAATTGTTCGGGTAACATTTTAAATATGGATCTCGGACTCATAATGATATATTATTTAGTATGATTTGAAACGAGAATCGGGCTAAGGCCCTAATGTTTACGAAAAGGTTTTGTAAATTGGGACTCGAGGTCCAAAAGAATTTCTGCTTTAAAAATCCCCGAGATGATGTGTCCTTTTCAAATATCTCTTACTTGAGTTCGAAATTCTAAAACTTCTCGGGAACATTTTGATATTTGATTTGCGTATTAAATTCGTAGTTGCTATTTGCTTGTTACATTTCGTATGGTTTGATACTTGCACTAGTAAAACAGTGGAGTTTTACTAACCCCCAAGTATTCGGGGGGTGGATGTCCTGCAAGTCCGGTACATGCGAGTTCGGGAGGCGATCACAGGATTGGCACAAGGGGATGACGAGCTGCGATACTAATCAAGAGTTGAGAGTTGATAGAGTTTAGTTGTATTGTTAGAGTTGATTCAGTCTTCCGCTGTATTGTATTTCGACCCCTGTGTGGGTAATGTTGATAGTCAGTCCTGTTGATAGAGTTGTGTGACCTCATCGGTCTGTGTGTTTATGTGTAAGTGACCTTAACGGTCTGTATTATTATATTGTTTGACCCTGGCCGGGCAAGCATTTGGTTGTTTATGGATGATTAGCCTGGTAGATCCTTGCGGAAAGGGTTTACGGCGTGTAATATTCCCATACGGTTTTGGGGGTGTTACGTACATATCCTCAGAATCACACAATCGTTCACAAACACATAAGTAGATTTTATAGAAGACCTTTATCGAGAATATACCGATTCTTTTATAAGTTCATTAAAAATAATTCAATTGCACACTTATTCATTTACCGACTATAACCACTACGAAATATGAAGTGTATAGGCAAGATACTTGCCTCAATAATTGATACTGGACACTCCGACGAACGTCTCTTAACCGGAAGACTTCGAATGCTCACAACTCTCCGTGAGCGACGAGTAACACCACCGATCGGAAAACGGCGAACGGAAGGGTTCCGACTCGAGTTCTTCGCAAGGAACCTGACCCCAACATCATACCATGAATAAATTGACAATCGAACGAGGAAGAATAATCGTAGAACGCCCGAATCCCCTTTGTGACATTTTATCGAACACTTTCAAGGTGTCGATTAGAAACTCAATAAAACGACGAATCCTCGGCAATCCAACCGTGGAAAAACAAGGGATTCGATATAAAACAACTTAATAATCATCAATCCATCACTATTCTAAGTTATAACGAATCAAATGGGCAAAATCAACAAAATCCCCAATTTTTCCCAAAACTAGGATTTTAGGAAAACTAACCTTGATTATTTGGATTGAAGGATGTTATGGAGTGATTAATCGATGTTATAAGCTCCCAAACTTCGTGGATTAGTTGTATAACAACATGCCTTCGTCACCTCCAAGACTCGGTAGCGTACGAAAGGAAGGAAATGAAAATGAGTGCAAACAGGATCGCTCGGTCATATTTATACTGGTGCAGCCTAGCGTGCGCTAGACTGCATAGCTAGCGTGCGCTAGCGGGCGGTCATGGTCGAGAATGTTCGGCCGGGCCCGCCATCATGCGCTGAACACGTGCGCTGTCGGCCCAGCCACAATCCAGAGACTTCCTGGCTCGGCCAGGTAGCGTGCGCAACCTTCCGGCCATAGCGTGCGCTACCGGCCGGCCGTAGCGTGCGCAGTGTCCGGCAGTAGCGTGCGCTACCTGCCGATCTTCCCAGTCCAGAACCTTTCTGCCCTTACTGCCTCGGCCGACTAGCGCGCGCAGCCAACCGGCCATAGCGTGCGCTGCCTCCTGGCCGTAGCGTGCGCTACTCTCCGGACGTAGCGTGCGCTACGCCGGTTCCTGTCGCAACCGCCCGGCCAGTGCCTGCACTCGTCCGGCCAGTGCCGGCAGCCGTCCGGCCACCGTCCCCAACCGTCCGGCCAGTGTCCGACCACCATGATTCGACGACTCGATTTTCCGAAATCGCACGGAACGAACACGACAAAACACTCGGGGACAACATCATCGGTCCGAAATGAAAACAACGGATAACAAATCATCACCTACGGTCTTAAACGCCAAAATCAGTTGTCGAGAAAATAATACCGGAACTCGACAACCGGGAAATATCCGAAAAAAAAATCCAAAATAACCGGAACGTAAATCGTGGGTATTACAATACATACGTTAGCCAAAAGATGTACGTAACAACCACAACATTATGTACGTTAGCACCCATGCATAGCGTGCGTAATGAGCGTTGACGAATCTGCCTCAAAAATGCCAAATATCCTGATCAAGTATGGTCCTACACGCCGAAAGTCGGATCTGATCTGATACCCTGTGTTACGTATGTAATCAACATAACTTACCGTACGTAACCCTCCGCCTATAGCGTACATAATGATATATATATAGCGTACGCAATGGAAATATACCTGGGCAAAAAATCAAAACTCACCAACAACATCCAGTCGGCAAGAACAATACCGACGACAAGTACAATTATTTCGATTCCAAAATATCCAAATACAATATACATTGTATCAGTCAAATACAACAGCATTTCTTTAATTCCGAATGAATACGTACAACACAATAGTAAAACAAAAAAAGTTTACCTCCGGATATTACATACTCCCCCATTAAAAAGAGTTTCGTCCCCGAAACTAAGGGTATACAACTCGGGATATGAACTATCTATCCGGATCTAAAAACGACATATCCACTAATACTCCTCAATGCGAAACACTTTGCCTGAGCAACTGGGCCAACTCCCCGGGTCCCCGTATCTTCTCTGCCTGAACAAGGCTAAAATAAAGTGATAAAACACTCAACCAAGTGCGAGATCAGTCGAATCATGATTCCTCCGCTAGAGATCAGCCAGGAAGTCGTACCAACCATATGACTTGTAACACCGCCGTACAAATCCCGCGGGAGCCGCTCACTGTACATGTCTACCATCATTAGTATACACTTCCCCGTCCTCATCTGCATCGGACGCCCATGCAAACACGGACTCACGCCACACAAAGATAATATCAACGCGCATATATAATCCTCGGGACCATATAAATCGCACTCCCAAGTCCTCATGACTTGTCGTCTCGAATCACAATAAGGTTTACCCAGATTATCACCAAAATCTCAGGCACAATACTAAAAGAAAATTAGAAGCAAAACAAATCAAATAATGTCAAGTCTAAAGATTATCAAATACTATCATTACAATATAGATCAACAGCCAGTGGTTCACAACCACAATACATTAGTATAGATTGAGTTAAACGTTAACCGAATATTAAAGAATGGAATACACAATTCAAGGCTACATCTCAAATATACAAAATCTCTCGGCGCCCATGAGCTCTCTCGAGATCTACTGGCACCCGGACTTCTGCAGTATTTCTGTAGGTGTCCCTGCCTCCCACATGAATGACAAACAAAAGCTGGCACCGTACACCGAGTGCTAATGTGCCCCGCTGAATCACAGTTAAAGCAAACAACATTCGAACTCGTCGCCTTAGAGGGAAATATTTTCCCAGCACGAAGGATGTAACACCCCTAATCCACTCAGGGATATTACACGCCGTAAACCCTTCTCTCAAGGATCTACCAGACTAGTGAAACGATTAAACATCTCAACGTCGCCTTTAAGGCTAAAGAAAAATGACTCAACAGGACGATTTGGCCTTTCAATCAATACATACAACTCAATACATACCCACACAGGGATAAAAATACAACACGCTCCCATACAACGGGGAAAATACTCTAGTGGAAATAAAGTACAACTAAACCAATACGACATCGTATGGATCCTCATGTTATTAGTATCGATCATATCACATCATCCTTCATGCCGAACCTATGTTATGCTACCCAAAACCTGAATGCAATACATACATCCACCCCCCGATTACTCGGGGGTTAGCAAAATTCCACTATTTTGCTAGTGCAAGCACATAATCATACGAAATGTAACAAGCAAATAGAAATAACGAATCGGGTACGATAATTAAACTACCAAAGCCTTCCCGAGATGTTTTATTAATTAGAAAGCAATCAATGAAGTGATTGAAATAAATTCCTCATCTCGGGGATTTTTAAAAGTAGAAAACTTATTGAACCTCAAGTCTTTAGTTGAAAAATAACCATTTCAAGACGAGTGGGTCTCAGCCCAAAATCACTTTCCATAACACGACCTTTACAAAACCGTTGGGATCTCATCCCAAATCTCATCAAATCACACCACACGAGAAAAATAGCAAGGTCTGTTTTCCAACATCAAAACCCCACAACTAAAGGATTAAACGCATACGACAAAATACTCTAATGCCATCCTAGCCAAGTAGGCCCAATGAACGACTTACCTCTTACACATTTAGTCAATGCATGCAATCATGAAATCACCGTTCAAAAACACTCATTTCTGGAAACGCCATAACCCAAAACACATTTGTAAAATGCACCACAATTAACCGTCGATCCACGCCTCTGTGGACCCCTACCCAGACCTCATCGGATCTAACCCGTAGTGGTAAAAAGCAAAGTTCGTCGATCTATGCCTCTGTGGACCCCTACCGAGACCCCATCAGATCTAACCGTAGTGAGCATACACACACCCATCACTCATGCAATACTAATATGCTAAGAATGTAACTTTATTAAGAATACTTGCTAGAAATGGCCAGTTACCCGACACAATTATCTTTCAAAGGCCTCTCAAAGCCGATCCTGATAACTATGCTGAGGTTCATACCCCGGAAGGCTCGGTAACCAACTCGCAAAATTGGATTATGTGTCCCTCGAGTCCACACTTGTAATCTGCTACTGGCGGGGAAGGACAATTTGCACGTACATGGCCCGACACATTACAGTTGAAGCACCTCGCCATACCGAAAATACAACTGCTAGGTACAGTGGAATATAACATCGTGAAACAACATATCGGAGATGCCAACTCAGAAAAACATATCAACATAAGGCAACCCACATACACAAAATCACGACAACGACAGCAGACATTCGGCGATTTCAACGGCCCGAATGATAACCAGCACACAATCACAAAACATCATGAAACAATCACAGATGTACACAACATACAAACCCGAGCTCTAAAAGCTCGCACAGGTGCGATAACACGCAAATCACCACGAAACGATAACATTAAAGGTCAACATCACACCTCTCACAGTGGGCTAACACACAAATGCATGACGAATGACTCAACGCTCACACCACCAATTCAATCACAACTCGATCGTTAACACCCTAACGAAGTGCGAACATATTACATACATTCCCAGACCGCACACAGAAACGATAGGTTTTAAAATCGGAAACCACCTTTTCGAAAACAATTTTGGGAACATCAGTTGATCTTGAGTATCATATTTCGAAAAAGTAACACAACCATTGTTATCGAGACTTTGAAAAACCATCTTGCGTTTGATAGAAATGAGGATACCTTTCTTTCGTTAAAAACTTTCACGAATATTCGACCCTCGGGTCTAAGCAAATGCGTTTCTAAATTACTGAGAATATTTCAAAATATTTTGGTCCTCAGAGTGGAGTAATTTCGAAACATACAGTGGCACTAGTAGGCACCTTGGAAATACTGCGAGAAATTAATCTATTTTAAAAGTGCGTCTCGAAATTTATTTTCTAACATACTCAAGGTTTTCAGAAATCCAATAGGCCAGAATGCCCAAAACTCACACGTATCAACATCCGCTTATACACATCATAATACATGCATCAAATCGTTCAAAATCAAAACAATACATGTCTTTTACTGGAAACAAATAGTCAAATATCAGGGTCAAAAACCGTCTAGGATCGGGGCGAAACCATTGATCCCATTCGAGGCCTCTAAGGACCCTCCCGCAGTGAGCAAATCAAACACATATACATTTATATTCCATATTAAGCACAAAGGTTTCACAAGAATACTGGCAAAACGAGCAAATCATTTTGAAATACACACGCAACGGACGAAACCAACAGTAAAAATACATTAGCAGCGACACCACTTCTCATATAAACAAAATATGAAAGTCGAAAAAACACATATCACGAAATCATAATCCACAGAAGGATCCCATCACTTAACAAATAATCATACAAGTAGCTCATGTCACACGAGGAACATCACAAAGAAGGGAGACTTACATCCATAAGTCCCACGAAGATGATGATCGCCCCACGATACTAATCACGACCAACAAACTCAGACGACGTGTCGCGACATGACTCCGTCAGATAAAATCCGATGAGACAAAACTCAACAGGCACAAGTTGACCCGACAGCCTAGGTTTCCATAACCTAAGCTCCGATACCATTTGTGTAACACCCCCAATCCAGTCAGGGATATTACATGCCATAAACCCTTCTCTCAAGGATCTACCAGGCTAGTAACACGATTAAACTTCTCAACGTCGCCTTTAAGGCTAAAGAAAAATGACTCAGGAGACCGATTTGGTCTTTCAATCAATACATACAACTCAATACATACCCACGCAGGGGATAAAATACAACACGCTCCCGTACAATAGGGAAAATATTACAGTGGAAATAAAGTACAACTAAACCAATATGACATCGTATAGATCCTCATTTGATTAGTATCAATCATCTCTCATCATCCTTCATGCCGAACCTGTGTTATGCTCCCCAAAACCTGAATGCAATACAGACATCCACCCCCCGATTACTCGGGGGTTAGCAAAATTCCACTATTTTGCTAGTGCAAGCACATAATCATACGAAATGTAACAAACAAATAGAAATCAAGAATCGGGTACGACAATTAAACTATCAAAGCCTTCCCGAGATGTTTTATTAATTAGAAAGAAATCAATGAAGTGTTTAAAATAAATTCCTCATCTCGGGGATTTTTAAAAGTAGAAAGCTTATTGGACCTCAAGTCCTTAGTTGAAAAATAACCATTTCAAGACGAATGGGTCTCGACCCAAAATGACTTTCCATAACACGACCTTTACAAAACTGTTGGGATCTCATCCCAAATATCATCAAATCACAGCATAAGAGAACAATAGCAAGGTCCGTATTCCAACATCAAAACCCCACAACTAAAGGATTAAACGCATACGAGAAAATACTCTAGTGCCATCCTAGCCAAGTAGTCCAAATGAGCGACTTACCTCTTATACATTTAGTCAATTCATGCAATAATGAAATCACCGTTCAAAAACACTTGTTTCCGGAAATGCCATAACCCAAAACACATTTGTAAAATGCACCACAATTAACCATCGATCCACGCGTCTGTGGACCCCTACCGAGACCCCGTCGGATCTAACCCGTAGTTGTCAAAAGCAAAGCTCGTCGATCCACTCCTCTGTGGACCCCTACCGAGACCCAGTTGGATCTAACCGTAGTGAGTATACACACACCCATCACTCATGCAATACTAGTATGCTAAGAATGTAAGTTCATTAACAATATTTGCTAGAAATGGCCACTTACCCGACACAATTATCATACTCGTCACAATACCACCATCATGAACAATCAATCACAACACAATAAAATTAACATGGAATACACTATTCCATAACATTAAACAAGAAGGGATATCATTAAAGCCCTCAACGTTCAAAATAATCAAATCATAATCAATTCACACAAATCATATTCATGAGAGTAAACCAACAATCGTAAATCGAACATGTAAACCCTATTTGCAGGACACAAATCGTATAAGAAAATAATTGCCTCAATAACTGATACTGAACACTCCGAAGAAGACGATTCACCCTTGAAACCTCGGACCCCGAAGAAGACAATGAACGGAAGGGTTCCGGCTTGAGTTCTTCACAAGGATTTCATTCCTAAGACATATCATCAATAAATCGACGACCGATCGAAGAGTAATAATCGTATAATGCCCGAATCCCCCTCGAAGACCTTTTACCGGACACCTTCAAGGCGTCGATTAGGAACTCGACAAAACAACGAATCCTTAATAATAAAACCATGGAACAACAAGGAAATTGGTAGAATACAACTTAATAAACTTCATGGATTGATAGTTGAACAACATATCATTGTGTCCTCCAAGCCCCAGCCGCGGAAAGGAAGGGAGAGAAATGAGAAAAAATGGGTGTAAACCTGTGTGCTCGATCATATTTATATTGCCCAGCGTGTGCCGATCACTTACGGCCGTAACCGGCACCCTTACGGCCGTAACCGGCCTTCGTCCGTATGCTGCCCAGCGCCCTTATGGCCATAGCCGATTACGCCTTACGGTTCTAACCAGCCTTCGTTCGGATGCTGCCCAGAGCACTTACGGCCGTAGCAGATCACACCTTACGGCTGTAACCGCCCTTCATCCGGATGCTGCCCTGCGCTTGCCGAGCACTTACAACCGTATCCGACACCTTACAGCCGTAACCCGGCCAGGCGAGTCTCTGGCCCAAAACGTGCGGTCGTGACTCGGCCGTGGCCAATTCCGACGGCCCGATTAGGCGTTCGACAACGTCTCGGTCACACGAACGCACCGGTTATGATTCAAAACAATATCGAGCAAAATTACAAAACCTAACGTACCGTTCATAACAGAAAAATGAATTCCACATAATTATAACGACGCGTATTAACCCCACACCAACCGACAAATAGTTTAAGGCAATCGGAATAAAAGTCTCTGGTATTACAATAAACACAAAAATCAATCGTCGAGATAGATAATACCGATACACGGCAACTGAAAAATATCCGAAAAAAATACAAATTAACCGGAACGAAAATCCCGAGTATTACATTCTCCCCCACTAAAAATAAGTTTCGTTTTGAAACTTAAAATAAAGACATCACAGTGCTAGCAAAGCGCCACGCTCAAACATACAAATTGCCAATATGAATCTAAGCGCTAAGAGAACACACGATTCTGACCACCGGAAGGCTCAAAATTCGACAACGGAAGTAATTACCCCAAACTTAGGGAAATTACGAAAATGGCCCAAAATGTCTGAAATACACGATACACGATCGAAACACCAAGCAAAATCCAGCAACATGCATAATAATGTTAAATGAAATTACCAGAAACTCGAAACAACAGTTTCGAACGAGATTCGCAACAATCGAACTCAAATGCGGAAAAGTCGCCAAAAAGCATGGAACTCCACAAAACAACACCGAAACGATCTCGGATGTCAAAAAGTCCAGAATTAATCATTCTCAGAATAATGAATCGGTCATAAAATAGACGTTAAAACAGACTCCTGGCAAAAATGAAATTTACCGAAAATCGAAATTGCAGATATTACAAAGGCGACTAGAAAACGACCTCTTGGACGTCGAGCCTGATGTCTCTCTGAACGAAAACTCGCAGTTGAGGATGCAGTTTTTCAATCATAATTGTAATTCACTTGGTGAATTAAAATTATGATTGAACAACTGCATCCTCAACTGCGAGTTTAGCCTCTTGATAAAATACTTGATCGTATCCACCTCAGTATGGGTAACAGAAGAAGGAAATTGAAGAAGTCCATGGAACTTCTCAGCAATGACAACAACACCCTCGCCCTCAACGGATTCCGGGTTCAAAACCCCTGATAACTTGTCTTCACGAAGTGGAGCCGGACAATACCTCTCAAACATAAGAGTGTTTAACTCGTCCCAAACACAATCACGATCGGTGGGTTTCACAAAAAGCCACTAAGAATAAGCGCCCTTACTCAAGTAGTAAGCCGCTACTGCCACCTTACTCTCTTTTGGACACTGAACCATGTCGAAGAGTTTATGAAAATGTTCAAGCCAATGAACAATGTCAACTGGTTCTGAAGAACCCTCAAAAGTAGGTAGCCTCTGTCGATAGATATTGCCAATAATTTGACTCACTCCCCTAGTCTGCCCTTGATGCGGCACTTGGGATCCCTGCTGCGTGGACCACGAACCATTGAGGTTTGCATGGTCTCCACTATCCGTATCATCTGAGTCATCTGGACCATCATTCCATTCATAAGCAAGAAAGGGTCGATGTGTCCACTCTCAGTCCGATCGACTTCTCGAGCACGATGTCCTGAAGGAGAATCATTCACGTAGGTAAAACCACCGGCCAAACTTTGATCCATCTCGGCATTCATACGCGCATAAACATGAGGTTCTGGGTTACAACCCACTCTGCAGCCTTTACCCCCTCTGCCACGTCCTCTCTACATACTGAAATAATAATGCTCGATCATGATCATAGCTCAAATACACCTCAATGGACAATCCAAAATGCTAAGTCAATATGCAAAAACGAATATACCTACTCAATAGATAAACAATCACACCAATCATGCTAATCATAGCCAATACAGAGCCCACATGCTCCAAAATAAATAATCATGAATCAATCATAACACAATTGTCACATACAGGTTTCAACAAAACATGTATAATCAATGACATAATGAATGTATGATCATAAAAGAGAATCGAGTCCTTACACAGGTCAAACGAAACCTCGAGGTCTTATGATACTAGTTCTCACTGACAATGACTCAATGAAAGGTCGACTCATACAGTCGTCCAACTATCACGACTTACATAACCCAACTGTCCAGGTTGTTATTGTTAGGAGTATGACCTTGAATGCCACTCAGAGGATGTTGAGTGAGGGTATTGTATATGTAATTATGTAAATCAGTATCATAAGGAAATTAAATGTTTCTTTATTTACTGGTAGTTACTGGCGTTCCTAACTCGTAAATATATATATAGAAACTAGTCCGTGTATTTGAGAGGAAAACATTCCACTCCTTATTGGATAAGGGGACCGGCACTGGAAAGGTTTATAGCTCAAATGTTCGCAAGTCGATAAAACTTGACTGGGCGTTGAGTTTATGTGAAGACTTGTATGACGTGTTCATTGACTTGGAAAGTGCATGTCGAACACTAATGGTTAGTGGGAGCACACGTTATAGGTATGCTAATTGGATTAGTATACTCGAATCGACTCACACTCGATTCGTCACACGAATTTCACTCCGGGACAGTCAATGACGGAATAGAAAGGTTGTGATAGGTATTCCTGAACCTTCGACTTAAGGATTTAGTAGGGATGTGCTTGTAATGTTAAGATTTTCATTAGAGTAGTTAGACCCAGAAAATCAGAAGGTGGGGGTCAACCTCGACGTGCATCTTGACTGGCAAGTAGCAGATCCTACTGAATACCAAGATAGAATTCTTTCTCCTGTTAGTGAACGGGTTAAATGTCCTATGCGGTTATTGGCAGATGAGATCATAAGTCTTTGGCCAAAGAATTGGAGCTAGTTGTATTAGATACACGAGAGCTCGATGATCTCGATTTGCATTAACACATGCATACAGTCAATTACATATAGGGTTTGACTGACCGTGACACTATAACTTGATCGGGACATTTGAAAGAAGGGTTTATACTTATACTAGTATTCACGATAGAATGGCACTTGAATGATCCCAGCATTCATTCTCGGTTGGGGTATAGTGTAGGCCGCCAGGCTGGCTAGGTGGTGCTACTACTCTTTAGTTCCTCCCATTGCTGACTGAGACGGACCTACCGAGTCGTGCAATAGGATTTATGACGGAATAAATCGAGCTTAATTCTCTCTTTATAAATATTAGATATTGGATATCTAATTTATTGGGACAGTGGATGTCTAATTTTATTTATTGGATAAATTACTTTACGGCCTAATAAATTAAATAAATTACTGGGTGATTAATTTAATTCATGAATATAATTATTTCTTGGAGGAATTAATTATGTTATTATGTATTTGATATGATTAATTAATTGTATTAATTAATTGATATAAATACATCGGAACAGAATCGGAGTTTATCTATCTGGACTCGCGGGAGTCCGAAATGAACCGAACTCGTCCGATTCCTTCTAGAGGCCGCCCCACATTATCCCTTCCCTCTTTGTCTTGGTCTTTTCCTTGCTAGGAGGAAGACTAAAGACCTTAGATATATGATATCTCTTAAAATAAGGAAAAGTTGATTTGGTGGGTGAAAGGTGTGATTTGAATGAGAATAAAAGAGAAGACTACAATCTCTCTTGGTCACCTTTTGAACACACAATTCATAGCAAGAGAGAGAGAGAGAATCCGCTTCTCAAGTCTTCTTCATCTTCTACACCTTCTTCTTTTTCTTGGAGGAAATATCAAGAGATTATAGAGAGAGTAAGATTCAAACACTTAGGGGCTGTTTACTTTTTTTTCCATTAATATCTGAATGGATTAAGCTGTCTGAGTGGATTAATCTGTCTGATTTGAAAAAATATCCTGTTGTTTCTTTCTTTTCTGAATGAACTATCTGAATGACAGAAATGACCATTTTACCCCTCAATATGAATTAAGTTCTTTTTGATAAAGGACGGATTGAGCATTTTAGTTATATAATCAATTTAAATTATATGACATAATATTTATTTTAATTTATATTATAATATATATTCATAAATTATATTATAATTTTTAGGTATATTTAACTAATCAGACAATATTTTATAAATATATTAAGTTATATTTTAATATATATATATATATATATAGTTATATTAATTTTTTAATAGTCAATATAAAAAAATCAATTTAAATAATATAACATAATATATATATTTTAATTTAGATTATAATATATATTCATAAATCATATTATAATTTTTAGAGTGTAATAATCTTAAAATACATAGCTTTGTCATCCGATTCTAGACCTAACCTTAGAGGTTGATTGGGTGATGCTTGTTCCGTTCGTTTCTCCAGCGCGTGGCAAGTAGAGACGCAGTCATTTCGGCGTTGGATCATCCAAGAGCTTGGAGTGGATTGGATTCGTGGAGAACAACTAAAGCTTGGGGAATAGCTCAAGAGAAGGACACCATTTTATAAATGGACTACAAGGGTATGTTTCTCGTATCATCTTGTATTTCATTTTATATATGTATATACGTAGCTCGATCGATCCTCGTAGGGATTCAGATCGAATTAATCTTCATTTTACCACTTCCGCTGAGCCTTCGTTTTAGGCACCGAATCCCAACAGTGGTATCGAAGAGTAGGTCTTGCAATTGTTATATATGATATTAGCATTTGGAATGCTAGATTGGATGCTGTATGATTTGGAATCATAATCGTATTGATCGTTGATGTTCTATTGTTCATCTAAAAATTAATTTTTCATGATTTTATGTTACAATATAAATTTATTTTTCTTTTGAAAAACTGATTTAATATGTAATATAAAGATTAGAAAAATGTGATTTTTGGAATCGGGGCGAAAAACGAGCCAAAAACGTATCGGACCCGGTAGCTTGGAGTTGGTCGGACGCTGCCTCGCGGTCCCAGGCAGCGGATCGCGATCTGGCCCTGTGACCGACCACTCTCGATAGTTTGTGCCGGCCGTTGCCCGGAAATGGTCTCGATCCCTGCCGGCCCTGCTCGGCAGCCTGCTGGGCAGCTTGCTGGGCAGTGCTCCAGCCGTGTTTTTCGACTCCGTTTTTTTATATTTCGTTCGGTAATTATTTTCTCACAAATTAAATTGGACTTAATTTGACTAAGATTTAATTATGGTAATTTTAATCTTAGGGGAATTAATTTAATGAAATATTTTCTCGTCCGGAACAAGTTAAAATTAACGGTTGTTAGAATTAATTGGATTAATTCGTTTTGGATGGATTTATTTATATTGATTGGATCAATATACAAATTCATTATGAATGCCATTTATTTAATATGTTTGATGCATTATTTTGAATGGTGATGTGGTTCATGGACTTAGTTTTGAATCGTTCAGTTTTATTCGATTGGGTTGTAAAGGCCGTTTTGAGCCAATTTATTTTAATAGAAATATTTGTATCTAGGATGCAATTTTCAATGTAAAATTTGTATCTAAGATTCAAGACGAAGACTTGTAATTAGATTACGGAGTTTTCGTTTCTAGGAACGGTCCATGAACTACATGTTGGTAGCAAGTAGGTTGTGAATGGTTGTTCATATTGTATGAATGCTACAAACGCACTTAAATGAATTAATGTGCAAAGTCTAACATTAATTACGAAAATTCTCCCACAACAAATTATTACATCTATAAGGTTTCACGGTTTTCCTTCCCTACATCGAGCTTTCGGGAGATCAAAATCCAAACCGGATGTGCTATTCTTCTGAGTTATCGGGGTAGTTGTTCGGGGAGGATGGATAAATTATCGGGAGCGCATTGGATGCCTTCGGTTGAAGCAAATTTTATCCCTAGAAACCTGATAGGTTGCCGGATAAGATTCAATTGTGAAACTGATTTGCGTCGTTGGTATAAACATAACTTGTTCACGAATCATAGAAATCGTATAGGTTTAGGGGAGTGAACAAGGCGAAAAAGAAGATCGAATCATCCATTAGATGGGTTGGTGTTGGACACCACTTTATGAAAATTAATAGACTAGAAACCTGTTCGGTTGCCCTCTATTAAGATTTATAAAGAACTCGATCACCACTATGAAGTCGAGCGACGATACTTCCATATTTAACATGGGACTGTGTTATTTCGATAAAAATAGTGGGAGTTGGGTAACAAGAATAGAAAAGACCTTAATTTTATACTCAGATCATAATTAAACAAGTCACTAATTAATCTGTTATACTCAATACAGACATAACTCTCAATCTGACAATGAACGCACTCGCAATTCCACTCGAAAAGAACACCTTGATCGGACCTAACTTCATGGATTGTCTCCGCAATCTGATGATTGTCATCAGTATAGAGGCACTGGGATACGTCTTGGAGATAGATATTCCGGTGCCTCCTGTGCGGGCAAGAGCCAATCAGGAAGAAATTAAAAACCACGAAAGTGGGTTAAGGATGACGTAAAAGTCCGTGCTTACATGATGGCTTTTATGTCTAAATGAGCTTCAGAGAGCTTATGAGAAAATGACTTCTGCTAGGCAGATTCTATCTCACTTAACCGAGCTTTATGGTGAGGATAGTTGAACTGCTAGATATGAGATATCCAAGCAATTGTCCGGTGCTAGGATGAAGAAAGGTGAGAAGGTTGGGGACCACGTCCTCAAAATGATATCCATGATCGAGAGATTGGAGGCTCTTGATTTTAAGATGGATACTTCTCTTCAGACCGACCTTATCCTACAGTCTCTCTCTGATTCCTTATCACAGTTTGTTATGATATTCAACTGCAATGAGATTGCATGTAACTTAGCTGGGCTAATGAACAAACTTGTGACCGCTCAGTCTCAGATGAAGACTCTGCGGATGAAGGAATCTGCCCTTGTGATTTCTTCTGGATCTTGGAGGTCCAAGAATAAGAAGAAAAAGAGCAAGAAGCGGACGAGACCACAAGTCAAGGAATTTAAAGGTAAGGGCAAGGACCCGATAGTTCCGAAGAACAAGAAGAAGAAGGATGCTTGTCTCAAGTGCGGTGAGCTGGGCCACTGGGCTAGAGACTGTCCGATTCTTCATGGCACTTCAGGTACAACACTTCTAGTTTTGGAAACAAGTTGTTCTACTACTGTGTTTTCTACTTCCTCGATACTGGATTCTGGTGCTAGTTCTCATATTTATACCGTGAATCAGGATCTGGAACGAAGTAGGAAACTTGGAGTTGGGGAAGTCTTGATCACTGTCGGAAGTGGGCATAGTGTCGAGGCAACCGACATAGGATTACTTCTTTTGCGTTTAGAATCCTGTTTTGTTCTGACTTTAGAATATGTGCTTGTTTTGCCCAAGGGGCACAAAAACATTGTATCCATTCTGGTCATAGATCAGAAAGGCTTTTCATTTTTCATTGGTGGTGGTTCGTGCAAAATTTATTTTAGAAATAAACTAGTGGGAACTGCTACATTGTTAAATGGACTGTATCATCTAAACCTCAGTAACAAAGTCGTTGTGAATACCATGACTAGTAAGCATGGTAGGGATGAAACTAATCAAGTCTTGAAATGGCATCTTAGACTTGGTCATGTTGGTCAGACCAAGTTTTACAAAATGGAAAAGGATGGACTTATGGGTCCATTGGGATCGGATCCCTTTCCTACTTGTGAATCTTGCCTTAACGGCAAAATGACCAAGTCCCCCTTCACAGGGACTTTTGAAAGAGCCTCTGATAAACTAGGACTAATCCATATCAACGTATGTGGTGCTTTGGAAGCATCACGTGATGGATATCAGTACTTCATTATGTTTACAATGATCATCTTAGGTATGGTTATGTATACTTGATGAAACACAAATCCGAGGCCTTTGAGAAATTCCAGAAATTCAAGGCCCTAGTCGAGAAACAAATTAGAAATCATATCAAAGCACTTTCGTCGGACCGAGGTGGTGAGTATATGAGTACGGAGTTTGATGAGTTCCTAAAGGAACATGGAATAGTATCACAACTAACACCTCCAGGTACACCTCAGTTAAATGGTGTGTCATAAGAAAGGAACCGGACCATGTTGAACATGGTCCGTTCCATGCTGGGCTATACTGACGTACCAATTTACCTGTGGGGGTATGCACTCCTGACTACCGCTTACATCTTGAACAGATATCCTTCCAAATCCATTCCTAAAACTCCACATGAGATGTGGGAGGGCAGGAAACCAAGTCTTAATCATATTAGGATTAGGGGATGTCCCGCCTATGTCAAGAAGACTAAGGTGGAAAAGTTGGATGCGAGGTCCGTGAAGGGACGTTTCATTGGATTCCCATCTGGGACGATGGGTTCTCTGTTCTACATGCCCGAAGATCGAAAGATAGTTGTTGCTTTACAAGCACACTTCCTGGAAGATGAGTTCATACAGGAAGACGGAGCAGGTAGAAGTATTTCTTTGGAAGAATACAATGAAACTCCTAGGGAGACACCTGTGCAAGAAATTGGAACCAAACCTTCTGAAACACAAGTACAACCACCTCATAGGTCTAGTAGGGTGTCTCATTTACTTGAGAGGTATGGGCTTGTGCACTTGGAGGAGCTGGGTATCCATGAGGTTCCAAGTGATAGCCAAGAGACCGACCCAACGACCTATGATCAAGTGATGGTGGATGTAGACTTCGCGAAATGGCATGAAGCTATGGAAGCTGAGATAGACTCGATGCATATTAATCAGGTCTGGACTCTAGTAGACCACCCCGAGGGCATAGTGCATATTGGGAACAAGTGGATCTACAAGAGAAAGACTGATGGAGATGGCAAGGTTTATGCCTATAAGGCCAGGCTTGTGGCAAAGGGTTATACCTAGAAGGAAGGGATCAATTACCACGATACCTTCTCGCCCGTATCTATGATCAAGTCTATTCGCATGATGCTCGCTATAGCTTCCTACCACGATTATGAGATATGGAAAATGGACGTAAAGACGGCTTTCCTTAATGGATTCCTCGAGGAGGAAATCTATATGGAGCAGCCTAAATGCTTTGTGTCCGAGGTCGATATTCAGAAAGTGTGCAAGCTTCAGCGTTCCATTTATGGACTGAAGCAAGCATCGTGTCGCTGGAACCTTCATTTTGACGAGGCGGTCAAAGAGTTTGACTTTGTGCAAAATAAAGAGGAACCTTGTGTATACAAGAGGGTTAGTGGGAGCAAGATCGCATTCTTAACACTATATGTAGATGACATTCTACTTATAGGAAATGATGTGGGAATGCTGAGTTTTGTGAAAGCTTGGCTTTCGAGTAATTTCTCCATGAAAGACTTGGGAAAAAGCAACCTATATTCTTGGTATTCGGCTCTACTGGGATAGAACAAAGAGAACAATAGGTCTTTCCCAAGCCCTCTATATAGATAAAACCTTAAAACGATTTAAGATGGATGATTCTAAAAGAGGGTTCCTTCCGATGCATCATGGAATAAAACTCACCTCGAAGATGTGTCCTCAAAGTGGGGAACAACGAAGGGAAATGAGTAATATACCATATTCTTAGGCCGTGGGTATCCTTATGTATGCTATGTTGTGTACGAGACCTGACATTGCGCATGCTGTAAGCATGGTGAGTAGGTTTCAGGTAAACCCAGGTAGGGAACATTGGACTGCTGTAAAGAACGTTCTCAAGTACTTAAGAAGAACTAGAGATATGGTTCTGATGTATGGCGGTGGAGAATTGGATGTGGTGGGATTCACTGATTCATACTTCTAAGGATAGAAGGACGACTCGATGTCTACTTATGGCTACATATTTACTCTTAATGAAAGAGCAGTATCTTAGTGTAGCGCCAAGCAAAGTGCGACTGCTGACTCCACCTGTCAGGCTGAGTATCACGCAGCCTCGGAGGCTTCCAAGGAAGGGTTCTGGATTAAGAATTTTCTGGGAGAACTTCAAGTGATACCATGTGCTGAGCTGCCTGATCCGCTATACTGTGACAACGACGGAGCTGTAGCATAGGCCAAGGAGCCGAGGTTTCACAACAGCACCAAACACATTGAGAGGAAGTATCATCTCGTAAGAGAATTTGTTTGCAAGGGTTACATTATGTTGCACAGAGTAGACTCGGCCGACAACGTCGCTGACCCACTAACCAAGCCACTTTCTCAAACTAGCTTGGAGCGTCATCTGGAGAATATGGGTATTAGATACCATAGTGTGTGGCATTGCGTGTAAGTGGGAGATTGTTACGAGTATGCCCTCGAATGTCACTCAGAGAATGTGGATTGAGGGCATTGTACTTGTAATTATGTAAATCATTATCATAAGGAAAATGAATGTTTCTTTATTTACGGGTAGTTACTGGAGTTCTATACTCGTAAATATATATATATAGAAACTAGTCCGTGTATTTGAGAACAAAACATTCCACTCCTTATTGTATAAGGGGATCGACACTAGAAATGTTTATAGCTCAAATACTTAATCGTTCGCAAGTCGATGAAACTTGACTGGGCATTGAGTTTATGTGAAGACTTGTATGACGTGTTCTTTGACATGGAGAGTGCCTGTCGAATACTAATGGTTAGTGGGAGCACACATTATAGGTATGCTAATTGGATTAGTATACTCGATCCGAATCACCCACGATTCATCACACGGATTTCACTCCTGGACAGTCAATGACAAAATCAAAAGGTTGTGATAGGTATTCGTGAACCTTCGACTTGAAGATTTAGTAGGGATATGCTTGTGACGTTAATATTTTCATTAGAGTAGTTCAACCCAAAAAACCGGAAGGTGGGGGTCAACCTCGACATGCGTCTTGACGGGCAAGTAGCAGGTCCTACTGAATACCAAGATAGAATTCTTTCTCCTGTTAGTGAACGGGTTTTATGTCCTATGCGGTTATTGGCAGATGAGATCATAAGTCTTTGGCCAAAGCATTGGAGCTAGTTGTATTGGATACACGAGAGCTCGATGATATCGATTTGCATTAACATATGCATAGTGTCCAGTACAGATAGGGTTTGACTGACGGTGACCCTATAACTTGATCGGAACATTTGAAAGAAGGGTTTATACGTATACTGGTATTCACGACAGAATGGTTCTTGAATGATCCATCATTCGTTCTCAGTTGGGGTACAGTGTAGGCCGCCAGGCTGGCTAGGTGGTGCTACTACTCTTTAGTTCCTCCCATTGCTGACTGAGACGGACCTACCGAGTCGCGCAATAGGATTTATGACGGAATAAATCGAGCTTAATTCTCTCTTTATAAATATTATATATTGGATATCTAATTTATTGGGACATTGGATGTCTAAATTGATTTATTGGATAAATTAATTTACAGCCTAATGAATTAAATAAATTACTGGGTGATTAATTTAATTCATGAATATAATTATTTCTTGGAGAAATTAATTATGTTATTATGTATTTGATATGATTAATTAATTGGATTAATTAATTGATATAAATACATCAGAACGGAATCGGAGTTTATCTGTTTGGACTCACGGGAGTCCAAAACGAATCGAACTTGTCTGATTCCATCTATAGGCCGCCCCACCTTATCCCTTCCCTCTTTGCCTTGGTCTTGTCCTTGCTAGGAGGAAGACTAAAGACCTTAGAGATATGATATCTCTTAAAATAAGGAAAAGGTGATTTGGTGGGTGAAAGGTGTATTTTAATGACAATAAAAGAGAAGACTACAATCTCTCTTGGTCCACCTTTTGAACACACGGTTCATAGCGAGAGAGAGAGAGAGAGAGAGAGAGAGAGAAAATCCTCTTCTCAATTCTTCTTCATCTTCAACACCTTCTTCTTGTTTTTCTTGGAGGAAAAATCAAGAGATTATAGAGAGAGTAAGATTAAAACACTTAGTGTAATAATCTTAAAATACATAGCATTGTCATCTGATTCTAGCCGTAACCTTAGATGTTGATTGGGTGATCGTCGTTCTGTTCGTTTCTCCGACGCGTGGCAAGTAGAGACGCGGTCCTTTCGGCGTTGGATCATCCAAGAGCTTGGAGCGGATTGGATTCCTGGAGAACAACTAAATCTTGGGGAATATCTCAAGAGAAGGACACCATTTAATAAACAAACTACAAGGGTATGTTTCTCGTATCATCTTGTATTTCATTTTACATCCGTATATACATAGCTCGATCGATCCTCGTAGGGATTCAGATCGAATTGATTTTCGTTTTACCGCTTCCGCTGGGCCTTCATTTTAGGCACCGAATTCCAATAGTTACAACTTGACAGCCCCACTACTACCGCATCGGTAGAGTCACATAACTCACATATCAGGGTATCTCGCAACCCATTTCTCTGATACCATCTTCTGTAACACCCCCAAATCCCATTGAGTCACTACAGTGTCGTGGACCCCACACTAGGAGATCCACCAGGTGAACATGACTAAATTACATCAAACTAACCAACAAGGGAAATCACAGTACCTACTATGGTATCCGACACAATATTCCGATAAGGAATTTCAACGACAATAATGGGCGTGGCCAAAATGAAATACAACAACATTCACGAGCCTTGCTCAGATAATATATAATGACAGCGACTAACAAAATCGACTCCAAACAGACTAACCAACATGAACACCAAAAAAACTCAGGACTAGTATCGCTCGAATGCCTCGTTGCCATCGTCATGCCCTTGTGTCTCAACTATCTCCTCGCAAACACCTGAAACATGAGAACATGTTCTGCCCCCACGGGGTCAGTTATCCAGATAATGAATATCAAATACATGTACAACATGATATGCATCCAAAGGCAAACTAACGGTACAACAATGATAATACGAGATGCTCACAAACCAAGGTAAGAACCGACTATTCATGAAACACTATTCCCACTCCATACGATCAATACTTGCTCAACATGTTAGAACAGAAGTGTCCAACGGTGAATCATCAATATAGAACACAACAACGAATTACCCGAAGGTAAACCAAACCAAATCTGAAATAGATATGAACCACAATGCCTGAAGGCTCCAACGGAAACACCAATACATCACACATTGCTTAGAAGCCCTCAGTCGAAGCTGCAAAATATCACAGTTGCCTGAAAGCCACTCAGCCGAAGCTGCAAATCATCATAATAGCCTGAATCCAAACAACGTGAAGCTGTATCACATTAGGGGCTGAAGCCACACAACACGAAGTTGTATCATAATAAGGGGACGAAGCCACACAGCACGAAGTTGTATCATAATGAGGGGCCGAAGCCACACGGCACGAAGCTGTATCACAATGAGGGGCCGAAGCCACACGGCACGAAGCTGTATCACAATGAGGGGCCGAAGCTACACAACACGAAGTTGTATCAAAATGAGGGGTCGAAGCCACACAACACGAAGTTGTATCACAATGAGGTCATCCAATGACCGTGACCTACTAAGCTGTAGGTGTTGGGAAACCAACCGCGAATATTCAAGCCCCAAACTTACCTATAATGAGATCACCCAGTGACTGTGACCTACTGAACTGTAGGTGTTGGGAAACCAACCGCGAAGGTTCAGGCCACAAACTTACCAATCGAGCACTAGCTTAGACTAGCCTCCAAACACAAACAATCACAAACGGCAACGATCACAAAATTACCGAATTCACAAGAATGATAATGTGCTGTCTTGAGTCGGCCAACACGGAAACAATAACTAATGGATGGGCAGCGTCCTCTACGGTCCCAATTCAAATACCTTGATTTCCTTGGAATGGCCAATCGATAACAACGACACAGTGGATGGAAACTATCCTTGATAGTCCCAATTCAATACCTGGGTTGTCTTAGAACGACCATTCGATAATAACGAATCAACCAATGGGAACTATCCTCGACAGTCCCAATTCAATACCTCGAATGTCTTAGAGCGATCGATCGATAACAATGACTCAACGGATGCCTTAGTACCTATAATTGGCTACCGGCGACAGAAGTGATAATCAAATACGTCAATGCCTTCAATTGGCCAATACAACATCAATAGAAAACACAGATATCAATAACAACAATCACAACCATATCTCAATAGAACATCAGTCAACAATAACAATCGATACATCGATACCGCGAACCAACTATCGACAACAACATTAAAAACAAGTATCGCAATGCCTTGAACCGGCCATTAACGAACAACAATAACATTTGGCAAAATTTCCGAAGGGTATCGTATCAAACAATCTCCTGATATCAATGAAAATCATGAAGAGACTACGTCTCGAAATGATACAACACATTCATACAAGATAACATTAATCTCATTAACCAGTACAAGTATAAAACTTGCCTCAAACCGAAGGCGGCGAAATCCTCCAAATAACGATGAGCGGCATCCTCCAACAATCACAAGCACTCAAACAACCTTAATGAAGTACAATTCATTCAATAACACAATATCAATCGAAAACAACACAAAGACAACCCCGATTCAATCACGAATCGATCAAAGCACACAAACGAATATCATAGTCTTTAACTATGAATTCTAACATCCTCCAATCACCTCAATGATCAATTAACATGATCATAATGTTCTTAACACTTCTGAAAAACAATTCAACAAGGATTATCAAGAACAACATCAAATTAATCATCATATTATGATAATATCATCAATATTATCACTATCACCTCAAGAACATCATCAACACAACAAACATGATGTCTCCACCAATACCAACCACCAATTCCTCGAGAATTTCGGATTAATCAACAAGATTAACTTAAACATTTCAAGATTATGATAATCATCTACATAACTCATCATAATCCTATACTAAAATGATTATAATCTCTCAAAAACACAACTAACAACAATAATCATCTCAAAGCTATTTTAATCATCTAAAAATCTTAACATAACTCTTCCTAGACATGATTAATCTACAAGTATTCTTAAGCATCAAGTACACAATCAGACTCAAGCCATATCATCATGTCCTTTATCATAAGTTCATAAAAACTCTGAATAATCATACTCTCCTCCAACAATAACTAACTACATGAGGTAATCAACAAAAACATCATCACAATCTCGAGTTAAACACAAGATTACTCAACATACCTCTTGAAAACTGAAGAACAACCTCAAACCCTTCAACAAACACTCCAATCTTTAAGCTCCCAATCTCCAATCAAAGTTAGGAAGCTCCAAAACGAGTTGGAAGGGGTTGGAAGTCACTAAGGGATGCAGAGGGATGATTTATAGGGAGAGAAATCGAAAATGGGTCGTGAAGAAATGAAAGACAAAACATGTCTTTATAATCTGCATAGTTCATTACGGTCGCTATCCCATACGCATAACATACGTTAATTCCCCTTACGTACGCTACCAGCCCTACATAGTGTACGCTACGTCCTGCGAGGACTCACTGCCTCAAAATTGGACCTGTATTACGTACATTATCCAAAAGATGTTGTAACAACCACAACATTACATACGTTAGCACCCATGCATGGCCTACGTAATGAGCGTTGACGAAGCTGCCTCGAAAAACCCAAATATCCTGATCAAGTATGGCACTACACGCTGAAAGTCGAATCTGATCTGATACCATGTGTTCCGTACGTAATCAACATGGTTTAACGTATGTAACCCTCCGCCTATGGCATACGTAATGATATACATATAGCGTATGCTATGGATAATATACTTGGCCAAAAAATCAAAACTCACCAACAACATCCAGTCGGCAAGAACAATACCGACGACAAGTATAAATATTTCGATTCTGAAATATCCCAATACAATATACATTGTATCAGTCAAATACAACAACGTTTGTACAATTCCAAATGAATACGTACAACATAAAAGTAAAACAAAAAGAATTACTCCCGGATATTACATACTCCCCCCTTAAAAAGAGTTTTGTCCGCGAAACTATTGGTATACAACTCGGGATATGAACTATCCATCGGGATCTGAAAACAACATCTCCAGGAATACTCCTCAATGTAAACCACTTCGCCTGAGCAACTAGGCTAACCCCTCGGGTCCGTGCATCTCCTCTACATGAACAAGGTGAAAATCAAGTGATAAAACACTGAACCAAGTGCGAGATCAGCCGAATCATGACTCCTCCGCTAGAGACCAGCTAAGAAGTCTTACCAACTGCATGACTTGTAACACCGGCAGACACAACCCTAGGGGTCCGTTCATTGTACATGTATACCATCATTGGTATACAATTCCCCATCCTCGTCTGCATTGGACGCCCATGCAAACACAGACTCACGCCACACAAAGATAATAACAATGCGAATATATAGTCCTCGGGACCATATCAATCGCACGCCGAAGTCCTCACGACTTGACGGCTCGAATCACAATAAGGTTTACCCAGATTATCACCAAAATCTCAGGCACAACACTAAAAGAAAATTGGAAGTAAAACCAATCAAATAATCTCAAGTCTCAAGATTATCAAATACTATCATTACAAGATAGATCAACAACCAATGTTTCACAACCATACTACATTATTACAGATAAAGTTAAATGTTAATTCGAAAATCAAAGAAAGGAATACAGAATCCAGGGCTATATCTCAAATGTACCCAACATCGATATCCTCCAGGTCCTAGGACCCTTTGGATGAAGTACGAACTAGAGTAACAAAATCTCTCGGCGCCCGTGAGCTCTCTCCAGATCTACTGGCACCAGGACTCCTGCAGTATTTCTATAGGTGTGCTACATGAATGACAAACAAAAGATGGCACCGTACACCGAGTGCTAATGTGCCCTGCTGAATCACAGTAAAAGCAAACAACAGTCGAACTCGTCGTTTGAGAGAAAGATACTTTCCCAGCATGAAGGCGACTAGAAAATGACCTCTTGGACGTCGGAATGTCCCTCTAACGAATCAGCATCTTAGTCCTCGCACTAGAAGAAACTGAAGGGTTCTTCCGAGCAAGCTTCTTGGTCAAAAGCTCTGCTCCAAGAGCCTTCTCAATAAATTCACCAAGTGAGTTACAATTATGATTGAACAACTGCATCCTCAACTGTGGGTTTAGCCTCTTACTAAAATACTTGATCGTATCCGTCTCAGTACGGATAATAGAACCTCTGATAACTTGGCTTCACAAAGTGGAGCCGGATAATACCTCTCTAACATGAGAGTCTTGAACTCATCCCAAACACAATCACGGTCGGTGGGTTTCACAAAAAGCCACTAAGAATAAGCGCCATTACTCAAGTAGTAAGCGATACTGCCACCTTACTCTCTTCCAGACACTGAACCATGTCGAATAGTTTATCAAAACGTTCAAGCCAATGAACAATTTCAGCTGGTTCCGACGAACCCTAAAAAGTAGGTAGCCTCTGTCGATATATATTTCAAATAATCTTACTCACTCCCCAGTCTGCCCATGAGGCGGCACCTGGGATCCCTGTTGCGTGGACCACGAACCATCGAGGTCTGCATGGCCTCCATTATTCGTGTCATCTGAGTCATCTGGGCCATCATGACATTCATAAGCAAGAAAGGGTCAATGCGTCCACTCTCAGTCTGATCGACTTCTCGAGCATGATGTCCTGAAGGAGAATCGGTCGTGTAGGTAATACCACCAGCCGAACTGTGATCCACCTCGGCATTCGTACGTGCATAAACATGTGGTTCTGTGTTACGGACAGCTCTGCAGCCTTTACCCCCTCTGCCACGCCCTCTCTCCATACTGGAAGAATAATGCGCGATCATGATCATAGCTCAAATACTCCTCAACGGCCAATCCAGAATGCTTTGTCAATAGCTAAACAAGAATATACATACTCAACAGATAAACAATCACATCCACCATGCTTATCATAGCCAATACAGAGCCCACATGCTCCAAAACAACTAATCATGAATCAATTGTAACACAATTGTCACATATAGGTTTCAACCAAACATGTATAATCAATGACATAATGAATATATGAACATAAAAGAGAATCGAGTCCTTACACAGGTCATACGAAACTTCGAGGTCTTGCGGTACTAGTTCTCACTAACAACGACTCGATGAAAGGTTGACTCATATAGTCGTCCAACTATCACGACTCACATAACCTGACTGTCCAGATTGTTATAACCTGACAGCCCCACTGCTTTCGCGTCGGTAGAGCCACATAACTCACATATCAGGGTATCTCGCAATCCATTTCTCTGATACAATCTTCTGTAACACCCCCAAATCCCATTGGGTCATTAAAGTGTCATGGACCCCACACCAGGAGATCCACAAGGCGAACGTGACTAAATTACATCAAACTAACTAATAAGGGAAATCACAGTCCCTACTATGATATCCGACACAATATTCCGATAAGGAATTTCAACGACAATAATGGGCATGGACAAAATGAAATACAACAACATCCACGAGCCTTGCTCGGATAATACATAATGACAATGACTGACAAACTCGACTACAAACGGACTAACCAACATGAACACCGAAACAACTCGGGACTAGTATCGGTCGAATGCCTCGTCATGCCCCTGTGTCTCAACTCTCTCCTCGCAAACACCTGACATGAGAACATGTTCTTCCCCCACGGGGTCAGTCATCCAGGTAATGAATATCAAATACATGTACAACATGATATGCATCCAAAGACAAAATAACGGTACAATAATGATAATACAAGATGCTGACAAACCAAGGTAAGAACCGAGAATTCGTGAAACACTATGCCCACGCCATACGATCAATACCTGCTCAACAAGTTAGAACACCAGCGCCCAATGGCGAATCATCAATATAGAACAAAACAACGAATTACCCGAAGGTAAACCAAACCAAAGCTGAAATAGATATGAACCACAATGCCCGTAGGCTCCAACAGAAACACCAATACATCATGCATGGCCTAAAAGCCCTCAGCTGAAGCTGCAAAATATCACAATAGCCTGAAAGCCACTAAGCCGAAGCTGCAAATCATCACAATGGCCTGAAGCCAAACAGCCCGAAGCTGTATCATATGAGGGGCCGAAGCCACACAACACGAAGCTGTATCACAATAAGGGGCCGAAGCCACACAGTACGAAAGCTGTATCACAATGAGGGGCCGAAGCCACACAGCACGAAGCTATATCACAATGAGGGGACAAAGCCACACACCACAAAGCTGTATCACAATGAGGGGCCGAAGCCACACAGCACGAAGTTGTATCACAATTAGGTCATCCAATGACCGTGACATATTGAGATGTAGGTTTGGGAAACCAACCGTGAAGGTTCAATCCCCAAACTTACCCATAATAAGATCACCCAGTGACCGTGACCTACTAAACTGTAGGTATTGGGAAACCAACCGCGAAGGTTCAGGCCCCAAACTTACCCATCGAGCACTAGCTGAGACTAGCCTCCAAACACAAACAATCACAAACGGCAACGATCACAGAATTACCTAATTTACAAGAATGATAGTGTGCTGTCTTGAGTCGGCCAACACGGAAACAATAACTCATGGATGGGCACCGTCCTTTGCGGTCCCAATTCAAATACCTTGATTTCCTTGGAATGGCCAATCGATAACAACGACTCAGTGAATGGAAACTATCCTCGATAGTCCTAATTCAATACCTCGATTGTCTTAGAACGACCAATCGATAACAAAGAATCAATGAATGGGAACTATCCTCGACAGTCCCAATTCAATACCTCGATTGTCTTAGAATGACCAATCGATAACAATGACTCAACAGATGCCTCAGTACCTTTAATTGGCTACCGACGACGGAAGTGATAATCAAATATGTCAATGCCTTCAATCGGCCAATACAACATAAATAGAAAACACCGATATCAATTACAACAATCACAACCATATCTCAATTGAACATAAGTAAAAAATAACAATCGATACATCAATACCGCGAACCGACTACCTACAACAACATTAAAAACAAGTATCTCAATGCCTTGAACCGGCCATTAATGAACAACAATAACATTTGGCATAATTGTCAAAGGGTATCGTATCAAACAATACCTTGATATCAACGGAAATCATGAAGAGACTACATCTCGAAATGATACAACACATTCATACACATACAAGATACCATTAATCTCATTGACCAGTATAAGTATAAAACTTGCCTCAAACCGAAGGCGATCAAATCCTATAACGAATGATGAAAGGCATCCTCCAACAATCACAAGCACTCAAACAACCTTGAATGAAATACAATTGATTCAATGACATAATATCAATCGAAAACAACACAAAATATAACCCCGATTCAATCACGAATCGATCAAAGCACACAAACGAATATCATTGTCTACAACTATAAATTTTAACATCCTCCAATCACCTCAATGATCAATGAACATGATCATAATGTTGTTAACACTTGTGAAAAACAATTCAGCAAGGATTATCAAGAACAACATCAAATTAATCATCATATAATGATAATATCACCAATATTATCACTATCACCTCAAGAACATCGTCAACACAACAAACATGATGTTTCCACCAATATCAGTCACCAATTCCTCAAGAATTTCGGATTAATCAACAAGATTAACTTAACCATTTCAAGATTATGATAATCATCTACATAACTCATCATAATCTTATACTAAAATGATTATAAATTCTCAAGAACACAACCAACAACAATAATCATCTCCAAGCTATGTTAATCATCTAAAAATCTTAACATAACTTTTCCTAGACATGATTATAATCTCCAAGTATTCTTAAACATCAAGAACACAATCAAACTAAAGCCATATCATCATGTTCTTCATCATAAGTTCATAAAAGCTATGAAGAATTATACTCTCCTTCAACAATCACTAACTACACGAGGTAATCAACAACAACATCATCATAATCTCTAGTTAAACACAAGATTAATCAACACACCTTTTGAAAATGAAGAACAACCTCAAACCCTTCAAGAGACACTCCAATCTTCAAGTTGCCAAGCTCCAATCCAAGTTAGGAAGCTCCAAAACGAATTGGAAGGGGTTGGAAATCACTAAGGGATGTAGAGGGATGATTTCTAGGGAGAGAAATGGAAAATGGGTTGTAAAGAAATGAAATACGAAGCATGTAATATGCACAGTTTATTACAGTTGCTATCCTATACGCATAACGTACGTTAATCCCCCTTACGTACGCTACCAGCCCTACGTAGCATACGCTATGTCCTGCCAGGACTCACTGCCTCAAAATGGGACCTACATTACGTACGTTAGCCAAAGGACGTATGTCAAAACCACAACATTATGTACATTAGCACCCATTCATAGCATACGTAATGAGCATTGATGAAGCTGCCTCAAAAAAGCCAAATATCCTGATCAAGTATGGCCCTACATGCCGAAAGTCGGATCTCATCTGATATCCTGTGTTACGTACGTAATCAAGATGGTTTAACGTACGTAACCCTACGCCTATAGCGTATGTAATGATATATATATATATATATATATATATATATATATATATAGCGTACGCTATGGCTAATATACTTGGCCAAAAAATCAAAACTCACCAACAACATCCAGTCGGCAAGAACAATACTGACGACAAGTATAAATATTTCGATTCTGAAACATCCCAATACAATATACATTGTATCAGTCAAATACAACGGCGTTTGTACAATTCCAAATGAATACGTACAACACAACAGTAAAACAAAAAAAAATACCCGCGTCTATTACAATATACACCTTTCCCCACACTTAATGATAAATAATATCTTTATTGTGTAAAAAGAACAATGGAGTAAGGGTTTAAAGAAGGCTTCCCTGTTATGAAAGATGACGCTTCGCTTAAGCCTTTTTGGACTTGCAAGAAAAATAAGTGTGGCAAAGCAACAAAAGAAAATATACCTGGAAGTATAACACAAACAACCTAGATGCGCTTCAAGAGAGTCCGTAGAGTCGCCTTATGCTGCCATCAATGCTTTTGTTAAAACCAAGTGAGAAAAATTACATCAATAAAAAAACAAACCATATATCATGAATAGATGTGCGTCATTTTCACGATTTTTTACACCCGCTAAAAAGTAAAAACAACAAGAGGACTGAAGTGGGATACCAAAGGGAAAGGAATGCATCAATTTTGCATTTTGCACAGTAATATCTTCCATCCAAACAATATTAGCTAGAGATGGATCTGGTTCTGTAATATCCGTGCTTTCTATTTTTAGTAATTTCTATTTTGGTGTATATTCATTTCGGACGACTCGCTTATTACTGTTTTGGAATTCTGAATCTATTTTGTTCTTATAGTTTTTCCGTTTGGACGAGTTTTGAGGATGTTTTTATGTATTTTTCATCTTGAGTTATATTTCATCGCATGAACATTCGATTCTCGAAAAACTAGTTCGATTTCATCATTTTCCTTTTCCATGAGTTCGTTTGGTTGAGTGGCTCGTGTTGTGAGTTTCGGATTGTTAATCCGACGTCGTATCGTGACTTTTCGGATGTTTGGGCCAGTTTTGCAATTTCCTAAAAGTTTAGGGAATTTTATTTTGCTTGTTGTAATTCGGATTCCCCGGTAGTCGGTAGTGTATTTTCTTTCAGCACTTAGCTTCGTTGTTTTGGATACTTCGTGTTTACCCTTCTGGTTCTGTCCTTGTGTCGCGTTCCGTCGTCGTATCGACTGTGCAAAATTAAGTGTCTAGCAGCATGGGACTGCTGCATGCATAACGTACGTTATGCATGCTCCTTTACGTACGTTATAGAGGCATCATAACGTACGTTATACCTTATTGGTAACATACGTTATGGTTTTCACAATAGAGTACAGATTGTTTGTTACATACGTTAACCTGTGAGATGTTATGTACGTAAACATCCTAACGTACGTTAACAACTCGTGTTTACGTACGTAACACACTATCAGGCGTTTTATGGTAACATCCTCTGAAGATTGATTATTGTATACCAAGGGAGGTTAATCATCACCATATCATCATTCTCTGTCCGAATCGAGGTATACATCATTGAACCCTAGTTTTTAGGGATTTCGGGATTTTTGACATAATTCTTCCTTTTAATCTGATTTAGCTCCGTCGAATTGTTAGATTACGAATGTGAAGTCGTAATCCCTTATTTCCATTATAGCCTAACGAATTCGACCTCATAGTTTCACCATTGTAAGATTAAAACCGTCTAGGACTTCATAGTGATCGACGAATTGTTCCAACGGGTAGAATTAGGATTAATTTTTACCTTTTGGCAATATTGAGACTTGTTTGTATTCCGTCATTGTGTTAGGAACGGATTCGGGAGGATTGTTCGGACCAAAACCTATTCTTTCGTCGTTCCCTTCGCTTAGTCTTATTCAAGGCAAGTACATGTATTACATTCCGTTATGTATGTTACGTTTTCAAAATGAATGATAAATTGTGGTTTTTGGGTGTGTGAATTGTGTTCCTTCCCCCCGGAGCATTCGACGGGATGTCTGGGGGTCGATACTAAGGGGTACGACTGCGGAAGTGGACTTGGGTGCGTGTGTGGTTGAACTTCCACCCGGAGCATTCGACGGGATGTCTGGGGGTCGATACTAAGGGGTACGGCCGCAGAAGTGGTGTCCCACCTGGAGCGTTCGACGGGATGTCTGGGGGTCGATACTAAGGGGTACGGCCACGGGACACCAGTTGTGATTTTGTGATATTGTGATGAATTGATAACTGATTTGATTGCTAATGTAGTATTCCGGAATATTTATGGCAAACGATTTATGATTGAGATGATTGTGTTAAATCGTATTTGTATATAATATTGTGTAATTGTGTACTTGCACTAACTATTCGAATGCTAACCCTTAAATGGGGGAAATGCATTTTATGCATTTCAGGTACCGGAAGAGCTGAGGAGCAGGCACGGGATATGCACGCAAAGGATGGATTGGCAAGATTATGAGGCTCGAGTCTTTATTTATGTTCGGTCATTTATACTGTTTGAGTATTTGAATTTGACTAGTTTTATTATATTCGGTTAAGGTCCCCTGCGTGGGCAATGATATGGTATCGACTTATATTTTCACTTACATCTATTAAAACATTTTGGCCGAGGCCACGACCCCATTTTTACATTAATGATTGTGTCTTTGGGATTTCCATGTTCGGAATGTGTGTCATGGGATATCTTGGTAGACCTCATGAGACTTCTACGGCGTGTAATGTCCCATTTGTGAATTGGGGTGTTACATTTTTGAATGCCTAGGCGGTCGGTTAATTTTGGGTCTGTTAGTTAAGTCATTTGAGTCAGTCGTTGAGCCTAATATCATCATGCTACCGTCTTTTCGTGCGACCCGTGGCTGTAAGTCTCCTCAAACTCTTGCACTCTGTAATTCGTTTTCCTGCGTTGTTCGGAATTATGAATTGTGAAACCTATCTTGCAAATTGTGAATCCTTCTGATCTTGTTCTTTCATATCTTTCTTCAGTATGTTGAGAGTTCGCGATAGGCCATATAGGGGATGCGACCGAGGCCATGGTCGGGGTGCTAATAATGAGGAAGGCTCACATTCTCAGTCCTCTGCGGATTCAGCCTATCATTCAGTGCCGTCGGGTAATAATGCCGACGTCGGGGCTACTGCTGTACTCAAACAGTTGGTAGCTCAGATTGCCCAAATTGCTCAGGGTGGATGCCAGAATCTGCCTCCGACTCCTGAGGAAAAGGCTAGTAAGTGGCTTCAGACGGTGACTAAGATGCACCCTCCCTGTTTCTCTGGATCTTCTGACTCCCTCGCTTGGGAGAATTGGCTCTTTCAGTTGAGCAGGACTTTTGATGCCGTAGCCTGTCCCGATGACAGGAGGGTACATATTGCTCAGTACCTCCTGGATAAGGAAGCTGCGGAACGGTGGGAGGCTGTGGCGCCTAGAGACCGCCGAGCCACTTGGGAGGAGTTTAAGGCTGCTATGAAAGCAGAATATTGTCTGCCGCCGGTCAAAGAACGCAGGATTGTGGAATTCTTCACTGCCACACCTCATGATGTGCCTATTTCTAAGGCCATCATCACTTATAATAAGCAATTAGGATTCGTGAAAGATTAGGTGAGGACCGAGGCCGACAAGATCCGTTATTTCAATATGCGCATGAAACCGCATATCAGGCAGAATATGGCACCACTCATGTGTGTCACCTTGAAGGAGTATTAGGATCGCGCCCTAGCGATCGAGATGGATGCACCGGAATCAGAGTTGGGTACCGAGGCCAAGAAACAAAAAACGGCTGGCAGTTTTTCAGCCGGCAAGAGTGACCGATTTTCGAGAGCACAGTGTGCCCCTACTCCTGGGAAGAGGCCTTTTCATCAGGTTGGAGGATCTCAGGTAATGGTTCAGTCCAGTCCGTTGCTTCTGGTGGCAGGGTTTGTTTTAACTGCAACCAATATGAGCATTTGATGAAAGATTGCCCTTCTCCTCCCATTACTTGCTATACCTGTGGACAGACCGGGCACAGGGCCACTCATTGAGAGAGGGCTACCAGAGCCGCCAGAGTTCCATATTCCTCCACCGTTCAGAAGGAGCTTAGCGTCGATCAGAAGACTCCAGCCACTCAGGTTCCTCAGAGTTCGGGCCGTGGTAGGGGTCGGGGTCAGCCAGACCGCCGAGCTGCATCTAGTTTGGGCTTAGTCTATCCTCGGTTATATAAAATGAGGGGCACGGAGGAGACAGATGTTCCAGTGGTGTCAGGTACTACTCAGATCATTTCTCATCCAGTTTCGGTGCTTTTCGATTCGGGTGATAATCATTCTTTAATTGCTTCGGATTGTGTATGTCGTATTGGTATTGACTTCTTGTATGAGTGCGAACCGTTCGTAGTGGGTACGCCTAGCAAGGATCGTATGGTTGGGGACCGGGAAGTTAGGGATTGCCCAGTGAGGATCGGGAGCCGAGATTGGCCCTCAAACCTCATTGTTATAGATCTTAAGGGTGAGGATTTGATCATCGGGGATGATTGGTTGGATCATCACGGTGCCATCATGAATTATCGGACACATACCATCTCGATAGTGGTTGAGGATGGCACCGAGCATACTCTCGTCGGTTGTAAATCGGGTAGATCAGGAAGTGTGATTAGCGCATTGAAGGTGATGAAACTTCCGAATCAGGGTTGTATCAGCTATTGGTGCTACACTCTATAGACGGAGGATGGTGGAGTCGACATGTCGTCGATTCCAGTTGTTAGCGAAAACCCCGACGTATTTCCAGATGACTTGCCGGGATTACCACCACGGTGAGAGGTTGAGTTTCCTATTGATCTTGAGCCGAATGCGGCTCCCGTTTCTCGAGCGCCATACCGTATGGCACCGTCGGAGATGTTAGAATGGAAGAAACAGTTGGGGAAATTGTTAGATAAAGGGTATATTCGACCGATCGCCTCGCCTTGGGGTACGCCTGTACTTTTTGTTAAGAAGAAGGATGGATCGCTTCGTTTATGCATCGATTACCGAGAATTAAACAAGCTGACCATCAAAAACAAATACCCTTTGCCCCGGATTGATGACTTGTTTGATCAGCTTCAGGGAGCGTCAGTCTTTTCTAAGATTGATTTATGATCGGGCTACTACCAATTGAGGATTCGGGACAGCGATATACCGAAAGATGACTTTCGGACGAGATATGGCCATTACGAGTTTCTGGTTATGCCTTTCGGGCTAACCAATGCCCCGAAAGTGTTCTTGCAGTTAATGAACAAAGTTTCTATCGAGTATCTGGACAAATTCGTAGTCGTCTTTATCGACGACATCCTTATCTATTCCCGGAGTCGAGAGGAGAATTTTTTACATCTCCAGATTGTGTTGAACACTTTGAGAAGTGAGCAGTTGTACGCGAAGTTCTCTAAGTGTGAGTTTTAGCTCAAGGAAGTGATGTTCCTCGGGCACGTGATTTCAGCAGAGGGATTCAGGTAGATCCTCAGAAGATAGAGGCAGTGATAGCATGGGAACCGCCCAAGAATGTGAAAGAAGTGAGGAGTTTTCTGGGACTTGCAGGCTATTATCGTAGATTCATTGAGGGATTCTCTAAGATCGCTAGACCGCTCACACAGTTACTCCAGAAAACTCAGAGTTCGAATGGACCGCAGACAAACAGGATAGTTTTGACGAGTTGAAGAGACGATTGACTACCACACCCATTTTAGCATTGCCTCAAGGGAACGAGGATTTTGTGGTGTATAGTGATGCTTCGGGCCTCGGGCTCGGATGTGTTTTGATGCAGAGAGATAGGGTTATTGCTTATGCATCCCGCCAGTTGAAACCTTATGAGGTAAATTACCACACGCACGATTTGGAGTTAGCTGCGGTCGTTTTCGCCTTAAAGATCTGGAGGCATTATCTCTATGGGTCGTCGTGTAAGATTTTTACGGATCACAAGAGTTTGAAGTATATCTTCAGTCATAAAGAGTTGAATATGAGACATCGTAGGTGGTTGGAGCTAATTAAAGATTACGACCTCGAGATACTTTATCATCCAGGTAAGGATAACATAGTGGCTGACGCGTTGAGCCGATGGCGTTACATATGTTAGATGTACTTACACCACATAGCAGGATCCAGCGGGATTTTATTTGTCAGAATATCTGGGTTTGGGTTCAGAGAGTTCAGGGTCAGTTATGTGCATTGGAGATGACTTTGTCCTTGACTGATGATATCAAGACGTAACAGTATGATGATCCATTGTTGGTCCAGTTGAGGGAAGATGTGAGTAAGGGGAAAGCCCCTGGATTTGCGGTTCAGGATGATGGAGTTTTGAGATTTCGTGGTAAATTATGTGTACCGAGTGATATTGAGTTGAGACAGAAGATCTTGAGTGAAGCTCATACCACACCTTACTCCATACATCCTGGTACGGGCAAAATGTACAAGGATGTGAGGAGTAACTACTGGTGGAGCAGTTTGAAGATGGACGTTAGAGAGTTTGTGGCGAAGTGTTTGACCTGTCAGCAGGTTAAGATCGAGCATCAGTGGCCCGCGGGGTTGCTACGACCACTTCCCATTCCGGAATGGAAGTGGGAAGGCATCTCTATGGATTTCATTACCGGGATGCCTAGGACTCGGACTAGAATGACTATGATTTGGGTTATTGTCGATCGACTAACCAAATCAGCTCATTTCCTGGGTACTAAGGATACTTGGGGTCCGGTGAGATTAGCACGAGTATTCATTGCGGAAATCGTGAGGTTGCATGGGACTCCCAAGAGTATTATTTCAGATCGAGATGGCCGATTCATATCACACTTTTGGCAGGCCGTTCATCGAGCTTTGGGGACTGAGTTGAGACTCAGTACGTCCTACCACCCTCAGACAGACGGACAGTCAGAGCGGACGATCCAAACACTGGAGGATATGTTGAGAGCCTGTGCCTTAGATTGGAAGGATGATTGGGAGTCGCACTTGCCATTGATCGAGTTCACGTACAACAATAGTTGGCACGCCTCGATCAAAATGGCACCATTTGAGGCATTATATGGGAGGAGGTGCAGATCGCCGTTGTGTTGGGATGATGCGTCTGAGCTAATTGGTATCGAGCCCGATATGGGAGTTGAGACGAGAGAAAAGATTGCTCTGATTCGCGATAGGTTGTTGACGGCCCAGAGTCGGCAGAAGTCTTATGCCGATATGCATCGCCGACCGTTGGAGTTTGAGATGGGGGACCATGTCTTGCACCGCTTTGGCCGAAAAGGTAAACTTAGACCGAGATATATTAGACCGTTCGAGATTTTAGAGAGAGTTGGAGAGCTTGCATATCGGTAAGGCTTGCCGCCGTCCTTGAGCCACGTGCATAACGTATTTCATGTTTCCCAGCTTAGGAAGTACGTACCGGACCCTAGCCATATTATTGATTTTGGAGATATTGAGTTGGGACCCGACATTACCATCGAGGAGAGGCCGATTCAGATTTTAGAGCATCGGGTGAAGCAACTTAGGCACAAAACCATTCCTTTGGTCAAAGTTTAATGGTTGAGGCATGGATTCGAGGAAGCCACGTGGGAGACGGAAGAGAGCATGAGGTCGAGATACCCGAGTTATTCGCATCGTAAGTTTCGGGACGAAACTTATTTTTAGGGGGAGATAATGTAATATCCGTGCTTTCTATTTTTAGTAATTTCTATTTTGGTATATATTCGTTTCGGACGACTCGCTTATTGCTGTTTTGGAATTCTGAATCTATTTTGTTCTTTGAGTTTTTCCGTTTGGACGAGTTTTGAGGATGTTTTTATGTATTTTTCATCTTGAGTTATATTTCGTCGCATGAACGTTCAATTCTCGAAAAACTCGTTCGATTTCGTCATTTTCCTTTTCCATGAGTTCGTTTGGTTGGGTGGCTCGTGTTGTGAGTTTCGGATTGTTAATCCGACGTTGTATCGTGACTTTTTGGATGTTTGGACCATTTTTGTAATTTCCTAAAAGTTTAGGGAATTTTATTTTACTTGTTGTAATTCAGATTCCCCGGTAGTCGGTAGTGTATTTTCTTTCAGCACTTAGCTTCGTTGTTTTGGATACTTCGTGTTTACACTTCTGGTTCTGTCCTTGTGTCGCGTTCCGTCGTCGTATCGACTGTGCAGAATTAAGTGTCTAGCAGCATGGGACTGCTGCATGCATAACGTACGTTATGCATGCTCCTTTACGTACATTATAGAGGCATCATAACGTACGTTATACCTTATTAGTAACGTACGTTATGTTTTTCACAATAGAGTACAGATTGTTTGTTACGTACGTTAACCTGTGAGAGGTTACGTACGTAAACATCATAACGCACGTTAACAACTCGTGTTAACGTACGTAACACACTGTCAGGCGTTTTAAATCCTGACTTTACCTCAGTCGCATTATTTCATTTCTTCTCATCCCTTTGTGCGCGACGTGAGTTTCCTTGAGCGATTTGGAGCGATTTGTACAGAGCAATCTGTAGAGTTCATCTGAAGATTGATTACTGTGTACCAAGGGAGGTTAATCATCATCATATCATCATTCTCTGTCCGAATCGAGGTATACATCATTGAACCCTAGTTTTTGGGGATTTCGGGATTTTTGACATAATTCTTCCTTTGAATCCGATTTAGCTCCGTCGAATTGTTAGATTACGAATGTGTAATCGTAATCCCTTATTTCCATTATAGCCTAACAAATTCGACCTCGTAGTTTCTCCATTGTAAGATTAAAACCGTCTAGGACTTTGTAGTGACCGACGAATTGTTCCAACGGGTAGAATTAGGATTAATTCTTACCTTTCTGCAATATTGAGACTTGTTTGTATTCCGTCACTGTGTTTGGAACGGATTTGGGAGGATTGTTCGGACCGAAACCTATTCTTTCGTCGTTTCCTTCGCTTCATCTTATTCAAGGCAAGTACATGTATTACATTCCGTTATGTATGTTACGTATTCAAAATGAATGATAAATTGTAGTTTTCGGGTGCGTGAGTTGTGTTCTTTCCACCCGGAGTGTTCGACGGTATGTCTGGGGGTCGATACTGAGGGGTACGGCCGCGGAAGTGGACTTGGGTGCGTGTATGGTTGAACTTCCACACGGAGCATTCGACGGGATGTCTGGGGGTCGATACTAAGGGGTACGGCCGCGGAAGTGGTGTCCCACCCGGAGCATTCGACGGGATGTCTGGAGGTCGATACTAAGGGGTATGGCCACGGGACACCAATTGTGATTTTGTGATATCGTGATGAATTGATAACTGATTTGATTGCCAATGTAGTATTCCGGAATATTTATGGCAAACTATTTCTAATTGAGATGATTGTGTTAAATCGTATTTATATATAATGTTGTGTAATTATGTACTTGCACTAGCTATTCGAATGCTAACCCCTTAAATGGGGGAAATGCGTTTTATGCATTTCAGGTACCGGAAGAACTGAGGATCAGGTGTTGTGCGACGATTAATTCGCCACGATAGGCGATCGGCGACCTCCCTGAAAAGTCAACCATAGAAGCCAAACTCCGGACGAACACCTAAAGTCCGGCATAATATAGCGATCGTCTTTTGGTAACCAGCGATCGTCTTTTGATACCTGGCGATCGTCTTTGTCTAACGGATCAGAGGCGATCGTCTCATGCCACGTGGGGATCCAGCATCCGTCAAAGTCGTCGAAGACCGAATCTTGGACGATGGCCCACCCGCGTATATTCAAATGATACCAACAAAAATTATCATTGACCCCATCCTGTCACCTACCGAACCTACCGACAAGGCCGCCGAAAGGTAATGGCGGACCCTCCTCGACAAATGACGCGACGCGTGGCCGGCTTCCCATCGTTCACCCACCGCCTCCAACCGCAACCTCGGACCTCAAGGGAACAGCCCACGTGACGGGACAATCGGCCGTTTATTTTAATGTAGAAACGGCGATCGCCCGCGATCGCCGAGGGATCCCAACTACTTAGTCCCCTATAAATAGAGAACTCACTATGCGGCCAAAGGGACGGATTCTACCACGAATTAAGTGCAAAAATACACACCAAAGAGAGAACAAAAGGCTCTTTTGGCAAGCACTAACATATTCATAGTGATATTCACACACATTCATCATAAATTCCAAGCAAGAACTCACAGATTCATCCATCTGGTTCTTCCGGCAATCTACGCGCTCTAAAGCCTAGATAACTAGAAGCTTTTACACTCATTGTATTAGATTCTAACATTAATATTTGTACTCGACAGTATATTTATTAATAACATCTCGCGAGAGCATTCAAGCCCGGGACTAACAACCCCGGCAAATCTTGTGTTATCCATTTTCCCACGGAAGTGTTCTCGCATTTTGTTTGTTACTCGATCGTTCCAGCAATACTATCTCCGGATAATATTTTGGGTAACAACAATTGGCGCTAGAAGGAGGGCATATCTAAACCTTCATTTTTTCCTACCGTCTCGAAGAACACTCACTGTTCTCCGGACATATACTTGAAGAAACACTCACTATTCTTCAATAGAAAAACCATCAGAAAATGACATCAGCAACAACCTCCAAGAGGGCCACCCTGAGATCTGCCGGAAATCTTATTCCGGCGAGGACCGAGTCCCAGCCCACGGCGGAGGGCGAACGTGGCGACGCTAGGCTCTCGCTCCCGCCCCCGAGGGACGGTTCTAGCCTCTCACTCGACCAGTTCCAGACATCGGAATAGATTGAGGAGGTATAGCCATCCTCAGGGAACGGCAGAGGGCCCGCGATACGCCTACCATCACCCCGTCAGCTAACCGCCGGGCAAGCAAAAGGAAGCTCAAGGGGATCTATGTTGAGAAATCGACAGAAAGCCCCGAGCCGCTGGAGAAGGCTCTCGTAAGGCGGGACGATTCCGTCTTCAGCCGCCTAGGGAGCGATCCCTCATGGCGACCGGGCACTCGTGCCCCACTGAGACATCGATATCCGAATCCTTTACAAGGAGTTCGCGATCCGACTCCCAAGAGACAGACCGGGCAACGAGCCCCGCCGCCCAAGAAGGGAACCTCCGGGCAGGAGATCGTCATTCACCACGGAGCTAGGGATCGCACACGATCACCTTGGTTCGCAGCCGAGAGCCAATCGGCGAGCGGTCGAGCGACAGCGATCGCCGCTATGCAACGCCACTCGACGAGATGAAGACGCTCCTAGAAATTGGGGCAACGCCAGAGACCGATCGCTGGGCTAAATGAGCCACTCGCGTCCAGATCGAGATCGCTCCACCCAATCAACGATCAATCCCCACAAACACCTGCATTTAGGGGAGAACGGATCCGGAACCCACTTAAGCAAATTCCGGATCTACATGACTGGATGCGGAGCTTCGGATGCGACGAAATGTCGTATGTTCCCGCTAACTCGGGCGATCTCGCCACAGTGGTACATCTCGCTACCATCTCGCTCAATCAATTGCTTTGAGAAGCTGGCGAACGACTTCACGTCATACTTCGCCGCCAAAGTCGCCGCCCGGAAGGTCCCCACCGCATGATGAAAATCGGGCAGGGAAGGATGAATCGGATGAGGATTATATCGACCGGTGGACGAGATAGTCCTCACCGGTGAGCCCGTCAGCGACGAGATCGCTCACCACGCAGCCCCGAACGGATTCCACGGACGATCGCCCATGTTCGTGCACCTCACAAAAGATTTTCCACCGACCTATACAGCGTTCCGCGTCGAGCCGCCGATTATCTCGCCAAAGAAGATGCTCACTCCGCCTCGACGAGGGACACCAAGAAGGGAAAGCACCTTCCCATGTCCAAGAAGACGGTCGCCAAGCCCGTAAAGGCGGTCGCCAAGCCGCTGGCGAGTTCAAAGCCTTCGAGGATGTAGAGGTCCACCTTCTTCACAACCTCAACTTATCTCCGGCCCACATCTTCAACGCGATCAAGGGTCGCGAGTGGCTTTCCAAGCCAAAGCCGATAAGGGACCACGGTCATCTAGACCGCAGCAAATTCTGTGCCTATCATAAGAGTCCCGCCACAACACTAGCCAATGCCGCGACCTCCTCGCATACTCCGCGATCGTTTGAGGAAGGCAACCGGATAATTTGATCACCAAGCCGTAACCCAAGACGGAAAGAGCCGGAGGGCGCGAACGCCGACCGAGCGAGAGAATTCCTCCCAATCCGATCGCCAGGATCGAGCATGAGCCGGAGTACTCTGATGAGTCGATCCCTCCGATCAACCCTGGCGGTCGGATCAACATGCTCCAAGCAGGAGGTGGGAGCCTCGAGGGCCTTTCCCCGGTTTCCACCCTGTCAAACAGGAAGCGAAAAGCCGAACTGAGGGCCTTCTCCGAAGTCCATGTTGTAGTACCTCCGGAGCCGACCATCTCTAGAGACGCGCTCATCACCTTTTCCAACAAGGACAGGGAAGGAGTGCAATGTCCCAAAGAGGATGCACTAGTGATCTCCGCTTGCATCCTTGGGAAGACGGTCGATCGCGTGTTGGTCGACAATGGGAGTTTTTGCAACATCATATTCAAATCCGCCCTAGACCAACTCGGCAACCTGATCAAATTCATCAAGCCTTTCGACACCGTGCTCCAAGGGTTCGGCGACAACACAGTCCAAGCCTACGGGAGGATCAAGCTCTCCGTCGAGCTAATATGTTTTTATGATCCCAAGGTTAGGATTACTAGGAACCTAAGCTTTGTAATCATAGATAGGCCCAGCATCTATAATGGGTTCCTAGGTCGCCCCTTTTTAGAAACCTTTGAGGCGGTCGCCTCATCTTTCTTTTACTGTATCAAATTCCCCACTGCCGATGGGACGGTCGGTACTGTAAAAGGAGATCAGCTAATGGCAAAGAGATGTTTGAGTTACTCCTATGTTGTTAATTCTTTCAATACTTCCCGTACTGTATGTAACATTGAAGCGACCGACGATCAACCCATGGAGATCGACGAGCACGAGACTTCGTACCAACCCGACTCGGGACGCCATCTCTCATCCATCGACGGACGACATCGAGCCAAGGATCGGTTTCGAGCCAAGTCTCGACATCGATCCAAGGACCGAGTCCGAGATCGTACCAAACGAGAGGCGACTGCCTCGTCAAGAGTTGGAAAGCATTACGATGGATCCGGATCATCCGAGCGGGAGGTACAGATCGCGCGAGCATCGACCGCGAATTAAAGGGAGATCTCGATCAACTTGCTACGTAAGAACATCGGTGTCTTTGCTCGGTCGCATCAAGATATGGTTGGCATAAGTCCCGAACACGCCCGCCATTATCTCAAGATCGACCGGCAATGAAACTCGTTCACCGAGCGTAGGAAGTTCGGTCCCAGAAATACGCAGCGCTCGACATAGAAGTCCGTGGTTACTCGGCAATGCATCGATCGGAGTAGCAACCGACGAACCACAAGGTCGCCAACGCGGTGCTCGTCAAAAAGCCGATCGCTCCTCGGAGATTATGCATAGACTTCACCGACCTCAACGCGGCATGTCCAAAAGATCACTTCCCAATGCCTCATATCGATCATCCGGTCGATAGCACGGCAAAGTTGCGAAATGATGTCGTTTATGGATGCCTTCGCGGATATCATCAAATCCCAATGGCAGAGGAAGACATAAAACACACATCTTTCCACACGTAAAAGACATATACTTTTGGGTCGAATGCCGTTCGCTTGAAAACGCAGGGCGACCTACCGGCGATTAGTCAACAGGATGTTCGCCGATCAGATCGGCAAGACCATGGAGGTCTACATTGACGATATCGTGGTCAAAAGCCTCAAGAAAGAAGATCACCTCAACGATCTTGCCGAGACGTCGCCATCCTTGAGAAGTTTAACATGAAGCTGAACCCCAAGAAATGCAACTTCGGGGTGGGCTCCGGAAGTTCTTGGGGCACATAGTGAGCCAAAGGGGGATCGAGGCGAACCCCGCCAAGATACGAGCGATCCTTGACATGCAGGAACCGCGAAACATCAAACAGTGCAACGCCTCACAGTGTCTAGCCGCCCTCAACCGTTTCATATCACGGCTCGCGATAAAGCAAGCCTTTCTTCGCGACCATCAAGAACAAGAAGTTCGCATGGACGAAAGAAAGCCGAGATAGCATTCGCCAAAATAAAGGAATATCTATCCAACCCCGCATCCTCGGCAAAGCCGATCCCGGTGAAAAATTATTCCTTTACTTAGCGGCCTCGGAGGTCGACCGAGTGCCGTTCAGTGCGAGCAGAGGGGCAAGCCCACTTGCCGATCTACTATGTTAGCCAGCGCCCACGACGCCGAGACACGTTACACACCATTGGAGAAGATCGCCATGCCCTTGTCATGAGTGTACGAAACCGAGAGCTTACTTCTTCGATCACTGTGGAGGTCCTAACCACTCTACCTCTAAGACAAGTCCCGCACCGACCGGACACCAACGGCGACTCCTCAAGTGGTCGCCGGAGATCGCACAATACGGTATCACTTACGCTCCTCGCACGGCGATCAAAGGCCAAGCTCGCGGACTTCGTGGTGGAATTAACGTTCCTCACAACCCAGTCGGCCGACACGCCTGAAATTATACGTGGATGGCTCGACCAATGCGAGAGCAAAGGTGGATTGTCCTCATTAGCCCAGACGGTCGAGTTTCACAAATGTCGTGCGTTTCGGTTTACGTGCGACCAACAATGAAGCCGAATACGAAGCTCGGTAGGCGGGCTTGATCTAGCCTCGCCTAGATGTTCGACGCCTCCATATCTACATGGACTCCCTTTTGGTCGTGAACCAAGTCAAGGGGGAATATGAGGCACGCGGCGAATGATGGTCAAATACCAAGAGTCGGTCGCCGAAATGTGCACAAAATTTGAAGAAGTACTAATCGAGCAAGTCCCGAGAGAGCACAACTCCCGTGCCGATGCACTTTCCAAACTAGCATCATCGGATGGGGCACCACTTCTCCAACATCCAAATCACAAAGTCGGCAAGGCCGGCGATCGACAGAATTTGGTTACCACGGTCGCCATCGCCGAAGAGAATTGGTTGACTCCGTTCATCAAATACTTAAAAGACGGAACGGTCCCCGACGACCGTGTTAAAGCTCGCCAACTCCGGCCGTGCGACCGGGTATACCCTATTCGACGATCGGCTTTACAAGCGAGCCTTCACCTTCCCTCCTCAAGTGTATTACACCGGAGGAAGGTCGGCTCGTTTTAGCCGAAATCCATGACGGGATTTGTGGGAACCACGCGCGGGCGAGCCCTCCTCCATAAGACGACCTGCACAAGGATTTTTCGGCCATCACTTCGGAAAGATGCGATCGCTTATGCCGATCTTGTCATAGATGTCGATAATGGGCCCCAACATTAAACTATCACCCGAATGTACTCACCTCCATGTATAGCCCTTGGCCATTTGCGCAATGGGGCATCGACCTTATAGGTCCCTTACCGACGGCTCCAGGGTAAGTTCGCCATCGTTGGGTCGATTATTTCACCAAATGGGTGAGGCCGAACCGCTCAACAAGATCGGCCAAGAGCAAGTGATCAAGTTTATATGGAAAAACATAATATGCCGATTCGGTTTGCCCTGTGCCATCATCTCCGACAACGGAAACAATTCGACGGCTTAGAAGTCATGCAATTTCGTGAAAAGTGGGGAGTCAAAAGGTTATTCTCGCCGCCCTATCACCCTCGGACGAACGGCCGTAGAGGCGGTGAATAAGATCCTCAAACACACGATCAAAGCACGACTCGAATCCGTGCAAGGAAGATGGGCGAGCGAGCTCCCAGGGCTTTATGGTCCTACCGAACGACGACCCGCAATTCAACCGGCGAAACCCCGTTCGCCCTTACCTTCGAATGTAAGCGGTGATTCCTTCGAGATCGCCGTCCTCGACCATCGAACCGAACAGAGATGACGACCGACAACGATGTAGCCCGGCGAATCGACCTAGACATGCTTGAAGAAAGACGGGTGACCTCGAAATGAAGAACACAATCCACAAAAGGAGAGCCGAGAAGTTCTTCAATTCAAAGGTCGAGAGAGAAGATTTCAAGTGGGCGATCTCGTCCTCAAGAAAATCCAAACCCATACAGCGTCTTTGGTCCAAATCGAAGGACCTTTCGAGTATCCAGATGGTTAACTAAAGGAGCCTACGAATCGGAACATCCTGACGGTACTCCGGACCAATACCCTAGGAACGCCGTGCATCTGAAAAAATACTATCAGTGATAAATTTGTATTCGATTTCAATGATGTACAAGGAATATAATGAGATTTTTGTTATCCCATCTATTATGGCGATCGCCCACTGTGCATCGCATATCACCGACGATCGCTGATCACGACGATCCTAGGTAAAATTATTGCAGCCATGGTCCTGGAGGTCGATGGAACCGACAGCTTCGCCCATGCAAGGTTCCTTTGGGCTGAGATCGTCCGCCCTTCGTTTAAATACGAGGCCGACGTAGCCGAAGGACCCTCCAAAATAAATCAGTAGGCGCGATCGCACGTTCTCAAGGTACATCATCTAACATGGTGAACCCGAACAATGCGACGTGCCGTTACCCCCGTCTCAACGTACACCGTCGAGGATCGCCATCTTCATGGCGGGCCGAGGTGGAAACAGAGCTGACAAGCCGCGGACGTGGTGTCGAATAAGCCGACAACACTCCGCGCAAGGACTCCTCCAGACCGAGATCGCCCGCCTTTCGTTTTAACACAAGGCAGGCGTAGCCTAACGGAGGACCCTCACAAAAAGTGAGTCGCAGGATACTAAATATCCCGCGCACACGAAGACACGATTGGGGATATCGGTCCATCGAACACCGCAACCACACATTACTCTTCAGAATCGGCAAAATGAAGATAGCTCGCCAGATAGACTAGTCTTTGTTTCCTTACTTACTATAAGTGAACAAAGACAAGGGGGCAAGGATAGGTCGAGCTAATCTCAGATACGATCGAACAAAGAGGAACCATACTCGATCGGCTTCGCTAAAAACATGCAGAGCGATCGAGGTCGTCCGACGAAAATTACAAGTAAGAATTCCAATTCAAAACATGTCAATACTTTCAACACTCGGACAATCGGCCGGACGAACAAAAATCGAAAGCAAATATACGCGTACTCGTAAAATTGCACACAAACAAATAAAGGCGATCGCATATGAGGCGATGCGGAATGAGAAAAGGAGTATTTTATTCATAAACACAAGGTTCATACATTTCGAAGCCCGAATTCCTTTCAACAAAAAGTTCTAGTTACTAAGGAAAACAAAAGCCTCTCAAAGCCCCGCTTTCCGGTCTTCGCCTCGGGTTGCGGATCGGCTTGGGCACCCCCATCGGCCTCGGGATGAATGAGTTTGCCGGTATACCAACTCAAGTCAATCCCGAGGTCGACCAAGTCAAGGATCGGCAGAGAGAATTCTGGATGCAGAGGATGCTTGGAGACATAGGATCTGAAGCTTTCCATCAGGGGACCGGACTCGACCCGCCTTTTTAGCAACTCGGGACGGCGGCATAGGCCAAATAGTAAGCGAACTCGCCGACGTGCCCGACGTTAAGGTAGGGATCGACCTCGATCGCCTTCACCGCCCCTTTCGCATCCGCCGCCGTCTTCTCGACCTCCGCCTTCGGCCGCCTTGGCAACATTCTCGCCCTGGCCTTCTCCAGCTCTCTCTTCGCCGCCTCGGCTCACCCGAGCCGATCCACCGCAGCCTTCAGGCCGTCGCCTCCTCTGCGAAGCCTCGAGCTTCGCGAGTCTCCTTCTCCTTATTACAGATCGATCGGCGGCTTCCTTGGGCGACTCGGCTCTGCTTCAATCGATCCACGTCCCCTTAGCCCGCTTGGCGGTCTCCTCATACTCTTTCTCCATCGACTGATCCGGTTGGCATCCTCGATATTTACATTCCGGCGGTCTCGAGCGATGGAGATGAGCAGTGGAGGGTCGCCCCTCAAAATCCCGAGCGGCTTGGACGGCCATCGTCGCCGCCTGAAGAGCCATGGCAACGGTCGCCGCATGGCATCTCTAGATCGCCGACGAGCGATCGCGTCAAGGTCGGCCGTCCAAGCCTTGGGCAGGGAAGTGATTGCACGCGAACGTAGCGGGGACTTCGACGAACCTTGTGGAGCCTTGCTCGACAGAAATCCAAGCACCATGGGGCGACGTCCGGTCGGCGAGGCGAACCTGCGGCGCAAAACCAAGGAAATCAAGGAGTTAGCCCATACCATGCTCGGAATGCCTAACTCAGAAAAATTTTTGACCCACTCTTACCTATTGACCCATTTCGGGTCGCGTCCGAAAAAGGCTTGCCCTGGGTGTCTCGCATCGGCAATCGCCATCTTCTTCGCCGAGCCGCGGATGACCGGTCCGGTGACCGTGGGCTTGGCGCCGATCGCTCCATCATCGGGATGGCGGAGATAGGAGCCGCAGCGACCGGAGGCTCAAGAATCGATACGTCCGCCTCGAGAGAACGACGGGGACTCCGACCTCCGCCTCAACCGTCGTAAGAGCTGATCCTCTCCATCCACCACCGGCGTGGCGACCTGCTCCTCAGCGGGTCTCGTCACCGGGCAGGGTGAGACGTCGTCGCAGAACGCGACCACCGCTTGCCCAAATTAAGGCGACCAAGAACTCCCAAGTCCGACATAGCTATCTCTCGGAGGTTCGGCGATTCGGGAAAATAAGCCTCTGTCAAAGAAAAGGTGCAAACAAGTTAGATAAAATAAAACAACATCTTGGAGACGATCGTCAAAGAAAGGAAACACCACTTAACCTCATACCTTGAACTTTCAAGTGACGAGGGTAGCAAAACAAACGAGCCCCCAACCGATGAGCTTCATTACCAAGCGATCGAACGTCAATAAAGGAGTTCGGCAAAGCACGAATACGCTCCCAAACGATCAAGAAATCAAATGGGAGGTCGCCGTCGCTGGTACGAGAGGTCCTTCAAAAAGAAAACAAAATTAGATCAGTCCAAGACAAGCTCAATCAAAGGGAGAGTTTAAATCCTTACTCGGATTCCTCTCCCGGAAAATAGTGGGAATCTCCAACTCTTCATTCAGCCCTTCACTCAACGCCGATCGCCATGCCCCGCCGACCCAACACCATTTTGACTGGTCGCCCTTGGTCTTATTCGGCACGCCAAGAACCACTCTCCCGAGTCGGCCCTGGATATGATAACCGCCGATCGTCCCTTTCTGCGCAGCCAATTTAAACAAATAATTCATCTCCAGCGCGCTAAGGTGACGAAATAACCGGTGACCGCCAAACAAGGTCAACGTGCAGATGATCTGCAGCCAAGCATTCGCGTCGGTGAAGAGGCGCCAAATTCCGTGCGATCGGCAAATAGGAGACGGCGAGTGGCAACGGGAATCGCAGACCCGCCTCCATAATCATCTCGTTGACGGCGACCATATCCTCGGGCGGTTGGTCGGCGCGCTCATTCTCCAAAGGCACGTGAAGGGAAACGTCGGAGGATGTGATATTTGGCCCTCCGGCTCAGTCATTCTTGGTGGCCGTACTCGGATCGGCCGAGAGTCCACGGAGACGGGACGGCGGCACGAAAGACCGTCCGATTCACATGTTTGTAAGGGTGAGCGGCGGAGTAGGCCTCGAAATCGAATTCGGCAAGGTCCAGTGATCGTTTCCATCATCCGAGCAAAAGCCACATAGGAGGGGCCGAATCTGCTCTCTCTTTCCCGTGCCTCCCGCACTGGATCGTCTTCATCCACCGGCGAACCCCCGCTCCGCCGTCTCGCCGTCCTCGCCACCTCGGCCTCGTTGAAAAGTTTTTCGAGTTCTTGGTGCAATCCCGCTCGAATAGCTTCACGGCCGTCTCCATATCCACTCTAACGGAACCTCCTCCCGCTCAGCAACGCGGCAATGGAAGAACTTCCGGTCTCGAAGGTTTTCGATCCTCCCGACATATTGGAAAGTAAAGATAAGGAGAAGGTTAAATTTAATCTTACCTAGAAAAAGAAGAAGATCGGCACTCAAAGGCTCTAGAAATTTCGCAGAATTGCCATGGATGCTAAGGCGCGTAAAAGTGAAGGAGAAGAAGCCCTCCCCTTTTTATAGATGGGAACGAGGGCCTAAGTGCAAAAAGGAGAAACCTCGGGACCGAATCGGAACCGTCACGTGGGGACGCATTAAATGCGGCCCTCGAATCCCGCATACGCGTCTTTTCGAGGGCATGCCACCACAGTCGACAAACCGTCGGATTCCCCAACGGCAAAGACGACGCGTGTCCTGCCCGCTTCGTCTTTGGTAACCGATCGTCTTTTGATACACGGCGATCGTCTTTGTCTAACGGATCGAGGCGATCGTCTCATGCCACGTGGGGATCCGGATCCGTCAAAGTCGTCGAAGACCGAATCTAGGACGATGGCCCACCCGCGGATCTTCATAGGATAACAACAAAAAGGATCATTGACCCAAGAATGTCACCTACCGCACCTAACGACAAGGCAGCCGACAGGTACGAAGTGTACCCTCCTCGGACAGCGACTCGCGACGCGTGCTGGCTTCCCATTGGTTCACCCAGCTGGCCTCCAACTGCAACCTCGGACCTCAAGGGAACAGGCCCACGTGACGGGACGATCGGCCGTTTATTTTAATATAGAAAACGGCGATCGCCCGCGATCGCCTGAGGGATCCCAACTACTTAGTCCCCTATAAATAGAGAACTCACTGTTGCGGCCAAAGGGACGGATTCTACCACGAATTAAGTGCAAAAATACACACCAAAGAGAGAACAAAAGTCTCTTTTGGCAAGCACTAACATATTCATAGTGACATTCACACACATTCATCATAAATTCCAAGCAAGAACTCACAGATTCATCCATCTGGTTCTTCCGGCAATCTACGCGCTCTAAAGCCTAGATAACTAGAAGCTTTTACACTCATTGTATTAGATTCTAACATTAATATTTGTACTCGACAGTATATTTATTAATAACATCTCGCGAGAGCATTCAAGCCCGGGACTAACAACCCCGGCAAATCTTGTGTTATCCATTTTCCCACGGAAGTGTTCTCGCATTTTGTTTGTTACTCGATCGTTCCAGCAATACTATCTCCGGATAATATTTTGGGTAACAACATCAGGCATGGGATATCCACGCAAAGGATGGATTGGCATGATTATGAGGCTCGAGTCTGTATTTATGTTCGGTCAATTTATACTGTTTGAGTATTGGAATTTGACTGGTTTTATTGTATTCGGTTATAGTCCCCTGCGTGGGCAATGATATGGTATCGACTTATATTTTCACGTACGTCTATTAAAATGTTTTGGCCGAGGCCACGACCCCATTTTTACATTAATGATTGTGTCTTTTGGATTTTCATGTTCGGAATGTGTGTCATGTGATAGCCTGGTAGACCTCATTAGAGTTCTACGGCGTGTAATGTCCCATTTGTGAATTGGGGTGTTACAGGTTCAGGAACAAATGCATTAAGTTTTTTGATCATCTATTCTGGTGTTTTTGCAACGACTATTATTCATTTAGCACGCTCAGAATTAAAATCTTCTTCGGAAGAGTAGTCGATGAAAGATAGTAAACCATCGAAAAAACCATGGACATTTAGTAGACCTATTCGTTTCTTATAAATATTTAGCTGGGCTCTGGTAACAAATGAAAAAGTTCCTTAAGATAGTGCCAAAACCATCAGGAAGGGTAATAATGGCATCAACACTGTTAATCATGTGAGTTATGCGTTCTTGCATATTCATAGCTCTGAACTCATCCCCAATAGATGCTCCGCTGATTTTACTTTCAACCAGAGGTTTTGGAATGATTCACAGGACTTCACACCTTGCATATAGGCAGAAGCAGCACCGCGTTCTATTAATCCTAGACTTCATTCTTCGTAAACTACATGAATGCATTTTTCTCCTAAGGTATGACCAAAGTTGTGGGTTGCTTCTGTTGGGATCTGGTAATTAAAAACGAGATACGCAGTGGAAAATAAATCGGTCCAACCGGATAAAACCAAATCTAAAAAATGGATCAATCAAGCATTGTATAAATGAATATAAAATGACGAAGATAAAATAAAGTAATCATACATTCATAGTCCTTTGATAATATCTTCTTGAAGGAAAAATTTCCGAGCCAAGCTTTGATCAATTCCAGTCACTAACACGAACACGAATCCGATTCGTTCTAGTTTGGTGAATGCCCAAACACCGAATATGCCGAGTGTACCTACATTATCACGCACTGTATATTGATCGGAAGAATTATATATCAATTCGTTCTCGAAGAACACGGCTAGAAATTGATATTGTATTTTTCTTCGCATCTTTTCTTCCTCTTATTTCTCTCTAAGATGAAAAAGAATGAGAAAAAAAATTCTTCTCTTCCCTCTCTCTATGCTACGGCCTTTATGTTTTCATGGAGGTGATGTGTTGATTTATTTTATATCATGTGAAGATAGGATTTCAAGATCAAAACCAATCTTGATTTCTTTGTCTACATGTATAAAGCAAGTCCACTAAACCCCACACAACATCAAGACAACATCAAGGAAGGCACATGGAAGGTGAGGAAAGAGAGAGGGGGAGGGGGGCATTATGATTAGGTGAGAAAACGAGCCGAGCCACTCGATTCGTGTATAGGATATTCGCATGTATTGTCCGTTAAGTACAATTCATTTTATCTCAAAGGTTTATACTTAATTATTTAATCCAACTAACTAATTTTATCAAATACAAAATAGTAATAATATATTTCCAAGAAATAATTATTTATGAATATAATTAATCACCTAGTAATTAATTTAAATTCACAAGACTGCTATGATTTATCGAATAAATAAAATTAGATATCCAATATCCATTATTAATGAAAATATAATAAATACGTATTTTATCCATCAAATATCCTTGTGCGCGACTCCATAGGTCCGTCTTGGTCGGTGACGGGAGGAACCAAGGAGTACGAGTAACACTTAGCCAGTATAGTGTTCCGTACCGTAACCAAACTAAGAACGAATGATCGGATCATTACAAAACAATTATGTCGTGAATATTGTATATGTATAAATGCTTCAATCATATGTCCTGGTCAAGTATTAGGGTCACAATTGAGTCATGCCCTATTGCAACTTGACTCTATGTATTTGTTAATGCAAACCAAGATCACTGAGCTCTCGTGTATCAAATACAACTAACTCAACTGCTTTGGCCAAAGACTTATGATCACATTTGCCATTAACCGCATAAGACATTTACCTTCTCACTAACAGGAGAAAGAATCCTATCTTGGTATTCAGCAGAGACTGCTACTTGCCCACCAAGTTGTATTTCGAGGTTAACCCCACCAACCGGTGATTGGATCGAACTACTCTAAATACTAACTTAATATCACAAGCACATCTCCTACTTAAACCTTAAGTCAAAGGTCCATGTATACCTATCACAACCTTTCGATTTAGTCACTGACAATCCCAAAGTGATATCCATGTGACCGAATCGAGGTGAGTCGTGTTCGAGTATACTAATCCCATTAGCATACCGTGTGATCCCACTAATCTTTAGTGAAGATAGGCACTCTACATGTTAGAGTACACGTTATACAAGCCTTGTCTAAACGTACTGCTCAGTTAAGTTTTATCGACTTGCGAACCAATTAAGCATTCGAGCCCTAAACACTTCCAGTGCCTATATCCTTATCTCCATATGGAGTGGAATGTTTGCTCTCAAATGCAAGAACTATTATTTTATATACCAAATCACAATGCGTTTGATATACAATAATATAGAAATAATAAATGTCTTATTTAATATTCATAATTACAACACAATCCTTTCACTCTCTCATCCTCTAAGTGGAATTCGAGGGCATATTTCTAACAACTTCTTTAAAGTAAGTCTCTTTCCCATGACTAGCTCCACTAAAAATGCATATGGAGTTAAATCTTTTTGTGGAAGATGATTATTCCATTTTTTGAAAAGAAAATTATTTTTGAGAGAAAAGGATAAAAATACATGTTTGAGGGATGCAGAAAAGAAACAACTCCAATTTTTATTGATAGATGCAAATTAAAGTAAAAAGAATAATGAAGAAGGCATAATGTTCATTTCGAACTTAAGCCACCAATTATTCAACTTCTTCCATCTTTCCACAGTTTGGAAATAGAAGATCCATTGTTGGGATAACAATCCCTATATCGAATTTGTTGGGATAACAAATCCCTGTATCGAAAGATCATAACAGAATGATTTGACAATGTGCCAATCCAGCATACAACAAACAACTGTATCGAAAAGCTGATCAATGGTGTCAACCTGTATCGAAGACTTCTCGTAGTCCCAGCATATAGTGAATCAATCATACAACAAAGTAGTCTCATAAGACTAAGTATGGAAGCTGTCTCGAATCGACAATACATCTATCATTCCATACAGTATCCAAACAGGACAAGAAGGAATCTTTGTTATTCGCTAAAGTCAAAGTCTTGTTTAAGAAGATATATTTAAATACTAAAGAATAAAGTATTTAAATATCAAGTCGTCAGAGATCTTCAATCTAGCGCAAAATCCGGATCGTGTTTTATTCAAATACATCATCCCGTTGGAACGGACTTTTGCTCAACGGATCTATCTCAATGGATATATTCAAGAATGCTATATATATCCCCAGACTTTGAAGATCGACATACACGAAATCAACTACAACGAAGTTATCATCATATACATCTGAGCAAACATATCTCCCAAAGCATACTGCTATTCTGAAAGAAGAGTTATACAAGTGCTCAAACCGTGAACAACACGTCATCAGCTAAAAGCTCAGAAAGTTAAAGTTGTTGTTCAATCATTGTTCTACCCTTGAACAAAACCCATCAGCCTTGTGTGGACTGCGAAACCTTGCTATTCGTGAACTGTGTGTGAAGGAATTGCATTGAAGAGACGAAGATTCGGAACTGTGTGTGAAGAAGCCAGTCAAGTGAAAGCTTAAACCAATCTGTGTGAACGGTTGAAGGCTAAGATCACTATATCAATCTGTGTGAACGATATACTGATTAGGTTTGATTATAAATACGTAGTTGTGTACGTAGTATTTATAATAAACATTTTCACTCCTGTGTGGAGGACCAGTGGACGTAGAGGGGTTTACCTCGAACCACTTTAATTACCGTGTCAGTTACCTTCTGCATTTACTGTTTTAATATTTGTGATTATCTTTAAGTATACACTTCATATCTAGTTGCTGTATTTACAGCAACTTATCTTAGCAAGGCTTCCGCTACGGACTCAGATTTAAAAACCGTACAGCTTGTTGTTTAAAACACTTTCCAAGCTGTATCCTGTATACTTATTGGCCAACAAGTGGTATCGGAGCGGTCGATTCTAAAAAGAATCAGTCGTATTTTTGATTGAATCAGATCCTTAAATCACTTATTTTTGTAAAACAGTCTTTTTCTTCCTTACTCTCGCATGGATACATCAATGATCAATAAAGTTCCTATGTTTTCTATTAACGAATTTGATGATTGGAGAATTAGGATGGAGGCTCATCTTGCAGCAATGCACGAAGAGATGATTTTTGTCATACAGGATGGACCCATAAAGATCATGAAGGTAAATCCGGCCCCAAGGATTGAAGGCCAGGCTCATGCAGAGATGCTCTAGAAAGAGCGCGGACAATGGACTTCTGATGATAGAAAGCGCACCAACCTCGACAATGTTGCTAAGAACGCGTTATTTATCACTCTTGATAAAGGCACGTTCTCAAAGGTAAAAATGTAAAACAACCAAGGATATCTGGGATAAACTCAAGTTAATTTGTGAATGAACTGAGCTCTCAAAAGAAAACAAGATTTCAAAATTAACTTAGTAATTTGAATCTTTTGAAATGAAACCAACTGAAACACTTGAGGAACTTGACCTCAGATTCACTGGCATTGTTGGTGAACTTGAAGCATTAGGCAAGATTTATACCCAAAGAGAGAAAAACCTAAAAATTTTCCGATCTCTCCTTGTCCGATGGTACATTATGACCACAGCTATGCGTGTGTCGTTCAATCTTAGTTAAATATCTATTTTTGAGCTCTTTTCTGACCACAAAGCATTTGAGTACGATATAGATAGGAGAGAGAAAGCTGAAGAATCTCCCCCCATGACTACAGCATTAGCCGCTGAATCCAACCGAAGACACAGCATGCCGAGCTCATCAAAGCCCACTGATAAGAATGCTGACAGCGACGACGACATCCTGTCGCAAGACGAAATGGCGCTGCTCATGCATAAGTTCAAGAAGTTTATCAAGCAGTCGGGAAAGACCCCATACAGGCCCAAGCCTGTACACAAGGTAAGTACTGAAACTTCCTCTGGTGATGCTAACCTGTTTTATAACTACACGAAACTAGGGCATTATGCAGATAAATGTCCTCATCGAAAAGTTCAAAGGTTGCTGGAAGCCGAGCAACAAGAAAAGGATGAAAAAAGACGTGCTTGGAAAAATAAGCTCAAGGCCCTGATTGGCGAATCAGAAGCCGCCCCCGCTCCATCAAAATCCGAAAAATATCTTCAGGTAGTCACAGACAGTGATTCATCTTATGATGATTTCGAAGATAAAGCCTATATGTGCTTTATGGCCAAGGACATTCCGGAAGATGAAGATAGCGATGATGAGGTAAGCTTAACATCAGCTATTCCTACAAATGCATCTCATACTTTTGCAAACATGATGAATAAGTTTAAAAATATTCAAATGGCCCATGAGACATTGAAAAATGAAAATATACAGCTCCAACTTTCTAACTTAGAACTGAAAGAAGAAAACGACTTGCTGAAAATAAATTACGAAAATATGTCAGTTGATTGTGAAAACAGCAAAGTCGAGTATGAAAAACTCATGGAGAGCAATCATCAACTTGCTCATGAACTAAGTGAGACTAAATCTCATAGTGAAAGCAATACAAATGATTTTGTTCTGCTTCAAGCCAAAGTAAAAACTCTCGAAAATCAAGAAGGAAAACTTGAGACCATTCTGAAATCTTTCGAGAGATCATCTAAAAGAATGGAAGAAATTCTAAGTACTGGGCAACATGCTCATGATAAAAGTGGCTTAGGATACAACTCATTTTCCAATAAAGGGAAAACTAGTACTGTGTTCGTTAGGGGTGTGGAACCCATTCCTGTATCGGAAGAAGTTCCAAGTCATATGATTGAACCCGTTACACCGCGAACAACAAAAGCTTCTATTCCGCCACCCAGTCATATTCCAGACAGCGGAATCACCAGCCATTCAGACCCGTAAGGTGCACCCAACAGGATGCTCCCCGAGCATATCAACAGCATCAATAGCCATCCAGAAGGAAGGCTGTATCCAAATATAAAAGGCCCGCACCGCAGTACTTTCAGTACAGCACGCCTAGGTATTGGATACAGGAGCCACGGTATCCCTCGCGACATCAAGTTTCCGCATAGTATCAGCAATAGCGTAGGAATCCAACTGGAGACCCAGAAGGCAAGCTGTTAGGCCGAAGAAACTGGCTCCACCTCTAAGACGGCATTTGTAGTGGACTAATAATACCCCTGAATCTTACATGCATAATGTTGAAGGCTTACAGTACAATCTACTTAGTATTACACAATTCTGTGATAAACAGTTCCCGGTGAAGTTCCATATAGATCACTGTAGAGTCAATAACATCCTGACCAAAGAAATTATGCTCACAAGAAGCAGGTCAAGTAATATGTATATTGCTGACTTGATGCCTACGAGCTCCACAATTCCTTTTTTCGTTGCTAAAGTCATTGCAGATCTAAGCTGACTATGGCACAAAAGGATGTCACACGTCAACTTCAAGACTATCAACAAACTCTCCAGACAGGGAATGCTTAGAGGATTGCAAAAAGTTTCATTCCAAAAAGACAACTTATGCGGACCCTTTCAGAAAGGCAAGCAAATCAAGACCAACCTGAAGAGCAAATCCTACCTTTCAACCAACAGAGTTTTGGAAATGCTACATATGGATCTCTATGGTCCTGTAGACCCGGTAAGTTTGGGAGGTAAGAAATACTGTCTCATTATTGTTGATAATTATTCCAGGTATGCTTGGACAATTTTCCTAAGCAAGAAGAAGAAAACAACATCAAGGTGCCCGAGCACCTGAGAAAGCTTCAAAATGAAAAAGGATCGAGTATCATGTCCATTCGTTCCGACAGAGGTACAGAATTTACTAACCGCTTTATTGAGCAGTACTGTTCGGAAAATGGGATACAGCACGAATACTCAGCTACCCGAACACCTCAACAAAATGGTGTTGCCGAGCGAAAGAACAGGACGCTGAAGGAAGCAACAAGGACAATGATTGCCGCAAGCAAATCGCCACAATGTTTCTGGGGCGAAGCCACCAATACAGCGTGCTATACAGAAAATCGCTATATCATCAACAATCATCACAACAAAACAGCATACGAGGTATGGAACAACAAAACTCTGTTAGTTTCGTACTTTCACATTTTTGGATGCAGGTGTCACGTTTTGTACAACGGTAAGGATCAGCTTAGAACTTTCGATGAAAAATACAGTTGGATACAGTTGACCTAGAAATCAACTCCGTTGATGTTGTTGGATACAGTATCACAATAGTTGGTATTTATAGCCTTCTTCCACAATATTGATAGCCGAAATATACACAAAATTGCTGTATCATCAACAAGCATCACAACAAAACAGCATAGGAGGTATGGAACAACAAAACTCCGTCGATACATTTGCATACAGTTTACCGTCCTATATCTGTTTAAATACCAACTCCTATAGAACCTGTCGTTGACCTAGAAATCAACCCCGCAGCTTTAAGAACAGATGTAGATGAAGCCGATGCTGTACAAGTTGAATCCGAAACTACAGCAACTCAAGATACAGTACGTGACCCCGAATTAGAACCCGACAGAAGATGGTTGAGTGATCACCCTCAAGAGTTGATAATAGGAAACATTGATGCTGGTGTTTCTACCCGTAGGAGAATACAGAGTACACAAGAAAATGTACTATGTGCGCAAGAAGACCCCGAGTCAGAGATATCTCCATTTCCTAAATCTAAATCTCAATTCAAGCTTAGAAGACTTAATATGTGCACTATTGATATATTCTTAGCCAATTCCGAACCTGTTTCTACCAAAGAAGCTCTCAACAATTCTCATTGGATTACATCTATGGAAGAAGAGTTTAACGGTTTCAAAATAAAAAAGTATGGTATCTTGTACCCAGACCTACACATCAATCCGTAATTGGAACCAAATGGGTATTTAGAAACAAGAAGGATAGAAATGGACTCATTATCAAGAATAAATCCCTACTAGTCGCCCAAGGCTACAGACAGGAAGAAGGCATAAACAACGATGAGATATTTGCTACTGTAGACAGACTAGAAGCCATTAGGATATTTTTATCCTTTGCCGCCCATTGGAGCTTCATCGTATACCAAATGGACGTCAAAAGTGCATTCCTGAATGGAGACCTTGCTGAAGAAGTATATGTTGAACAACCACCAGGGTTTGTCATTCCATAAGGCGAAGACCTAGTATACAGGCTAAGGAAAGCATTGTATTGACTTAATCAAGCCCCTAGAGCATGGTATGAGACTCTGTCCTAGTATCTAAACGATAATGGATTCGAGAAAGGTGTTGTGGACAATACCTTGTTCAAAATACAGAAAGATGATGACCTCCTTATGGTTCAAATCTATGTAGATGATATAATATTTGGTTCAACTAACCTTGCTTTATGTCAAAGGTTCTCTCTTCTCATGCAAAGTAAATTTGAAATGAGTATGATGGGAGAACTTAGTTATTTCCTAGGTTTGAAGGTAAAGCAGTTGCCTACCGGGATTTTTATCAACCAGGAAAAATACAGCAAGGAGCTTATCAACAAATTTGGAATGAATACTTCCACATCATCGTCAACCCCCATGAGCACTTCCGTGCAAATTAGTGCTGATGAAGCTGGAAAGACGGTTGATCAATCACTCTACAGGAAGATTATTGGCTCACTCCTGTACCTAACGGCTAGCAGGCCCGATATCTAGTTTGCTGTAGGAGTGTGTGCGCGATATCAAGTATCACCTAAAGAATCACACTTTGCAATAGCCAAACGAATCCTGAAATACGTCAAAGGAACAGTCGATGTAGAACTATGGTATCCTAAAGAAGGCAGATTCGATTTAGTTGGCTACAGCGACTCGGATCTCGGAGGTTGCAAGCTAGACAGGAAGATTACAAGTGGAACTTGTCACTTTCTTGGACCTAGACTTGTGTCTTGGTTTAGCAAGAAATAATTGGCAAACTCACTTTCAACAGCTGAATCAGAATACTATGCTGCTGGTAGTTACTATATGCAGATCCTTTGGATGCAACAACAACTTTCAGACTATGGAATTGAAGCCAAAGAAACGCCGATTATGTGCGATAGCATGAGTGCAATTGCTATCACGCACAACCCTGTATTGCACTCGCCCACCAAGCATATTCACATGAAGCATCACTTCATTCGGAATCATGTTGAGAACAAGGATGTTCGGCTGTAAAAAGTTCATACATATATCAAGTTAGCCGACATCTTTACCAAGCCTCTCGACACAGCTAGATTCTGCATGCTTCGACATGAATTGGGATTGCTACAGCCTAACTCCCTGTAAGTTTTTAATGCTTTTACTTAGTAATTGAGGGGGAATGCTGTAAGACCCAAGAATATGGTATCCACCGTTACTTATCTATACACTCAGTCTATCAGAACAGCACTGTAAGAACAAAGAGACATGAATTATCTTACAGCTGATGTGTGCAATAATTAAGGGGGAATAAAGTACGACCCAAGAATACAACATTAATCCGATAGCTGCTGTATCGAATTGAAACCCGTATGTACCTTTTAAGGGGTAACACTGTATTTTCGCGGATACAACACATACAAAGGGAAATCAATTATCATGTTATTTATTTTAAACAATATTTTATGTCCAAGTGCCTTGTTATCATTACAAGTTGTTTGCATTAAATATTTTACACGATATCTGGACATTGGTATCTTCAAAGCCGCGATGTTTCAAATTTTTTATTAATTGTACACCGTCGTTTCAGGCAATAAGGGTAATTTGATAAGTCAGAAGTGGGACCCACTTTTATTTTAAATTAGATGGATAAGTTGTACCGGTTACACTCAGTCTATCGTGATCATCGGTTTTAAACATCGGTTCCCATCCGTTAAATCTGACCGTTCAGTCTCGGAAAACCCTTCTTCGCCGCCCACTATAAAAGGACTATATATGCCATTTGAGACTCTTTACGCTTTGTGCATATTAAACGAGTTATTGAGCATATAGCTTACAAATTTTTATGTGTTTATTGCATTTCTCTTTGCTTCTTCACTTTTCTTCGAGAAATCATCAATGGCATCTTCTCAGACCACTCTCATCTCTATCAAGAAGTCCTCCAACATCATCAACGAACAGATCTTTTCTAGATCTGTTGTGCTTGAATGTGTTCATACCGAAGATGATGACGTCGAATCGATGGAATATGTCATTACTAGGATTCGTCAACAAGGCCTTTATCGGTTTGAAAGCCACACTTCTGAACGATTTGATGTTCATCTGGTTGAGGAATTCTACCTCATTGCCGTTGTTCGTTTCCTTTCGCTGGCTCAGGGAGGACATGTTGCTGACATCACAGCTGTCATTCACGGAATAGAGATCCGTGTTGACCAAGAGCTGCTTCAGAATCTCTACAGGCTACTTGCTGATGGCCTGACCATGGAAGATCTTGAGACCTTTGGGTCTAAAGAACTCTTGACCGAATACTTTGGGTTGTTCACCGTTTCAGCATCGGTTGAAATGGTTCACCCCTCTTGCCACAAGAAACTTTTTTGTTTACCCTTTGTTTATTTACACGATTTTTGTTGCCGTGTAATTGAGAACAGAACAGGTGCGTTCGAGATGTGCACCAATCTTAGATTCAGGATGATGGTTGCAGTTATGACCTGTGAGAAGGTCAACTTGTGTCAAATAATACTCAAACAGTTGCAAGAAGAAGTTTCGAAGCCTGCCTCGCAGAAGAAGTCATTTGGTTTGATTCTGAACTACATTTTGACGAAATGCGGTATTCCGCAATCCGCAGAGGTGAAGAAAATCAATTCACGAATATACCTAGGAAGCGTCAGGCCTACTGTTTTCAACCAAAGTACCCTGATTGCAAACAGACCTTTCGTCCAAAAATTTCCCCTTTCTGCCGACCCAAGGGGCATATCTTCGAAGTCTCAGAGCGAGGAGACTTCACGGAAGAGAAAAAGATCTCACAGCAAAACTCCTGTTGCTGTTGAGAAGCCGAAAAGAAAGCTAAGGGGGCTTTCAAAAGTTAAGGCTATAGAAACCTCCAAGGATGCTCCTTCCGTGGCTCAACCCACTGAACAAATCCCCCAGGGCCCAACCCCTATGGAAGAGATGCCTACTACTGTCGATACAGTAGATCCCGAACCATTGGCGGCTATGACGGATGTTCAGACATCTGCTAACTCTAAAGACTCTGGCGAGTCGGCTGCCACTTTGGAGCCCAAAGCTACTTCTCCTGTACGGGATTCCACACCCGTTAAGGATCCATCTTCCATCAGGGTACCAACCCCTTAAGGGATACCTATACGATACAGGATCCCACACCTGTAGAGGAACCCATGCCTACAGCAGACGCAGGCGCTGTATGCAGCCCCTCCCCGGACACAATTATTACCAAAACCCTACTTTCTGCGCAAATCGAATAGGCTAATGAACGGTTTGTCCAATGGAAGAATTGCAGACTTGCTCCGTACGACACCCTCTGCAACTGGAGCGAATGGAGCAATGAAGAAAGATTTATTTTGGAAGTGACGGACGCTCAAAATATTGCTGTCCTGATCTAATGGGACAACCTATGCGTTAAAGAGCTTATTGAGAGCCATCTTTTTGAAAAAGCCAAAGCACGAAAGAAAGGAAAAGCCAAGTCTATGGAATCTCCCAAAAGTCCAAAATCATATCATGACTCGGACGATGATGATGACGCCCTTCAGGCAGGTATAAGAATGAGTCACGAGGAATCTGAATCTCAGATGGGCCCAAGAACTTATAGTCAACACCAAACTCCTCCCCATCAACGAGACACTGTTATGAAAAAGAGGATTCAGTCCCACATGTCATGGAGGAACAATCTGTTTTGCAACAGGCACCCGAGCCTGTCGCAGAGGAACAATTGGCTACCCAACAGGCACCCGATCCTGTCGCCATCCAAGCCGAAGAAGAATCCAACGCCACCCCGCACGAGGAATCAGTCCCTCTGCTAGAGCAGGCGGAAGCTGAGAGACAGCAGGAGGAATCAATCCCTCATGTACCTTTGTCTTCAGAACCCACTGCCGAGCAAGAGAAATTATCAACCCCTATTGCCGAGCCACCCTCTGATGCTCCCGAAACCTCAACTGTCTTGGAATCCAACGACGGTATTATTCCTGAGGATGTCCAACTCAATTCACGTCCCAATGTGAACTTGAGATGGTTGAATGGAGTTGAAGATTTTGCCCAGCCAGATTCTCCATGGACTGCCACAAGGAAAGAGCGATTACATGCTCTTGGCCTCCAAATAGTTTTCATCCAGGACGCCATCACCGCCCTGTATTCTGTCGAAAAAGCTCTTGATTGGATGCCCCAATCAGCCATTGAAGAGATGACAGGCCTAAGGCATGAAGTTTCTCGAGTGGAAGAAGCCTTCAGAATATTGCCATCAGTCTTCAAGCAGGCCCTAAGCATATTGCAAGAACGACAGGAGCAGATCCTGAGAGAAGAACAATCTAAGATACGCGTGTACGAGGCCAAGACAGTATCAGCTATGACTGAATCTGGATCCTAGCTTCGAGCCCACGACAAGAAAATTCAAGATATGTCGCAGGTGCTCACCTCCCTGGTTGAGAAAATGACAAGTTTCGAGACGAAATAGGATGCTGCTATGCAAATCCTGGAATGCCTTGATGAGAAGGTGTCATACCTTCATGATGCCAAAAAGGGGGAAGAAGCGAGGGAAGCTGCAAGGAGATCTAGGCTTGAGCTAGAGAAGGAAATGTTAGCTCCTTTTGAAGACAGCATCACTACTGATATTGATAGTATTTCATCTCCGAATGTTAGGATACAGGGAGATCACCCAAAATTCTAGGGCCCTAAGTTTCCTTGGAAGAGCCTCGTTCGTAAACCGCAAGCTATGAACCTCATGGCCGACCGACAGCCTACTGCAGAAGAGATCAAGAACTGGAGGAGGAATGAACTACTAAGATACTTTGTTGTTCTTATTAGGGAATCCTCATTATTCAACAGATGCAGGACGGTACAGGAAGCCACAGAGGAGTTTAAGAAAAGGTTATAGGATGGATCGCTCCCGCTACAGCAGCGGATGAAGTCTAAGCATAGACAAGGTGACTTGGTTACCCATCCAGAAGATTGGATCATAGTTTTCGATTAGTCGTATGATGGACGAACCTTATATCTAAATCGAGATAGGGACGCTCATCAGAACTGGTCGAAAAACACCAAGAATGACCCAAAAAGGCCGTGCAGACATCAGATTACAGGAGTTAAATTCGTTGTATTAGTTTTTTTAATTTTATTTTCAAAACATCAAAATATTGTACTCTTTATTTCAATATCAATAAAATATTTGCCTGTCTTGAAAGATTACAACTCGTAATCTACTGTGATCTTGTATGTTCACAGGCTTAATTTATTCTTGTTGTATACAAGTATGAAACTTATTTTAATACATAAGCTGTAAGAACTTGTCTGTGAACAGTTCATAGATTAAGTTGTATGTATCTAGAATCCAATGTAAGATTGCGCCTGTGCGCCAATCATAAGTTTAAAGATGTAATACTCTTTTGATAAAAGCTGAACTTGCCTGCAAGCAGTTCTTAGTATTAGACTAATTGCTGAAGACCAAAACATTCATACAGAAGACCAAGAAGTCTGACCTCCTTCAAGATGCTAAGTGTCAAAGTTTTGGCAGCATCAAGGATGTTTGGATAAAAGGTTTCAAAAGGAAGCCTTGGCAAGACTTGGCAAATTATCAAAAAGGGGGAAATTGTTGGGATAACAATCCCTGTATCGACTTTGTTGGGATAACAAATCCCTGTATCGAAAGATCATGACAGAATGTTTTGACAATGTGCCAATCCATCATACAGCAAACAGCTGTATCGAAAGCTGATCAAATGTGTCAACCTGTATCGAAGACTTCTCGTAGTCCCAGCATACAGTGGATCATACAGCAAAGGAGTCTCATAAGACTAAGTATGGAAGCTGTCTCGAATCGACAATACAGCTATCATTCCATAAAGTATCCAAACAGGACAAGAAGGAATCTTTGCTATTCGCTAAAGTCAAAGTCTCGTTTAAGAAGATATATTTAAATACTAAAGGATAAAGTATTTAAATATCAAGCCGTCAGAGATCTTCAATCTAGCGCAAAATCTGGATCGTGTTTTATTCAAACACATCATCCCGTTGGAACGGACTTTTGCTCAACGGATCTATCTCAATGGATATATTCAAGAAGGCTATATATATCCCCAGACTTTGAAGATCGACATACACGAAATCAACTACAACGAAGTTATCATCATATACATCTCAGCAAACATATCTCCCAAAGCATACTGCTATTCTGAAAGAAGAGATATACAAGTGCTCAAACCGTGAACAACACATCATTAGCTAAAAGCTCATAAAGTCAAAACTGTTGTTCAATCATTGTTCTACCCTTGAACAAAACCCATCAGCCCTGTGTGGACTGTGAAACCTTGCTATTCCTGAAATGTGTGTGACGGACTTGCATTGAAGAGATGAAGCTTCGAAACTGTGTGAAGAAGCCAGTCAAGTGAACGCTTAAACCAATCTGTGTGAACGGCTGAAGGCTAAGATCATTATATCAATCTGTGTTAATGATATACTGATTAGGTTTGATTATAAATACGTAGTTGTGTATGTAATATTTATAATAAACATTTTCACTCCTGTGTGGAGGACCAGTAGACGTAGCGGGGTTTACCTCGAACTACTTTAATTACCGTGTCAGTTACCTTTTGCATTTACTGTTTTAATATATGTGATTATCTTTCAGTATACACTTCATATCTAGTTGTTGTATTTACAGCAACTTATCTTAACAAGACTTCCACTACGCACTCATATTTGAAAACTGTACAGCTTGTTGTTTAAAACACTTTCCAAGCTGTATCCTGTATACTTAGTGGCCAACATCTGTATATGCATGTTAAGGAATTTCTTGACATTTGTTCTACTTTCCGATTCCAAATTTTTTCTGATGAATCTGTCAAACTTAGACTATTTCCATTTTCTCTCCAAGATAAAGCAATTTCTAAGTTTTCTTCAAACAAGAACAATTACTAGTTGGGACCAACTAATGAATAAATATCTCACAAATTTTTCTCCAATATCCAAAACTGATAGTCTTAGAAGAGAAATATCAGAAATTTTCGAAAAAGAAAATGATGAATTTTATGAGTGTTGGGAAAGGTCTAATGATTTAATCCTTAAGTGTCCCCATCATGGTTTTGAAATATGGTGTCTGGTAAAATATTTTTATGATGATTTAATTCCAAACAATCATCAACTAATCCAATCAATGCATGGGGGAAATTTTTTTCACCTTATTGGAGGTGAAGCTTGGAATGCACTTGAATATTTGACAATTAATTCACAACAATGTAATTCGCTCGACTATAGAGCTAAATCAATTACGACCCCTAAGAAAGATGGAATTTACGAGGTTAGACAAGATATTGAAATAATGATTTAGTACGGAAAGTGGATGTGTTAGTCTTCAAGCAAACCATCACCTCATCAAACTCAAAAATGAATTTTGCATCTCATGTGCGGAATCATTTCATTCATCTCAATCTTCTCACTCTGGTCTACAAAATCAAGAAATTTTTAATGAAGAAGTCAATGCGTTAAACACATATAGGAAATCTTCGGATAGTCTATTTGCTCCAACTTATAATTCAAATTGGAGAAATTATCCAAATTTGTCCTGAAAGCAGAACATGCCTCCAATGAATCAAGGAGGACATCAAATGAACATGTCAAATCAACAAAATGTTCGTCCTAATCAATATCCTCCAATACTTACCAATATCCTTCTACAATTCCAAAGAAACCATATTTGAAAGATATGTTGCAACAAATCATGCAATCTACTCATCAAATGTTTCAACCAACCAGGCTGTGTAATCAAACTCATAGGCTATTTCTAAGCTTGCAACAAAAAGTGGTCAACTTGCAACTACTCTAGCGGAAAGAGAAAAGGGTAAATTTCCAACTCAATCCATTCCTAATCCTAAAGAACAATATGAAGTAAACTCTTATAACGTTGAAGTTCAGTCCATAACTATCCTTAGAAATAGAAAGAAAATACAAAAGCCTGACTATGATCCGAAAGAAAAATCAAATGAACCACAAGTCTCAAAATCAAAAGGTTCTAAGGATAAACAAAAGCCTTATGTTCCAAAAAGCTCCATTTCATCAATGACTTATTCCAAAAGATAAAAGTGCGTAATACAAATATATATTGGAAATGTTTAAACAAGTTTGTATAAATATTCCATTTCTTGATGTTATTAAACAAGTGCCTGCTTATTCTAGATCCTTGAAAGATATTCGTACTGTAAAAAGAAAAACAAATGTTCCAAGAAAGGCATTTTTAGCTGAACATGTTAGCTCAATAATCCAGAATAAAACTCTTGTTAAGTATAAAGATCCTCGTTGTCCTACAATATCTTGTGTCATTGGAGATCACATCAATAAATGAGAGTTGCTTGATTTTGGAGCCAGTATGAATTTATTACTATATTATGTTTATACACAACTTAGATTAGGAGAGCTTAAGTCAATATCTGTGATACTCCAACTACCCGATAGATCTGTAAAAGTACCTGGAGGAAGAATAGAGGATGTTCTTATCTAAGTAGACAAATTCTACTTTCCTGTTGATTTTATAGTCCTAGACACTGAACTTGTTGAGAATATCACAGATTAAATCCCTGTCATTTTAGGAAGGCCATTCTTAGCTACTTCAAATGCATTAATTAACTGTAGAAATGGCATCATAAAATTTCTTTTGGAAATATGACGGTTGAATTAAATATGTTTAATATTTCTCAACAGCGTGATGATCATGATGATGTATGTGAGGTAAATATGATAGAGAGTACGAGTCCTTACTTCTTTCCAATAATTAGTGATGATGATCTTCTTGAAATTTGTCTTTCTCATTTCGGCTGAGATTTTGACATCGACAGTTCAATTAGTGAAGTAAACTCTTTACTAGAGTCTATACCATTATTGGATAATGATCAATGGAAAGCTAAAACTGAACCACTTGAGAGTCAAATGAATAAACAGGTACCTATTGCAGATTCAAATATCGAGATCAATCCATTATCTAAGTCTCTAAAATATACATTTTTAGGACCAGCAGAAATCCTGCCTGTCATCATAGCATCTGATTTAAATGATGAATGAGAAGATAAGCTAATAAATGTCCTTAAAGAAGATAAATAATCAATAGGCTAGACCATCTCTGAAATTAAAGATATTAGTCCGTCTATATGCACGCATAGAATTCATCTTGAAGAAAATCCAAAATATCTCGAGAATTTCAAAGAAGGCTAAATCCTAATTTGAAAGAAGTTGTAAGAGCGGAAATAATAAAACTCTTAGATGTTAGAATTATCTATCCTACTTATTGTAATACCCGAGATCTTTGTTCCGGTTTCGTTGAATTTTTCTGCGGTTTAGCAGATTGTTGTCATCCATGTCTTTGGAATCGTTTTCCATGTTTGGGTGTATAATGTTTGACGCGTGTTTGGTTGCGATTCAGATCATTGCGTGAGTGTTTGTTCATTGTGGTGTATCCCGCGCTACTGTACCGCGGTTAGTGCATGTTACGTTGATTGTAGCGCACGCTAACTGGCAGTCCGGAGGCAGTCCAAGAGCTACTGGACTGGGACTGGGGTCTCGATAGCACATGCTATCATCTGTCTTAGCACACGCTATTTGTCCTTTTAGCGCACGCTGCCTGGAAGGTGCAAAACTATCCAGAAGCTACTGGACAGGGTCGGACGGTCTCGTAAGAGCACGCTAATGAATCTAGTTAGTGCATGCTAACTTTATATGTTTCGTTAGCGTGCGACACTCCACGGTATTAGCGCATGGAAATCTGACCGGTATAAAAATCGGACATCAATCGTATTTCTTCATTTCATCTTCTTTTCCTTTCCTCTTCGCGGGTGTGAGTCAAGAGTTCCTAGGGTTGATGACCTTGGTCGACTTTTGCTCCATCGAAGGTGTTTTGGAGAGTTTTAGGTGATTATAACATCACCTAATCTACTGTTCTTCATCGGATTGAGGTAATCCATTGATTTTCACTGAGTTGGCCATTTTGTAGATTTAGTTCTTGATCTCATTTCCAGTCCGATTTGACGAATCTATTGGGGTTAAACGTTGTTGTTAATCATGTTCCATAGATTGTATATCCATAATTCCGACTTGTTCAACTCGATTGATGATTCAAGTGTTCTTGAGAAACTGTGAACATTTATTGTTCGATTAAATGTTCGTATGAGTTTTTCTTCATTGGTTTGAGATGATTTCCATTGTTTTGGGTCTTGTTCCTCGTTGTGATCGTGTTTTTGTTGTTTCTTGCAGAAGTTGTAGGTTTCGAGGCACTTCGGCCGAGCCGTGTTCGTCGGGGTAATTGCATGCCGATTTCGAGGCAAGTACCTTGTTCATACATTTCTTGTTTTGTGGATATGATGATCGGTGATCATCTAAGTGTGTTTGTTTAGTTGTTTGAAATGAAGTTTCAAAAGATTCAGTTTAGCCTTGTTAAATGCTCTCTTTCATAATGCGTGTATATTTCGTGAATGGTGTGTTTTGTGAATGATTAAGTGAATCCTATGGATATGTTTGATGTTGGTGTTGTGATTTGATAATATACATATATTATCTCATTTCGGTGCGTGGTCATTCGACAATTGTGTCGTGCTAAGTGTTTGTTGACTTTGTGTGGATTATTGTGATATCTTTGGTGTATTGTGTTGTGTGATGTGAAGTATTTGTCATAATCCAGACGTGATATCGTACGAGGTCTACGGTGACATATGGCTTGTGATCATGGTGGTCAGGACACGGCGAGTGATTGGTCCAACCATGAGAAACTAAGAAAAGTTACGCTGATACGTGGCAAGCGATCACAATATCATGGGTATGATTATGGATGTGTTTTGTTGCTTGATATTGTGATGTGTACCATAATGTACTGATTTGTGAATGTGAGTTACTTGTCATAGTCCAGCCGTGATGTCGGACAAGGTCTACGGTGACACATGGCTTGTGATAATGGTGGTCAGGATACGGCGAGTGATCCGTACAACCGTGAGAGCCTAAGAAGACTTATGGTGATATGTGGCAAGCGATCACGGTATCATGGATATGATTGTGGATATGTGTTGCTAGGGTTGAGTACCTTGGACATGTTACCAAGATTTCGTATGTTGGGTGGTTATGATTTGTTGATTTTATGCCCGTCGAGGATACGTGGTGTGGGTTTTGAACCCCGTGAATTATTGTTGGTTTTTATTTGAGAAAGCAAATCTTTGGGATGGACCGCTTGTGGTTTTTGAAAATTGAAGGATTCGATAATCCTAATTGATTTTCTGTAAAAAACTCCCGAGGGCATTTTAAAACATTTTATAAATTGTTCTCTTGATTTGTGATCTTTCGAATTAAGAAAGTTTTACTCAAACTCTCTCCCTCGGGAAGTATTTTTTTCGTCATATTGAAATATTTGAGGATTCCTAATTATTATTATTCTTGGAATATGATTTTTACGACTCGTATTTGCACTTTTTACTTGCACTAGCAAAGTAGTGGAATTTTGCTAACCCGTGAGTAATCGGGGGGTGGATGTCTGTTTTGCGTCCAAGTACATTAAGGTTTTAGGGAGCATAACACAGGGTTGGCACGAAGGATGATGAATGATGATCGATAATAATCACATAAGCACCCGTACGATGTTGTATTGGTTTAGTTGTAGTAATTTCTGCTGTATTTTCCCCGTTGTACGGGAGCATGTTGTATTTTGACCCCTGCGTGGGTATTGTAATACCCGGTTGTAATTCATTCATTATCATTCAGTAATTATCAATCAGTAATGGTCACTCAGTAATTTTCACTCGTTAATAATCACTCATCATTCATGATTCATTCATTTGTATTCATCGTTGGCATTTTATAACCGTGTATCAGTTACCGATCGTCATTCATCTCCGATTGAGAATCGAGACGAGAGTATTATCATTATCATCGTTATTGGTAGTCTTGTGTTGGTAGTATCATCTTTGGCATGTGTTGGACTTGTTTACTTTCACATACATATGGTATGTCAGATCATTCATCAATCGTAGCGAGAAAGCGGAGTTGTCAGATTTTTGTCACTTCCAGCAGCGAGTTACGGCCGTAACTAGTCGGGCATTACGGCCGTAACATGCATTCGTTGGCTCATGGTTGTTTTGGACGAAGGTGAGTTATGGACGTAAATATTGTCGGATACGGCCGTAACATGCGTTCGTTGTTTTTAGGACAGTTCGGACGAATAGGACTTACGGCCGTAAGGGTTGCGGTATACGGCCGTAAGATGAGGCTGGTACGTCCGTAAGGCTTGGATGGTTACGACCGTATGTTTCGAGCAGGGTGCCTGGTCAGTTTCGATGAAGGTGTCATACGCCTGTAAGTCTTGCCGAGTACGGCCGTAACATTCTAGTTATGCCCGTAAGGCATGTGCGGTATGGCCGTATGACTGTAGGCAGGTGTTCTGGACGAGGGCGAGTTACGCCCGTATGAGGTGGCTAGTTACGGCCGTAAGGCCGTTGACTTGCGATGTTACAGCCGTAAGTAGGCCGAGTTACGGCCGTAACCATGGCAGTATTTAAAGGACTTGGACGGGACTTTGAGCTCATTTCTATCATTTCTTCATCTTGTTCCGAGAGAGAGAGCTTGAGGGAGAGAGTTTTCATCATCAATCACTTGGGTGTTCGGTTTTCATCATCTTCATTCGTTTGTGAAGCTTAGATAGCCGATTTAACACGATTTCACCGGATCAAAGTATTTGGATCTTCAAAGGTAATATTCTTCAACATCTTTGATTTCGATTTTGTGTTGAGATATGATGTTTTGGATGTTATAATCATGTTATATGAAGAGATATACGTATGATTATGAGTGTGTATGAATATTCATTGGATTATTGAAGGGTTATTCAAGAACACTTGGAATATTGAGTTGGATTTGGGGGTTTTCGATTAGTTGTTGTTGTAATCACGAATTTGGATATTCATATTGGATTATTGATTGTATTGAAGATGTTTCGTTGGTTTGGAACACTCCTTGGGGATTTGATATTGGTATAGTTAAGGATTGGTTGTAAACAATCGAAGATTGGTTACAACGTGTTTGATATAATGCCCCAATGAACTTGGTTTAGTCGTATCGACGTTTTGAGTTAGTTATAATCGTGTTTGATTCGTATGTTGAACGGATTGTTGGTAATTGTGTTATTCAAGGATGTTCGAGCGACCGACATCTCATTTAGGACGTTTGTTCGTGGAACGATATTTTTCACCGATGTTGTACAGAGTTTATTCTTCCTCTCTCCACTCGCTCCAGTTGTACAGAGTTTCGTACGGAGCGACCCTGTAGGATTTCCACTGAACAAAGCGTTCATAAGCCTGATGAATTTGAACTGACAATAAAGTGTGTTTTATTATAGTGCCGGGGGAGGGGTTGCGACAGTATGTGGGTCTACTGTAGGCATGGATTCCTTGACAAATGTGGGAGCCTATTTCAGAGATGGATCCCGAACAGGGGTTGGTACACTGATGGGAGATGGATCCCTTAATGGTGTGGGTTCCCGTGCAGGAGATGTAGCTTTTGGCTCCGAATGGGCAGCCGACTCGCCAGAGCCTTCAATGTTGGCAAATAGCTGATTATCCATCGTTGCCACCAAAGGCTCGGGATCTACCGTTTGAATAGTGGCAACTATTTCTTCCGCAGGGGTTGCGCCCTAGGGGCTTGATACAGCAGGTTGCACCAACGAAGGGGCATCCACAGAGATCGTTGTAATCTCTGCAGCCTTAGCTTTGAAAAGCTTCCTTAGCTTCATTTTTGGCTTCTCGACAGCAAGGGGAGTCTTGTTGTGAGATATCTTCCTCTTCGTGGATGTCTCCTCACTCCTGGACTTTAAAGTGGTGTCCCTAGGATTAGCAGAGAGGGGCATATTCCGGACATAGGGTCTTGACCCAATAAATCCATCTCTGTTGAATACGGAGGGATTGGTTCCGCCGATATATTTGTGCTGGCTTCTTCTTGGCTTCTTTTGATTGCGGCACACCGCATTTGGTCAGGATATTGTTGAGAATGAGACCAAAAGACTTCTTCTGGGTAGCAGGCTTAGAAGCCTCTTCCTACAGCCTCTTTAGGACAATTTGACACCAATTGACCTTTTCTCCAGACATGATGGCGACCATCATTCTGAATCGAAGGTTGGTGCACATCTCAAATGTGCCAGTCCTGTTTTCAACAATACGGCAACAAAAATCGTGTAAGTATACGAAGGGCAAACAAAAACTCTCCTTGTGGCAGGAGGCATGAACGTTCGTGTTCGATGCAGCTCCAGTAAACCATTTGTTCATCATAGAGCTCAACAATGTGGCTACCAAGGCGTTTAGAGGCCTTGCTGACGTATCTAGTAAACAATAATCTCCATGAAATCAACGTCCTTGTTTTCAGAACGAACACGTTATACCACTACAGATCTGGCGAAGATTCTCCCGTCGATGATGGTGGCGCTCTTCTTAAGAGATGGAGACGATGTCTGTGAAGATGCCATTGTGATTTATGAAGAGAAAGTGAGCGAAATGCAAAGAAAATGCAGTAAAATGCAGTAAACAATATAGGCTGTTTGCTCAAGAACTCTTTAATTTTGCAGAAAGCGTAAAGTGTTGAAGGGAGCAAGTAACAATCTTTTTATAGTGGGCGGGGAAGATTAAGGTTTTCAGACAGTGAACGGTCAGAACTAAGGGATGGGAACAGTCTTTTTAAATGAACGAACAGGATGAATTGAGCGTAATTGGTACATCTTATCCATCCAATTTTGAAATGATAACTGCTCCCTCATCTGACGTATCGACTTCCCTTATTGCCCGAAATGGCGGTTTGAAATTATTAATTAATTCAAAAATCACGGCGTTTGAGATAAAATAGTCCACATGTCGTGCAAAGCATTAAATGCAAAGACGTTTGATTGTAAAATAGGGCACGTGGACTCAAAACTGTTTTAAAATGAATAAAATATTAGTATAATATTAATTAATTTCCCATAGTATGTGTTGTATCCCCAAAAAATACAACGTTTCGCCTTAAAAGGTACATACATGATTCAATTCTTACAGCAATATTTGGATTAATACTGTATTCATGGGTCATACTGTATTCCCCCTTAATTAATGCACACGTCAGCTATAAAATGATTTCATGTTTCATTATTCCTACAGTGCTGTCAGATTGTCTGACTGTAAAGTTAATTAATGGTGGATACTGTATTCTTGGGTCTCACAGCATCCCCCCTCAATTGTTGAGTAAGAGCATTAAAACTTACAGGGAGTCGGGCTGTAGCATTCCCAATTCTTGTCGAAGCATACAGAATTTGGCTGTGCTGAGAGGCTTGGTAATGATGTCGGCTAACTGGATATCTGTATGAACTTTCTCGAGCCGAACATCCTTGTTCTCAACATGATTCCGAATAAAGTGATGCTTCATATGAATGTGCTTGGTACGCGAGTGCAATACAGGATTGTGCGTTATTGCAATTGCACTCGTGCTATCGCACATAATTGGTGTTTCCTTGACAATGATTCCATAATCTAACAGCTGTTGTTGCATCCACATGATCTGCATACAGCAACTACCAGCAGCATAGTATTCTGATTCAGCTGTGGAAAGCGACTTTGCCAATTATTTCTTACTGAACCATGACACAAGTCTAGGTCCAAGAAAGTGATAGGTACCGATTGTACTCTTCCTATATATCTTGCAACCTCCGAGATCCGAGTCGCTGCAGCCAACCAAATCGAATCTGCCTTCTTCAGGACCACCATAGTCCTACATATAGTGTTCCTTTGACATACTTCAGGATTCATTTGGCTGTTGTGAAGTGTGATTCTTGAGGTGCTACTTGATACCGAGCACACACTCATACAACAAACTGGATATCGGGTCTGCTAGCTGTCAGGTACAGGAGTAATCCAATTAGCTTCATGTAGAGTGATTGATCAACCAGCTTTCCAGCTACGTCAGCACTATTTTGCACGGAAGTGCTCATGGGGGTTGATGAGGATTTGGAATTATTCATTCCAAACTTGTTGAGAAGCTCCTTACTGTACTTTTCTTGGATCATGAAGATTCCTGTAGGCAACTGCTTTACCTGCAATCCTAGGAAATAACTAAGTTCTCCCATCATACTCATTTCAAATTTACTTTACATGAGATTAGAGAACCTTTGACACAAAGCAAGGTTAGTTGAACCAAATATAATGTCATCTACATATATTTGAACCATCAAGAGATCATCACCTTCATCTATCTTAAATAGGGTCTTGTTCACAGCACATTTCTCGAATCCATTATTGGTAAGGTACAGGGATAGAGTCTCATACCACACTCTGGGTGCTAGCTTAAATCCATAGAATGCTATCCGTAGCCTGTATACAGTGTCTCCACCTTCTGTGTTGACAAACCGTGCAGGTTGTTCAACATAGACTTCTTCGGCGAGGTCTCCATTCAGGAATGCGCTCTTGACGTCCATTTGATATACAATAAAGCTCTTATGGGCGACAAAGGCTAGAAATATCCTAATGGCTTCTAGTCTGGAAACAAGGGCAAATCTTTCATCGTAGTCTATGCCTTCTTCCTATCTGTAGCCTTGTGCGACTAGACGGGATTTGTTTCTGATAACAAGTCCATTCTCATCCTTCTTGTTTCTAAATACCCATATAGTTCGAATTACGGCTTGATGCTCAGGTATGGGTACTAGATACCATACGTTATTTCTTTCGAAACTATTAAGCTCTTCTTCCATAGATATAATCCAGTGAGAATTTTATAGAGCTTCTTTGATATAAACAGGTTCGGATTGAGCTAAGAATACAACAATAGTGCACATATTAAGCCTTCTAAGTTGCGCTTGAGATGTCCATACAGGAAATGGAGATTCCACAGATTCGGGTTCTTCTTGCGCACAGAGTACATTTCCTTGTGTACTTTGTATTCTCCTATGGGTAGATACTCCAGCATCAATGTTTCCTATGATCAACTCCTGTGGGTGATCTCCCAGCAATCTTCTGTCGGGTTCTAGTTCGGCGTCCCCTACTGTATCTTGAGTTGTTGTAGTTTCAGCTTCAGCTTATACAGCATCAACTTCATCTATATCAGTTCTTACAGCTGCGGGGTTAATTTCTAAGTCGACGACAGGCTCTATAGGAGTTCGAGGGTCATTAATGGAGAGTTGTTGGATATTCTGAGTAAGATCTTCTACTCTTGTAGGATCATGGTGAGGTTCGTCGAACACTACATGTACTGATTCCTCAACTGTCAGCTTCCGTTTATTAAAGATCCTGTAAGCTTTGTTGACAGAGGAGTATCCTATAAATATCCCTTCATCCGACTTCTCATCGAAGGTTCTAAGTTGATCTTTCCCATTGTTCATAACATAACACCTGCAACCGAATATGTGAAAGTACGAAACTAATGGAGTTTTGTTGTTCCATACCTCGTATGGTGTTTTGTTGTGATGTTTGTTGATGATACAGCAGTTTTATATGTAGCACGCTGTATTGGTAGTTTCACCCCAGAAATGCTGTGGCAACTTGCTTGCGGCAATCATGGTCCTTGTTGCTTCTTTGAGCGTCCTGTTCTTTAGCTCGGCAACACCATTTTGTTGAGGTGTTCGGGCAGCTGAGTATTCGTGTTGTATCCCATTTTCCGAATGGTATTGCTCTATAAAGCGGTTAGTGAATTTAGTACCTCTGTCAGAACGAATGGACACGATACTCAACCCTTTCTCATTTTGAAGCTTTCTCGGGTTCTCGGGCAGCTTTGATGTGGTTTCCTTCTTCTTGCTCAGGAAGATTGTCCAAGCATACTTGCAAAAATCATCAACAATAACGAGACAGTATTTCTTACCTCTCAAACTTACCGGGTCTATAGGATCGTAGAGATCTATGTGTAGCATTTCGAGAACTCTGTGAATGGAAAGGTAGGATTTGCTTTTCACGGTGGTCTTAATTTGCTTGCTTTTCTGACAGGGTCCACAGACGCTGTCTTTTTGGAATGATACATCGGGCCAACCTCTAACCATTCCCTGTGTAGCAAGCTTGTTGATAGTTTTGAAGTTGACGTGAGACATCCTATTGTGCCATAGCCAGCTTAGATCTGCAGTGCCTTTGGCAACAAAACAAGGAATTGTGAATCTCGTAGGCATCCAGTCAGCAATATACATATTACCTGATTTGCTTCCTATGAGCACAACTTTTTTGGTCAGAATGTTCTTGACTCTACAGTGGTATATGTAGAATTTAACCGGGAACTGTTTGTTACGGAACTGGCTAATACTAAGTAGATTATAATGTAATCCTTCAACATAAGCTACATCGGTGACTTTGAATTTTCCTACAAGCAGGGTTCCTTTTCCTCTTATTCTTCCTTTTGATTTATCACCGAAGCGCACTTTTGGACCGCGACCTTATACATAATATGACAGCTTACTTTTGTCTCCTGTCATGTGCCAAGAACATCCACTATCGAAGTACCAGACGTCCTTCTCTAAGATGTCCTCTAGACAAAGAAATTAAGTAGATGTAGGTCCCCTATGTATGTTGGGTCCATGGATGTTAGTGCCTTTAGGTACCCAGATTTGCCTGACAGCAATTGGCTTGATGTAGGTTACTTTAGGTCCGTTCTTGCGATGTCTACGTGGGGTAGGCACATAGTCACTGTAACCTTGATAATTATTATGTATGTAAAATTCAGGGTTATTATTATTAATCCAGTATGAATGTCGTCTTGGAGGTGGAGCCATTTTTTTCGGCCTTACAGCTTGCCTTCTAGGTCACCGGTTGGATTCCCAAAGTTGTTGTTGATACTGTGCGGCAACCTGCTTTCGAGATGGATAACGATGCTCTTGTATCCAATATCTAGGCGCGCTGTACTATTGAAAGTACTGCTGTGTGGGCCTTTGATATTTGGGTACAACCTTCTTTCTGAACGGCTATTGGCGCTTTTGATATACTCGGGAAGCATGTTGTTGGTTACATTATACAGGTCTGGATGGCTGAGGATTCCGCTGTCTGCGATATGACTATGGTGGCGGAATGGCAGCCTTTGCTGTACGTGGTGCAACAGGTTCCTTGACAGGACTTGGGGTTTCTTCCGATATAGGAATGGGTTCCACACCCCTGACTAACACAGTACTAGTTTTCCCTTTATTGGAGAATGAGTTGTATCCTGAGCCACTTTTATCATGAGCATGTTGCCCGGTGCTTAGAATTTCTTCCATCCTTTTAGATGATTTCTCGAAAGATTTCAAGATGGTCTCAAGTTCTCCTTCTCGTTTTTCGAGAGTTTTTACTTTAGCTTCAAGCAGAACGAAATCATTCGTCTTGCTTTTGCTGTGAGACTTAGCCTCATTGAGTTCATGAGCAAGTTAATGATTGCTCTCCATGAGTTTTTCAACAGTTATCTTGCTTTTTTCGCAATCGATAGACATATTTTCGTAATTATTTCTCAGCATGTCATTTTCATCTTTTATCTCGAAGTTAAAAATTTCGAGCTGTATGTTTTCTCCTTTTAATGTCCCATGGGCCTTTTGAATATTTTTTAATTCATTCATCATATTTTCGAAAGTATGAGATGCATTTATGGGAATATTGGATGTTGAGCTTACCTCATCATCGCTATCTTCATCTTTTTCAATATCCTTAGCCATAAAGCACATGTATGCTTTATCTTCGAGTTCATTATCAAACGAGTCACTGTCAGTGACCGCCTGAAGATATTCCTCAGTCTTGGTTTGAGCGGGCGAGGCTTCTGATTCGCCGATCAGGGCCTTGAGCTTGTTTTTCCAAGCATGCCTTCTTGCGTCCTTTTCTTGTTGCTCGTCTTACGGCAACTTTTGGACTTTAGGATGCGGACCTTTATTCGCATAATGTCCCGGTTTGCTGCAATTATAACATAAGTTAGAATCACAAGATGGGGGAGATTCTGAATTTACCTTGTTAAAAGTCTTGGTCGTGTATGCAGTCTTTCCAGACTGTTTGATGAATTTCTTGAATTTATGCTTGAGTAGAGCCATTTCATCTTGTGACAGGATATCGTCATCATTGCCAGCATTTTTGTAGGCATATTTGGATGTGCTGGGCATGTTGTGTCTCCTGTGGATACAGCGGCTAACGTTGTAGTCCTCGCAGGTGACTCCTCGGCTTTCTCTCTCCTGTCAATATCATACTCGAAAGCTTTTAGGTAAGAGAATAGGTCAAAAGTAGATATGTCATTGAGATTACATGACACATGCATAGCTGTGGTTTTTATGTCCCATCGGGCAGGGAGAGATCTGAAAATTTTTAAGTTCTTCTCATTTTAGATATAAATTTTGCCCAATGATTCAAGTTCACCGACAATGCCAGTGAATCTGAGGTCAGGTTCCTCAAGAGTTTCAGTTGGTTTCATTTCAAAATTTTCAAATCGCTGAGTTAGTTTTGAAATCTTGTTTTCTTTTGAGAGCTCAGTTCCCTCACAAATCATCTTCAGTTTATCCCATAATTCCTTGGCTGTTTTACAGCTTTTTACCTTTGAGAATGTGCCTTTGTCGAGAGTGACAAATAGCGCATTCTTAGCTACATTGTCGAGGTTGGCACTCCCGTTCTCGTCAGTTGTCCACTGCTCGCGCTCCTTATCGAGCATCTCGGCATGAGCTTGGCCTTCAATCCTTGCCGCAATATTTACATTCATGATCTTTATGGGGCCATCTGGAATGACAAAAATCATTTCTTCATGCATGGCTGCAAGATGTGCCTCCATCCTAATTCTCCAATCATCAAACTCGTTAATAGAAAACATAGGAACCTTATTTATCATAAAGCTATCCATATGAGAAAATAGGAAAGATAAAGACTGTTTTCAATAATAAGTGATTTTAAGATCTGATTCGGTTAAAAATGCGACTGATTCTTTTTAGAATCAACCGCTCCGATACCATTTGTTTGCCACTAAGTATACAAAATACAGCTTGAAAAAGTATTAGTACAACAAGCTGTAGGTTTTTCAAATAAGAGTGCATAGCGGAAGTCTATTAAAGTAAGTTGCTGTAAATACAACAACTAGGTTTTCTCCTGTTAGCTTGGTGCGTATAGGGTATGCAGTGTATACTTAAAAATAATCACAGTAATGAAAACAATAAGTTGCAGAAGGTAAATGACATCATATTTAAAGTGGTTTGAGGTAAACCCCTCTACGTCCACTGGTCCTCCACACAGGAGTAAAAATGTTTATTATAAACACTACGTACACAACTACGTGTCTATAATCAAACCTATCCTTGTATCGTTCACACAGATTGATACAAAGACTGCCGCTTTGAACCGTTCACACATATTGGTCAAAGCTATCACTTGACTTGCTTCTTCACACACAGTTCCAAAGATTCGTCTACAATGCAGACCCGTCACACATAGTTCAGGAAAAGCAAGGCTATCTTCAGTCCACACAGGGCTGATGGTTTTTTTCGAATGTAAGAACAAAGGTTTGAACAACATCTTGACTTCTTGAGCTTGAGCTGATGATATGTTGTTCAAGGTTGAGCACTTGTATATCTCTTCTCTCAAGAATGGCAGTATGCTCGAAGAAATATGATTGCTCTTAGATATTCTATTCTTGTGATGCTCATGAGTGTATCTCAGCATATCTCAGTTTGCTCAGTTTTCACTTCTTGATCTTATGTATTATTTCTATGTATTTCTGATCTTCAAACTTCGGGGTATATATAGCTTTTGGAATATATCTGTTTTGAATAGATCCGTTGAGCAAAAAGTCCGTTCCAACGTGTTGATTGACTTGCACAATACAAGATCCGGATTTTGCTCATTGTCTGAAGATCTTTGTCAGTTGGTATTTAAATACTTTGTTCAGTCAGTATTTAAATACTTTTTTTTGAACGGTGGCTTGACTTTAGCGTATAAAGTATATTTCAATGGTCTTCAGTCCTGTTGGATATGTGTTGAAGATCCCAACACTTTACAGCTTGTTTGCTGTATCCAACATGTTGCGTCTTTAATGCTGTAGCTGTAGGTTCCAATACTGTAGGCTATCTCTTAGTGCTGCTGTATGGAGGGTGCTGTATGAATGTTTCCAGACAGCTTCCATACTTTGCGTCATATTGACTTATGAGCTTCTTGCTGCATGATGGCCCTTTATCCTTTTGCTATATGTTGAGGCAACGCAAGATACAGGATAAGTTGTCCAGCAATATGATCCTCTTCGGGACAGCTACATGCTGTATATTTGGCTTTTGACTATTTGCTATATGTTGGCACTTATCAAAACAATGTGCAGGATTGTTTATCCCTATTCATACATATATTAATATAATACAACGCACAAGCTTCATACAATTGTGATTTGCAGAGATATAAATCGTATATCAAGGTACTTGCCTGGATAATTTCTCGCGAATACTCCGAAGAATATGGTCGACTAGAAAACTCCGGAACATCGATGAAAACGACGAACGGAAGCATTAAACATCGGATCTTTGCATGGAACTCAATCCTAATATCCTACGAGGAAAACATCGTAGAATGCCCGTATTCCCTCTACGATATTTTATCGGACACCTTGAAGGCGTCAATATAGAACTCAATAAAATGACGAATCTCTAGCAATTAAACCATGGAAAAACAATGGAAACGTTAGAATATAACTTAATCTTCGATATCCATCAGTAATATGAGTTAATACGACTTAAGAGGACGAAATCAATCAAAATCCCCAAATTTCCCAAAATTAAGATTTTAGAAAAACTAACCTTGATTCGGTCGATCTGAGGGGATTACGGAATGATTAATCGATGTTAAGAGCTCAAGAACTTCGTGGATTCATAGTTTTACATCACGTCTTCATGTTATCCAAGACTTGGCTGCGGAAGGAACAAGAGTGGAATGAGAAAACTTGTGCAAATATGACTGCTCGGTCATATTTATACTCTAGAGATGCACGAGCAGTCACGCACGAACAGCCGGCCGTGCGTGACTCGTGCACCAAGAGCACCTCCGACAACCTTCCGGACACACAAGAGCATGATGCTCGGGCGTCCGGTCATGCGTCGGGCTCATGCACATACTGCCTGGCCTCTGCCGCACCGCACGAGCACCATGCACGAGCACTGCTCATGCGTTCCTGATCCTGAATGCCCAGTGCCGCATGAGCGTCGGCCCGTGCGCCTGGATCGTGCGCACCTGGCCAATCCCTGCCGCACCAGGCCGGCTAGTGCCCAGCCGCTATGACCCGACGACTTGACCGAAAACGCTCGGAATGAACACGACGAACCATTCGTGGAGAACACCATCGATCTGATATGAACACAACATGTAACAAATCACCACATACGATCACATAAATTCAAAACCAGTCAACGAGAATGATACCAACCACTTGATGCCAAAATTATCCGGCCTAAAAGACAAATAATTCAAAATAACCGGAAACAAGAATCTCGGTTATTACATTCTACCCCTCTTAAAATAAGTTTCATCCTGAAACTTAAAATAGAGAGCGGTAGAACAAACAAGGAAAAATAACTACTTTCCTCAGCCCCAAAACATCACGAGCAATGCGTGAATGCGAGAATTCTTGAAATACAATGAACTAACTAAGCAAGTATTTGGTATGTGAGTCGAGGCGATAAAAATACATTGGAACACGAGGAGTCAGAGTGGAGGAGTATGAATTTTGAGATAAAAGCTCCAAGAGTTAAGAAAAATAACAAAATGGCTCAGACATCCTGAAACCATGATTCGAGCATGACCAACATCATCCAAGCTCATAAAACACCTGTTTTTATTAATTGCACATGTGGGAACAATAGTTTCGAACAAAGTTTGCAAGGATCAAATTCACATGTGGGTATTACATATATTTCAGGTCTATTTTGATATTCTCGAGGACTTGGATATCACATAAAACGAACTACTCAAAAATCTAGAGGCGCATGAAGTACTTTTGTTGCGAGAAGGTTTGCGCAAGTATGTTTCTTCCTCTATATTAACTTTTTAAATTTGTGTATTACTATTATCTAATATGCTTGTGCTCATTGAAGGAGTGTTCGAATAATTAAGGTACTGTTCCAATATTTAGGGACTATTAAAAAAAATGATGGAGTAAAGCGCGATAGCGTCGAAAAGGAAGAAGCGAAACATATTTAATTAAGATGAAGAAACAGAAACTAGAACAAGGAGTTCAAATGAACCATACAGCAAGACTGAGTCTTTGCCCCTCAGCCTATGATGATGATTAACTTTAGAATTTTATTGACCTTCTTTTTCACCTAATTGAGAATCCTTATATAAGGTTATAAATTTAAGATAATGATTATAGTCAATTAGATATATAATCAATCATACCTGGGGGTTATATTCTAATCATAGATTCATAAGATATGCTCATTGGTTCCTTTTATTTTTTACCTATCAAACTGCCCTTGAGGTTTGGTCAAATTACAAAAAAGAACAACTGATTTTGAAATTTATGTCAAGCACCCTTGTGACGCAGTACAACCCCACATGATTTTCTTGTAAACATCCCATTTTGTTATATAGATATTATTTCCCCATATTTGGTTATTCCATAATATTATTACTCGTCAACCAGTAAAGATTTCGAGGGTGGCTTTTCTTACAAACACCCCATTTGAGGTTTGTATTTAGTTTATCTAACTAATATACTCAAAAGGCTCATCATTGGAAATATCATATTTCTCGCATACATCGTGAAGGGAACTCGATGGCTGACTTAGCGAATATGGGATATGATACTCTTAACAGTTTTGCATGTTTCGACATGCCAATCTACATCGTGATGTCGTTGATTGTGCTATAATCGATAAATTAGGATTTTCTTCATTTCTTTGTACTTGACAAATGTGATATCAGTGAACAGGTCGGGGGACCCTTAATCTCTCACCCCTGTGTTTTTATACAAATATACACACACATATATACATATATGTGTACATATATTATTTATATATCATGTTTGGGGAGAGAAAAAATTCAACAAATATCCTCTCGTGTTGAGGGTGCAATTTATGAAAGAATCAAATGTCAAGGGCATATCTGTAATTTCGAAAGATAACTAGTTTCCATCAATTATAATAAACTCAGGTAGTTTTTGCAACTTGACCCATACTTTTTTATTTACAGTTGCTCTCATTAATCACTAATTGTGAGACAACTTTGTAAAAGTACTCTCGCTAATCACAATTAATTAGATTGAGATCTCAATTGCAGATGTCGGTAAGGACTGCAAAGAGGGACAATCGAATGGAGATGCCGACAAGGACAGCAATGCCCCCACGGAACTAAAAACACCAAGAAAAAGAAAAAGAAGGATAAGGCTTCCAAAGAGGGGAAGGAGGCTGAAGACCGGCCCAACAGCTCAGACACCCTAAACGGCCCAGACGAATCCACTGGCACCAAACAGGCCTACGAAGATGCATCCGGCATTGATGTGAAAGAGAAGCTCATGAAAATGGCATCTGTGAAGGAAAAGAAATCCAGTAAAGAAATGGGCGCTGCTGCTAGAGCCGCTGCTCTGGAGAAACTCTTGTTTTTCCTAGAAATTCATCATGTTACAGAGAAACTCGTCATGAAATTTCCAGCTATAGCAACATCAAGATACTTGAAACTTAAACTCATGTCTATACTATCTGTAACATTTATTTTACAGAGAAACTCATCATGAAATTATTTTGCGCAAGTGCAGGGATTTTTGTGAATTGATTTGTTGGTTTTTTTAATGGGAAATACAAAATTTAAAATTTACTTTTTTATTTTGTTAAATGAAGGTGTAACCTTAGGTAATATATATTGCAAATGTCATTCATTGGTAACACCTAGACTAAAAATTGCTGCGCATTTTGTGGCCCCACCCATGGCCCCCATAAAGTAGGCGCCACTAACCGGCCCAAGGAAAGTGGGTCCCACATATGGCCCCTCCAGCTGACCCCACTAAGCGGGTCCCACCGGCGGGCCTGTGGGACCTACAAAATAGGCCCCCCATGTGGAACCCACTAAATTGGCCATATATTTTACAAAATTATAAAGTCTATTGCAACACGAATCTGATGTTGCTGTAGGGTCCTTACGATGTTGCTGTATAGTTCTTTGGTAACAAATAATCCTATGTTAGCTTTGGATGATCCAAATGTTGCCTTTGAATCCAAAGGCTACTGCTCACAGAGCAACTTAGCTAAAGTGTTACCTTTGCCCATTTTGGGTCTGTGGCAACAGAAAATTGGGTCTAAGGTAACACAGTTATGTGGTTGCCGAAGGCCATTTATGGCGTAGTATAATCAAAACCATGATTCCATTATCATAATTGTTTCGTTTTGAAGTCATTTGCAAAACAATATTTCGGAATATCAAATCTACTCGATAACCGATATCGTCAAAATGACCTACAGGGTAACCACATGTTACCACGTCACACCATCACGAATAACAACGCACATGATAATTTGGGGCCATGCCCCTTAGCATCGACCCCCAGAGGTTTCGCCAAACCATCCCCGGGTGGAAAACCGCTTCTACTAGCACTAATCATTACCACATCTCAACTATCTCATCAGGATAACATCATAGAATAATACAATTAAATCAGGCCTTGCAGTCACAACACCCAAGTGTACAACCAAAATTTGTTAGCAAGAATGGTAACGATCAATAACACGTAAATATTACCCATACAGGATAACCAACCAAGTGCGATATTACCGATACACTAGTTAAAGTTCACAATCATCACTGGCGGACCTCACGACTATATCCATAGAACCAAACGATCGACAAAGAGCACAGATACCACTGTAACAACAAAATTACCGTCACAAGCTTACGGCCGTAATAACATGCAGTTTATGGCCGTAACAACTAGGAGCTTACTGTCGTAATAGCTAGGAGCTTACAACCGTAATAGTAAACATCTTACGACTGTAATCACTAGCTGCAGGACAGCAGAATTGTCCCAGCAGCCCCGAAACGGCTCCGAAGGTTAAGGATCGACTCCAAACAATATATCCCAGCATTCAGAGACACTGCAAAATTCCCTGACGAGAATAACAACATAACAAACTTGTCGCAACTACTTAGTCCCAACACACAAACACATAACATTTTAAATTCCGAAAATCAAAGTCGTTTTGCAAAATAAAATTTTTCCAAAATCCATTCGATCATATCCAAAAATGACGGTAAAAGTTTACAATGCCCGAAATACTTTAAAATGCCTCTTTCAGATACCGTATGAAGGTGTTGTTTGAAAATACATGACTAACTCGTCAAAGTTCAACTGATTTAAAAATCCGTACAAAACCGTTGTTTAACCGCACCATCGAAATGTTTTCAAAAATCAATTCTTTTACAAATATACTCAAGTAGAAAAAAACTTTTAGAAAACCGTTTTCAAACCTGCACGCAACGGACATAATTACAACTATACAAAAATAATCGAACTTGAAACCACATGCCCAAATTGTAAACGAGATTACAATTTAATCAAGTATAATTTGTGAACACCAAGTTCACACATACGTCAAAACCGTCCATCTGAGTTCCCCACGAACTCTACCGTCAATACAATCTCTAGACCACATTAAAGTTCATAGTTTTCACATCGCATTGCACCATTCGGTGTCCAACCATCAATACATTCAACTCAGCACACAAATGGCGCACCATGAATATCAAACATGGATTTCAGTTCACAACACCATGCAAACAAAATTATGCACCACAATTATCGCACACAAATGAAATCATGAAGCACCGATAACTTGCATAAATGAGGAGACTTATGTCCACAGGCCACACGGAGATGACGGTTGCCCATGATACTAACCTCATCTGACAACACATACGACACGTTGTGTCCACGCACAACTCAACTTATCACCCGAAAATTCGAATGATATGACATCATATTACTCGACAAACCACGACTAGACTTGACCCGATAGCCTACGTTTCCGCAACCTAAGCTCTGATACAATAATTGTAACACCCCCAGACCATATGGGAATATTACACGTCGTAGACCCTGCCCACGAGGACCTACCAGGCTAAACAACACAAAACTACCAAAAACATGACCGACCGGAGTCAATCATTACAATAATACAGACCATTAAGGTCAATTACAATACAACTAGACGGACCGATGAGGTCACACGACTAGTGCAAATGAGATGAAATACAACTCTTTACAATAAATACCCAAGTAGGGGTAAAGATACACAACAGCGAAAGTCTAATTATAACTCGGTTGATACAACATAACCCGACCAAACTCTCAACTCTTGATTAGTACCATAGCTCGTCACTTCCTATGCCGATCCTGTACTGCTCCCCCGGACCAGCATGTACCTGGGCGCAAAACAGACATCCACCCCCGATTACTCGGTGGTTAGTAAAACTCCACTGTTTTACTAGTGCAAGTATAATAGTATAAGAAATGTATCACACAAAAACAATCACGAATCAAATACGACAATCGATTGTCAAAACATTCCCGAGAGGTTTTATTAATCAGAAAAAAAAAGCGAGGAAGTTTTAAAAATTAAATTCGGCATCTCGGGAATTTTTAAAGTATAATTTCTTTTGGACCTCGAGTCCTAAATTACAAAAACTCTTTCAAAAATCGTTAAGCCTTCAGACCGGTTCTTGTTTCAAAACACTTTAGTGAAGATATCATCACGTGTCTGAGGTTTAACATCAAAACATTATTCGTTCATTCACTGTTCGTAAACATCATTTACCGAACTCCAGAGGCCATAATGAACCGTACCTGGACCACAAAAACTGTTCGTACACCTCATGTACCAAACTCCAGAGGCCAAGATGGACCATACCTGGACCACACACAATGTTCGTACACCTCATGTACTGAACTCCAGAGGCCACAACGAACCGTACCTGGACCACACACAATGTTCGTACACCTCATGTACCAAACCCCAGAGGCCACAATGGACCGTACCTGGACTAAACACATACACTTCCCAAAACATATCAAACAACACAACACATCCCCATGAACAACACCCCTTAATACAAATATGTTCGAACATACAATCATACACCAAAATACATGTCCAAGTCTATAATCAATCCAACACAATAATCATAGTCATCACAATACATCAAACCCGAGCAATCAAGTCCAACACGGATCACGCGATTAACATGACCAGCACAACTTCACAACGTTAAATAAGCAAGAACATCATTAATACCAACAAATGTTCGAATAATACATTCACACAAATCATATCCACGAAAGTAAACCAAAACATCATAAATCCAATATGTAAGTTCTATTCACGAGACACAAATCGTATATGTAGAATACTTGCCTCAATAACTGATATCGAACACTCCGACGAACACGGTTCAACCAGGAAACCTCGAACCCCGAAGAAGACAACGAACAGAAGAGTTCTGACTCAAGTTATACACAAAGATTTCACTCCTAAGACATATCATCAATAAATCAACGATCGTACGAGGAACAATAATCGTATAACGCACGAATACCCCTCTAAGACCTTTTATTGGACACCTTCAAGACGTCGATTAGGAACTCAACGAAACGATGAATCCTTGACAATACAACCATGGAACTATAAGGAAAGTGATAGAATACAACTTAATAATCATCGATCCGCTACAGATCTAAGTTACTACGGGTTAATCGGACAAAAATAAGGAAAACTCCCAATTTTCCCAAAACTAAGATTTTAGGAAATCTAACCTTGATTCGGTCGATCAGAGGAGGATATGGAATTATTAATCGATGATATGAACTCCAGGACTTTGTGGATTAATCACTTGACAACATGCCTCCATGTTCACCAAGACTCCAGTCGCGGAAGGGAAAGAAGATAAATAAAAAATAGGTGAAAACATGACCAGTCATATTTATACAGACGCGCATTAGCGTGCACTAGGGTTCCGGGTTAGCATGCGCTAGCGTGCCAGTCTCGGCCTAGAACCTTATGCCTGCCCTCGTGCGCTAGACCTTTTCGCTAGAGTATGCTCGCGATCGGCAACGATAGTCCAGAGACTTCTGCCAGAACGCGATAGCGCACGCTGGATAGGCGTTAGCGTGCACTATCCAACCCGTCCAAAACCTCCTGGACTAAACTGCTCGGCGAGGTAGCTTGCACTGGGTAGCCGAATAGAGTGCACTATGCCTGCCGAGTTAGCGCGCGGATCCTTCCGACGATAGCATGCGCTATGCCAGTTCCTGCCGCACCTGCCCAACCAGTGCCCAACCGCCATGACCCAACGACTCGATTTCCGAAAACGCACGGAACAAAATCGACAGAACACTCGCAGACAACATCATCGATCCAAAAGGAAAATGTCATGAAACAAATAATCACACACGACCATATAAACACAAAATCAATCATCGAGAAAATAATGCCGAACTCGACAACCGAGAAATATCCAAAATGAAAAATCTCGGGTATTACAATTTGTTTTGCTCCACACGGAGACTATCACACAATACCGCATCTGATATCCTTCACACTCGTACTGGTAACAAGTCAAGGGTGGAGAGGGACAATTGGCACGAACATGCTCCTAAACATTGAAGTTGAAAGCACCTCCCCATCTTGTCGGTAGTCAACAATGCTGCCTTGGAATTACGAGCTTACATACCTAATTGCGAAGATGATGCATTGGAAAGACGCGGGGGTTTGGGAACCTTAGTTCCTTTGCTGCCCGAGAATTTTCCTGATGTCTTGGGCCTCTTCGCCTTGCTTGAAGGCTCAACCACTGAGGAAATTTAGGATATTGTCTGATCCCGATAATCCTTCACCGTAGTATGAATTGTTGCTGAACGGATCATATCAACGATTCCACAACCATCATCAAATCCACATCCAGCAAGGTTTGACATACTAATACATGTAATTACCATCCAACACAACTAAATAAACAATCGCATAATCACACCACAATTGCCCGCACAAGGTTCATTCAACATCCCCGAATGCCCAAACTAGACAACACTAAAATGACAAAGAATTCGGATAGCATGCGTACTATATATGAGTCCGAGTGTTGACACTATACGAGCCACAGAATAACTAGAGCTCGCTGAGTGCAAATTTTTTAAAATCAAATTTTAGTTCTCTGACGAAGACGATAATATCATGCTTGCACTTTATGAAAAACAGTCATTTGAAAATAACAAGGCGAGTCACGTTTCGTCCAAAACTTGTAAATACTGTTCTATAATTAGAAGAGGATGTTTTATTTCATATGTAGACCTTAAAATTGTTTTTGAATAATGCACAAAAAAATTTATGTTTTTAAAATTTCAAAGACGTCATAACTAATTTGAAATATTTCAAAATTTTAATTTGAAATTCAAATAGCAAAATTTTAAAATCTTTACTCTTCTACAAAATTTTTGATCGAGATAGATTTTTCCACTGAAATACATGACCATTTGATATGATGATATTAAATCATAGATTTTCACAATGTTAGAAAATTTCTATACACCACTTTAAAACGTTTGTGCAATGGATAAAATTCATTATGGGATATAGGAATCAATAATGTACCCGATTTTCCAAAATACAGTACATAACCATTATCACACGGACCGTATACGTATTTTATATCCAACAACAATAATACCACAAACAAATTACAGCCCCTCGTTCAACATTAAACACATTAGCACGACATAATCAAATACACATATAAGGGGACTTACGATCAGGAGACTTACCATCACGGATCGCGTGAATATGATGTCGGAACCACGATACTAATCACAACTCAGATGCGCGCAACTTACACAGGACATGGACTTGACCCAACGGCCTAGGTTTTTCGCAAACCTAAAATCTGATACCATATATGTAACACCCCGAGAATTCGACTGGGAATGTCATATGCCGTAGACCCTTCTCACAGGAATCTACTAGGCTAAACTCCAAAAGATTACTCAATGATTGACCGACCGAGGTCAAATTAATTACAAAACAGACTTACAAGGTCATTAAACGATTCAAAAACCAACATAGTCCACAACTCAACAACAATAATAAACTTGAATACAGAAAAGAATGACAACTCAATTTAATAAATGAAAACCACACCCGTGCAAGGGTGAATACTCGACTAAAAGAGATATACTGACCAAAATAAAACAAAAGGAAAGCCTCTAGCTCTTGTGTGATTATCATCATTGTCATCCATCTCCTTCCAAGTCCCGTGACTGCTCCCGAGCTGCAAAACCTGAGCGCATAACAGGCACCCACTCCCCAAATACTCGGGGGTTAGCAAACTGGAATTTTGCTAGTGCAAGTACATAATGAGCAAGATATACGAAAAATATCAACACAAAACTCAACAACCGCGAAGCGTTAACAAGAATCACATATTCTCACAACCAGTACATAAAAGCATTCACTTACACAAGGTAAAGACATTCACACAGTCATATTTTCTCTATAGAAAATAAAAATTAGAAAAAAAATCTGTAGGCGATCCCCAATGAGGCTGTTCGAGAACCCCTTTTAAAAGAAATATTTTGAAAAATATTTTGCTAAGATGGTTTGAAAACGCTATTGTTGACTCAGGTCATTTTGAATGATTTCAGGGTTTTGAAAAATCGAATGGAATTACTTTAGAAAATAACTTCAAAAATCTTTCAGGTCCTTGACTGAGTATGCAGAAAATAATTTCACAAGAAAATCATTTCAACGTCATTCAGGGTCTTCGACCCGATTTACAGAAAACACAAGAATAATCATCTCAACATCTCACGGGGTCCTCGACCCAATCCATAGAACATTATCACGAGAACAATCATCTCAACATCTCACGGGGTCCTCGACCCAATCCACAGAACATTATCACCAGAACAATCATCTCAACATCTCACGGGGTCTTCGACCCAATCCACAAAACACTTTCACAACTCAATCATTTCAAATCCTCACAGGTAAAAGGGGTTTGGGTACCTGCATCAATGTAGGCTTTGCGACAAATCCTGCTCAAGACCCTCATGACTAATTAACCCTCAGAAATTTTATCAGATATCCCTGGTTAATTAATCCTGATAACAACATTTGAAAAATGAGTTAAAAATGATTTTTTTAAAGGCACAAATCTCAGCCTTTATTGATACCAACATTTAAACGAGTTGAAAAGGACTTTTAAAGCACATACTTGTTCGATATCAAGGTCTTAGATCTCACTCGAATACCCATAACTAATAAGCCTGCCAGGCGCCTCCCTTGACACATCTGTGCAATGACATTCACTACACTGTGGTGGCCGCCCCTTGAACATGTCACCGCGCCGGCATCACTCCCGCAAGAGCCACCCCTTGACACACGCATTAGGTAACACCGTCATCTCACCAACCACAAGAGCTGCCCATTGCAGCATACACAGACCAAAGTACACGCCCCACCCTCAGAGGCTCCGGATACGACGTCTCTCACAAAAAAATATTCACATTGTTTCAAACATCAAGCACACAGTCAATCATCGCAACAATTATCAAAATCAATATAAAAGTTCACAAAAATTGTCTGTCAATCAACAAATACACTGAGAAAGAACACCACACATGTTATCAATCAAAACTCGGCACAATATGCCTTCTGGCATAAACAAACCAACGCCAAACATAATCCTTGAATCGTAATTCAAATAAATACACATACCCAACTATATTACCACTATAAGTATTGCTTATACGTTCATCCAATTCTTATATACTTAATTAAGATTAACGTAAATCGCTTAAAACTCACAAACACCATAAATATATATGTTTATATATATAACATACATATATTAATATAATACAACGCAGAAGCTTCATACAACAGTACTTTGCGGATATATTGTATATCAAGGTACTTGCTTTGGTAATTTCTCGCGAATACTCCGAAGAATACAGTCGATTGGAAAACTCTGGAACTTCGATGAGAACAACGCACCGAAGGGTTAAACACCATCTCTTCACAAGGAACTCAATCCTAATATCCTATCATTAATCAAACAATGATCACACGAGGAAAAATATCGTAGAACGCCCGGATTCCCTCTATAATATTTTATCGGGCACCTTGAACGCGTCAATATAGAACTCAATAAAATGACGAATCTCTAGCAATTAGACCATGGAAAAACATTGGAGACGGTATAAGATAACTTAATATTCGATTATCCATCAGTAATCTGAGTTAATACGACTTAAACGGACGAAATCAATTAAAATCTCCAAATTTCTCAAAATTAAGATTTTAGGAAAACTAACATTGATTTGGTCGATCGGAGGGGATTACCGAATGATTAATCGATGTTAAATCCTCAAGACTTTGTGGATTCATAGTTTTTCATCACGTCCTCGTGTTCTCCAAGACTTGGTTGTGTAAGGAACGAGAATGGAATGGGAAAAGGCGTGCAAATATGACTGTTCGGTCATATTTATACCCGAGAGACGCACTAGCAGTCACGCACGAGCAGCCATCCGTGCGTGACTCATGGGCCAAGAGCACCTCCGAGAACCTTCCAGACACGCACGAGCATGATGCTCGGCCGTACGGTCATGCGTCGGGCTCGTGCGCATGCTACTTGGACTTTGTCGCACCGCACGAGCACCACGCGCGAGCACTGCTCGTCCGTACCAGATCCTGGCTGCCCAGCGCCGCACGAGCGTCGCCCCGTGAGCCTGGATCGTGTGCCCTGCTCGTGCGCACCTGGCTGGTACCTGCCGCACCTGGCCGGCCAGTGCCCAGCCGCCATGACACGACGACTCGATTTTCCGAAAATTCTCGGAACGAACACGACGAAACATTTGCGGACAACACCATCGATCTGATATGAACACAACATGTAACAAATCACCACATACGATCACATAATTTCAAAATCACTCAACGGGAATGATATCAACCACCCGATGCCGAAAATATCCGACTCAAAAGACAAATAATTCAAAATAACCAGAAATAAGAATCTCAGTTATTACAATCTGAAACATGGTGATCATAAAGGTTAGGGATCTATATTAGTGGAAGTCATGTATAGGGCAATGAATAATCAAGATGGGAATTTGTCCCTCTCTTTAGGGAGAGAGATATCTGTTTGGCCCCTCGATAAGTAGGAGTCAAGGAAGTGCATAGCCATGCTGACTCTTTGGCCTATTGATCTAGCATGCTCTTCATGCTTTCCTTTCAAGAGATGCTTGGTAAGTGGATCAACAATATTCTAATCCATTGCTACTTTACATATTGTAATATCTCCTTGTCTGATGATCTACTGACTAGATGATATTTCCTAAGTATATGCTTGGAATTATGATGGGACCTAGGCTATTTAGCTTGTTCAATAGCAACATTATTATCACAATAAAGGCTGACCCTGGATGGTCGCCACCACTCCTAGTTCAGTAACGAACTTCTTGATCCATACGACTTCCTTAGCTGCATCAAATGAGGATAGGTACTCAACTTCTTGATCCATACGGCTTCCTTAGCTGCATCTGATGCTGCTAGGAAGTCTTCCGACTCATAGCACCTTCATTCAATACAAATATATAACCAGTTTGTGATTTAAAATCGTCTCTATCGATATTGAAACTTGGATCGGCGTAACTATTTACTAACAGCTCATCTCCCACACCTCCATAAATTAGGAACGCATCCTTAGTTCTTCTCAAGTACTTTAGGATTGTTTTCATTGCTTTCTAGTGACTTTCACCAGGATTTGATTAGTATCGACTTGTCAGGCTAAGGGCAAATGATACATCTAGTCGAGTACAAATCGTGGCATACATGATCGATCCAATGGCCGAAGCATATGGAATCTTGCACAGGTGGCTCACTCATCAGGAGTCGAAGGACTATGAGTTGTACTCAGGTGAATGCCATATGACATTGGCAAGAGTCTTCTCTTGGAATCTTGCATATTGAACCTCTTCAATAACTTTTTAATGTAGGTACTCTAACTCAGACAAATGATCCTATTTGATCTATCTTTATAGATTTTTATCCTACGAATGTAAGTAGTTGCTCCTAAGTCTTTCATGGAGAAATAATTTCCCAACCAAGTCTTCACTGTCTGCAAGGTGTGTATGTAATTTCTAATGAGCAATATGTCATCTAGATATAAGACTATGAAGATAACTATGCTCCCACCAACCTTCTTGTATACATATGGTTCATCTTCATTTTCAGTAAACCCAAACTCTTTGACAGTTTCATCATAATGAAGATTCCAACTTCGAGAAGCCTGCTGCAACCCATAAATGGATTTTTGAAGCTTACAAACCTTCTTAGAATTTTCTAGAGCAATAAAACCCTCAATTTATGTCATATACACATCCTCGAGTAAGTTTCCATTAATAATTATGGCCATCCAGTGACCATATCTCATAATCATAGTATGGAAAAATAGCAAATAAAATTTTAATTCATTTAAACATGACTACTCGTGAGAAGGTCTCATCATAATCAATACCACGAGTCTGCCTATAAACTTTTGTAACTAGTCGAGATTTATAGGCTTGCAGATTGTCGTCCATGTCTTTCTTCTTTCTGAAGACTCATTAGCACCCAATGGTTTTTACACCTTCAGGTGGATTATCTAGTTCCAAACATGGTTGTACATGGACCGCATCTATGACTTCATGGCCTCTAGCCATACCTCAGACTCTGGTCCTGAAGCAACTTCTATATGGGTACTAGGCTCTTCATCTATGAGCGATGCATCATCATCCCCTATCACGAGATACCCATATCTCTCAGGTTCATGTCGCATCCTGTCAGATCTGCGAGGAACATATGTATTTTGAGCTGGCTCCTCAACTAATTGTTGAGCCTGCTCAGTTTCCATTGGTGAAGTAATGTCTTCTTGTGGTTCTCCAGTTTCCTAGAGAAATATTTTTCTCCAACTGTCTCTTTTGAAATGAATTTTCTTTCTAAGAAGACAACATTTCAACCAACAAACACTTTGTTCTCTGTAGGCTTGTAAAAGTAGTATCCTTTAGTTTCCTTAGGATGTCCCATAAATAAACATCATTCGTATATGTCCACCAATTTGTCAAACACTTGGCGTCTTACAAACGCTTCGGAACCCCTGATCTTTAGAAAAGACAAGTTTGGTCTCTTACTAGTCCATTTCTCAAATGGTGTCTTTTCAACTGCTTTAGATGGAACACGGTTAAAGGTGAATGCTGCTGTCTCTAAGGCATGGTCCATTCGACTCATCATGGATCTGAACATGTCTAATGAAGTTCGATTCTCTCTCTCAGACACGTCGTTATGTTGAGGTGTTATAGGAGGAGTAAGTTGTGAAACAATTCCACAACTACTAAGATGATAATTGAATTCTTGGCTAAGTATTTGCCTCCTCGATCTGATCGAAGTTCTTTAATTATCCTTCCAAGTTGATTATGTACTTTATTCTGTAATATTTTGAACATTTCAAAAAATTCATGTTTATACTTCATAAGATAAACATATCCATACTGACTAAAATCATTGGTAAAAGTGAAGTATTAGTATACGACTTTGGAATAAGGGCTAAGAGGTCTGCATACATCAGTATATACTAGTCCTAATAGATTAATTCCCCATTTCTCGCTGACCAATAAAGGATTCTTCATCATCTTGCCCAATAAATAAGATTCGCATGTCCCAAACGACCCATAGTCAAAAGAGTCTAAATGTCCATCATAATAGAGTTTAGAAATGCGTTTCTTGTTAATATGACCAAGGCGACAGTGCCATAAGTAACTCATATTATAATCGTTGAGGTTTGGTTTCTTGGTTTCTAGGTTATAGACTTCCAAAGTATTGGACTTATCTAGTTCAATATCGTAATGGCCGGTAATATATATAACTTTACAACACCATAAAACAAGTCATCAAAGAAAATACTAATAATCTTATTCTTAATAAGAAAACTTTAGCCTTCACTATCTAATATAGAAACTGAAATATTATTCATATTCATGGCAGGTGCAACAAATCTTGCTCCATTGCCGACTCTCTGATTCTACTTCCCCTTTCTTCAGCTCTCTACTGCTTCTCAACCCCTGCACATTTGTATAAATGTAGGATTCACACCGAGTATCCAATAACCTTGAGTTAGACGTAGATAAGTTAACTTGTATAACATATATACCCATAGTAGTTCAGTACCATTGATACACTTTAGCTCTTCCAAGTAAACCTTGCAATTTCTCTTACAGTGTCCTGGTTTATTGCGATAATGGCAATTTCTATCTTTAGGTGCTTTTGCCTTGAAAATGACTTAGTTGGGTCTTTAGGTTTTGCAACTTTTGCCTTACCTTTACCCTTGCCTTTACTATCGAAGAACTTCTCTTTGCTAACCATTATCACGTGGCTTGGTTTCTTCTAAATATTTTGCTCAGTCGTTTTAAGCATCCCATGCAGCTCATCAATAGACTTCTCCATCTCATTTATATTATAGTTCATAATGAACTGACCAAAATTATCGGGTAATTATTTTAGGATCACATCTGTGGATTGCTCCTTATAAAGTGGAAAACCAAGCCTATGAGATGATCAATGTATCCTTTCATCTTGAGTACATGAGCACTGAAAGATATCCCCTCAATTGTAATATCCACAATTTTGATTTTCGGTAAATTTCTTTTTTTGGCAGGAGTCCATTTTAATGGCTCGCTTGTAACCGTTTCCTCATTCTGAGAATGATTAATTCTGCACTTTTTGTCATCCGAGTTTGTTTTGGTGTCGTTTTGTTGAGTTCCGTGCTTCTTAGTGACTTTTTCGCACTGGACTTTGATTCTTGCGAATCTCATTCGAAACTATCGCTTCGTGTATCTTGTAAGTTTGTTTAACTTTGTTAGACGTATTGTGAGCTTCGGTTTGGTTATTTGATCTTCTATTGGATTTTTCGGACGTTTTGGGCCATTTTGTATTTTCCCAAAGTTTTGGGGAACTTACTTCATATTCCTCACTCCAACCTTTTTGGAGTGTCGTTATGAGTTCGTTTAGAGATAAGACTCATTGGATGATCATATTTTAGAGTGTTCCGTTCATATACTGAACTTGAAGTTTCGGTCGGAGAAGTCCGTCGTCGTACCCACCTTTGAGAGTAATGTTGCTGTCATTTTCCAGTGTTTTAGCACACGCTAAGTTTACATTTAGCACACGCTATCGAATGGCGAATTCAGAAGTCAGTAGCTGACACTGACCCCCGTTAGCGCACGCCAACAGTATTGGTTAGCGCACGCTACCTGAATAGGCTGAGATAGTCCAGTAGTCGCTGCCTTTGATTGGGAGTTCGGTAGCGCACGCTATGAATCTTTATAGTGCACAGTAAGGTGCAGCAGTTATCGCACTCTAGGGGAGGGTAGCGCACGCTAACTGGTAGTTATTGGGCAGTCCATAAGCCACTAGACTGGTACTGGAACTCGTTAGCACACGCTAATACTTAGCTATTAGCGCATGCTAACTGTACATTTGGTAGAACACATTGTACTGTGGCTTCGATAGCGCGCACTAGAACATGTTGATTAGCGCACGCTAGTCTGTCTGGTATATAAACTGGACAGCAGGCTTATATTCTCATTTCCTCTTCATTTCATTCTTCCTCTGCGGATGTGAGTCAATGGCGACTAGGGTTCGTGGTCTTGGCAGATTTTGTTACATTCCAAGGTATTTTGGAGGGTTCTAGTTGATTGTTAACATCATCTAATCTGTTGTTCTTCGTCGGATTGAGGTAGTTTTCCCATTTCTTCCTAGAGTTGACTTTTTGGAGATTTGTTCTTGATTCCGAATCCAGTCCGATCTTGATGAATTGATTGGTGTTATGCGATGTTATTAATCATGTTATATGGATTGTATATCCATGTTTCGAGTTGGTTTAACTCGTTTGGCGATTCGAGTGTTCTTGGGAGATATTGAACATTTAATGCTCGATTAGATGGTCCAATGAGTTTTCATTCGATAGTTTGATGTAATTCCCGTTGTTGTGGTCTCGATCCTTGTTGTGATCGTGTTTTTGTTGTTTCTTGCGGGAGATGTAGGTTTCGAGGCACTTCGGTCGAGCCGTGTTCGTCGGAGGATTTGTGTGCCGATTCCAAGGCAAGTACCTTGTTCATACATTTCTCGTTTTGTGCATATGATGATCAGTGATCGTCTAAGTGTGTTTGTTTGGTTGTTTGAAATGAACATTCAAAGGATTTGGTTTAGCCTAGTTAAAGGCTCTCTTTCAAAACGTGTGGGAATTTTGTGAATGTTGTGTTTTGTGATTGATTAAGTGAATCCTATGGATATGTTTGATATATATATATATATATATATATATATATATATATATATATATATTATCTCATTTCGGTGCGTTGTAATTCGAAAATAGTGTCGTGCTATGTGTTTGTGCCTTTGGGTGGATTATTGTGATATCCTTGGTGTATTGTGTTGTGTGATTTGTGAATGTGTGGTCATAGTCCAACCGTGATGTTCGGATGAGGTCTAGGGTGACACATGGCATGTGAGCATGGTGGTTCGGACGCGGTGAGTGATCGTTCCAACCGTTAGAGCCTAATAAGACTTACGGTGATACGTGGCAAGCGATCACGATATCAGGGATATGATTACGGATGTGTTTTGTTGCTTGATATTGTGATGTGTACCATAGTGTTGTGTGATTTGTGAATGTGTGCTCATAGTCCAGCCGTGTTGATCAGACGAGGTCTACGGCGACACATGGCATGGGATCATGGTGGTCAGGACACGACGAGTGATCGGTCTAACCGTGAGAGCCAAAGAAGACTTACGGTGATACAATGAAATGATCACGGTATAATGGATATGATTGTGGATGTGTGTTGCCAGGGTCGAGTACCTTGGATGTGTTACCAAGATTTTGTATCTTGGGTGGTTATGTTTTGTTGATTTTATGTCCGTCGAGGACATAAAATGTGGTGTGGATCCCGTGAATTGTTGTTGGTTTTTATTTGAGAAAGCAAATATTTGGGATGTGACCCATTTTTTGTTTTTGGAAAGAGAAGGATTCGACAATCCTAGATGGTTTTCTGTTAAAACTCCCGAGAGCATTTTAAAGCATTTTATAAATTGTTCCCTTGATTTGTGATCTTTTGAATTTGGAAAGTTTTACTCAAACTCTTTGCCTCGGGAAGTATTTTTTGTTATGTTTTATTCTTTGAGGATTCCTCATTATTTTTCTTGGAATATGATTTGTATGACTCGTATTTGCACTTTTTACTTGCACTAGCAAAATAGTGGAATTTTGCTAACCCCTGAGTAATCGGGGGGTGGATGTCTGTTTTGCATCCAGATACATTCAGGTTTTGGGGGAGCATAACACAGGATTGGCACGAAGGATGATGAATGATAATCGATGCTAATCACATGAGGACCCATACGATGTTGTATTGGTTTTGTTGTAGTTATTTGCGATATAACATTTTCCCCGTTATACTGGAGCGTGTTGTATCTTGACTCCTGTGTGGGTATGTATTATGATTTTAGTTGTATGTATTAATGGAAAACCCTTACCTTTTACATACGTAATAATCTCTGTTTAGCATACGATATCTTAGTCCATTAGCTTACGTTAAACCTTGTTGACTTGCTTTTTCAAAAAGCTGTCCGGGCTAAGATGGCCCATGTGCCGACCAACCTTATCTGCCTGACTTCCTGTTACGTACGCTATGTTTTGTCCAAAACGTATGCTATTCTCAGCTCATAACATACGTTAAGCTCATCTGCTAGCGTATGTTATGATGTAGCGGCATGCATGAATTTGCAAATTCTTCCTAATATGCTCATGACTGTTTGGAATACGATTATGGGAAAATCATACTTCGATTATAGACACCACAAAGTTGAATATTACAAGGTTCCAATACAGATGAAAATACTCAACAATTATCTGGATATTACATACTCTCCCTCTAAAAAGGAGTTTCATCCCGAAACTGAAGACGAAAATAATTCTAGGTATCTAGACTTCATACTGTTCTCTGTCTCCCAAGTGGCTTCTTCAACCCCGTGTCGTGACCATTGAACTTTAACCAAAGTGATTGGTTTATTCCTCAATTGTTTGACTTGACTCTAGAGTATCTTGATTGGTTTGTCTTCGAACTTGCCATCCGTAGCGACTTCGATCTCGCTGAAATCAATGACATGACTGGGATCTGTGATGTACTTTCGTAACTGAGACAAGTGAAACACATTATGATCATGACTCAGCGACGACGGTAAGTCCAACATGTATGCCAACTCCACAACTCTCTCAAGAATCTCAAATGGTCCGATATATCTCGAACTCAGCTTTCCTTTCCTCCCAAAATGAAAAATTCCCCGAGTAGGAGAAACCTTTAATAGCACATGGTCCCTAATACCAAACTCTAACGGACGACGGCGCACGCCTGCATAAGATTTTTGCCGACTCTGGGCAGTCAACAGCCTTTCACGAATCAAAGCTACCTTCTCTTGAGTCTGTACTGTCAACTCCGGTTCCGTCCCGATCAAGTCCGACGAATCATCCCAACATAGGGGTGATCTACATCTTCTACTGTATAATGCTTCAGAAGGTGACATCTTAATGGAAGCATTCCAACTATTGTTGTAAGTGAATTCAATCAACATTAGATGAACTTCACATTCAGTCGACCAATCTAGGGCACAAGCTCTCAGCATGTCTTCCACTATTTGAATAGTCCTCTCGGACTGTCCGTCTGTCTGCAGATGATAAGCTATGCTAAAGTTTATCTTGGTTCCAAATCATGTTCATCCCTGTTATGGTCTTCGGCATATTAGTGATAAAGTCTATCGATATATCTCCACACTTCCATTCAGGAATTAGAAGTGGCTTCAACATTCTGGTAGGTCGTTGATGTTCGATCTTAACCTGTGACAAGTTAAAGACTTCGAGACTTATTCCGCCCATCTCTTTTCATGTTGCCCGACCAAAAATTCTGCTTCATATTCTTATACATCTTACTGGTGCCCAAGTGAATAGAATAGGGCGTACTTAGAGCGTCCTTCATGATTGTCTTCTTCAAAACATCATCATCGGGAACACAAATTCGACTCTGGAATCTCAAAACTCCATCATCATGAATCACAAATCCTGGGGCCTTACCCTTGCTCAATTCATCACGTAACCAAATAATCATAGGGTCATCTAATTGCTTAAATTTGATTTCTTCGGTTAATAATGAAGTTAATTCCATCAAACACAGTTGCCCTTGGACTCCTTGCAACCATACTTCAATTCCCTCATGAATAAACTCTCGTTAAATGCTGGACTGGGAAGTGAGAGTCTAGAGCATTCGAATAGAAATAGGTTTGCGGCTTAGTGCATCGGCCACTACGTTCGCTTTGCCTGGATGATAAAGAATCTTCAAATCATAGTCCTTAATCAGTTCTAGCCATCTCCACTGCCGCAGGTTTAACTCTTTCTAACTAAAGATGTATTTGGGACTCTTATGATCTGTGAAGATCTGACAGTGAGTCCCGTACAAATAATGTCTACATATCTTCAAGGCAAAAACCACAGCTGCTAGTTCTAAATCTTGAGTTAGATAATATACTTCATATGGTTTCAACTGCCGTGAAGCGTAGGCGATCACCTTCTCATTCTGCATCAATACACACCCGAGACCTTGGTTTGATGCATCACTGTAAATTATGAATCCTTCATTTCCTTGTCGTAGTGCTAAAATCGGTGCCTTAGTCAATCTCTTCTTCAATTCATCAAAACTGGCCTGACACATATCGTTCCATTCAAACTTTTGCATTTTTTGCACCAATGGCGTAAGTGGGCGGGTAATTTTGGAAAACCATCCCACGAACCGACGATAATACCCAGCAAGTCCTAGAAAACTTCTGACTTCCTTCACATTCTTCGGAGACTTCCAATCCAAAATTGCCTCAACTTTTTGGGGATCTACTCGAACTCCTTCTGTTGATACCCCGTGACTGATATACATCACTTCCTATAGCCAGAATTCACACTTAGAAAGTTTGGCATATAATTGCTTGCTTCTCAAGAGGTCCAAAACGATCCGTAAGTGCTGTGCATGCTCTTTCGGGCTCTTGGAGTACACTTGATTCATTAACTGCATAAACACAGCAAGTGCATTAGTGAGACCAAACGGCATCACCACAAATTCATGATGTCCGTAGCGAGTTCTGAATGCTGACTTCGGAACATCAGATTCCTTAATCCTCAACTGATGATATCCCGACCTCAAATCAATCTTGACGAATACTGTCGCTCCTTGAAATTGGTCAAACAAATCATCAATCCGTGGAAATGGGTATTTGTTCTTGATCGTCATCTTGTTCATCTCCCGATAGTTAATACACAATCGAAGTGATCGATCGATCTTTCTTTCGGACAAAAAGAACTGGTGCACCCCAGGGCGAAACACTTGGATGAATATAGTCTTTGTCCAGTAACTCTTCCAGTTGTTTCTTCAATTTATACATTTCGGTAGGTGACATACGATACTGCGCCTTAGAAATCGGTGTAGCTCTTTGTTTCTAGCTCTATGGTAAACTCTACATCTCGTCGTGCAGGTAGTCCAGGTAATTCGTCAGAGAACACGTCCGGAAATTCACTCACTATAGGAATGGATGAAATTTCTATTTTTTCATCTCCCTTCTTCATTGCATAACACCAAAATCCAGTACAACCCTGTTTTAGTAGTCTGACGGCTTTCATAGCTTTGATCATTTTTCCTAAGCTTCCTGGCCTCCATCCTTCGAATAATAATTTGTAACCATCTTCGGCTATCATAAAGATATTCCTCTTCCGGTAGTTCACAATAGCTCCATATCGATTAAACCAATCATCTCTGAGAATCAGATCGTCTCCTTGCATTTCTATCAGAATCAGATTTGAGGGCCACTCTTTGCCTCCAATTTAATAACCCGGTTACTCGTAGTGAGTTCATTTTGTCATTTATCTTATGGAGGATATAGGTTTGGGGGCTTTCGGTCGATTGATATAGGAAAATCTCTAGTTTCTAAGTTCCCCACAATTTTCTCCCCACTCGGTACACCTACAACATAAGGCTCACATTTATGAAAACAACAAATGTTCAAACGATTAACACTAGATAATGATATAAACGAATGTGTAGCCCCTGTATCGAACAAAATACTAACTGGTTGTGAAAGAATCTGAATGGTACCTGATGGAACAGCGACATCCTGATCGTTTGCCTTCCTCATCTCATAAAGGTTTAGGGGAATGGATCCAGCACTCGATGCTCCCTTTCGGCCGAACTATCCTCTTCCTCGTCCTCGACCAAAAATCTAGGGTAGGTGGAACACTCTGCTGTGTCTGCGGAACACTAGCTTCCTTCTGAGCTGGCTGCAAAGTACGAGCTCCAATTATCTTAGTGGCATCCCTGCAGAACATTGCACGATGCCCTTCCTGTCCGCAATAATAACATGTCATGGGAGAACGAAAACAATCACGCTAAAGGTGTCCTGGGCGACTACAATTAAAACAGCTCTTGATCACATCTGTCGGTGTTGATACTGATCTTAAGTTCTTTCCACCTTTGGATGGGTGCAGGGGCCTTTTAAATGAATGAAAGGATGACTGGGCCTTGCGGGACCCACTACTCTTGTGCTCTATGAAACTACCAGAGACTTTCTGCTTCTTGGACTTCGAAAACTTTTCCATAGCTACTTCTTTCATTTCATATATCAGGGCTTTGTCTTGGTACTGGAGGAGAGTGGTGCATTCAAAGCCTGACATGTACCTCTGTATTTCCGGCTTCATTCTCATATCAAAGTGAATCATCATTTTTTTGTCGGTTCTAACCAAGAATCGAACAAACGCTAACTATTGATTAAACGTCTTAATCGTCTGATCCACCTGCACATCCGAAGGCTTTGCGGAGAAAAATTATCGAACCTTAGCTTCTCTCACCGGACGAGAGCAGTATTGTGTTTCCATCATAAGTTTGAACTCTTCCCAAACGGCATCATGATCAACAGGTCGGATGACTTCCCACCATTCGGATGCTTCTCCCGTCATAAAGTACTGGGCAATGGGGGCTCTCCGGTCGTCTGGGTAGTTAATCCCTGCGAATACTTTCTCCAACTCTCTCAACCAGTGATCCCATGTCAGTGTCTCAGAAAATCCATTGAATTTTGGCTGGTGCATCTTCGTCACCTCCTGTAGCTATATGTCTCCTCGATTTCCCAAGTCTGGGATGCCTTGCGGTCTTTCCCCTGGCTGAAATTCTACCGCCACTTGAGCAAATTGAGTCATCTGGTTAACCACCTGACGGAGGATGTCTGGAACAACAGGATTGGCATTTGTCTCCACTGTCTGTTCTCGTTCATTATTAACGGACTCCTGCTGTTCGCCAGAATTAGAGTTAGACTGATTTGACAGTGAATCACGAACAGAAGGTGAAGCTTCTCTCTTAGCATTCCTACGTCCGCGTCCACGACCGTGACCACGTCCACGTCCTCCCCTCAACATACTGTAAGCATAAACACTCAATATACAGGGAATAATATCATCATAACGTTCAAGTATAAAAAGGTACAACATGTAAAGGACAACATAGAGTTTAGGAAACATACAACCACCACTCGCATGAAGACGTAGGCAGTACAGTGATGTTAAACGCGGCCGGTTACCACAGAAGATATATACGTCCCCTATTTTAACCCAACAGCCAATATATCCATAATCTTAGCTCCGATACCATATTCTGTAACACCCCCGATATATTCAGGAATATTACAACGCTGTAAATCCTTTACGTAAGAATTTACAAGGCTGAATAAATGAAAAGACAATAAAAAATACTAACAAACAACGGCAACGGAAATAAAATACAATACGAGTCTGAAAATAGTACTGAAAGACAAACGTTAAATGGTGAAAATTAATACATGAACAAATCCAACATCACAAATGACAACGTACTCGAGTACTTATTAAAACAACACAAACATACGATAATTTAATCTGGTCGTAACATCACTCTGCATCCTCATCGTCATGAAGCTCTAGTGGTTGTTTTCCCACTCTCTTGGATCCTGAACATAAAACAAATGTTCGCCCCCAAAGGGGTTAGCACAACGATGCTAGTACAAGTACGATAATTATACAACAATGATTTCTTCAACATTCCCTGAACAATAATGTCAACAATATCAACAATAATCACGACAAGTCTGTCCAACGAGAAACAGTAACAATGTACGACATATCATATCAATCTCAACATACTCGTAGTATTCCGACAATCCAGCGCACATAGCTATAGATTTCCATGATGATCCCATCGAACTAATGCATGGTGGAAATACCTATCCAACGATCCAGCGCACACAGCTATAGATTCCCATGATGATCCCGTCGGACCAACGCATGGTAGACAAACAATCACAACACATATCAACAATACAGCAACAACATAACCGGCATCAATATGAATAAATATAATTAAGGTACTTGTCTTAACTTGACGAAAAGGATAATACTTCGACGGATGTCAATACACTCGAAGGTCGCCCCTTCGATCAATCACTTTGCAGAGCTCGGACCTTAAACAAAAGAAATAATATAGAGTTCATCTTACATCATATAACTAACGTGCGAATATCTAACATCCTAAACTATGGCAGAAAGTTGCCGATACTATGGATCCTGTCCGGTTCTCTTGATAACGGATGTTATGTACACAACGTAACGTACGTTAAGTCTGTTTATTAACGTACGTAAGCTCCTATGCCTAACGTATGCTAAGCTTGTATTTGACAAAGTTCTTAGATCAGACAACTGCGTCTCACCTGATGCTATAATGTACGTAATGCATGACACTTAACATACGTTATACTTACGAACATACTGGGTACAGTGCTGGTGTCTACGATTTCAAAGATATTCATCAAACCAATATAATTCTATACATCAATCTTCATTCATGGTCCGGTGATTCATACAATTCGTATCAAAGGTATGATCATATGAATACTAACAAATTCTCGAAGGAAGATGAAACAACCATGTTCTAGGTTCAATTCGATTATCCTCAACATAATCAATCCATTCTAACTAAGAATATATCGAAGTTTATCAATTCAAACACCTCTTACGAAATACGAAATATTCTTGGTGAAACTCCGAGAATTCATCTTCTTAAATACTTTGATTCTAGGTGATGATATCAACATGGCATTGTATATAACTCGACCAAAACATACCACAATCTCAGAAACTATGTCCTAGGGTTCAACATGCCAAGGTTCATTTCACAATTCTCTCACAACGAAGAACACTCCAAGTATAACCTAACCAATCTTCCTAAATCATGATATTCGATTACTACGACATCCTTGAAACGTAATAATCTCAGTAACATACTCAAGAAACCGAATTGAAGGTTGTGTTTAGTATCAACCTACCTTTCACGAAGAATAACGATGAAAACGATCGGTAGAACTCGACACTGTAGGCTTGAACACCAATCCGAGATGTCTATGATATTCTAAACCAAGTAAAGAGGCTATATAAGGATTATGTGTGGGTGAGAAAGCTCTCTGGACTCTCAAAAATCGGATAAGGAATGAAAAGAAATGAGTTGAAACGAAATGGGGTGCTGCCATATTTATAAAACTCAGACCTTTACGTACGTTAACCTCACATCATTACATGCGTTATCACCTTAACGTACGCTAATCTAAAATCTTTACCGTGCGCTATCGCCCGACTGTAGCTACTGCCTCATTTATGACCTTCTTAACGTACGTTAACCCTTACCTTTTACGTACGTAATAAGCTCTGTTTAGCGTATGCTATCTTAGTCCTTTAGCGTACGTTAAACCTCGTTGACTTGCTTTTTGAAAAATCTGGCTGGGCCACGCGGGTAATCTTTTCCTTGTCCTCGTCCTAAGATGGCCCATGTGCCGATCAACCTTATCTGCGTGACTGCCTGTTATGCTTCATCCGTAGCGTACGCTAATCTCAGCTCATAATGTACGTTAAGCTCATCTGCTAGCGTATGTTATGACGTAGCTGCATGCATGAATTTGCAAATTCTTCCTAATATGCTCATGACTATTTGGAATATGAATACAGGAAAAATCATACTTCGATTATAGACACCACAAAGTTGAATATTACAAGGTTCCAATACATATGAAAATACTCAACAATTATCTGGATATTACATACTCTCCCTCTAAAAAGGAGTTTCATCCCGAAACTTAAGACGAAAATAATTCTGGGTATCTAGACTTCATACTGTTCTCTGTCTCCCAAGTGGCTTCTTCAACCCCGTGCCGCGCCCATTGAACTTTAACCAAAGTGATTGGTTTATTCCTCAATTGTTTGACTTGACTCCCGAGTATCTTGATTGGTTTCTCTTTGAACTTGCCATCCTTAACGACTTCAATCTCACTGAAATCAATGACATGACTGGGATCTGTGATGTACTTCCATAACTGAGACACGTGAAACACATTGTGAACATGACTCAGCGACGGCGGTAAGGCCAACCTGTATGCCAACTCCCCAACACTCTCAAGAATCTCGAATGGTCCGATATATCTCGAACGCAGCTTTCCTTTCCTCGCAAAACAAAAAATTCCCCGAGTAGGAGAAACCTTTAATAGCACGTGGTCCCTAATGCCAAACTCTAACGGACGACGACGCACGTCTGCATAAGATTTTTGCCGACTCTCGGCAGTCAACAGCCTTTCACGAATCAAAGCTACCTTCTCTTGAGTCTGTACTGTTGACTCCGGTTCCGTCCTGATCAAGTCCGACGAATCATCCCAACATAGGGGTGATCTGCATCTTCCACTGTATAACGCTTTAGAAGGTGACATCTTAATGGAAGCATGCCAACTATTGTTGTAAGTAAATTCAATCAACGTTAGATGAACATCCCACTCAGTCGACCAATCTAGGGCACACGCTCTCATCATGTCTTCCACTGTTTGAATAGTCCTCTCGGACTGTCCGTCTATCTGCAGATGATAAGCTGTTCTAAAGTTTAGCTTGGTTTCTAAGGCTCTATGAACCGCTTTCCAAAAGTGTGACACGAAACGACCGTCTCAGTCAGAAATAATGGTCTTTGGCATACCATGCGATATGACTATCTCCGCAATAAACACTCGTGCCAACCTCTCTGGTCCCCAAGTATCCTTAATGCCCAGAAGATGAGCCGACTTGGTCAGGCGGCCAACTATCACCCAAATCATGTTCATCCCTGTTCCGGTCTTCGGAATATTAGTGATAAAGTCCATTGATATATCTCCACACTTCCATTCAGGAATTGGAAGTGGCGTCACCATTTCGGCGGGTCGTTGATGTTCGATCTTAACCTGCTGACAAGTTAAACACTTCAAGACATATTCCGCCCATCTCTCTTCATGTTGCCCGACCAAAAATTCTGCTTCAGATCCTTATACATCTTACTGGTGCCCGGGTGAATAGAATAGGGCGTACTTTGAGCTTCCTTCATGATTGTCTGCATCAAAACATCATCATGAGGAACACAAATTCGACACTAGAATCTCAAAACTCCATCATCATGAATCACAAATCCTGGGGCCTTACCCTTGCTCACTTAATCACGTAACCGCATAATCATAGGGTCATCTAATTGCTTAAATTTGATTTCTCCGGTTAACGATGAAATTAATTCCATCAAACACAGTTGCCCTTGGACTAGTAGCAACCATAATTCAATTCCCTCACGAATAAACTCTCGTTGAATGCTGGACTGGGAAGTCAGAGTCTCAAGCATTCGAATAGAAACAGGTTTGCGGCTTAGTGCATAGGCCAATACGTTCGCTTTGCCTGGATGATAAAGAATCTTCAAATCATAGTCCTTAATCAATTCTACCCATCTTCTCTACCGCAGGTTTAACTCTTTCTAACTAAAGATGTATTTTCGACTCTTATGTTCTGTGAAAATCTGACAGTGAGTCCCATACAAATAATGTCTCCATATCTTCAAGGCAAAAACCACAGTTGCTACTTCTAAATCGTGAGTTAGATAATTTACTTCATATGGTTTCAACTGCCATGAAGCGTCGGCGATCACCTTCTCATTTTGCATCAATACACACCCGAGACCTTGGTTTGATGCGTCACTGTAAACTATGAATCCTTCATTTCCTTGTGGTAGTGTTAAAATTGGTGCCATAGTCAATCTCTTCTTCAATTCATCAAAACTGGCCTCACACATATCGTTCCATTCAAACTTTTGCATTTTTTGCACCAATAGAGTAAGTGGGTGGGTAATTTTGGAAAACCCTCCCACGAACCGACAATAATACCCAGCAAGTCCTAGAAAACTTCGACTTCCTTCACGTTCTTAGGAGACTTCCAATCCAAAATTGCTCAACTTTTTGGGGATCTACTCGAACTCCTTCCGTTGATACCCCGTGACCGAGGTACATTACTTCCTATAGCCAGAATTCACACTTGGAAAGTTTGGCATATAATTGCTTGCTTCTTAAGAGGTCCAAAACGATCCGTAAGTGCTGTGCATGCTCTTCCGGGCTCTTGCCGTACACCAGAATATCATCGATAAACACAACTACGAATTTGTTCAAATACTCTATGAACATTTGATTCATTAACTGCATAAACACAACAGGTGCATTAGTAAGACCAAACGGCATCACCACAAATACATAATGTCCATAACGAGTTCTGAATGCTGACTTCGGAACGTCGGATTCCTTAATCCTCAACTGATGATATCCCGATCTCAAATCAATCTTGGAGAATACTGTCGCTCCTTCCAACTGGTCAAACAAATCATCAATCCGTGGCAACGAGTACCTGTTCTTGATCGTTATCTTGTTCAGCTCCCGATAGTCAATACACAATCGAAGTGATCCATCTTTCTTTCGGACAAAAAGAACTTGTGCACCCCAGGGCGAAACACTTGGCTAAATATAGCCTTTGTCCAGTAACTCTTCCAGCTGTTTCTTCAATTCATACATTTTGGTAGGTGACATATGATACTACGCCTTAGAAATTGGTGTAGCTCTATGGTAAACTCTACCTCTCGTCATGCAGGTAGTCCAGGTAATTTGTCAGGGAACACGTCCGGAAATTCACTCAAAACGGGAATGGATGAAAGCTCTATTTTTTCATCTCCCCTCTTCATTGCATAACACCAGTATCCAGTACAGCCCTATTTTAGTAGTCTGACGGCTTTCATAACTTTGATCATTTTTCCTGAGCTTCCTGGCCTCCATCATTCGAATAATAATTTGGAACCATCTTCGGATATCATAGAGATATTCCTCTTCCGGTAGTTCACAATAGCTCTATATCGATTAAGCTAATCGTCTCCGAGAATCAGACTGTCTCCTTGCATTTCTATCACAATCAGATTTGAGGGCCACTCTTTGCCTCCAATTGATACAGGAAAATCTCTAGTTTCTAAGTTCCCCACAATTCTCTCTCCACTCGGTAAACCCACAACATAAGGCTCACATTTATGAAAACAAGAAATGTCCAAACGATTAACACAAGATAATGATATAAACGAATGTGTAGCCCCTGTATCGAACAAAATACTAACTGGTTGTGAAAGAATCTGAACGGTACCTAATGCAATAGCGGCATCTTGATCGTCTGCCTTCCTCATCTCATAAAGGTGTAGGGGAATGGATCCAGCACTCGATGCTCCCTTTCGGTCAAACTGTCCTCTGCCTCGTCCTCGACCAAAACTCTGGGGTATTTGGACACTCTGCTGTGTCTGCGGAACACTTGCTTCCTTCTGATCTAGCTGCGAAGTACGAGCTCCAATTATCTTAGTGGCATCCCTGTAGAACATTGCACGATGCCCTTCCTATCCGCAATCATAACATGTCACTGGAGAACGGAAACAATCACGCTAAAGGTGTCCTGGGCGACCACAATTAAAACAGCTCTTGATCACATCTACCGGTGTTGATACTGATCTTAAGTTCATTCTGCCTTTGGATGAGTGCAGGGGCCTTTTAAATGAATGAAAGGATGACTGGGCCTTGCGGGACCCACTACTCTTATGCTCTGTGAAACTATCAGAGACTTTCTGCTTCTTGGACTCCGAGAACTTTTCCATAGCTGCTTCTTTCACTTCATACGCCAGGGCTTTGTCTTGGTACTGGCGGAGAGTGGTGCATTCAAAACCTGACATGTACCTCTGTATTTCCGACTTCATTATCATATCAAAGTGAATCATCATTTCTGCGTCGCTTCTAACCAAGCGTCGAACAAATGCCAACTATTGATTAAACATCTTAATCGTCTGAGCTACCGCACATCCGAAGGCTTTGCGGAGAAAAATTCTCGAACCTTAGCTTCTCTCACCGGACGAGGGCAGTATTGCACTTCCATCATAAGTTTGAACTCTTCCAAACGGCGTCATGATCAACATGTCGGATGACTTCCCACCATTCAGACGCTTCTCCCGTCATAATGTATTGGGCAATGGGGGCTCTCCGGTCGTCTGGGTAGTTAATCCATGCGAATACTTTCTTCAGACCTCTCAACCAGTGATCCCATGTTGGTGTCTCAGAAAATCCATTGAATTTTGGCGGGTGCATCTTCGCCACCTCATGTAGCCCTCTGTCTCCTCGATTTACCAAGTCTGGGATGCCTTGCGGTCTTTCCCCTGGCTGAAATACTACCGCCACTTGCATCCTGTCCACCACTTGACCACCTGATGGAGGATGTCGGGAACGGCAGGATTGGCATTTGTCTCCACAGTTTGTTCTCGTTCATTATTAACGGACTCTTACTGTTCGCCACAATTGGAGTTAGCCTGATTTGACAGTGAATCACGAACAGAAGGTGAAGCTTCTCTCTCAGGGAATAATATCGTCCTAACGTTCAAGTATAAAAAAGGTACAACATGTAACGGACAAGATAGAGTTTAAGAAACATACAACCACCGCTTGCACGAAGACGTAGGCAGTACAGTGATGTTATACACGGCCGGTTACCTCAAAAGACATATATGAACCCTATTTTAACCCAACTGCCTATATATCCATAATCTTAGCTCCGATACCATATTCTGTAACACCCTCGATATATTCAGGAATAGTACAACACTGTAAATCCTTTACGTAAGAATTTACAAGGCTGGAGAAATGAAAAGACAATAACAAATACTAACAAACAACGGCAGCGGAAATAAAATACAATACGAGTCTGAAAATAGTACTGAAAGACAAATGTCAAATGGTGAAAATTAATACATGACCAAATCCAACATCACAAACGACAACGTACACGAGTACTTATTAAAACAACACAAACATACGACAATTTAATCCGGACGTAACATCACTTTGCACCCTCATCGTCATGCAGCTCTAGTGGTTGTTTTCCCACTCTCCTAGAACCTGAACATAAAACAAATGTTCAACAATACCTGAATAATAATGTCAACAATATCAACAATAATCACGACAAGTCTCTCCAACGAGAAACACTAACAATGTACGACATATCATATCAATCTCAACATACTCGTAGTATTCCAACGATCAAGCGCACATAGCTATAGATTCCAATGATGATCCCATCGAACTAATGCATGGTGGAAATACCTCTCCAACGATCCAGCGCACACAGCTATAGATTCCCATGATGATCCCGTCGGACCAACGCATGGTGGACAAAAAATCACAACACATATCAACAATACAGCAACAACATAACCGACATCAATACGAATAAATATAATTAAGGTACTTGTCTTAACTTGACGACGAGGACAATACTTCGACGGATGTCAATACACTCGAAGGTCGCCCCTTCAATCAATCACTTTGCAAAGCTCGGACCCTAAACAAAAGAAATAATATAGAGTTCATCTTACGTCATATAACTAACGTACGAACATCTAACATTCTAAACTATGGCCGAAAGTTTCCGATACTATGGATCCTGTCCGATTCTCTACATAACGGACGTTATGTACACAACGCAACGTACGTTAAGTCTGTGTATTAACGTACGTAAGCTCCTATGCCTAACGTATGCTAAGCTTGTATTTAACAAAGTTCTCAGATCAGACAACTGCGTCTCACCTGATGCTATAACGTACGTAATGCATGACACTTAACGTACGTTATACTTATGAACACAATGGGTACAGTGCTGGTGTCTACGATTTCAAATATATTCATCAAACCAATATAATTCTATACTTCAATCTTCATTCATGGTCCGTTCATTCATACAATTCGTATCAAAGGTTTGATCATACGAATACAAACAAATTCTCGAAGGAAGATGAAACAACCATGTTTCCAGGTTCAATTCGATTATCCTCAACATAATCAATCCATTCTAACTAAGAATATATCGAAGTTTATCAATTCAAACACCTCTTACGAAATACGAAATATTCTTGGTGAAACTCTGTGAATTCATCTTCTTAAACACTTTGATTCTAGGTGATGATATCAACATGGCATTGTATATAACTCGACCAAAACATACCACAATCTCAGAAACTATATCCTAGGGTTCAACATGCCAAGGTTCATTTCACAATTCTCACAACAACGAAGAACACTCCAAGTATAACCTAACCAATCTTCCTAAAACATGATATTCGATTACTACGACATCCTTGAAACGTAATAATCTCAGTAACATACTCAAGAAACCGAATTCGAGGTTGTGTTTAGTATCAACCTACCTTTCACGAAGAATAACGATGAAAACTATCGGTAGAACTTGACACTGTAGGCTTGAACACCAATCCGAGATGTCTACGATATTCTAAACCAAGTAGAGAGGCTATATAAGGATTATGTGTGGGTGAGAAATCTCTCTGGACTCTAAAAAATTGGATAAGGAATGAAAAGAAAGGAGTTGAAATGAAATGGGGTGCTGCCATATTTATAAAACTCAGACCTTTACGTACGTTAACCTCACATTATTACGTATGTTATCACATTAACGTACACTATCTGAAATCTTTAGCGTGCGCTATCGTCCAACAGTAGCTACTGCCTCATTTATGACCTTCTTAACGTACGTTAACCCTTACCTTTTACCTATGTAATAAGCTCTGTTTAGCGTATGCTCTCTTAGTCCTTTAGCATACGTTAAACCTCGTTGACTTGCTTTTTCAAAAAGCTGTCTGGGCCATGCGGGGAATCTTTTCCTTGTCCCCATCCTAAGATGGCCCATGTGCCGACCAACCTTATCTGCGTGACTACCTGTTACGTACGCTATGCTTCGTCCATAGCGTACGCTATTCTTAGCTCATAACATACGATAAGCTCATCTGATAGCGTATGTTATGATGTAGCTTCATGCATGAATTTGCAAATTCTTCCTAATAGGCTCAAGAGTATTACGAATATGAATACGGGAAAAATCATACTTCGATTATAGATACCACAAAGTCGAATATTACAAGTTTCCAATAGAGATGAAAATAGTCAACAATGATCCTGATATTACGTACGTTAAGAAAGTTAGAAATGAGGCAGTAGCTACTGTCGGACGATAACGCACGCTAAAGATTTCAGATAGCGTACGTTAAGGCGATAACGTATGTAATGTTGTGAGATTAATGTATGTAAAGGTATGAGTTTTATAAATATGGCAGTACCCCATTTCATTTCAACTCATTTCTTTTCATTCCTTATCCGATTTATGAGAGTCCAGAGAGCTTTCTCACCCATATATAATCCTTATATAGCCTCTCTACCTGGTTTAGAAGATCATAGACATCTCGGATTGGTGTTCAAGCCTACGGTGTTAAGTTTTACCAATCGTTTTCATCATTATTCTTAGTGAATGGTGTGTTGATATTAAACACAACCTTGAATTCGGTTCTTGAGTAAGTTACTGAGAATATTACATTTCAAGGATGTCGTAGTAATCGAATATCATGGTTTAGGAAGATTGGCTTGGTTATACTTGGAGTGTTCTTCGTTGTTAATATAATTGTGAAATGAACCTTGTCATGTTGAACCCTAGGATGTAGTTTCTGAGATAGTGGTATGTTTTGGTCGAGTTGTATACAATGCCATGTTGATATCATCACCTAGAATGAAAGTGTTTAAGAAGATGAATTGTAGGAGTTTCACCAAGAATATTTCGTATTTTGTATGAGGTGTTTGAATTGATAAACTTCGATACATTCTTGGTTAGAATGGATTGATTATGTTGAGGATAATCGAATTGAACCTAGAACACGGTTGTTTAATCTTCCTTCGAGAATTAGTTAATATTCGTATGATCATACCTTTGATACGAATTGTATGAATGACCGAACCATGAATGAAGATTGAAGTATAGAATTATATTGGTTTGATGAATATCATTGAAATCGTAGACACCAGCATTGCACCCCAATGTGTTCGTTAGTATAACATACGTTAAGTGTCATGCATTACATACGTTATAGCATCATGTGAGACGCAGTTGTCTGATCAGAGAACTTTTTCAAATACAAGCTTAGCGTACGTTAGGCATAGGATCTTATGTACATTAAGACACAGACGTAACGTACATTACGTTGTGTACATAACGTCCGTTATGAAGAGAATTGGACATGATCCATAGTATCGGCAACTTTCGGCCATAGTTTAAGATGTTAGATGTTCGTATGTTAGTTATATGACGTAAGATGAACTCTATATTATTTCTTTTATTTATGGTCCAAGCTTTACAAAGTGAATTATTGAAGGGGCGACCTTCGAGTGTATTGACATCCGTCGAAGTATTATCCTTGTCGTCAATTTAAGACAAGTACCTTACTTGTATTTATTCGTATTGATGTCGGTTATGTTGTTGTTGTATTGTGCATATGCGTTGTGATTGTTTATCCACCATGTTTTGGTCCGACGGGATAATCATGGGAATGTATAGCTGTGTGCGCTGGACCGTTGGACAGGTATTTCCACCATGCATTGGTCCGATGGGATCATCATGGGAATCTATAGTTGTGTGTGCTGGATCGTTGGAATACTGCGAGTCTGTTGAGATTGATATGATATGTAATATATTGTTACTGTTTCTTGTTGGAGAGACTTGTCGTGATTATTGTTGATATTGTTATTATTTACGGATTGTTGAATAAATCATTGTTGTATAATTACCGTACTGGTACTAGCATCGTTGTGCTAACCCCTTTGGGGGTAAACATTTGTTTTATGTTCAGGATCCAGGAGAGCAGGAAAAAAATCACTAGAGCTGCATGACGACGAGGGTGCAGAGTGATGTTACGGCTGGACTAATTGTCGTACGTTTGTGTTGTTTTAATAAGTACTCGAGTACGTTGTCATTTGTGATGTTAGATTTGGTCATGTATTAATGTTCACCACTTGACGTTTGTCTTTCAGTACTGTTTTCAGACTCGTTTTGTATTTTATTTTTGCTGTCGTTGTTTGTTAGTATTTGTTATTGTCTTTTCATTTCCTCGGATTTGTAAATTCTTACGTAAAGAATTTACGGCGCTGTAATATTCCTGAATATATTGGTTTCTTTATTGAATATATCGCGATGTGTCATCTCAGTTTGTTGGTCGTGATTAGTATCGTGGGGCGATCATCATCTTCGTGCAACCTGTAGATGTAAGTCCTTCTTTGTTTGTGCCTCGTGTGACACGAGCCACTTGTATGATTATTTGTTAAGTGATGGAATCTTTATGTAGATTTTGATTTGTTGATACATGTTTATTTGACTCTCATATTTTGTTTATATGAGGAGTGGTGTCGCTGCTAAAGTATTTTTTACTGTTGATTTTGTCTGCTGCTAATGATTTCTAAAATGATTTGCTCGTTTTGCAAGTATTATTGTGAAACCCTTATGCTTAACATGATATGGTAATGTAAATGTGTGTGCTTTGCTCACTCCGGGGGGGTCCGATGGAGCCTCGGAGGAATTTGTGATTTTGCTCCTGATTCACGAGCTTGTTTGGATAGCCAGTCCGGGAGGGTCCCTAGAGGCCTCGAATGGGACCAGTGGTTTAGCCCCGGTCCTAGGCGAGTACTATGGCCAGTCCGGGAGGGTCCTTAGAGGCCTCGGATGGGACCAGTGGTTTAGCCCCGGTCCTAGGCGATTTTCAATTGTGATTATTGACTGTTTGTTTTCCGGGAAAAGACATGTCTTGATTTTGAAACAATTTGATGTATGTACTATGTGATGTGTAAGCGAATGTCGATACGTGTGAGCAGAGGCTCAACGTATACTTTTTAACGTGTGAGTTTCTGGGCATTCTGGCCTAATTGATTTTTGAAAGTCTTGAGTATCTTAGAGAATAAATTTCGAGACGTACTTTTAAAATAAATTATTTCCTCGCGATATTTTCAAGGTGCCTACTAGTACAACTATATGTTTCAAAATTCTTCCACTTCGAGGACCAAAATATTTAAAGTTTTTAACTAAAAGAAAGATGTCCTCATTTTTATCAAACGTAGGATGTTTTTTTTTTAAAAGTCTCGCTAGCGATGTGTATTATTTTTTCAAAATGTGATACTCAAGATCAACTGGTGTTTCCCAATTTATTCTTAAAAAAAAGGTGGCTTTCGTTTTTGAAACCTATAATTTCCTATTTGTGGTCAGGGAATGTGTATATGATGTTAGCTTTGTCGTTAGGGTGTTAGCCCTCTGTGAGAGGTGTGATGTTGGTATTAAATGATTGTCGCTTCGTGATGATTTGCGTGTTACCGTACCTGTGCGAGCTATTAGAGTATGGGTTTGTATGATTGTGTACATATATGATTCTTTCATGATGTTTTGTAATTATGTACTGGTTATCATTTGGTCTGTTGAAATCGCCGAACAGATGTCGTAGTTGCTGTGATTTTGTGTATGTGAGTTGCCCTGGGATTGTATTTCTATATGTGATTATGCTACGATTTTCTCTTGTGCTGAATGGTTACTTATTCAGTATGCTAAGGGGCATGGGTCATGGTCAAGGCGACCAGACACCTGATAAGGATCGTACAATCGGTGATGGCGTTGGTATCGGTGTTGCCACTATTTTGTAGCAGGTAGATGCACAGATGACTCAGTCGACTCAAGCCGTTCAACGTAATACAGATTTGACCTAGAACATTGGCGCAAATTAGTGGCTTCGAGAAATGGTTCGTATGAATCCCCCTCGTTTCGTTGGTGCCGCATATACATTGGGCTGGGATGGTTGGATTTTCTAGTTGGAAAAGATACTAGAGGTAGTCGGTTGTCCATAAGAGCATAAGGTGCCTGTCATTCAGTATCTCCTTGACAAATATGCCGCTAATTGGTGGGAGGCTGTTAAGCCTCGAGATCGTGTAGTCACGTGGGCAGAGTTCCAGAAATTCATGAGAGATGAATTTTGTCCGGAACCAATCAGCAATCAGAGGATTAATGAATTCTTCTTTGGTGAAACCGTAAGATGTAACGCTGTCTCAAACTATTATTGATTATAGAAAACAGCTCAGCTATGTGCAGGATCAGGTGAGAACAGAGGAGGATAAGATCTGTCATTTTATTAGGCGAATGAAGCCAGAGATTCATCAGTACATGGCGGGTTTCACTTATACTTCATTGAGAGAGTATTAGAATATGGTGTTAGCCTATGAGCTATCTGTATCATTGACTGATCATATGTCCGAGTCGATGAAATTGAAAATTGTTGGGAACTCTTCAGGAAATTAGAGTAGTGAGCCTCATGGGGTTGGGATTTCGTGTCGTCATCCTAAGAAGGTACCTCGGTCGCGTGAACATGGGAAGAGTATTACCCCTGCAGTGAGTAATGTCAGCAGCACGAAGACGTGTTTTAACTGTAGTCGAGTTGGCCATAACACAAAGAATTGTCGTTCACCGTTAGTCTGCTGGTGGTCAGGACGCGGCGAGTGATCGGTCCAACCGTGAGAGCCTAAGAAGACTTACGGTGATACGTGGCAAGCGATCAAGGTATCAGGGATATGATAACGGATGTGTTTTGTTGCTTGATATTTTGATGTGTACCGCAGTGTCGTGTGATTTGTGAATGTGTGGACATAGTCCAGCCGTGATATTTGGACGAGGTCTATGGCGACACATGGCATAGGATCATGGTGGTCAGGATACGGAGAGTGATCGGTCCAACCGTGAGAACCTAAGAAGACTTACGGTTATACGTGGCAATCGATCACGGTATCATGGATATGATTGTGGATATGTGTTGCCAGGGCCGAGTACCTTGGATGTGTTACCAAGATTTTGTATCTTGGGTGGTTATGCTTTGTTGATTTTATGTCCGTCGAGGACACATGGTGTGGGTTGTGGACCCCGTGAATTGTTGTTGGTTTTTATTTGAGAAAGAAAATCTTTGGGATGTGACCCCTTTAGTTTTTGAAAAGAGAAGAATTCGACCATCCTTGTAACACCCCCAGGATATCCGAGGTATATTACAGCGCCGTGAATCCCTATATGGGACCCACCAGGCTGGACAGCATCATACACAACGACTCACAGGAACAATAAAATAACACCACATCATAAAGACGCAAAACAGAATGATCCAGCCGGTTCAACCGGTCAAACACAACATCATCAATCAACACAGACATAATAGGCAACAATACAATCCGGACGAACAAGAACTCTTAGGTACTCGAGTACAACTATTAGTTCAAAAAAAACCACAAAAGATGAAAAGACAAAAAGACATTAAGACGTCACTTATGCACAATCATCACGCATGGCCATCATCCGTGTACTGGTCCAGCACCCGCTCGTCCCGATGAACCTGACCTGAAATTCATAAAACGAATTTCCCCAAAACGGGTCCCCAGAGGGGTTAGCAATTACGCTAGTACAAGTAACCAGATGAACGACTTAAATCTTACACATATAGTAATGCATGCAATTCAAGAAAAACATAGTTCCAAAACACTCATTTCCGGAAATGCCAATGATCAAACCACATTTGTAAAAATGCACCACAATTAACCGCGGACCCACAGCTTCGTGGATCCCTGCCGAGACCCCGTCGGATCTAACCCGCAGTGAGCATACACACGCACACAATTTCTCATACAAAACTACTATGTCAAGATTGTAAGTTCATAAGGATACTTGCCTCGATTAAATAGACGATGACACGAACGGAACGGAAGGATCAAGCACAACCGCGAGGAACCGACGAAAATGAACCTAACAATTCGAATAACACAATCACAACCAACTCTAGACGATTACGGAAATGGAATACACCCGGAAACCCGCCTACGATTCATGTATATTCGTACCAAAAATAACAACGAGGGCGGACCACAACCAAACCCTCCCGATTCCGTAAAAATCCACAAAATATCCATGAATCCGTAGGAAAACTAAAGATACTAACAATATTAATCGTATACATCATGAATCCACCAACAAAACGGAACGAATCGGAAGAAAAACCCAAAACCCCCAAATTAATTGAAAATAGGGTTTTAGAATATTACCTTAGGAGATTCAAGTACCAAGATCCGTAGAACACGCGTTAGATTGATTGCCCGGGCTTCACTACCGAAGAAAAATGGTGAAAATCAACCCCCCAATGGATAAAGATGAAGAACTCTTCCCCCTCTCACACTCTCTCTCGCGATGCAGGTGAATTTCAGGAGAAGACGACCGTTTTGGTCTACTCAAGTCGAGATTGCACACTTGTCCTCGTAGTGTGCCGCGGCAGAGCCGAAGTTTGCCGCGGCTCAGGCCTAAAATTTACTCCTGTGTTTCGGCGGTGTCAAGCGCGGCTTGTGTGTGCCGCGGCACCCGATCTGATTGGGTTTTGGTCGCGGAAGACACACGAGTGTGCCGCGGCACTGGCTTGGCATTGTGCCGCGGCACCGGATAGGTGTGCCGCGGCACACAGTACAGTTCGTTTGGCCAACAACTGAAGGAATTTGTGTGCCGCGGCGCACACACCTTGTGCCGCGGCCCACACCCCCTTTTGCGTCCCAAAATGATAACAATGATCCGGAATAGAATAAAACGATAGGAATCAATATTTGGGGACTAATAACACGAATGGATCCACGGCAACCCCGAAACGGCGGTTCCGCACAACAATAACGAGAATACAGTTCAACAGTTTGACAGGAAGGACACGCTGAAAAGTACACGAGGGTCACTACGATCGAGAAATACACCAAAAATGAAAATACAAGGGAAAGAAAAATACGGATATTACATTCTACCCCTCTAAAAATAAGTTTCGTCCCGAAACTTAAGAAACAAACAACTCAGGGTACCTAGCACGCATGCTATCCTCGGTTTCCCAAGTTGCTTCCTCGACACCGTGTCTCGACCACTGCACTTTGACCAAAGGGATGGTTTTATGCCTCAGTCGTTTCTCACGATGTTCCAAAATCTTCAAAGGACGCTCCTCAAAAGTAATATCTTCAGCGATATCAATCTCGCCATAATCGATGACGTGACTAGGATCTGGGACATATTTCCTCAACTGGGAAACATGAAAAACGCTATGAACATGACTCAAGGCTGGAGGTAACGCCAAACGGTACGCCAACTCACCGACTCGCTCGAGAATCTCAAAGGGTCCAATAAATCTCGGACTCAGCTTCCCTTTCTTCCCAAAACGAAAAACTCCTTTCGTCGGCGACACCTTTAGCAAAACGTGGTCTCCTACCTCGAATTCCAAAGGTCGACGACGGACATCGGCATACGACTTCTGTCGACTCTGGGCAGTCAACATCTGTTCCCGAATTAATTCTATCTTCCGCCTCGTCTCTAAAACGACATCCGTCTCGGTCCCGATCAAATCGGACGCCTCATTACAACAAATCGGTGATCGACATCGCCGCCCATAAAGTGCCTCGTACGGTGCCATCCGAATCGACGCGTGCCAACTATTGTTATACGTGAATTCGATCAGCGGCAAATGTTCCTCCCAGTGGCTACTCCAATCGAGAGCACAGGCACGCAACAAGTCCTCGAACGTCTGGATAGTGCATTCCGACTGTCCATCTGACTGGGGATGAAAAGAGGTACTCAAACGCAACCGGGTACCCAACGCCTTATGCACCGCCTGCCAGAAGTGCGATACAAAACGGCCATCACGATCCGAAACAATAGACTTCGGGGTACCATGAAGTCTCACGATCTGCGCGATAAACACACGAGCTAACTTCTCCGGGCCCCAAGTGTCCTTGATGCCCAGAAAATGTGCCGACTTGGTCAGACGATCGACAATCACCCATACCATATTCATGCCCGACCTCGATCTCGGCAGACTCGTAATGAAATCCATCGATATATCTTCCCATTTCCATTCCGAACAGAAGTGATCGCAAAAGCCAAATGGCCGATGCTCGATTTTGACTTGCCGGCAAGTCAAACACCTTGCTACAAACTCGCGACCTCCTCCTTCATGTCATTCCACCGTAAGTTCCTTCTCAAGTCCTTGTACATCTTACTCGAACCAGATGAACGGAGTAAGGTGTAGCATGGGCCTCCCGCAAAATACTGTCTCAACTCGAGTCGTTCGGCACACAAAGCCGACCCAAACCTCAAAACACCATCTTCGTGAATCACAAATCCGTGAGACTTTCCTTTAAGAACGTTCTCTCGGATTTGAGTAATCATCGGGTCCTCTCGATCGCTTGACTTAATCTCATCGATCAAGGGCGACGAAATTTCCAAAGCACGAAATTGTCCGACAGCTTCCCGCAATGTAACCTCAACATCTAACTCGATTAAAGCTCGCCAAGCTCGGACCGAGACGTAAGGATCTCAAGCGATTGCAATGCAATCGGTTCCGACTCAAGGCGTCGCCACGACGTTCGCCTTGCCCTGATAAAGGATTTCGAGGTCATAATCCTTAATCAGCTCTAACCACCTCCTCTGCCTCATATTCAACTCCCGCTGAGTAAATATGTATTTCAGACTTTTATGATCGGTAAAAATCTGACATGCAGAGCCGAAAAGATAGTGACGCCAAATCTTGAGCGCGAATACGACTGCCGCTAACTCCAAATCATGGGTAGGGTAGTTAAGCTCATACGGCCTCAACTGTCTCGACGCAAAGGCAATGGTCTTGCCGTGCTGCATTAATACGCACCCAAGACCCTGACCCGAAGCATCGCTATAAACGGCGAATCCCTCGTTGCCACATGGTAACGCCAAAACCGAGCCAAGTCAAACGCTTCTTCGCTCCTCAAAATCAATCGCCTCTCGTCATTCCGCATTTAACTTCTCGATTTCTGAGCAATCGTGTAAGTGGTCGAGCCGCTGAGAAACCTCGACGAACCTACGGTAGTAGCCAGCCAAACCCAAGAAACTTCGGAGCTCTCTCACGTTTTGGGCGGTGCCCAATCCAACACCGCCTCGATCTTCTGCGGATCTACACGAACCCCCTCGGCTGAAATCACGTGACCCAAAAACATCACTTCCTTCAGCCAGAACTCACATTTCGAGAACTTCGCATAGAGTTGCTCGGTCCTCAAAATGTCTAACACTATCCGCAAATGATGGGCATGCTCTTCCTCATTCCTCGAATAAATAAGAATATCGTCAATAAAGACGACGACGCACTTATCCAAATACTCGATAAAAACTTTGTTCATCAACTGCATGAACACCGCCGGCGCATTAGTTAACCCGAAAGGCATGACTACGAACTCATAGTGTCCGTACCTCGTCCGAAAGGCTGTTTTCGGCACATCGGACTCTCTCACCCGGAGCTGATAGTACCCCGATTTCAAATCAATTTTCGAGAATACCGCATCTCCCTGCAACTGGTCGAATAAGTCATCAATCCTCGGCAAAGGATACTTATTTTTGATGGTCACCTTGTTTAGTTCGCGATAGTCGATACACAAACGTAGTGAACCATCCTTCTTCCGCACAAACAGGACCGGTGCGCCCCAGGGCGAGGCGCTCGGTCGAACATACCCCAACTCAAGAAGCTCACTCAACTGCTTCTTCAACTCGGACATCTCTGAAGGTGCCATGCGATAGGGTGCCTTCGAAATAGGAGCCGCACCCGGCTCTAACTCTATAGCGAACTCGACCTCCTGATCCGGTGGCAATCCCGGTAACTCGTCAGGAAAAACATCAGGAAATTCGTTAACGATTGGAATCGACGAAAGCTCGACTCAACCACTCTCCGCCTTCAAGGCGTAGCACCAATAGCCGGTACACCCCTTTCGCAGGAGTCTCATCGCCTTCAAGGCGTTAATAACGAATTTCTGGTTCCCCCTCTTTCGCCCGACGAAAGAGTGCTCGGTGCCATCATCGGCTAACATGGTGATGATTCTCGTGCGGTAGTTCATGATTGCACCATGCCGCTCGAGCCAATCATCCCCGAGAATTAAGTCCTCACCCTCAATACCCACAACAATAAGATTAGAGGGCCAAGCCCTCTCACAAATAAACACAGAACAGTCTCGAACCTCCTGATCACCAATGATCCTATCACCGCTAGGAAGCTTAACGATGAAGGGCTCACAAGGCGTCAAACGGTCGAGACTCAAACGGCGCACACAATCCAGAGATATGAACGAATGCGTAGCACCGGAATCGAAAAGCACACTGACAGGATGAGAAAGAATATAAACGGTACCTGTCACCACGGTAGCCGCTGGGTCTTCGGCTCTCCGCATCTCATAGACACGTGGAAGCTCCCCCCTTAGAGGGCTGACCCCGACCTCTCCCCCGACTAGCACTCGGCGGAGATTGAGGAGCAAACGATCCCTGATTCACACTTGGTTCCCTAGGCGCTGGAACGGAAGCCCGGGCACCAAGGATTTTCTCCCTCTCGGCCTGACGGCCTTGTGACCCGACTAGCCACACTGATTACACGTCGGCAAAGGGTTCGGAGAAATACGACCGATGTGGCCTGCCGCCACAGTTAAAGCATTTCACCTCTCGAGAAGGGGCACTGGCGGCAGCCTTCTGGGAAACCTAGATCGAGCCGGCCACCACCACGGAAAAATTAGCAGATCAAATTTCACGACCCCCACCTTTGTGGCCCGAAAATTCCCGCGGATTTACGCTTACTCTCGCGGGCCGCCTCACTCGCCCACGGACATATCGTAAGCAAGGGCCCTGCTCTGGTAATCTTTCAAGGTAGTGCATACAAGCCCCGACATATAGTCCCGAATCGGCAACTTCATCCGTCTGGAGAAATGGAAAATTTTGTCGCTCTCCTCGGCGACTTGGGTCTTCACATAACCCAACTCCTTGTTAAAATCAGCAATGGCTTGAGATACGGGGATATCCCGCGGTTGAGCATCATAAAAGCATGTACCCGAGCCTGTCTGACGGCCACGGGCAATATTCGATCTCCATCAATTCTTGAAACTCAGCCCACGAAGCGGATGATCTTTGGGCCCAACGGCCTCCCACCACCCGTAAGGCCCCTGTGAGAAAGTATTGGGCAATAGGGACTTTACGTTCCTCGGGACAATTAGTGGCAACGAAGACCTTAGATATCTCCTTGATCCACCCTTCCCAGCCAATCGGGTCTGAAGCTCCCGAAAACTGAGGAGGATGCATCTTGATAACATCTTGGAGCCAACGATCCGCTCCGCCCCGATTAGCGTGGGCCTGATCCGGGTTCTGAACCGCCTGAGCTATCGCCGCCATTTGGTTCACCATTTGCTGCATAACGGCCGCAATACCGAGGTCGGCACGCTCCTGAGAAGAAGCATGGCTATGACGGTCGCGATCTTGCTGCCTCAAGACTGTGACGTGGCCGCCCCACCGGCTGCCCCACGTCCCCGGCCGCATCCACGACCACGACCGCGAGCACGACCTCTTCCAGCATCCATACTGGAGTTAAATAAGTAGTAAAAGCCATACGAGGGTAAGTACGAGAAAAGAACAATCACAAGTCGAGAATCAAAGGTACGATACAAGGAAATAATGAACAGAGGAAGGAAAACTTACGGACACTGGTAGTACCGGAATCATGGCAGCGTGACGATGATGTGCAAAACAAAACACCACAAGACCCAATAAACCGACAAGCCTAGGTATCCATAAACCTAGTGCTCTGATACCATTTTCTGTAACACCCCCAGGATATCCGAGGTATATTACAGCGCCGTGAATCCCTATATGGGACCCACCAGGCTGGACAGCATCATACACAACGACTCACAGGAACAATAAAATAACACCACGTCATAAAGACGCAAAACAGAATGATCCACCCGGTTCAACCGGTCAAACACAACATCATCAATCAACACAAACATAATAGGCAACAATACAATCCAGACGAACAAGAACTCTTAGGTACTCGAGTACAACTATTAGTTCAAAAAAAACCACAAAAGATGAAAAGACAAAAAGACATTAAGACGTCACTTATGCACAATCATCACGCATGGCCATCATCCGTATCGTCTTGGCCGCCTTCGTCCGATGAACCTGACCTGAAATTCATAAAACGAATTTCCCCAAAACGGGTCCCCAGAGGGGTTAGCAATTACGCTAGTACAAGTAACCAGATGAACGACTTACATCTTACACATATAGTAATGTATGCAATTCAAGAAAAACATAGTTCCAAAACACTCATTTCCGGAAATGCCAATGATCAAACCACATTTGTAAAAATGCACCACAATTAACCGCGGACCCACAGCTTCGTGGATCCCTGTCGAGACCCCGTCGGATCTAACCCACAGTGGTTAAAAGCAAGCTCGCGGTTCCACAGCTTCGTGGAGCCCTACCGAGACCCCGTCGGATCTAACCCGCAGTGAGCATACACACGCACACAATTTCTCATACAAAACTACTATGTCAAGATTGTAAGTTCATAAGGATACTTGCCTCAATTAAATAGACGATGACACGAACGGAATGGAAGGATCAAGCACAACCGCGAGGAACCGACGAAAATGAACCTAACGATTCGAATAACACAATCACAACCAACTCTAGATGATTACGGAAATGGAATACACCCGGAAACCCGCCTACGATTCATGTATATTCGTACCAAAAATAACAACGAGGGCGGACCACAACCAAACCCTCCCGATTCCGTAAAAATCCACAAAATATCCATGAATCCGTAAAACTAATGATACTAACAATATTAATCGTATACATCATGAATCCACCAACAAAACGGAACGAATCGGAAGAAAAACCCAAAACCCCCAAATTAATCGAAAATAGGGTTTTAGAATATTACCTTAGGAGATTCAAGTACCAAGATCCGTAGAACACGCGTTAGATTGATTGCCCGGGCTTCACTACCGAAGAAAAATGGTGAAAATCAACCCCCCAATGGATAAAGATGAAGAACTCTTCCCCTCTCTCACACTCTCTCTCGCGATGCAGGTGAAATGAAGGAGAAGACGACCGATTTCGTCTAATAAAGACGAGTTTGCACAGTTGACCGCTTTGTGTGCCGCGGCACAGCCGAAGTGTGCCGCGGCACAGGCCAAAAATTTACTCCCAGGTTTCGGCAGTGTGCCGCGGCACGGCTGCGTGTGCAGCCGCGCACCGTCTGATTGGGTTTTGGTCGCGGAAGCCCCACGCGTGTGCCGCGGCACCGGCCCGGTGTGCCGCGGCACTGGCTTGGCATTGTGCCGCGGCACCGGATAGGTGTGCCGCGGCACACAGTACAGTTCGTTTGGCCAACAACTGAAGGAATTTGTGTGCCGCGGCGCACACACCTTGTGTCGCGGCCCACACCCCCTTTTGCGTCCCAAAATGATAACAATGATCCGGAAGAGAATAAAACGATAGGAATCAATATTTGGGGACTAATAACACGAATGGATCCACGGCAACCCCGAAACGGCGGTTCCGCACAACAATAACGAGAATACAGTTCAACAGTTTGACAGGAAGGACACGCTGAAAAGTACACGAGGGTCACTACGATCGAGAAATACACCAAAAACGAAAATACAAGGGAAAGAAAAATACGGATATTACAATCCTAAAATCATTTTCCATTAAAACACCAAGGGCATTTTAAGCATTTTATAAATTATTTTGTTGATTTGTGATCTTTTGAATTTGGAAAGTTTTACTCAAACTCTTTTTCTCGGGAAGTATTTTTCGTTATGTTTGAATCTTTGAGGATTCCTGATTATTATTATTCATGGAATATGATTTGTATGACACGTATTTGCATTTTGTACTTGTACTAGCAAAATAGTGGATTTTTTCTAACCGCCAAGTAATCGGGGATTGGATGTCTGTTTTGCATCCAGATACATTCAGGTTTTGGGGGAGCATAACACAGGGTTGGAACGAAGGATGATGAATGAAGATCGATACTAATCACATGAGGACCCGTACAATGTTGTATTGGCGTTGTTGTAGTTATTTCCACTGTAGCATTTTCCTCATTGTACGAGAGCGTGTTGTATCCTGACCCCTGCGTGGGTATGTATTATGATTTGAGTTGTATGTATTGATGGAAAGACCTAATCGGTCTATTGGGTCGTCATTTAGCCTTAAAGGCGATATTTTGGTGTTTGATTTTAGTTCCCGGCCTCATAGATCCTTGAGGAAAGGGTCTACGGCATGTAATATCCCTGAGTGGATTGGGGGTGTTACATCAACCATCTTGCAAGCATACAAGGCTTGAAAGGTCTCATACCTCTCTTGCCTAGCGTGCTTTGAGAAAGTAACTTGGAGGTGAGCATTAAGCTCATAAGCTTCCATTTATTCCAGATTCCTCTAAAGTTCTCGACAAATGGTAGCCAACATAAGGCAACTGACATCAACAGAATCATCAAAACATTTCTTCCATTTGTCTTTTGTTGTTTTATTAGCATTGTCAGCAGGATCATCGGGAATTTCTTCCTCAAGAACATACAACTTTCTTTCTTGCTTGAGAACTATTCTCAAGCTCCGGGTATGATCCAAATAGTTACTGCCATTTTCTTTGGGCTTGTCCTTCTCAAGGACATATCGCGGTGAAATGGTTGATGTGTTGTTTGATGCCATTCTATTATCTATAAAATTTAAATCTGCAAAATATTAAGTCACATTTATATTTTCTCGAAAAATACTCACACTAAAACGAGGTACTCTCATATTACAACATTTGTAATTTTAGTGGGCTAAGATTCCATTTTGCGCAATTCTAAAGTTAGTTTTGGCATGACACACTACTATTAAACAGGGCTTTAATAGCCATTTTAACAGCGGTTCCGGAACTGCTGTTAAAGGTGCCGATGTTAAATTTAACAGGGGTTGTATTAATAACTAATGTTAATTTAACAACGGTTATTAATATAAACCGCAGTTAATTGAACAACGGTTATTTATAAAAACTGTTGTTAATTTTATACAGAATTAAACATCGTTTTTTTTACGAAACCATTGTTAAATTTCCTTTTAACAACGGTTTTTGTAAATAACCGATGTTAAATTGTGTAGAAAATTAACAGCGGTTTTTTTGCTACAACCGTTGTTAAATGTCCTTTAACAGCGGTTTATATTAATAACCGCGGTTAAATTTACAGTGTAATTTAACAGTGGTTTTCTTAAATAACCATTGTTAATATATTTTCTTAATAGCTGGTTTGTTTTTTAATTTACCAACCTGCCACAGAATATAATTTCAGTAGTACAAATCCAGAATACAATTATCATCAATTCATCAATACAACAACACAACTTTCATCCATCCATCAAATACAATACCACAAAATATTTCATTACAACTATCTATACAAGTGAATACCAATACGATGACATTCCATCCAATTCAAAATAAATACAACGACACAATTCACGAACTAACCAAACAAGGAAATGAATAATTCTTATAAAATCAAATGTCAAAAATCTACGTATATAAACGGTTCCTAACCTCCCAAATTTTTTTTGCCCATTCAGTTCAAATTTTATGAATTCTATCTATAGAAAGTGCTGCAACATCATCAAACAACTGTATATATAAATATATAAATAAAAAAACTCATCAACTTAAATAATTAAATTACTTTTAAACTGAAATAATTTAAAACATTAAAATTAATTAAAAAAACTGAAATTAATTTAAATAATTTAAAAAACTGAAATGTATTTAAACTGAAATAAAAGTTTATCACCTTCATCCATCCATTGATAATACGAGCTCAGACAATGATTGACATCCAGTGCATGACGTAATAGCCACACTCCCAACCTCCATTTTGCTTATTACACTAAAAGAATATAAAGCTCAATTATATAAACATCTATAACTACTATATATATATATATATATGTGATTAAATGTATTACTTACTTTGGCATATATCTAAGTAATCGTCTTTTGGATTTACTTGTATGCATACCCCCATCACCTTAAACGCGGTAACGACACTGTCAAAAAGAAGTTCTAATGTATTATGAAATGAAAATAATATATTTTTCCAAGAAAATGATATAAATTAAAATGTACTTCTGAACTACGACCTTAATGCGAGAGTCGGGCTTATGGTGTAGTGAAAACCACAAAACAGCCTCTTTTGAGGGGATAATGACCAAAGTTGCCAATGCTCACTGCATTAACAAACATTTTACAAGCGGGGGGAGGGATGATTTAATTTTTCATATCAAACCAATCTAAACACATCCACTTATATAATTATTAATATAAAATCTACAAAGACATGAAAGGAATATTAAGACTTTTAGAGAAAAAATAGGGTAGGGAGACAAATATTAGATCTTTTCAAAATCAATCTAAAAAAAAAGAGGATAAAATATGCAAATATAACATAGATGCAATTTATAAATCTATACTTATGATGGTAAGCTCCAAGGTATATCTATTTTTTTGCATCCAACATACGCGAGGAGATGTTTCCGGAGGTCCTCTTCCTTATTTCCCATATTTTGTATGGATTGAGGATCAAAATATCCATACAAAACCCCGTCCATCATGCGCACATTTAACTTCGATAAATACCTAACTTGTTAAACAAAATACTAATATCTAATTTAAAAACCAAATTATAAATTTTTGATAAATATACATGAATACACATATAAAGAATTACTTACAGAGTCCAAAATTGTAGAAACGATAAGATAAGCCACTTTTTGCCTTTGAACGATCTCTAAAAGATCATTGTAACTTATGTACAAGGGAACCTCAGCACCACCACATCCAAAGGAAGCATTATCCGATGGCACTTGTAACGGGTCACTAAAAAGAGTCGTTGCTACACTAAATAACTCTCTAATGGTGTCATCTCTGTGACTCGACCTGTCATATTGACGAGCATGTTTCTTAAGTCGCTCAGGTCGCTCAATATCCTATTTCATATAGAAGCGCGTAAAAACCAACTATAACTGGAGTATCGTTTATTTAGATTTAATATTAAAAAACACAAGAAAAATATCCTGTATCGGAGAGGGACTCCTTACAGGGGTTGGTACCCTGATGGGAGATGGATCCTGAACAGGTGTGGGATCCCGTATATGAGAAGTAGCTTTTGGCTCCAAAGTGGAAGCCGACTCGCCAGAGTCTTGTATGTTGGCAGATGTCTGAGCATTCGTCACAGCTGCTAAAGGCTCGAGATCTACTGTATCGACAGTAGAAGGCATCTCTTCCACAAGGGTTGGGCCCTGGGGGAGTTGTTCAGTGGGTTGTGCCACGGAAGAAGCGTCCTTGGAGATTTCTGTGGCCTTAACTTTTGAAAGCCTCCTTAGCTTCCTTTTCGGTTTCTCAACAGCAACTGGAGTTTTGCTGTGAGATCTTTTTCTCTTTCTTGAAGTCTCCTCGCTATGAGACTTCGAAGATACGTCACTTGGATCGGCAGAAAGCGGCAATTTGCGAACGTAGGGCCTGTTTGCAATGAGGGGTCCTTTCCTGAAGATGGTGGGTCGGATGCTTCCCATATAAATGCGAGAAGTGATCTTCTTGGCTTTTTCATCTTGCGGAACACCACATTTGGTCATAATGTATTTCAACAGCAGACCGAAGGATTTCTTTTGCGAAACAGGCTTAAAAACTTCTTCCTGCAACCGTTTGGGGATGATTTGACACCAGTTGACCTTCTCACAGGTCATTATTGCAACCATCATCCAAAACCTAAGATTAGAGCACATCTCAAAAGCACCTGTTCTGTTCTCAATAATACGGCAACAGAAATCATGTAAGCAGACAAAAGGTAAACATAAGTTTTTCTTATGGCAAGAGGTGTGAACCATTTCAACCGAGGATGAACCGGTGAACAAGCTATAGTAAGCGGTTTACAGTTCCTGGGACCCAAAGGTCTCAAAATCTTACATTGAGAGGCCATCAGCAGGTAGCCTGTAGATATTCTGGAGAAGTTCTTGGTCAACGTTGACCTCAACTCCGCGAACGACGGCTGTGATGTCAGTGACATGGCCTCCCTGGGCCTGTGAAAGGAAACGAATGGAAGCATTGAGGTAGAACTCCTCAACTAGATGAACATCAAATCATTCAGTAGAGTGGCTGCCAATGCGATAAAAGCCTTGTTTTACGAATCCTAGTGATGACATATTCCATCGATTCAATGTCATCCACTTCGGCATGAACACGTTCAATCAAGACAAATGTAGAAAAGATCCGTCCGTCGATGATGTTAGATGTTTTCCTGAGAGAGATGGAAGAGGTCTCAGAAGATGCCATTGTTGATACTCGGAGAAAAGTTAAAAAGGCTTCAAGCAAAAATGCAATAAACACAGAAAACTTGTAGGCTGCATGCTCAAGAACTCTTACAATATGCAGAAAGCATAAAGACTCTCAAATGGCATTTTGAGTCCTTTTATAGTGGGCAGCAAAGAAGGGTTTTCAGAGACTGAACGGTCAGATTTAAGGGATGGGAACCGTTTGTTTAAAATGGATGATCACAATTGGACTGAGCGTAAACGGTACAATTTATCCAACTAATTTAAAATAGGAGCGGGTCCCACTTCTGACTTTTCAAATTACCCTTATTGCCTGAAACGGCGGTGTATAATTAATAAAAAATTTGAAAACATTGCGGCTTGAAGATACCAGTGTCCAGATGTCGTGTAAAGCATTTAATGTAAATGGATTGTAATGATAATAGAGCACGTGGACATAAAATATTTTAAAATAAATAACATGATAATTTATTTCTCATTGTATGTGTTGTATCCGCGAAAATATAGTATTCCCCCTTAAAAGGTACATACCGGTTTCAATTCAATACAACAGCTTTCGGATTAATGCTGTATTCTTGGGTCGTACGGTATTCCCCCATAATTATTGCACACTTCAGCTGTAGAATAATTCATATCGCTTGGTTCCTACAGTGCTATTCTGATGGACTGAGTGTACACATAACTAACGGTGGATACTGTATTCTTGGGTCTTATAGCATTCCCCCTCAATTTGCTGAGTAAAAGCATTAAAAACTTACAGGGAGTCAGGCTGTAGCAATCCCAATTCATGTCGAAGCATGCAGAATCTTGTTGTGTCGAGAGGCTTGGTGAAGATGTTGGCTAACTGGATATCTGTATGAACTTTTTCTAGCCGAACATCCTTGTTCTCAACATGATTCCTAATGAAGTGATGATTCATGTGAATATGCTTGGTACGAGAGTGCATTACAGGGTTGTAAGTGATAGCAATTGCACTCATGCTATCGCACATAATCGGCATTTCTTTGGCTTCAATTCCATAATCTGTCAGCTGTTGTTGCATCCAAAGGATCTGCATACAGCAACTACCAGCAGCATAGTATTCTGATTCAGTAGTTGAAAGCGAGTTGGCCAATTGTTTCTTGCTAAACCAAGATACAAGTCTAGGTCCAAGAAAGTGACAAGTTCCACTTGTACTCTTTCTATATAGCTTGCAACCTCCAAGATCCGAGTCGCTGTAGCCAACTAAATCGAATCCGCCTTCTTTAGGATACCACAGTCCTACATCGATTGTTCCGTTGACGTATTTCAGGATTCGTTTAGCTGTTGCGAAGTGTGATTCTTTAGGTGATACTTTATATCGCGCACATAATCCTACAGCAAACTGGATAATGGTCCTGCTAGCCGTTAGGTACAGGAGTGAGCTAATAAGATTCCTGTAGAGTGATTGATCAACCGGATTTCCAGCTTCATCAGCACTAATTTGCACGGAAGTGCTCATGGGGGTTGACGATGATTTGGAAGTATTCATTCCAAATTTGTTGAGAAGCTCCTTGCTGTATTTTTCCACAACACCTTTCTAGAATCCATTATTGGTTAGATACTGGTATAGGGTCTCATACCATGCTCTAGGGGCTTGCTTAAGTCCATACAGTGCTTTCCTTAGCCTGTATACTAGATCATCGCCTTCTGGATTGACAAACCCTGGTGGTTGTTCAACATATACTTCTTCAGTGAGGTCTCCATTTAGGAATGCACTTTTGACATCCATTTGGTATACAATGAAGCTCTTAGGGGCGGCAAAGGCTAAAAATATCCTAATGGCTTCTAGTCTGGCTACAGGGGCAAATGTATCATCGTAGTCTATTCCTTCTTCCTGTCTGTAGCCTTGGGCGACTAGTCAGGATTTATTCCTGATAATGAGTCCATTTCTATCCTTCTTAATTCTAAATACCCATTTGGTTCCAATTACTAATTGATGCATAGGTCTGGGTACAAGATACCATACGTTGTTTCTTTCGAAACCGTTAAGCTCTTCTTCAATAGATGTGAACCAATGAGAATTGTTGAGAGCTTCTTTGGTATAAACAGGCTCGGATTGGGCTAAGAATACAGCAATAGTGCACATATTAAGTCTTCTAAGCTCGAATTGAGATTTCCATTCAGGAAATGGTGATATCTCAGTATCGGGTTCTTCTTGCGCACATAGTACATTTCCTTGTGTAATCTGTATTCTCCTACGGGTAGAAACACCAGCATTAATGTTTCCAATGATCATCTCTTGCGGGTGATCTTTCAACCTTCTTCTTTTGGTACTAATTCGGGGTCCCGTACTGTATCTTGAGTAGTTGTAGTTTCGGCTTCAGCTTGTACAACATCGGCTTCATCTACGTCGGTTCTTACAGCTGCGTGGTTGATTTCTAGGTCAACGACAGGTTCGACAGGAGTTGGTGGATCTATGATGGAAAGTTGTTGGATGTTCTGAGAAAGGTCTTCTACTCCTGTAGGATCATGGTGAGGTTCATCGAACACTACATGAACTGATTCCTCAATTGTTAGCTTCCTTTTATTGAAGATCCTGTAAGGTTTGCTAACAGAGTAATATCCTACAAATATCCCTTCATCCGATTTCTCATCGAAGGTTCTAAGTTGATCCTTACCGTTGTTCAAAACGGAACATCTGCATCCAAATATGTGAAAGTACGAAACTAAAGGAGTTTTGTTGTTCCATACCTCGTATGCTGTTTTGTTGTGAAGCTTGTCGATGATACAGCGGTTTTGTGTGTAGCACGCTGTATTGGTGGCTTCGCCCCAGAAATGCTGTGGCAACTTGCTTGCGGCAATCATTATCCTTGTTGCTTCTTTCAGCGTCCTGTTCTTTCGCTCGGCAACACCATTTTGTTGAGGTGTACGGGCAGCTAAGTATTCGTGTTGTATCCCATTTTCCAATCAGTATTGCTCTATAAAGCAGTTAGTGAATTTTGTACCTCTGTCGGAACGAATGGACACAATACTCGACCCTTTATCATTTTGAAGCTTTCTCAGGTGCTCGGGGAGCTTTGATGTTGTTTCCTTCTTCTTGCTTAGGAAAATTGTCCAAGCATACCTGGAATAATCATCAACAATAACGAGATAGTATTTCTTACCTCCCAAACTTACCGGGTCTACGGGACCATAGAGATCCATATGTAGCATTTCCAAGACTCTGTGGGTTGGAAGGTAGGATTTGCTTTTCAGGGTGGTCTTTATTTGCTTGCCTTTCTGACAGGGTCCACAAACGCTGTCTTTATGGAATGAAACATTTGGAAATCATCTAATTGTTCCCTATCTGGAGAGTTTGTTGATAGTCTTGAAGTTTATGTGCGACATCCTTTTGTGCCATAACCAGCTTAGATCTGCAGTGCCTTTGGCAACAAAACAAGAAATTGTGGAGCTCGTAGGCATCCAGTCAGCAATATACATATTACATGATCTGCTCCTGTGAGAACAACTTCTTTGGTCAGGATATTCTTGACTCTACAGTGATCTATATAGAATTTCACTGAGAACTGTTTGTCACAGAACTGGCTAATACTAAGTAAATTGTACTGTAAGCCTTCAACATAAGCTACATCGGTGACTTTGAATTTTCCGACAAGTAGGGTTCCCTTCCCTCTTGTTCTTCCCTTAGATTTATTGCCAAAGAGCACTTTTGGACCGCGACCTTCTACAAAATCTGATAACTTGCTTTTATCTCCTGTCATGTGCCGGGAACATCCGCTGTCGAAGTACCAGATGTCCTTCTACAGAATGTCCTATAGCAAACAAATTAAGTAGATTTATGTCCCCTTTGATTGTTGGGTCCATGGATGTTAGTGCTTTTAGGTACCCAGATTTTCCTGAAAGCAATAGGTTTACTATAGGATGGTTTTGGTCCGTAATTGCGATTTCTACGTGGGGCATATACATAGTTGCTATAACCATTGTAATTATTATGCTTGTAAAATTCAGGGTTATTATTATTCCAGTACGAATGCCGTCTTGGATGTGGATCTATTTTCTTCGGCCTAACAGCTTGCCTTCTGGGTCTCCAGTTGGATTCCCAATGCTATTGTTGATACTGTGTGGAAACTTGCTGTCGTGATGAATGACGAGGCTCCTGTATCCAATACCTAGGCGTGTTGTACTGAAAGTACTACTGTGCGGGCCTTTTGTATTTGGATACAGCCTTCCTTCTAAATTGCTGTTGGCGCTGCTGATATGCTCGGGGAGCATGCTGTTGGATACGCCTTACAGGTCTGAATGTCTGGTGATACCGCTATCTGGAATAGGACTGAGGTGGCGGAATAACAGCTTTTGCTATTCGCGGTGCAACTGGTTCCTTCACATGATTCGGAACTTCTTTCGATACAGGAATGGGTTCCACACCCCTGACGAACACAGTACTAGTTTTCCCTTTATTGGAAAATAAGTTGTATCCTAAGCCACTTTTATCATGAGCATGTTACCCAGGGCTTAGAATTTTTTCCATTCTTTTGGATGATTTCTCGAAAGATTTCAGAATGGTCTCACGTTCTCCTTCTCGTTTTTCAAGAGTTTTTAGTTTGGCTTGAAGCAGAACAAAATCATTTGTATTGCTTTCACTATGAGATTTAGTCTCACTTAGTTCATGAGCAAGTTGATGATTGCTCTCCATGAGTTTTTCAGACTCGACTTTGCTATTTTCACAATCAATAGACATATTTTCGTAATTTACTTTCAGCAAGTCGTTTTCTTCTTTCAGCTCTATGTTAGAAAGTTGGAGCTTTATGTTTTCATTTTTAAATGTCTCATGGGCCATTTGAATGGTCTTAAACTCATTCATCATGTTTGAAAAAGTATGAGATGCATTGGAGGGAATAGCTGAAGTTGAGCTTACCTCATCATCGCTATCTTCATCTTCCGGAATGTCCTTGGCCATAAAGCACATATAGGCTTTATCTTCGAAATCATCATCAGATGAATCACTGTCAGTGACTACCTGAAGACATTCTTCGGATTTAGATGGAGCGGGGGCGGCTTCTGATTCATCAATCAGGGCTTTGAGCTTGTTTTTCCAAGCTCGTCTTCTTTCATCCTTTTCTTGTTGCTCGGCTTCAGGCAACCTTTGAACTTTGGGATGAGGACATTTATTTGCATAATGTCCAGGTTTCCTGCAATTATAACACAGGTTAGCATCACCAGAGGAAGTTTCAGTACTTACCTTGTGTACAGGCTTGAGCCTGTATGGAGTTTTTCCTAACTCCTTGATAAACTTCTTGAACTTATGCATGAGGAGCGCCATTTTGTCTTGTGACAGGATGTCATCGTTGCTGTCAGCATTCTTTTGAATGGGCTTTGGTGAGCTCGGCATGCTGTGTCTTCGATTGGATACAGCGGCTAAGGCTGTAGTCCTGGCTGGAGATTCTTCAGCTTTCTTTCTCCTGTCTATATCGTACTCAAATGCTTTAAGGTCAGAAAAGAGATCAAAAGTAGATATTTCACTAAGATTGCACGAGACACGCATAGTTGTGGTCGTAATGTCCCATCGGGTAGGGAGTGATCTGAAATTTTTTAGGTTTTTCTCCCTTTGAGTATAAATTTTGCCTAATGCTTCAAGTTCACCAACAATCCCAGTGAATCTGAGGTCAAGTTCCTCAAGTATTTCAGTTGGTTTCATTTCAAAAGATTTGAATTGCTGAGTTAATTTTGAAATCTTGTTTTCTTTTGAGAGCTCATTTCCCTCACAAATTAACTTGAGTTTATCCCAGATATCCTTGGCTGATATACAGCTCTTTACCTTAGAGAATGTGCCTTTCTCGAGGGTGACAAACAGTGCATTCCTCGCAACATTATCGAGGTTGGTGCGCTTTCTTTCGTTAGAAGTCCATTGTTCGCGCTCTTTTTCAAGCATCTCTGCATGAACTTGGCCTTCAATCCTTAGGGCCGGATTTACCTTCATAATCTTTATGGGGCCATCCTGTATGACAAAAATCATCTCTTCGTGCACTGCTTCAAGATGAGCATCCATCCTAATTCTCCAATCACCAAATTCGTTAATGGAAAACATATGAACTTTATTTATCAATGATGACTCCATATGAGAGTATAAGGACGAAAGTGGTTGTTTTATAAAAATAAGTTATTTAAGGATCTGATTCAATCAAAAATACGATTGATTGTTTTTAGAATCAAATGCTCCGATACCACTTGTTGGTAACTAGAAATGATGAAGACTATCCTCACTGTACCAACACGAGTCTTTTCTAGCGTGCTTTGTCCTCACTCACGCGCACCTGAGAAACTTACCAGGGGGTCACCCATCCCATAACTACTACAGGCCAAGCACGCGTAACTTTAGAGTTTCTATGAGATGGATACCAGAAAAGGAGATGCATCTTGTTGGTATGAGTAGTCCAAATCGATTCATTTAACCACTCTCTAGTGGCATTGCAGAGCCCCATACTAAGCGACAGGCGGACATGAGGGGCTGCACCACTAGGATTCCGCGGGTTGGGATGTTAAGCCCGGCCAGCTACGTTCTCCTAAGTCGAAGGTGAGGACGCTAGATGCAGAGCATTCCCAACAAACAATGGCACCCAAATTAATAAGAATTACAAAAATGACCCAAACGTCCGAATTTCACGATACGACGTCATATTAACAATCCGAAACCCATGACATGATCAACTTCACCATACGAACTCATGGAAACAGAGAAATAATGAAATTGAACAAGTTTTACGAGAATCGAATGTACATGCGACAAAACATGACTTAAAATGAAATTACGTAAAAACATATCCGAAACTCGTCCAAATGGAAAAACTCAAAGAACAAACTTGATTCAGAATCCCAAAATAGTGACAAGCGTGTTGTCCAAAATGAACACACACAAAAAATAGAAATTACCAAAAATAGAAAGTACAAATATTACATTCTCTCTCCCTAAAAATAAGTTTCTTCCCGAAACTTACAACGCAAATAACTTGGGGTATCTCGACTTCATACTATCTTCCGTCTCCCACGTGGCTTCTTCGGATCCATGCCTCGACCATTGCACTTTAACCAAAGGAATGGTTTTGTGGCTGAGTTGTTTCAACCGACGCTCTAAGATCTGAATCGGCCTCTCCTCGATGGTAATGTCGGGTCCCAACTCGATCTCTCCATAATCAATAATATGGCTCGGGTCCGGTACGTACTTCCTAAGCTGAGAAACATAAAACACGTTATGCACATGATTCAAGGACGGTGGCAATCCTAACCGATAAGCAAGCTCTCTAATTCTCTCTAAAATCTCGAACAGTCCAATATATCTTGGACTAAGTTTACCCTTCCGGCCGAAGCGGTAAACTCCCCGTGTCGGCGACACCTTAAGAAACACATGGTCCCCCACCTCAAACTCCAACGGCCGGCGACGCATATCGGCATAGGATTTCTGTCGACTCTGGGCCGTCAACATCCTATCGCGAATCAGAGCAATCTTGCCTCTCGGTTAAACTACCCGATAGGGCTCGGTGCCAATTAGCTCGGATGCATCATCCCAACATAACGGAGATCTACACCTCCTGCCATACAATGCCTCAAATGGTGCCATTTTGATCGAGGCGTGCTAAATATTGTTTTACGTGAACTCAATCAATGGAAAGTGCGACTCCCAATCATCCTTCCAATCCAAAGCACAAGCTCTCAACATATCCTCCAGCGTCTATATCGTCCGCTCAGACAGTCCGTCTGTCTGAGGGTGGTAGGATGTACTGAGTCTCAACTCAGCCCCCAAGGCTCGATGAACGGCCTGCCAAAAATGTGATATAAATCGGCCATCCCGATCATAAACAATACTCTTAGGAGTCCCATGCAACCTCACGATCTCCGCAATGAATACCCGCGCTAGTCTCTTCGGCCCCCAAGTATCCTTAATACCCATAAAATGAGCTGATTTGGTTAGTCGATCGACAATAACCCAAATCATGTTCATTCCAGTCTGAGTCCTGGACATACTGGTAATAAAATCCATGGAAATGTCCTCCCACTTCCACTTCGGAATATGAAGTGGTCGCAATAATACCGCGGGTCGCTAATGCTCAATCTTAACCAGCTGACAGGTTAAACACCTCGATACAAACTCATTCACGTCCATCTTCAAATTGCTCCACCAGTAGTTACTCCTTACATAGTTGTACATTTTGCTCGTACCAGGATATATGGAGTAAGGTGTAGTATGAGCCTCACTCATGATCTTCTGTCTCAACTCAAAGTCATTCGGTATACATAATCTGCCGCGAAATCTCAAAACTCCATCATCCTGTATCACAAACCCAGGGGCTTTCCCATTCCTCACATCCTCCCTCAACTGGACCAAAAACGGGTCATCATACTGTTTCGCCTTGATATCATGAATCAAGGACGAATTGATTTCCAATGCACATAACTGACCTTGAACTCTCTGAACCCAAACCTCGATATTCTGACAAATCAACTCCCACTGGATCCTGCTCTGTGGTGTAACGCCAACGTCTTTCGACTCAACACATTAGCCACTACATTAACCTTCCTGGATGGTACAGTATCTCGAGGTCGTAATCTTTAATTATATCCAACTACCTACGCTGTCTCATATTCAACTCTTTCTGACTGAAGATGTACTTCAGAATCTTGTGATAAGGGTAAATCTTACACGACAATCCATAGAGATAGTGCCTCCAGATTTTTGAAGCAAAGACGACTGCGGCTAACTCCAAATCATGCGTAGGGCAATTTTCTTCGTAAGGTTTCAACTGTCGGGATGTATAAGGAATAACCCTATCTCCCTGCATCAAAACACATCCGAGCCCGAGGCCCTAAGCATCAGTATACACCATGAAATCTTCGTTCCCCTGAGGCAATGCTAAAACGGGTGCGGTAGTCAGTCGTCTCTTCAACTCATCCAAACTATCCTGTCTATCTGCGGTCCACTCGAACTTCTGAGTCTTCTTGAGTAACTGAGTGATTGGTCTAGCGATCTTAGAAAATCCCTCAACAAATCTACGGTAATAGCCTGCAAGTCCCAGAAAACTCCTCACCTCCTTCACATTCTTAGGCGGCTACCACGCCATCACTGCCTCTATCATCTACGGATCTACTCGAACTCCCTCCGTTAAAATCACATGCCCGAGGAATATCACTTCCTTGAGCCAAAACTCACACTTATAGAACTTTGCGTACAGCTGCTCAGCTCTCAAAATGTCTATCTCAATCCGGAGATATACATCGTGCTCCTCCCGACTCCGGGAATAGATAAGAATGTCATCGATAAATAAGTCTACGAATTTGTCCAGATTCTCAATAAAAAAGTTGTTCATAAACTGCATGAACACTGCTGGGGCATTGGTTAGCCCGAAAGGCATAACCCCAAACTCGTAATGGCCATATCTCGTCCAAAAAGCATCTTTCGGTATATCACTGTCCCGAATCCTCAATTGGTAGTAGCCCGATCGTAAATCAATCTTCGAGAAGACTGTCCCTCCCTGAAGCTGATGAAACAAATCATCGATCCTGGGAAAAGGGTACTTGTTTTTTATGGTTATCTTGTTTAATTCTCGATAATCGATGCATAAACGAAGCGATCCATCCTTCTTCTTAACAAAAAGTACAGGCGCACCCCAAGGCGATGCGCTCGGTCGAATATACCCTTTATCTAACAACTCTCCCAACTGTTTCTTCAACTCTAACATCGACGACGCTGCCATACGGTACGGCGCTCGAGTAACAGGGTCCGCATTTGGCTCTAGATCAATAGGAAACTCAACCTCCCGCTGTGGTGGTAATCCCGGCAAGTCATCTGGAAAAATGTCGGGATACTCGCTAACGATTGGAATCGAAGACATGTCAACTCCACCATCTTCCACCTTCAGAGCGTAACACCAATAGACGACGCAACCCTGGTTCAGAAGTTTCATCGCCTTCAAGGCGCTAATCACACTTCCTAATCTACCCGGCTTACAACCGATGAGAGTATGCTCGGTGCCGTCCTCGGCCACTATCGAGATGGTACGAGTCTGATAGTTCATGATAGCACCGTGACGATCCATCCAATTGTCCCCGAGGATCAAATCCTCACCCTTAAGGTCTATAACAATGAGATTCGAGGGCTAATATCGGCTCCCAATCCTCACTGGGCAATCCCTAACTTCCCGGTCCCCAACCATACGATACCCGCTAGGCGTACCCACTACAAACGGTTCACACTCGAACAAGCAGTCAAAACTAATATGACTCACACAATCTGAAGCAATAAAGGAGTGGGTAGCACCCGAATCAAAAAGAACTTAAACTGGATGAGAAAGGATTTGAGTGGTACCTGACGCCACTGGAACGTCTGCCTCCTATGTTCGCCTCATCTGATATAATCGAGGGTGAACTCAGCCCGAACTCGATGCTGTACGGCGATCCGTCTGACCCCGACCCCTACCACGGCCCGAACCCTGAGGAACATGAGCAACTGGAGTACTGTGCTCCTTCTGAACGGTGGTGGTAGTCGGAGCTCTGGCGACCCTGGTGGCCCTCTCGCAATGAACTGCCCGATTCCCGGTCTGTCCGCAAGTAAATCAAGTAACTAACGGAAATGGGCAATCCTTCATCACGTGGTCATACTGACTGCAATTAATACAAACTCTATCGCCAGTGCAACATATTGGACTGAACGGTCACTCTGAAATCCACCGGCCTGATGAAACGGCTTCTTCCCAGATGTAGGAGCAGACCGAGACCTCAAAAACTGACCACTCTTACCGGCTGAGAAACCGCCAGTAGTCTTCTACTTCTTAGCTTCGGAATCCGACTCTGATTCGGGACAGCCATTTCAATCGCTAGGGTGCGATCCTGGTATTCCTTCAAGGTGTCATAATGAGCGGTGCCATACTCTGCCTGATATGCGGCTTCATACGCATATTGAAATAACATATTTTATCGGCCTCAGTCCTCACCTGATCTTTCACGAACCCCAAATGTTGATTGTAAGAGATATTGGCCTGAGAAATCGGCACATCCTGAGGTGTGAAAGTGTTGATCTCCACAATCCTGCATTTTTTGACTGGCGGCGGAAAATATTCTGATTCCATGGCAGCCTTGAATTCCTCCCAAGTGGCTCGGCAGTCCTTGGGCGCCACAACCTCCCACCATTCCGAAACTTCCTTATCCAGGAGGTACTGAGCAATATGTACCCTACTGTCATCGGGACAAGCTACGGCATCAAAAGTCCTGCTCAACTGAAAGAGCCAATTCTCCCAACCGAGGGAGTCAGAAGATCCAGAGAAATGAGGAGGGTGCATCTTAGTCACCATCTGAAGCCACTTACTAGCTTCTTCCTCAGGAGTTGGAGGCGGATTCTGGCGTCCTCCCTAAGCTATCTGGGCAAGCTCGGCTACCAACTGATGAAGTACGGCAGTAGCCCCGGCATCGGCATTATTACCCGACGATAGATCCTGACTGACCGACATATCCTGCTGCTCGTCAGAGCTCAGAGGTAGAGTGCTCGGTACTGACTGAGAGGCCGAATCTGTAGAGGTATGAGAAAGTGGGACTTCCTCATTAATAGCACCCCGACCACGGACTCGGTTGCGTCCCCTAGCTGGTCTACCGCGACCTCTCAACATACCGAAGAAAAGATATGAAAGTAACAAGATCAGAAAAATTCACAGTTTACAAAGTCGGTACAACAATTCACAATTCAAACAACACAAGGAATTGAATTACAGAAACATAAGAGTTCGAGGAGACTTACAGTCACGGTTCGCACGAAGAGATGGTAGCACGATGATATTAGGCGCAACAACCAACTCTAAAGACATGACTAACAGACCCAAAATTAACCGACAACCTAGGTATTCATAACCTAAAGCTCCGATACCATAAAGGTAACACCCCAAATCACAAATGGGACATTACATACCGTAGAACCTTCATGAGGTCTACCAGGCTAACACATAACACACAATCCGAATATGAAATACCAAAAGACACAATCATAATAGTAAAATAGAGCCGTGGCCTTGGACAAAACATTTTAATCAAGTATCGATGAGTGTAACTCCACATAAATCCATTGCCCACGCAGGGGACTTAACCAATTTATAAAACACTCAGTCTAACTCCAACATCAAGATAAATGCAATAGTAAAACATAAACACGACTCGAGCCTCATCATCATGCTGGTCCATCCTTTGGATACATATCCCATGCCAGCTCCTCGGCTCGACCAGTACCTGAAATGCATATGACGCATTTCCCCCATTTAAGGGGTTAGCATTCGAATAGCCAGTGCCAGTACACAATTACACTACATTATATACATACACAATTCGACAAAAGAAATCCATTTGAGAAAAACAGTTGAAGTCAATATTCCGGAATATCACATTTACACCAAAACAGTATATTATCAAGTTTACCACATCACAACTATCCACGCTTGTTAACCCGCGGCCGTACCTATTAGTATTGACCCCTAGAGGCCCCGTCGGACCTTCCTTGGATGAGAAACCACTTCTGCGGCCGTACCCATTAGTATCGGCCCCCAGAGGTCCTGTCGAACCATCCCCGAGTGGAAGATCATCAACACACGCACCCAAGTCCACTTCCGTGGCCGTACCCATTAGTATCGGCCCCAAGTGGCCACATATGCCATCCCCGAGTGGAAGAGCAACAATCACATTCATTCAATAACACAATTTACATCATTCGCATCAAAACCGTACACACATAATGAAATGTAATACATGTACTTGCCTCGAATAACACGACGTGAAGGAAAACGGTGAAAGGAAAGGTTTCGGCCCGGATAATCTTCAGAAATCCGATCCTAACACAATAATGATACACAACTAATCTCAATATTGTGAAAATGTAGGAATCCATCTTAGTTCTACCCAATGGAACAATTCGTCGGACAATACAAGGTCATAATCGGTTCCCCTCTATCAACGGAGAAAAATATCGAATTCAATCTGCAAAACTGCAAGAGAAGTAAAGGATAGAGATTATACTATCAAAATCTAACAATCGTAATGGCTAATCACACTAGAAGGATGAAAATCAAAATAAAACTCCAAAATCCCCAAAAGCTAGGGTTCTAATTAAATATACCTCAATTAGACGATGAAAAACGGAAGATTTGATGCTAGAGTGATGATATGATGCCCCTAAATCACTTCTCAATTGAGGTTGGATGAAAATCGGACGAACCCTAGGGCAGGAAATCGCTCCCGTCGTGAAGGAAATGAAGGAAGTGAAAAAAATGAGAAGAAAACCCGCTGCCCAGTTTATTATACTAGGCAGCATTACGGTCGTAACATCAACACCTTTATGGACGTAATGGTTTTCACGACCTCACTGCCCAGTTTTCACACATCTGTTACGGTCGCTACACAAAGGATATTACGGCCGTAATGCATGTCTGGCAGCAGGCCTGCCTGATCCGAACTGCCAACAACCGGAATGAAAACACGAGAAACAAACCCACAGATATACGAGGACTTAAAAGACAAGATAGGCACAAAAACTATCACAAGTCTCCGGTCGTTCGAAGGTCGGTATAGGACGAGTATTAACAACGGCACCCAAAATAATAAGAATTAGAAAAATGACCCAAACGTCTGAATTTCACGATACGACGTCGGATTAACAATCCGAAACCCATGACATGAGCAACTCCACCATATGAACTCATGGAAATAGAGCAATAATGAAATCGAATGAGTTTGATGAGAATCGAACGTACATATGACAAAATATGACTTAAAATGAAATTACGTAAAAACATATCCGAAACTCGTCCAAATGGAAAAACTCAAAGAACAAACTAGATTAAGAATCCCAAAACAGTGACAAGCGAGTTGTCCAAAACGAACATACACCAAAATAGAAATTACCAAAAATAGAAAGTACGGATATTACAGTAGGATTGTTATCAATATATTGAATCGAACCATCATGTTTAAGAAGATTCTAAAGTAATGAACTTAGGATTTTCATCTGATTTGGTTGAACCTTGAATCATATCAACATAAGGTTATAGTTCAGAGGTGTTTAATTCACCTTAATGATGATATCGTGATGATCTTGTGATGAATAACTCAACGATATCGTTAATCTAACTAGGTCTCATAACCGATGAACAAAGTAATAATTTTACAAATTTATGATTCGTTCAAACAATGATAATCACTGAGTAACCTTCACTTTGATCAATGTTTTATGAAACGTAGTTTTTTGGATTATATCTTTCAAAATATTGATGTTGTTCTTAAGAAATTCTATCGGCATATCAAGTTTAGCAAAATTCTCCTTGATGATTGTTCTTGATAAATTCTCATCCGTTTGAACCATACGAATAATCGAGAACACCTTGAATGATAACCGATAATGACTATAAATTGAAGTTAGTATGAATCCTTGAAATGGAATTATGATACAAAGATAGTTGAACTAAGCGAATTGAATTTAGGATATCGATTCGCTGAAGTAGATATCGATAGTTATAAGAATATGTTATTGAATGGATTGTATCCCTTACAAGGTTGATTGTTCGAGTAACCGATATTAAGTAGAGGACCGTTCGTTCGTTTGACAAGGAAGGACTATTCTCGTCTCCGTATTGAGGCAAGTTATCTTGCTTGGTTATAATGATGCTTGGATTCTTGTGATGATTATGCGTTTCGTGTATGTGAAACACTTATAAATTTGTGACCCGTGATTTGATATTATTCTTGATGATGTTCCATTTTCATCGTGGGATTGCATTCCCAAGTTCATCACTTTTGAACCGTTGATATCATTGATCCTTATTGTCATTTCGGTGTGTTTCTTGATCCTTAATCGGATATGTGATTTATTGAATTCATTGTCATGTTGTATCATGAGAAATCCGGAATCATATCTGCGTTCCGACTGGTTATTCTATAGGATTTTTAGCCAGGCACATATATAGTCATGCGCGGATGTTTCCGTATTGGACTGTGCACACGAGAGGTAGTTCGTGAGGCTAATTAGGTACATTGTCCCACGTATATCCTGGATTCCGTATACGGGGTGGACATGTGTGCTGACACATTTCCGGATCGGGCGTACTGTGATGTCCATCTTGAGTCGTACTATTTTGGTTGTTCATAGTTGTAATACCCGGTTGTAACTCAGTCATTTTCATTCGGTAATTATCAGTCTGTAATTGTCACTCAGTAATTCTCACTCATTAATAATCACTCATCATTCATGAATCACTCAATTGCGTTCAATGTTGGCATGTTGTAACCGTGTATCAGTTACCGATCGTCATTTCATCTCCGTTTGAGTGTCGGAACGGGAGTATTATCATTATCATCGTGATTGGTAGTCTTGTGCTGGAGTATCATTCTTTGGCATGTGTTAGACTTGTTCATTTCCACATTCGTATGATTTGTCGGATCATTCATCAGTCGTAGCGAGGAATCGGAACCATCGGATTTTTTTTCACCTTGGCCAGCCTTGAGTTACGGCCGTAAGGTTCTGGGATACGGCCGTAAGTTCAGCGGGTATGGCCGTAAGGCTGGCCGGTTACGGCCGTAAGTGGTCCAGCAGGCTGCCCGGGCATTTTGGCCAAAGGTGAGTTACGGCCGTAAGCAAGGTGAGATACGGCCGTAAGTGGTGTTCGTAAGTTTCAGGTGTTGTCGACCAAGGGTGACTTACGGCCATAAGGGTTGCGGCATACGGCCGTAAGTCGAGGCAGGTACGGCCGTAAGGCTTGGCCGGATACGGCCGTACGCTGCAGGAAGGATGTCTGGCCATTTTTGACGAAGGCGGGGTACGCCCGTAAGGTTGGCCGGATACGGCCGTATCATCCGAGTTACGGCCGTAAGGTGTGCGGTACGGCCGTAAGGCTGTCGACGGGTGTTTTTGACGAAGGCGGGTTACGCCCGTAACTCAGGAACGGTTACGGCCGTAAGTCTGTCGGCAGGCTTTCGGACGAAGCCGAGTTACGGCCGTACGAGTTGGCCGGTTACGGCCGTAAGGCCGTTGACTTGGAAAGTTACGGCCGTAAGAGGGCCGAGATACGGCCGTAACTTCCGGCAGTATTTAAGTACTCGGCCGGGACATTTTTCACCATTTTCTTCCTTTCTTCATTTTGTTCCGAGAGAGAGACTTGAGAGAGGGATTTTCCATCCTCAATCACTTGAGTGTTAGACTTTCATCATCCTCATTCATTTGGAAGCTTGGATACTCGTTTTAACTCGTGTTCTTCGGATCGAAGTGATTGGATCTTCAAGAGGTAATTTCTTCATCATCTTGGATTTCGATTTTGTGTTGAGATATGATGTTTTGGACGTTATAATCATGTTATATGAAGGGATATGTGTATGATTATGAGTTTGTATAAGGATTCATTGGATTATTGAGGGATTATTCAAGAACACTTTGAATATCGAGTTGGATTTGGAGATTTTCGACTAATTGTTGTTATAATCACGTTTTTGGATATTCGTTGTGGATAATTAATCGTATTGAAGATGTTTTGTTGGTTTGAAACACTTCTTGGGGGATTTGGTATTGGTATATTGAGGTTTGATTGTAAACAATCGGAGTTTGGACGCAACGTGTTTGATTTAATGCCTCAATGGACTTGGTTTAGTCGTATTGATGTGTTGAGTTCGTTATATTCATGTTTGTATGTATATTAATCGGATTGTTGGTAATTGAATTGTTCAAGGTTGTTCGAGCGACCGATATCTCAATTAGGACATTGTTCGTGGAAGGATAATTGTCACCGGTGTTGTGTAAGTTAATTCTTACTCGGTTAAAAGGATATTCATTCCTTTTGTCGTTGTTCATTCATAATCATAACTCATTCATCATTGTATTAATCGTATCAAAACTCGTCATTGTCAATTAATCACCTCAGTCATAAGGAACGACGGTTCCGATCATTTCATTGAGCTATCATTCATTTCACCATCATTCAATCTTGGTGAGTCATTATTCATTTTCATTGTCACTTTTGTCGTATTGTGGCATTCCGGGTCATACTGGCGTGCCGGTTGGTATGTGTAGGATTTTCATGTCGGGCACATTATAGTCGTGTGTTGGTTGGTGGCCTCACATTGGACTGTGCACACGAGTCGATTGCTCGTGAGACTGATTAGGTACAAGACCACGCGTGTTTGATCGTTGGTGGCTTGTGCACGGACACATTTCCATCCCGGGCGTAGTGTGGCGCCATTCCTTTGAGCCGTACTGATTAGTCGATTCATATAGCATGTTTGATTGCGTATGTTTTGACTGTATAATTCATAATTTCAGATATATCATGATTGTGTATTTTCAACCCTTGAGGATTGTTGTTCTTTGTAACTGACCCCGTTTGGGGATTTTGTTTTTCAGGTCATGGCAAGGCAAACGCACGGGAATAGCATGTTGATGTCGAGAAGTCCTAGTGATACTAGTAGGGGGCCCCGATCTTTCAGTCATTCTTATTATTGTCCTTTATTTTCCGCTGCAGATTTTCATTTGGATACTCCGTTTCATTCAGTGTTGTGTATTTTATCTTCATATAAAATACACTAGTATTCGGTATTGTCCTGGTGTGTTGTAATTAAACTCCTCATCGGAGTAATTACTGTTGTAATGTGGTTCGGTACTACATTTATCTTGTGTAATTCATTCATTTTCAATTGCCTGGTGGGTCCCAGTCGGGGATCCACGGCACTGTAATATCCGCCTAGTTTGGGGTGTTACAGAGTTGGTATCGGAGAGTGGTTATGAATACTACCTTCCGAGTCATGTCTCATTTGAAATCATCGTCATCAGACTAGTATCATTGGACTTTCGCGTCACGTGTGACCTGTGCAAATGCCGAGCCAATCAGACCGGAAGAACTGTAAGACTTCTAACGCCATGGTATAATTTCTGGCAATAGTAATTCATTCATCATTCATCCATTAACAATCCTCAAACATCATCATTCATTATGATCAGGACGATCATATTAACTCATTAATCACTTAATTCATTTCATTACTCAGTTGTCGATCTGGATGATCGTATTTTTAATCTTGTTAAGTTATTCAGGATAATCATTTCAAGAATTTCATCAGATATTCATGTCACTTCAGTCAATCATTCATATAATCACTAAGTTAGAGCATGTATACTCATTTTCATCATCTCATGACGTAATCATAACGTGATAATCATGCGGGTAATATAATCATTATGCGACCTTCCTACTTCGATGGGAGAGAGTCGAGGATGCACGGGAAGAGGCCGCGGTGCGGGCCGAAACCCGAGGAACAATCACTCGCTGTCGGGAAATCGTGCCCAGAACTCGGCTCGATCAGAAGATGTTCGGGTTGATCCACTCACTTTTATGCAGGCCATGATGACCCATGTGCAGTTGCTCAATCATCATTGCGCCACTCTGGCCGGATTAATCGATAGAACTCTCCCGTATGAGCCAACTGCTAAGGAAAGTGCTGAACAACAACCTTCATTTGTCAGCAGGAAATCAACGAAGCGTAATCGGTCCGAGAGCGGTCGGTCAACCTCCAAGAAACCTCGTGCGGGTCCTATCGTTTCTGAGCGACCTCCTTCGGCACCTAATCCTGCGGGATCTCAGTCCCGAACAGTTAGTTCGGCCATCATCTGTTTCAACTGTGGGGCGCCGGGTCATTTCAGTACTAGGTGTACGACGCCGTCTATCACATGTCATAATTGTGGGAATTCTGGGCATAAGGCCCGTTTTTGCCGAAAGGACTCCAAGTCGGCCCCGGCGGCATCTCAGGCCCCGAAGCAATCAGCGTTTGAATCGACTACTTTGTCAACGCTGCTTAAGACAATGGAAGCAAATAGAGTTGGAGCTCGTATTTATCGACGGAGCGTCCGTTCGGGGCCGGCAAGTCCTGCATTCATATGATGAGGAGGATCGGCGATCCGGTGGACCGAATGATTTCAGGTATACTCGTAATTTTATTTCAACTTGTGTGTACCTTTTGATTCTGGTACACCGCATTCATTCATTTTCGAATCATGTTGTAATAGACTTATTTAGGGATAGTCCTATTGCTTGTGGACCTCATACCATCGGTCTACTCAGCGATGGAAGAATTTTCTAATCATACCGAAGTAAGCTTAGTGACCGCGATTGATTGATGGACCTAATCGTGGTGAATTTTATCTCAGGACGATGTAATTTTCGGTGTTAGTTGGGTTGATCGTTTTGATACTATCCTTAGTGTTTGTTAGCGTTTGGTCGCTATCTTTCCGTCGTTGGTTGTCGAATGTGTACTTCAGGGGAGTAATCCCCGTTGTTCCAGTAGAATTATTATTAGGGCGGAAGCAGAGAGATTCCGCAATCGATCTATTCAATCATTAATTATATCATTTTCATCGATTGACCTTTCTAAGGCAATCGAGTTATTCAATCATTCATTTGCGTCATTTTCATCGATTGACCTTTCTAAGGCAATCGAGCTATTCAATCATTCATTGTGTCATTTTCATCGAGTGGCCTTTCTAAGGCAATCGAATTATTCAAACATTCCTTGTATCACCTTCATCGATTGGCCTTTCTAAGGCAATCGAGTTGTCCAATCATTATTGGTATCTCTTTTTATCGATTGACCATTCTAGGGCAATCGAAATGTTCAATCATTCGTGGTATCATTGTCATCGATTGACGATGTATTTCCAGACGAGTTATCTGGTTGCTTTCACCTAGAGTAGGGGAATTCAGGAGTGAGTTAGAGCCGGTACGTCCCCTTTATCGAAGGCACCGTATCGGATGGCCCCGACCCGAATGCAAGAGTTGAAGATTCAACTTGGGGAATAGTTCGAGGAAGGTTATCTCTGACCGAGTGCGTCCCCGTGAGGAGCACCAGTGTGATCTGTCAAGGAGCAGGATGGCTCGTCTCGTGTGTGTATTAATTATCAAGAGTTGAACAGGGTGATGATCAAGATTAGTACCCTTACCCGTAATGATGATCTTTTAGATCAACTTCAGGGAGCTTCGGTATTTTCCAAGATCGACTTAAGATCTGGATATCACCAGCCATGGATTCGAGAGTCGGATATCGCGAGGACAGCGTTTCGTACACGCTATGGTCATTATGAGTTCGTAGTTATGCCATTCGGGCTAACTATGGCCCTACTTGATATTCATGGAGTTAATGAATCGGGTTTTCATCGACTTTTTAAATCGGTTGTTGTTGTCTTCACCGACGACATTTTGATTTATTCTCTTAGCCGAGAGGAACACGAGGTTCATCTTCTTCGTGTTCTCGACGTGTTGAGACGCGAGCAATTTTATGGAAGTTTTCTTAATGTGAGTTACGGATGTCCGGTGACTTTTCTCGGGCATGCAATTTCATCTGACGAGTTCGTGTCGACCCTCGTAAGACGGAGGCTATCCGAGATTGGCAACCTCCGAAAGATGTTAAGTAAATCCGATGTTTCCTCGGATTAGCTGGTTAATTATCCAACCCACGGCCGGAGCTAGCAACCATGGTTTTCGCGTTGGATTGTTGGCGTCGTTACCTTTATGGAATCACTTGTCAGATCTTCACCAATCACAAGAGTTGAAGTATATATATTTACTCACAAGGAGTTAAATATGCGACAGAGGCGGTGGTTGGCACTAATCAAAGATTTTGATATCGAGATCCTTTACCACCCGGGCAAGGCGAACGATGTCGCCGACGCCTTGAGTCGTAAGTCCGTCCGGAGCGGATGCTTTGCTCGTTTACTTGATTCGAAGGAGCTTGAAGGAATTCCTTAGACCGAGATCGAGTGCAGCCCGGCAGTTCGGGACAACTTTGTATGTTAGAGATTTCATCATCTCGAGGATGCAATCGGGGAGAATCGGGGTTCGGACCCGGCATTGTTGCGCATTCGTGAAGATGTGGCTCGGAAAGCCCCACGGATTCGTGGTCCACGAGGATGGACTTTTGAGGTTTAAGAACCGGTTGTGCGTCTCGGCGATTGATGAGTTGAAAAGCTCGATCTTGAAAGAAGCTCATGCTACCCCTTATCCGGTTCACCGGGTCTAGCAAGATGTACAAGGACTTGAAACGAAATTTCTGGTGGAGTAATATGAAGCGAGAAGTCGCGGAATTTGTTTCGAGATGTTTAGCCTATCAGCAAGTCAATATGGAACATCAGCGACCGGCGAGTATGCTGATATCGCTCCCTATTCCAGAATGGAAGTGGGAAGACATTTCTATGGAATTCATCACGAGTTGCCGACGAGTCGTCGTGGCATGAATACGATCTGAGCGATCGCGGACTGCTTAACTAAATTAGCTCATTTCCTTGAAATCAAGAATATGTGGGGTCCCGAGAAGGCGGCGATTGTTCATCAAGGAAATAATGAGACTTCACGGTACCCCTAACAGTATCGTTTCTGATCGTGACGGACGATTCGTGTCCCATTTTGGAAATCAGTTCATCATGCTATGGGAACTCAGCTGAATCTCATTACCGTTTTTCATCCTCAGTCCGACGGACAATCATAGAGGACTTTTCAGACATTGGAGGACATGTTGAGGGCATGCGTCCTCGATTAGTAGAGGATTGGGAAGCCCAATTACTGTTGTTTGTGTCCACGTACAGTTTAGTTAGCATCTTTGCGATGAAGGTAGCACCTTACGAGGCCTGGTACGGTCGCCGTTGTCGATCTCCCTTGTGTTGGGACGGCCCATCGAATCAATCGGACCGAGCCCGATATGCTTATTAGCCGCCCGTGAAAAGGTAGCTTTGATCGGGAGGCGTCATTGCTCGAGTCGGCGAAATCATATGCGGTGTCGTCATCGACCACTAGAGTTCGAGACGGGTGATCCGTTTTGGTCAAGGTATCCCAGTCGAGGTATTCTCCGTTTCGGAAAACGGGGAAGTTGAGTTCGAGATTCATTGGACCGTGTGAGATTTTGAATCGAGTAAGCGAGTTAACTCATCGATTGGCCCTATCTCTGTTGTTGGGCGAATTCATAATGTGTTTCACGTCTCGCACATACTTGATTCGGCGAAATCGAGATCGCAGATGATCATTCGTATGAGAAGAGCCCCATACGAGTGTTGGAGCGGCAAATCAAGCGGTTGAGGAATAAGGCGATTCCTTTGGTTAAGTTTCGGTGGTCTAGACACGGAGTCGAAGAGGCCACTTGGGAAACCGAGGAGAGTATGCGGGGAGTTATCCCGAGTTGTTTGACCCTTAGTTTGGGGACGAAACTCTTTTTAAGGGGAGTATGTAATACCGGTTGTAACTCAGTCATTTTCATTCGGTAATTATCGATCTGTAATTGTCACTCAAGAATTCTCACTCATTAATAATCACTCATCATTCATGAATCACTCAATTGCGTTCAATGTTGGCATGTTGTAACCGTGTATCGATTCCGATCGTCATTTCATCTCCGTTTGAGTGTCGGAACGGGAGTATTATCATTATCATCGTGATTGGTAGTCTTGTGCTGGAGTATCATTCTTTGGCATGTGTTAGACTTGTTCATTTCCACATTCGTATGATTTGTCGGATCATTCATCAGTCGTAGCGAGGAATCGGAACCATCGGATTTTTTTTCACCTTGGCCAGCCTTGAGTTACGGCCGTAAGGTTCTGGGATACGGCCGTAAGTTCAGCGGGTACGGCCGTAAGTAATGGCGATTCTACGGCCGTAAGTGGTCCAGCAGGCTGCCCGGGCATTTTGGCCAAAGGTGAGTTACGGCCGTAAGCAAGGTGAGATACGGCCGTAAGTGGTGTTCGTAAGTTTCAGGTGTTGTCGACCAAGGGTGACTTACGGCCATAAGGGTTGCGGCATACGGCCGTAAGTCGGCGAGTACGGCCGTAAGGCTTGGCCGGATACGGCCGTCTGGCTGCAGAAGGATGTCGGCCATTTTTGACGAAGGCGGAGTACGCCGTAAGGTTGGCCGGATACGGCCGTATCATCGAGTTACGGCCGTAAGGTGTGCGGCACGCCGTAAGGTCGCCGACGGTGTTTTTGACGAAGGCGGGTTACGCCTGTAACTCGAGAACGATTCTGGCCGTAAGTCTGTCGGCGAGCTTTGGACGAAGCCGAGTTACGGCCGTACGAGTTGGCGATTCTGGCCGTAAGGCCGTTGACTTGGAAAGTTACGGCCGTAAGAGGGCCGAGATACGGTCGTAACTTCGGCGATATTTAAGTACTCGTAGGACATTTTTCACCATTTTCTTCCTTTCTTCATTTTGTTCCGAGAGAGAGACTTGAGAGAGGGATTTTCCATCCTCAATCACTTGAGTGTTAGACTTTCATCATCCTCATTCATTTGGAAGCTTGGATACTCGTTTTAACTCGTGTTCTTCGGATCGAAGTGATTGGATCTTCAAGAGGTAATTTCTTCATCATCTTGGATTTCGATTTTGTGTTGAGATATGATGTTTTGGACGTTATAATCATGTTATATGAAGGGATATGTGTATGATTATGAGTTTGTATAAGGATTCATTGGATTATTGAGGGATTATTCAAGAACACTTTGAATATCGAGTTGGATTTGGAGATTTTCGACTAATTGTTGTTATAATCACGTTTTTGGATATTCGTTGTGGATAATTAATCGTATTGAAGATGTTTTGTTGGTTTGAAACACTTCTTGGGGGATTTGGTATTGGTATATTGAGGTTTGATTGTAAACAATCGGAGTTTGGACGCAACGTGTTTGATTTAATGCCTCAATGGACTTGGTTTAGTCGTATTGACGTGTTGAGTTCGTTATATTCATGTTTGTACGTATATTAATCGGATTGTTGGTAATTGAATTGTTCAAGGTTGTTCGAGCGACCGATATCTCAATTAGGACATTGTTCGTGGAAGGATAATTGTCACCGGTGTTGTGTAAGTTAATTCTTACTCGGTTAAAAGGATATTCATTCCTTTTGTCGTTGTTCATTCATAATCATAACTCATTCATCATTGTATTAATCGTATCAAAACTCGTCATTGTCAATTAATCACCTCAGTCATAAGGAGCAGCGGTTCGATCATTTCATTGAGCTATCATTCATTTCACCATCATTCAATCTTGGTGAGTCATTATTCATTTTCATTGTCACTTTTGTCGTATTGTGGCATTAGGGTCATCTTGGCGTGCGGTTGGTATTTGTAGGATTTTCATGTCGGTCACATTATAGTCTTGTGTTGGTTGGTGGCCTCACATTGGGTGTGCACACGAGTCGATTGCTCGTGAGGCCCGATTAGGTACAAGACCACGCGTGTTTGATCGTTGGTGGCTTGTGCACGGACACATTTCCATCCCGGGCGTAGTGTGGCTCCATTCCTTTGAGCCGTACTGATTAGTCGATTCATATAGCATGTTTGATTGCGTATGTTTTGACAGAATAATTCATAATTTCAGATATATCATGATTGTGTATTTTCAACCCTTGAGGATTGTTGTTCTTTGTAACTGACCCCGTTTGGGGATTTTGTTTTTCAGGTCATGGCAAGGCAAACGCACGGGAATAGCATGTTGATGTCGAGAAGTCCTAGTGATACTAGTAGGGGGCCCCGATCTTTCAGTCATTCTTATTATTGTCCTTTATTTTCCGCTGCAGATTTTCATTTGGATACTCCGTTTCATTCAGTGTTGTGTATTTTATCTTCATATAAAATACACTAGTATTCGGTATTGTCCTGGTGTGTTGTAATTAAACTCCTCATCGGAGTAATTACTGTTGTAATGTGGTTCGGTACTACATTTATCTTGTGTAATTCATTCATTTTCAATTGCCTGGTGGGTCCCAGTCGGGGATCCACGGCACTGTAATATCCGCCTAGTTTGGGGTGTTACAATAGTACATTTATATATTTGGATGTGTTCGACGTTTTGTGACTAATCGTTCATACGCCCGATGGGTATGTTCGGTAGTCGGGTTGTTTTTCTTGAAATTTAAGATATGTGAATTGTATAATATCTTGAGAAACCATTTATCATGTATATCTGACCCTGTGTTGGGTGAAATACTTGTGTTGTATTTTAGGTCGAGGCAAAGGCAAGGCACGGGAAGATCATGGTGACGGCGAAGAGTTCGAAGGATACTAGTTAGGGGGCCCCTAGTCTTTTGTTGTCCGGTTTTGTTCGAACCGTGTAATGTTATCTTTCCGCTTTATTTTAAATTGTGGACTAATGTATTGTTATTTAAGGTATATTCCATCTCCATATGGATTATACTCGTATTTCGGATCCTGTGTGTAATAAGGTCGTTGGACATACCAATGTAAACTCCTAATCGGAGTAAATACTATGTATTGTGGTTCGGTGTCACAAGTATTGCGTATTTAATATGTATTTTGGGTATCGCCTGATGGGTCCCATTGTGGGGTCTACGGCACTGTAATGGATGCCTTTTTGGGGTGTTACAACACTGCTCCTCCAACTCATCCTATAAAAGAATGATTTTTCGTAAGTGAAACACAAAAGTGAAGTACATAAATGAGCTGCTAATGTTTTTCGTAAGGATAAAAAAACTTTGTTTCATAAGTGAAACATAAAAGTGAACTTTTAAAATTTTATTCATAATTCGAACACAAACATTAAATATTTGCAATTAAATACTATTATTTTTAATTATTTTTCAACAAATAATAGATGTTATGTTTTGAAAAAAAAAGGTTGAAAGTTATAGAATTTAATTGCAAAACAAAAATTGCCGGAATCGATTTTTGAAACGATAAGAAAAGTAAGTATATTTAATTTTAAATACATTATCAAATATTAAATGATCTTTTAAACTTACGATCTTAGTAACAATATATCGTGCAACATCTGATGACACTCCCCCAGATCTTTTTTGGCGACCAAGCTTCCACCTCTGATGACGTGAAGGAGGAGATGGAGGATCAATAATAACATCTTCTCCAGATTTTGATGCTTCTTCATTACGCTCCTTCATCTTCCTCTCCATCTCCTGTACTTCTACAAAATCATATTCTCCTCGAGCCACAGTATGGGGAGCATTTTTTAGTTATGCTATCTCTTGTTTCTTGGTTCTCTTTTCCTGAAAAAAAATATTTGCAAGGAAGCCAAATAATATGTAAGGAAATGAGAATAATAAACACTAATGAAATAGAAAAAGTCTTTTTAATTTAGATTTACCTCCCGAGTAGGGTCCTCATGAATCTTTTTGTACTTTTTCCAATCGTCCTCCTAAATACCATACTTCTCACAAGGAGACAACCCTTTCGATGGACCATATATATTCTTACCGGTCAAGTCAGTCTTAAATTGCCTCCACATAATGCATATAGACTGCAATATCTTCTTGCAGAATTGGCCAATATTGCTAATTTGACTTGCATCAAAGTTGGCCTACATTAACAATTCAAATTGAAACGTTATCGATAATACAATTTTTAAATCATTTAAATTAATTTCTGTTTTTATAAAATAATTTACATAAATTAATATTTTTTTCATAAATTTTTATTTTATTAAATAATTTTCAGTGTGTTTAAATTAATTTAGTTTTTAAATTATTTAATTTAATTTCCGTTTTAATAAAATAATTTACTTAAATTAATGTTTTTCCATAAATTTGAGTTTTATTCCAGAATATTTAAATTTAATTCAGTTTTTGAAATTATTTAAATTAATTTCAATTTTTATAAAATAATTTACTTAAATTAATGTTCATGAATTTTAGTTTTATTCCAGATTATTTAAATTTAATTCAGTTTTTTAAATTATTAAAATTAATTTCTATTTTTTAAATTATATAAACACAAAGTGAAACACATAAATTAAGCACAACAGTAATGCACATACCAACACATCTTGCCAAAGAATTTCCTTATCCAGCTTGTCCGGTACATGATTCCATCTATCGTACAGTATGGGAACAAGATCTTCTGCAAGTTTACACAATAAGTACTTAATTTGGTTTTGTGTTCGTACTTAATTTTCCCCCCGACTGGATCTGTAACACCCCCAAATCCCATTGGGTTATTACACTGCCGTGGACCCCACACCCGGAGATCCACCAGGCGAAACATGACTAAATTACATTAAATTAACCTACAAGGGAGATCACAGTCCCTACCATGATATCCGACATGAAATTCCGCTAAGAAATTTCAACGACAACAATGGGCCTACATGGCCAAAAATAAAAATACAACAACATCCCCGAGCATCTGCTCGGGTAATACATAATGACAATGACTGACAAACTGGAGAACACTCTAACTGACTGACAAACATGAAAAACTCGGACTAGTATTGCTCGAATGCCTCGTCGCCATCATCATGCCCCTGTGTCTCAACTCTCTCCTCGCAAGCACCTAAAACATGAAAACATGTTCCGCCCCCACGGGGTCAGTCATCCAGATAATGAACATCAAATACATGTATAACATGATATGCATCAAAGCGAGCAAGCAGTACAATGATAATAATAATACGAGATGCTCACAAACCAAGGTATGAACTGAGCATTCGTGAAATACTATGCCCACGGCATACTATTAATACCTGTTCCATAGGTTAGAATATAAGTGCCCAACGGCGAATCATAATCACAGAGTACCACAATGAATTACACGACATGAACCAAAGCAGAACTGAATTAAATATGAATCACAATGAATTACATGAAGATGAACCAAACCAGAACTGAATTAGATATGAATCATAATGAATTACATGGAGATGAACCAAACCAGAACTGAATTAGATATGACTCATAATGAATTACATGAAGATGAACCAAACCAGAATTGAATTAGATATGAATCATAATGCCCGAAGGCTCCAATGAAATTATCGAGACATCAAAAAGGCCTGAAAGCCACTCAGCCGAAGCTGTCAAATGTCACAAATCACCTGAATGAATTAATGAATTTAGTTGAATGATGAGTATCAATGTACGCCCGGATGGAATGTGAGTGCACAAGTAGCCGAGTGTCCGGATTCCCGCATATACACCCGCTATTGGCCTAATTAGTCTCGCGGTCCAATGTGTCCGGAGTCCCGCATATACACATGAATATAGTGTGCCCGACTAAAATTCCACACATACGCCACCCAGCCACACAATACAAGCCCGGAGCTGTAACGATTAGGACCGAAGCCATGGCACGAAGCCGTATCACAATTAGACCATCCAATGGCCGTTGACCTACTGAGTTGTAGGCGTTGGGAACCAACCGTGAAGCTTCAAGGTCCAAGATTACCCAACGAGCACTAGCCGAGACTAGCCTCCAAAATACAATTATCATAAACGGCAATGATCCCAAGATTACCGAATTCACGAGAATGAGAGTGTGCTGCCTTGAGTCGGCCAACACGATAATGATGACTCACGGATGGCACCGTCCTCGGCGGTCCCAATTCAATACCTCAATTACCTTAGAATGGTCAATCGATAACAACGACACAATGGATTGTAGGTCACAAGTCGTCCAGGAACAAGTCTAGAGGGGAGGTGAATAGACTTGTTGAAACTCTTAAACTCTTTTTCTCAAAGAGTGAGTTTCTTCAGCTGATAGGTAAACAAATGACTTGGAGTCGTTTGTTCTTTAATATGTGCGGAAGTCAGCTGATGACGAATATAAAGCAACTAATGAAACACTTAACAATGAATGCAGTAGTTAAAATATGATGCTATAAAACAGTAAAGAACACAGGCAATTATAGTGGTCTCAGAGGTGGGGTAATCCTCTACTAATCCACTTTTCTCCAAACCAGTTGGAGATGAATTCACTATAATTCTCAACCAGTGATAAATATTACAGTGATTCAAACAAAACTACAACAGCTTCCAACCAGTGGAAATTCGTGCCGTTGTACCACACTTGACTGCTTTATACCTCTTGATCCTCGATCCTCGGATGCCTTTACAGTCTCTTAACTTCGACCAGTGAAGTACCCCGAACTCAGGATTATAGACAAGAGTTTTTGTCTTCTCCAACTAAGAGCTTCTTTAAGTATGAACTTTTAGAACCGCTCTCTTTGCGATGCTGTATTTCGCTTTTGATTTCTTGAATGCTTTGATCGCTTGAAAGTATGTTAGCACCGATAGTTGCTCAACTTCAAATCTTCGGATATTTATAGGTGTAGATCCATGAGCATTCCTTCATAGCCGTTGCAAATATGTAACAAATCAGTCCGTTGGAGAGAGACTTCTTTGTTTATTCTTTTCTGAACGTTGCAAGGCTGGATTCTTATATTTTATTCTATCTTTCGACCGTTGTGAAGACTTCTGCATGTGATGCGCCGAATCTTTTGAATATAAAATGATTAAAGTCTTCAAGGTGTGTCTGGATAGCTTATTTAATTCATATCTTTTGCGGGAATCACTCCAATTTGTCGCTTCACGTTGCATGTAACTTTCCGTAATATTTGACTTTTCAACGCATGCTGACGTGGACTTGGAGTACTTGGCTGATCTCGACTAGGCTGATGAGCAGTTAACTTCTCTGCAGTCTGGACCTCTCTGATGTTTACTGTTTAGGATTTGTCTGATCAGGTGACTTGTCTGAGGTACCTTGGCTGCAGTCTGGTCAAACATCCCTGATAATTTTTGTTAACCAGAACTACTCTGACTTGACTCGGCTGATCCTCTCTGATGGACTTAGCTGTATTTTAGTACTTAGCCGATTTTTAGCCTAACTTATTTTTGGCCTACAGAAGATACTCATTTGGTTCTTCTTTACATTATGCTAAGTTTTATACTTAACATATTGGGCATATGGAAGATACTCATTTGGTTCTTCCTTATATTTTTGCCAAGTAATAAACATTTGAATTTATATTGATGACATCATCAAAATCTAATAAGTATTCCTAACAAATTCCCCCTATTTTGATGATGGCAAAACTTTAAACAAGTAATCAAATGATCAAGTCTGCACTTGAGTGCAAGACACAAAATCAAAATCAGTCTTGTTTTGAGACAACTAGGAGTTGTCATTCAAATGACTGTTATATATTAATTTTCTGTTGATTACAAGTACATGGCTGAATTTTACAAGAAAATTTTCAAGTACGTAAATCATTACAAGTACAAAATAAGTGAAAGTCATCTGCCTCTTCCTCTGCCTCTTCGAATAGGCTGTTTGGCAGGTCTGAAGGGTTTAGCTCCGATTGGTCTTGTCTTGACAGGGGCAAGACCATAATTCCTCTTCACAACAAGAGCTGCGAAGGCTTGCTCTCCTTGGGATGAAAACTTGTTCTCAAGACATAACTTCTTGATTTTCCTCTGTAGCGCAAGTTCATCCAACGCACCTCCTCTTTCCAAAGTAGTAGGATCGTTGGCACTGAATGGAGGGATGATGGGATAAGCATTTAGTACCTCAGCATGTTTCTTCAGAATATCCCAGAGTTGTGGATGAGCTTCTTCCATGAAATTTATGAAGATCTGCTGTGGGGAGAGATTATCATCCTGGAGTATTTCCCAGATGTAGTAGTCTCTGATGAATTTCTTTCTTGTAGATCCCCACATGGGCAGAGCTTCATATGGAACAAAATCCTCCACAAACCACAACTCCTTTCCTTCCCACTCTAGATTAGGCTCAAAACCTCCTCTAGTCCTCCTCTTCTTGCCTTCAGGCTGCTTAGCCTGTTCTTCTGGTTCTGTTTCTCCCTTCCTCTTGGCTGAGGATGTCCCAGCAGTGATCATCTGGACATCCTGCCTCTTCTTCGATCTAAGCTCCTTCCTTATCTCTTCTTGATCATTTCCTTCCCCCTGAATTCTATATTCCCCCTTTTTGCCAGCATCAACTAAGGTAGTCAATTGCTGCTCTATTCTGCTCATCCAGTCAAACATGCCAAATGGCATTCTGTTGTTGGTAGGGGGAGGAGGCTGAGGTACTTCTCTCTGCAGCAAAGTGTCAATCTTTGCATTGAAGGTTTGGAGGTCAGGAGTGAGCTGAGATGCCAGCAGCTCTCCAATGGTATCCTTCACTATCTGCCTGATCAGCTCAGTTACTGCAGGTGAGATCTGAGTTGGTGGAGAGTGCTCACCCGAGCCTTCTGCAATTGAACCACCTGACTGCAGGCTCCTATCTGCAGCTGGTACTCCAGATGGGGTCTTTTCTGGGGTCCCTGATCTGGAGTCCTCACCACCCCGCATCCAGCCGGTGTACGGCAGGTGCCCCAGTCCTATCTGCAGCCTCTTGTATTGGCTCTTGCTCCTGCTCCCTTTCTCCTTCTTCCTTCTCTTGCTCTTTCTCCTGCTCTTCCTCCTTTTCTTCTTCAATATTTTCTTTTTCTTTCTTAGCTCCTTGATCTCCTCCTTCATCATCATCCTCATCATCATCATTATTATCATCATCATCTTTCCCATCTTTCTCCTTCATCCTCATCATCATTCTCTCTTTCCTCATCTTCCTGATCTACTTCTTCTTCTCCTTCTTCTTCTTCTTCTTCAATCAACTCTTCTGTTTTCTCAACTTCCTCAGATTGTTTTTCAACTAAAATCTTTTCTTCTTCTCTTCTCTCTTCCTGCTCTTCTTCTTCATCATCTAAAACAGCAACCTCTTCATATCCATCTACCTCTTCAATCCTAATTTCTCTCTCATCTTCCTCCTCATCCTCTTGTCCAAATAAACCATCAAAAATACTAAGCATAATGGAATGGATGAATTGGTCCATGTTGTTTTTAAAATGAGACATGAAGCAATTATCCTGGAGGATTAAAACTAAGTCTGATTCTTTACAAAACTGAATCAGTACATCCTCTGTGGCTTGGGGATATTCCCAACCACTAGTTTCAATATAAGCCTGAAAATCTGTAAATGACAGGGATTTGAAAAACTTCCACTCTTCGAAAATATTGACAAAAGAGTGTTTTAATGCTTGTGGATTAACAAGCTGTAACTGTTCAATGGATAGGTTGAAAACATTATTTTCCAGCAGGTTAAATGTGTAATTGGCTTCAGGGATTGAGATGATCAGACCTGCTTCTTCTTCCTCTGGAATGTAAGCTGGGGTGAGGACAGCCACAATCTGAGTTTCCAGGCTGCCTGGGGCAGGCTGGTCTTCCATGTGAGTAGGTGACCTGGCTGTAGGGCTGGCATGATGATCTGACTGCTCTTCCTCACTAAACTGCAGTCGCCTGGGCCTCTTGGGAGAGGGTTCTGGGGATGACTGCATGATAGAAGGTCCTTCAGGGGCTGGTCCCCTTCTCTTAAATCGGATAGCTATGGGAGTGTTGTCTTACTCAGAGTCTGACTTGACTGCAGTTGGGTTGTCGGCTGCAGGTCGGTCCGACTCGCATGATGAATGATATCTGGGGTAAATTCGTGTGTCAGGTAGCTCCTTCAACATCTGGGCTGCTCTCCTGTTGCTCCCTAACCTCCTCAAAGTTTCTTGGTCCAGATGACCAAGTCTCTTGTTGGTATGGAAGGGGTCAATACTTCCCTTCGCCATACCTGTCTTCTCCAGAATCCAACTCAGCTGCGTTCCAAATGCCAGCTTGGATTTAAATCTCTTTTCATCAGAAAGCCATTCGGCTTTGTTGACTTCTCGAACAAGTTGCCTAAAAATGTAATCCTCCCAATCAATTTCCTCATCTTGAATTAGTGCTCCCAGCACCATGAACTTCACCGACGACAGTTGATCGTAACTGCCGGCCATTCCCATAATGATCTTATTGGTTATATCCAATGCAAAACGATAGACCTTTTTAATCTCACTCCTTTTAGCAGTGAGTTTCAGCTTTTCCGGCAGATTCTCCACCTTGATCTTCTTCCAGGTTTCGGCTGCGGACTGTTTGAGAGCTTCGACAGCTATGCCGCGGTGTTTCATACCAAAAACTGTACGAATCTATTCCCGCGATATGTCCACTTGTCTTCCTCCAACTGTGCTCTGAATTCCACCCTGAATCAAATAGGCTTCGCAGTAGAACGCGATAACATCTTCCTTGTAGAAATGTTGAGGGTTGATGTCCAGGAATGGGTAGATCCCATTAAAATTCATCGTGCGGATTAGGTCAAGCACGTCGTAATCCTCCAGATTTGCTTCCAATAAGTCTTCGAAATCGATGACCAGGGAGAAGATAATCTGGTCCTTGACTGCCTTCAGATTGACGCCTTCGAAGTATGATTCCATTTCTGCAAATAACGGATTTTTAATGTATTTGGAGTTCAAGAATTTTTTGCTCTGTAAATTTTTGCTCTGTAGATCTAGGGTAAGCGTAAAAGGTAAAGTGAAGAGGTTTCTTTCCTTCTAAAGAAGATGAAAAGACGTATGTATTAAATTATTATATATTTAAAATGGTGGTACGCCTTTTGAGATTCTTTTAAATTTCAAATTTGAATCGGTGGTCCATTTTAAAATTCGACGGTTGGTTTTAATTGGCCACCGTGGAGGTCGATTTAATAAGTGATTGCCACATGTATTTAAAATGCCACTTGTGAACCAAAATTAATATAATATTATTATAAATATGGTAGATAATAATTAAATATTTAGAGGTCGGTTGAGTTTAGAAAACTTAGCTGGTCTAACTTGTTGACTGTTGACCGCTCTGCATCAGGTGAGTTGACTTAATGGACTTCTCGCCTAAAATTCTGATCAGCTAGGTTCCTTTGTTCGTCCTTCGTCTTCTTGTCTGCATCAGCTAGAATCTGATTTCCTTAGTCAGTTGGGTCCTTCCTTCCTCTGAGATGATTCAGCTTGCTACTGTATTAGATTCCCAATCTAGTAATCCAAGATCTCTGCTCAGCTCCAAAAACCTTTCTTCTGGCAAGGGTTTGGTAAAGATGTCAGCTATTTGGTAGTCTGTGCTGACTCTTTCAACTCTAACCCTTTTGTTAAGCACATGGTCTCTGATGAAGTGGTGCTTAACATCAATGTGCTTCGTCCTTGAATGCAAAACCGGATTGTTGGTTATTGCAATAGCACTATTGTTGTCACACCAGATAGGATCTTCATTGGCAATGATATTATAATCCCTTAGCTGTTGTCTGATCCATAAGATCTGAGCACAACAGCTACCTGCATCTAGGTATTCTGACTCTGTGGTGGAGATAGAGTTAGAAACCTGCTTCTTGCTAAACCAGGATATCAGTCTGGTTCCTAGGAATTGGCACGTTCCACTAGTGCTTTTCCTATTGATTTTGCAACCCGCGAAATCTGCATCTGAATATCCTGACAGCTCAAAGTTATCATCCTTGGGATACCATAGTCCAACATTGACTGTAGACTTAAGGTATTTTATTATCCTCTTGGCTGCATCTAGGTGTGATTGCTTCGGCTTGGACTAGAATCGCGCACAAACTCCTATGGCATAGGATATGTCTGGCCTACTTGCAGTGAGGTACAGAAGTGATCCAATAAGTCCTCTGTAGTGGGTTGAGTCCACTGATATGCCTCCCTCATCTGCATCTAAGTGAGTACTTGTGCTCATAGGGATTCTTGCTGGCTTGGCTGATTCCATTCCAAATCTCTTGATTAGGTCTTTGGTATACTTAGCTTGATTGATGAAAATTCCTTTTTCCATTTGCTTAACTTGTAGTCCGAGAAAGAAGTTAAGCTTTCCCATCATACTCATCTCAAATTCTCCTTGCATGAGGTTAGAGAATTTCTCACATAACTCTGGATTGGTTGAACCAAATATGATGTCATCCACATATATCTGGACTATTAATATGTGGCCTTCGTGCTCCACTCTGAATAAAGTCTTGTCCACCTTTCCTTTGCAAAAACCATTCTTCTCAAGAAACACAGATAGTGTTTCATACCACGCTCTTGGTGCTTGCTTAAGTCCATAGAGAGCCTTCAACAGCATGTAGACTTTGTATCCTTTGACAAAACCTGGGGGTTGCTCTACATAGACTTCTTCTTCTAGAACGCCATTAAGAAAAGCACTCTTTACATCCATCTGATAGACTTCAAAATCTTTGAATGCAGAATATGCGAGGAATAGTCTGATGGCCTCTAATCTTGCAATGGGTGCATAGGTTTCATCAAAATCTATTCCTTCACACTGTGCATAACCTTTTACAACAAGTCTGGCCTTATTCCTAACAACAGCTCCCTCTTCATCACTCTTGTTTTTGTACACCCATTTGGTGCCAATAACCTTCTTGTGATCAGGTCTGTCTGTTAGTTCCCAAACTTTGTTTCTTTCCATCTGCTCCAGTTCTTCTTGCATGGCATTTATCCAAGAATAATCTTCCAGGGCTTGTTCTGTTGTTTTAGGTTCTATCTGTGACATGAAGCATGAGAACATAGCCATTCCTGCGGGTAGAGTTGACTGTCTTGTCTTAACTCCATCAGTCAGCTTCCCGATAATTTGCTGGATTGGGTGATCTTTGAGCCACTTGGGGATATCATCTTCTTCTGGGTCTGTTCCCCCTGTTGGATTGCTCTGGTGGATTTTTGCATCAGCTGGGTTCTGGTCTGCAACTGGATCAGCTACCGTCTTGTCATCTGCAGGTTGGGTCTGATCTGCAGGTGAGTCTTTATCAGCTACAGCTGGGTCTTCATCAGCAGCAACTGGTCAGATAGGTCTGCTGATCCTGTTTGATCTGCAGTTGGGTCTTCAGCAGCTATAGTTGAATCTTCAGGCTGGTCTGCAGGTGAGTCCACCATTCCAGTGTCATGTACAATGACTTCATCAAGGGTTGCTGACTTGATCTTGTTCTCAATTAGCTCAACTTGCTTCCTGTACTCAACAGTAGATTCATCAAAAACAACATGGGGTGTTTCCTCCACAACTAAGGTTCTTTTGTTAAATACTCTATATGCCTTGCTTCTATGTGAGTATCCTATAAAGAGACCGTCATCAGTTTTAGCACCAAAGGCATTTAGTTGTGTTTTACCGTTGTTGTGGATGAAACACTTACAACCAAAAACGTGAAAGTAAGCAACAGTAGGAGTTCTATTATTCCAAACCTCATAGGGAGTTTTGCCATGTCTCCCTACTATCATACTCCTGTTCTGAGTATGGCAAGCTGTGTTGACAGCTTCAGCCCAGAACCTCTTGGACAGGTCCGCTTCTGCAATCATGGACCTTGCTGCTTCCTTCAGGGTTCTGTTTCTTCTTTCAGCAACACCATTCTGCTGGGGAGTCCTGGCTGCAGAGAGCTCATGCTGGATCCCATTCTGATCGATATAATCAGTGATCGCCTTGTTGAAAAACTCTCCTCCTCTATTTGATCTGATCTTGATGATGGATAGGGATTTCTCATTCTGGATCCTTCTCAGCAGCTCAGGTAGCTTGGTCAAGGTTTCACTTTTCTTATACAAGAAGATAATCCAAGTGTACCTTGAGTAATCATCTACTACAACAAGTGCATGCTTCCGGCCGCTCAGAGTCCTTGGCTTGATAGGACCAAATAGATCCATATGGACTAGATCTAATACCCTTGTTGTGAGAGTTGTAGGCTGGACTGGCTTGAATGATGCTCTGGTCTGCTTTCCTTTCTGACATGCATCACAAAGCGCTTCCTTTTTGAATGCTTCATTTGGAAGTCCTCTGACCAGCTTTTGAGAACTAATCTTGTTGATGGCTTTGAAGTTTAGGTGACATAGTCTTTTGTGCCACAGCCATCCGTTCTCAGCTACTGTCTTGGATAGAAAACAGGAGTTAGGTGTTCCTGTGTTCCAATCTATCATGTAGACATCTCTTCTTCTGAATCCTTGTAGCTTCACTTCTCCAGACAGGATATCTATCACCATACATTTCCAGATGGTGAAGACTACTAGATTCTTCTCGTCGCAAAACTGACTTATGCTCAGGAGGTTGTACTTGAGCCCTTTGACATAGTGAACTTTGGATATCACAATATTTCCTCGGTGCAGCTCTCCAAAGCCCTTTGTTTGTCCTCTAGAGCTATTTCCAAAGGTTACATCTGGACCTCTTTCTTTAGTGTATTTGGATAGCATCTTCTTGTTCCCGGTCATGTGCCTCGAGTACCCAGAATCTACAAACCATTCTTCACCTCCAAAGTTTGAATTTGTGGAGATGTGGTTGTAGTCCTTCCATCTTTTCTGCAATCAGACAAGCAGAGATTTAGGTACTCAAATCTGTGTGGGTCCTCTATGTAACACCCCCAAGACGTTCAGGGCATATTACAGCGCCGTGGAACCCACACTGTGGAATCCACCAGGCTAACGTACCAAACAGGACATTCGACAACGACAAACCATCATAAATATAACGACAAGCTAAATAAAAGACTATAACCGACAAATAAAATTCTGACATCAAATCCATTTTCCCAAAACGGGAACACAACATTAACAAATTCAAATTGGAAGTACTCGAGTACTTAAACAAATTTTATAATACAGAATCCCAAAATCAGACATCAATAATAATTTGACTGACAAGACACCAATAATCAACTTCTGGACAATATCATGCTTGCCCATCATCCTCATACGGCTCGGGTACTCGCTTGTCCCCACGATCAATACCTGAAATACAAAAAGTATTTCCCCCATTTAAGGGGTTAGCGACAACTGCTAGTGCAAGTACAATCCATTTAAACTACTTTCTAATCAGATGAATATATGTGTAAAAAAGTCATTTTAGAAAACATTTTATATTCCGGAATATTATACAGTGCACAAGCACAAAACACATTATCTCCAACAAATCACAATTCAAAGTTAACCGTTGGTACGAGACTCACGGCCGCCGTACCCCGCAGAGCCCCGTCGGACATCCCTGGGTGGCTAACCACAGTTCGCAATACGCATACTCACGGAAATACTTATCCCTAGAGGCCCCGTCGGACCGTCCCTAGGTGAACATACACATATCCATCCACAACAACCACGATAATGCCATAATTCAAATACTAGAACATGTAAACAAATGTAAAGTACTTGCCTTTGAGACATTCTTGAAGAAACGGAGATGAAGCACGACTACGAACGGTCCGGGTGGAAAACGATGGTTCCTAAACGAAGGACCAATACAGTTCAGTCCCCACGGACAACAATACTCTAATGGAATACACCCATAACCCCGATTACATGATACGGCAATGAACGATTAATCGATACGGGCGAGGGTTTACACAAAATCTCCCCGTATCGATAATTCGCGGATTAAAAACAAGAAGGTTGGATTAAGAATCACTCACTAATCACAATCGGTAAAGAATATCGTAATATAGATGAACAATTCGGAACTAAACTCTAAAATCCCGAAAATCCCCCAAATCCGTCAAAATTAGGGTTCCTGAGGAATTACCTTTAATTCGGCTGATGAAATGTGATTATGCTGATTATGATATGATGGCTCGATTCTACCGTGATGGAATTTGAAGAGAACTCCGAATAGAACTGGTGGAAATCGTCTCTGTGGTCGTACGTCGAAGAAACGAAGAGGAAAGAAATAAACTGCTGTTCTGAAACTGTCCGCTGACTTATATTCAGCGGAGTTAGCGCACGCTAATCGTCATATGTAGCGCGCGCTAACGGGGCCGTGACAGGCCCAGTGGCTACTGCCACCCTTCGTTAGCGTACGCTAACAATAGGGCGTTAGCGTACGCTAACTGCACATCGGTAGCGCACGCAAGGGAACAGGGGTAGCGTGCGCTACCTATACGCAGGCCAAAGATCGGCTGATGTCACATCAGCAGTAAGCTGCTGCCGAGGGTATAAAACACGAAACGCACGACGAGACCAGAATCCAGGAACATAGACGCGAAGCATACAAGACGACGGAGCTAAGCGCTGAAAGAAGATACAATTCCGACCACCGGAGGGTCTGTAATGCGACAACGAAACTAAGATTCCCTAAACTATTAGGAAATTACAAAAATGGACCAAGTGCCCGAAAATCACGAAACAACGTCGGATTTACAAACCGAAAGTCTCCACATGACCAACTCAACCATACGAACTTGTACAAACCAAGAAACAATGAAAACGAATGAGTTTTACAAGAATCGAACGTTCATACGGCAAAACATGCCATAAAACGAAATTACGTGAAAACATCATCAAAACTCATCCAAATGGAAAAACTCCAAGAAAAAAATAGATTCAAAATGTCGAAACGGTTACAAGCGAGTTGATAAAAATAGACATACGCCAAAAATGGAAACTGCTAAAAATGGAAAAATTACGGATATTACATTCTCCCCCTCTAAAATAAAGTTTCGTCCCGAAACTTAAGAATCAAAAAGCTCGGTGTATCTCGAACGCATATCCTCCTCTAGATCCCACGTCGCTTCTTCTACTCCGTGCCTCGACCATTGCCCCTTAACCAAAGGAATGGTTTTGTGCCTTAACTGCTTGTCACAACGCTCCAAAATTCTGACGGGCCTCTCTTCAAACGTAATATCCTTCTCGATCTCCATGTCCCCAAAGTCAATAATGTGGGACGGGTCCGGAACGTACTTCCTCAACTGGGAAACGTGAAATACGCTATGAACATGACTCAGCGACGGAGGTAACGCCAAACGGTACGCTAACTCACCGACTCTCTCTAATACCTCGAAAGGTCCAATATATCTCGGGCTGCGTTTCCCCTTCTTCCCAAAACGGAAAACCCCTTTCGTCGGAGACACTCTCAACAGAACATGATCTCCCACTTCAAACTCCAAGGGTCTACGCCTAACATCCGAATAAGACTTTTGTCGACTCTGAGCAGCCAACATCCTCTTTCTAATCAATTCGACTTTCTCCCTCGTCTCCAACAGAAGGTCCGGCTCGGTGCCAACCAAATCGGACGGCTCATCCCAACATATCGGTGATCGGCAACGTCGGCCATAAAGTGCCTCATACGGTGCCATCTTAATCGACGCGTGCCAGCTATTATTATAAGTAAACTCAATTAAAGCCAAATGATCCTCCCAATCACTACTCCAATCTAACGCACACGCACGCAACAAATCCTCGAACGTCTGAATGGTACGTTCGGACTGCCCATCGGTCTGGGGATGGAACGAAGTGCTCAAACGCAACTGTGTCCCCAATGCCTTATGTACCGCCTGCCAAAAATGCGATACAAATCGCCATCTCTGCTCGAAATAATGGTCCTCGGCGTACCATGAAGCCTCACTATCTCGAGTGATAAAAATACGAGCCAACTTTTCTGGACCCCAAGTATCCTTGATGCCCAGAAAATGTGCCGACTTAGTCAGTCGGTCTACAATCACCCATACCATATTCATACCAGTCTTCGTCCTCGGTAAACTCGTGACAAAATCCATAGAGATGTCCTCCCACTTCCATTCCGGAACGGGAAGTGGTTTCAATAATCCGGTTGGCCGCTGATGCTCAATCTTGACTTGCTGACAAGTCAAACACTTAGCCACAAACTGAACTACCTCCTTCTTCATGTCGTTCCACCAGAAATTCTTCCTCAGATCTTTATACATTTTACTCGAGCCTGGATGGACCGAGTAAGGTGACGCATGAGCCTCTCGCATAATGCTCTGTCTCAATTCCGAGTCGTTCGGGACACACAACCGACCTCGGAATCTCAACACACCGTCCTCATGAATAACGAATCCTGGGGCTTTCCCCTTCCCTACACTCTCTCGAAGCTGAATAAACATCGGGTCCTCTAACTGTCCCGACTTAATGTCCTCGAGCACAGATGAAGAAATCTCAAGAGTACGCAACTGCCCGAAACTCTCTGGCAGTACAATCTCAATGCTCAACCTCATAAACTCTCGCTGAAGTCCCGACCGGTCCGTGAGTAACTCAAGCGCCCGAGGCGATACCGATTTCCAGCTCAAGGCATCTGCTACCACATTAGCCTTGCCCGGATGATAAAGGATCTCGAGATCGTAATCCTTAATCAATTCCAACCATCTCCTCTATCTCATATTAAGCTCCTTCTGCGTGAAAATGTACTTCAGGCTCTTGTGATCTGTGAAAATCTGACACGACGAGCCATACAAGTAATGACGCCAGATCTTCAACGCAAATACAACTGCGGCCAACTCAAGATCGTGCGTAGGGTAATTCAGCTAAACGGTTTCACCGACGGAAGCATAGGCAATCGTCCTCCCGTGGTGCATAAGTACGCATCCGAGCCCTTGGCCCGAAGCATCACTGAAAACTGAGAAACCATCATTACCACTCGGTAAAGCCAAAACGGGAGCGGTCGTCAACCGCTTCTTCAACTCCTCAAAACTATTCTGCCTTTCATCGGTCCACACAAACTTCTCTGACTTCTGTAACAACTGAGTCAGCGGTCGAGCGAGCTTAGAGAACCCCTCGACGAATCTGCGGTAATACCCGGCTAATCCCAGAAAACTGCGGACCTCTTTCACGTTCTTGGGAGGCGCCCAATCCAACACTGCCTCTACCTTATGTGGGTCCACACGAACACCCTCGGCCGAGATTACATGACCGAGAAACATAACCTCCCGTAACCAAAACTCGCACTTTGAGAACTTCGCAAAAAGATGCTGAGTTCTCAAAACGTCTAACACAATATGTAAATGACGGGCATGCTCCTCCTCGTTCCTCGAGTAAATCAGAATATCGTCGATAAAGACGACTACAAATTTATCGAGGTACTCGATAAAGACTTTGTTCATAAGCTGCATGAACACGGCTGGGGCGTTGGTTAGCCCAAAAGGCATAACCACAAACTCGTAGTGTCCCTATCTCGTCCGAAAGGCCGTCTTCGGAATATCGGTATCCTTCACTTGGAGCTGATAATACCCCGATCTCAAATCAATCTTCGAAAACACGGTTGCCCCTTGCAACTCATCAAATAAGTCATCAATCCTCGGGAGCGGATACTTGTTTTTGATGGTCACTTTGTTCAACTCTCGGTAGTCGATACAAAAACGAAGTGACCCATCCTTCTTCTTCACAAACAGGACCGGTGCGCCCCAAGGTGAAGCACTCGGTCGAATATACCCCATGTCTAGCAACTCTCCCAACTGTTTCTTCAACTCAAGCATCTCGGCAGGCGCCATACGGTATGGCGTCTTAGAAATCGGGGCTGCCCCCGGCTCTAAATCGACGGTAAACTCAACTTCTCGATCCGGCGGCAAACCCGGCAACTCATTTGGAAAAACATCAGGATACTCACACACTACCGGAATAGACGACAGCTCGACTCCCCCTTCTTCCGATATCAAAGCGTAACACTAATAGCCCGTGCAACCTCCTCGAAGGAGTCTCACCGCCCTCAAGGCGCTGATCAGTAATCTCTGGCTACTCCGCTTACGCCCCACAAAAGAATGCTCAGTACCATTAGAGGCTAACATCGAAACAGTCCTCGTTCTATAATTCATGATCGCTCCATGACGGTCCATCCAATCCTCACCTAGAATCAAATCCTCATCTCTAATATCCACCGCAATCAGATTAGAAGGCCAAACCCTTCCTGCGATACTTACTGGAAAATCCCTAATCTCACGATCCCCCACGATGCTATCCCCGCTAGGAAGTTTAACAACAAAAGGCTCACAAGCAACAAGACAATCAACATGCAGACGACGCACACAATCCATAGACATAAAAGAATGCGTAGCACCAGAATCGAACAATACGGAAACAGGGTGATCAAGGATGTGGACGGTACCTGTAGCCACCGTCGCGTCGGGATCTCCAGCTCGCCTCATCTCATACACACGGGGCGGAACAGACCCCGCACTAGAAGCTCCCCCTCTAGAAGGTTGACCACGACCTCGACCTCTACCAAAACTTTGCTGCAGCTGAGGAACTGTCGGTGCCTGATTCACACTCGGCTCTCCCGCAGCTGGGGCTGATATCTGAGTAAATGGAGCCCGAGCTGCATCCGTACAAAACTTATCACGATGACCCATACGACCACAAGCAAGACACTGAATCGTAGGCCTATCACACTCACTCATCATGTGGCCCGGACGACTGCAGTTGAAGCACTTAGGACCACGAACGGAACCAGCAGGAGCAGACCTAGAACCGTTTCCTCGACCAACTGATGGCGACTGACTCCCGAACACTCGCGAACTGCATCGAGCCTTCGGATACCTCCTCGACTTGCCTCCCAAACCGACCGAGGTCTTCGCTTCTTTCCTTCAATCGCTGTCTCGCGAAAACGACATCTCGTAAGCCATCGCTTTATTCTGATATTCCTTCAAAGTCGTGCACCCCAGACCAGACATGTAGTGGCGCACCCTCGGTTTCATCCGCATATCAAAGTGGCGGCTCTTATCAAGCTCATCGCGGACTTGGTTTCTCACATAATGCAACTGTTGATTGTAGTCTTTGATAGCTTGAGACATAGGAACATCTTGGGGTTTAGCCTCAAAGAAGGCTCGGATTCTCCCCTCTTTCACTGGCCAAGGACAGAATTCGTCTTCCATCAGATCCCGAAACTCTGCCCACGTAGCTGCTCGGTCACGCGGTTTTACCGCTTGCCACCACGTTGCTGCCTCCTTGGCAAGGAAGTACTAAGCAATGGGTACTTTCCTCTCCTCGGAACAATTAGCAGCCTCAAACACTTTTTCCATCTCGAATAGCCAATTCTGCCAACCAGAAGGGTCGGAAGCACCATCAAACTGCAGAGGACGCATACGAATCACGTCCTGAAGTAGCTTATCATTACCGGATCCAGTAGGCGGAACCGGGTTGGCATTAGCTTGGCCGACTAGAATGGCCTGAATCAGTAGCGTCATCTGGTTCGCTACCTGCTGCAAAATGTTGGCCACTCCAACATTCTCATGTGCATTACCGGAGCTAGCAGACTGGTCCTGCTGACCTCCGGAACTAGGGGGAACACTGTTCGACAAGGAAGGCATCTCCGAATCGGTTCCCGAGTGATCGGACATGGCCGCCCCACCGGCTGCGCCACGTCCCCTACCACGTCCGCGACCGCGTCCGCGTCCTCAACCAGCAGGAATTCTGAAGAAGCAACGGGTAAGTACAATTCAAACGCAAAGCGCAATAAGATACCAAGACAGGAATAGAACATAACGATGAAATGAGTCAAGTTAGGAAAACTTACGAGCACCGGCGTACTGAGATGATGGCATAGCAGTGATACTGTCCCAAAAACGACACTTAACTAGACCCAAATAACCGATAGCCTAGGTATCCATAAACCTAAGCTCTGATACCATATTCTGTAACACCCCCAAGACGTTCAGGGCATATTACAGCGCCGTGGAACCCACACTGTGGAATCCACCAGGCTAACGTACCAAACAGGACATTCGACAATGACAAACCATCATAAATAAAACGACAAGCTAAATAAAAGACTATAACCGACAAATAAAATTCTGACATCAAATCCATTTTCCCAAAATGGGAACACAACATTAACAAATTCAAATCGGAAGTACTCGAGTACTTAAACAAATTTTATAATACAGAATCCCAAAATGAGACATCAATAATAATTTGATTGACAAGACACCAATAATCAACTTCTGGACAATATCATGCTTGCCCATCATCCTCATACGGCTCGGGTACTCGCTTGTCCCCACGATCAATACATGAAATACAAAAAGTATTTCCTCCATTTAAGGGGTTAGCGACAACTGCTAGTGCAAGTACAATCCATTTGAACTACATTCTAATCAGATGAATATATGCGCCAAAAAGTCATTTTAGAAAACATTTTATATTCCGGAATATTATACGGTGCACAAGCACAAAACACATTCTCTCCAACAAATCACAATTCAAAGTTAACCGTTGGTACGAGACTCACGGCCACCGTACCCTGCAGAGCCCCGTCGGACATCCCTGGATGGCTAACCACAGTTCGCGATATGCACACTCACGGCAATACGTATCCCTAGAGGCCCCGTCGGACCATCCCTAGGTGAACATACACATATCTATCCACAACAACCACGATAATGCCATAATTCAAATACTAGAACATGTAAACAAATGTAAAGTACTTGCCTTTGAGACATTCTTGAAAAAACGGAGATGAAGCACGACTACGAACGGTCCGGGTGGAAAACGACGGTTCCTAAACGAAGGACCAATACAGTTCAGTCCCCACGGACAACAATACTCTAATGGAATACACCCATAACCCCGATTACATGATACGGCAATGAACGATTAATCGATACGGGCGAGGGTTTACACAAAATCTCCCCGTATCGATAATTCGCGGATTAAAAACAAGAAGGTTGGATTAAGAATCACTCACTAATCACAATCGGTAAAGAATATCGTAATATAGATGAACAATTCGGAACTAAACCCTAAAATCCTGAAAATCCCCCAAATCCGTCAAAATTAGGGTTCCTGAGGAATTACCTTTAATTCGGCTGATGAAAGGTGATTATGCTGATTATGATATGATGGCTCGATTCTACCGTGATGGAATTTGAAGAGAACTCCGAATAGAACTGGTGGAAATAGTCTCTGAGGTCGTACGTCGAAGAAACGAAGAGGAAAGAAATAAACTGCTGTTCTGAAACTGTCCGCTGACTTATATTCAGCGGAGTTAGCGCACGCTAATCGTCATATGTAGCGCGCGCTAACGGGGCCGTGATGTGCCGGTGGCTATGCCACCCTTCGTTAGCGTACGCTAACAATAGGCGTTAGCGTACGCTAACCGCACATCGGTAGCGCACGCAGGGAACAGGGTAGCGTGCGCTACCTATAGCGATTCAAAGATCGCTGATGTCACATCAGCAGTAAGCTGCTGCCGAGGGTATAAAACACGAAACGCATGACGAGACCAGAATCCAGGAACATAGACACGAAGCATACAAGACGACGGAGCTAAGCGCTGAAAGAAAATACAATTCCGACCACCGGAGGGTCCGTAATGCGACAACGAAACTAAGATTCCCTAAACTATTAGGAAATTACAAAAATGGCCCAAGTGCCCGAAAATCACGAAACGACGTCGGATTTACAAACCGAAAGTCTCCACATGACCAACTTAACCATACAAACTTGTACAAACCAAGAAATAACGAAAACGAATGAGTTTTACAAGAATCGAATGTTCATACGGCAAAACATGCCATAAAACGAAATTACGTGAAAACATCATCAAAACTCATCCAAATGGAAAAACTCCAAGAACAAAATAGATTCAAAATGTCGAAACGGTTACAAGCGAGTCGATAAAAATAGACATACGCCAAAAATGGAAACTGCTAAAAATGGAAAAATTACGGATATTACACTCTAGGGTTAGTTGGTTTCTTGGAGAATTGATTTCTCCTTGGATTATTGAGATTGTTATCATTATAACCCTTATAAGGTGTGTAAGGTCGAGGTCTGAATCTCCTGTTGGGATTGTGTACCGGATATTCCTCAAAATATTGATAGTGTGGGCCATTTCTAAATCTTGGCTGAGACCATTTATTAAACCTTTAAGGTCTCCACACTTGTTCATTTTGGAAATTAGGATAACCTTGAGGTTCCCATCTGCCCCTCCCATTTTGAAATCTGTTTTTAGGGAGTTGTTGATAATAGTGGGCATGTTGTCTGGGCTGCTGCTTTTGCCTGGGCCATTGCCTAGTCGCTTGTCTAGGTGGCTGCCTTGTGTAACTGTTGCGACTCTAGACATGTGACTTGGCTGTTGCCTGTTTTTAAATATCGGTTTATACGTAGGCTCAGCAGTCGAGACAATTGTTTCTCCCTTGATAAACTTTATTTTAGAACTAGAGGGAGTGTGAGGATCATATTCAAGGCCTGATTTGGAATATAGTGACCTTTTATTGGTACACAATTCTTCCAGAGTTGAAGACGCCTTCAGAGTGGTTATTTCCTGCGCCTGAGTCTTATTTACCTGAGTCAGCTTAGTGAGTTCAGCTTTGACATGAGCAAGTGCAGCTGATTTTTCTTTGAGTAAAACAGTTAATCGATTTATCTGTGCTGTAGAGACATCAGCCTGGTTTTTAAAGTCAGCTGCAGTTATCTCAACCTTATTCAGTTCTAGGTTGAGTTTTTCAAAATCATTTTTCAGCTGCCTATTCTCATCTTGCAGCTGAGTCTTCTCTGCTGATACAGTTTGGTGTGCAGATTTAAGTGTTTCAAATTCTTTAAATAGCTGATTTACAGATTCGTGCAGATCCATATCTTGTGACATGGCTGAACTATTATTTGAACCAGAGGGTTTAGAAGTTACCTCTTCATCAGCTAGGTTGGCCATCAGGCAGTCATACTCTTCATCATCATCAGAAAAGAATCCGCTGCTTGATTCTACATGCTCCTGGTCTTGTCCGATGAGGGCCTTCCTTCTGTCTTCTTTTCTGCCTACCTCCTTCTTCCTCTCGTCCTTCTTGAGATCAGGACAGTCCATTTGGATGTGTCTTGTCTTGTGACAATTGTAGCACTCTACTTTCCAGCTTCCAGCTTTCTGGTTCCTTCTGGGATTCTCCTTATAATTTTTCTTGTATTTGGAGTAGTTTTTCTGGAAGTTACTGAACCTTTGCATAATAAACGCTATCTCTTCCTCAAAATCTAATGGATTTGGAGGCTTTACATCAGATAAGCTCTTGGCGGGGGACTCGGCTGCAAATGCTATTCCCTTCTCTGCAGGCTCAGTTGAGGATGAACTTGAAAGCTCAAACTCATAAGCCTTCAGATCAGAGAACAGCTCTTGAATTTTTATTTTATTCAGGTCCTTGGACTCTCTCATGGCCACAACCTTCATGCTTCATTCAGGGTTGAGAGATCTGAGAAACTTCAGTGCCATTTCCCTGTTGCCATAGGTTTTGCCGAGGGAGTTGATCTCATTGATAATCTCGATGAACCTTGTGTCCACTTGGTCTATGAATTCGTCATTCTTCATTTTAAAGTTGTCAAATTTTTGAATAGCAATTGACAACTTGTTTTCCTTGATCAGCTCCGTTCCTTCACACATTAAGGCTAATGTGTCCCAGATTTCTTTGGCATTCTTGCAGTTCTTGATCTTGACCATGGTGGATTTGTCAAGAGTTTGATATAGCACATCTCTGGCCCAGTTGTCAAGGTTGGCCAGCTTTCTTTCTTCGGGAGTCAGCTCTGTCCTTTTCTTTGGGATCTTCTCTGGCTTCCCTGCTGCGATCTCCTCTGCAGTGTTGTCCTTTTCAAAGATGAATGGACCTTCCTCGATGATGCACCACATGTCATCATGGATCTAAGATAAGTGTGCCTGCATCCTTATCTTCCAAAGATCATACTCGTCAACTGAAAACACAGGGAGTCTAGAATGCATGTGTTCCATTATAAAATGAGAGTAAAGATATATCTCTGATATAGATCTGGTTCGTGAAATAAATGAACCAACCTCTATGATACCACTTGTAGGTCAAAAGTCGTCCAGGAACAAGTCTAGAGGGGGGTGAATAGACTTGTTGAAACTCTTAAACTCTTTTTCTCAAAGAGTGAGTTTCTTGAGCTGATAGGTAAACAAATGACTCGGAGTCGTTTGTTCTTTAATATGTGCGGAAGTCAGCTGATGACGAATATAAAGCAACTAATGAAACACTTAACAATGAATGCAACAGTTAAAATATGATGCTATAAAACAGTAAAGAACGCTGGCAATTATAGTGGTCTCAGAGGTGGGGTAATCCTCTACTAATCCACTTTTCTCCAAAGCAGTTGGAGATGAATTCACTATAATTCTCAACCAGTGATAAATATTACAGTGATTCAAAAAAAACTACAACAACTTCCAACCAGTGGAAATTCGTGCCGTTGTACCACACTTGACTGCTTTGCACCTCTTGATCCTCGATCCTCGGATGCCTTTACAGTCTCTTAACTTCAACCAGTGAAGTACCCCGAACTCAGGATTATAGAGAAGAGTTTTTGTCTTCTCCAACTAAGAGCTTCTTTAAGTATGAACTTTTAGAACCGCTCTTTTCACGATGCTGTATTTCACTTTTGATTTCTTGAATGCTTTGATCGCTTGAAAGTATGTTAGCACCGGTAGTTGCTCAACTTCAAATCTTCGGATATTTATAGGTGTAGATCCATGAGCATTCCTTCATAGCCGTTGCAAATCTGTAACAAATCAGTCCGTTGGAGAGAGACTTCTTTGTTTATTCTTTTCTGAACGTTGCAAGGCTGGATTCCCATATTTTAATCTATTTTCCGACCGTTGTGAAGACTTCTGCATGTGATGCGCCGAATCTTTTGAATATAAAATGATTAAAGTCTTCAAGGTGGGTCTGGATAGCTTATTTAATTCATATCTTCTACGGGAATCACTCCAATTTGTCTCTTCACGTTGCATGTGACTTTCCGTAATATTTGACTTTTCAACGCATGCTGACGTGGACTTGGAGTACTTGGCTGATCTCGACTAGGCTGATGAGCAGTTAACTTCTCTGCAGTCTGGACCTCTCTGATGTTTACTGTTTAGGATTTGTCTGATCAGGTGACTTGTCTGAGGTACCTTGGCTGCAGTCTGGTCAAACATCTCTGATAATTTTTGTTAACCAGAACTACTCTGACTTGACTTGGCTAATCCTCTCTGATGGACTTAGCTGTACTTTAGTACTTAGCTGATTTTTAGCCTAACTTATTTTTGGCCTAGAGAAGATACTCATTTGGTTCTTCTTTACATTATGCCAAGTTTTATACTTAACATATTTTGCCTATGGAAGATACTCATTTGGTTCTTCCTTACATTTTTGCCAAGTAATAAACATTTGAATTTATATTGATGACATCATCAAAATCTAATAAGTATTCCTAACACGGATGGGAACTATCCTCGACAGCCCCAATTCAATATCTCGATTGCCTTAGAATGGCCAACCGATAACAATGATGCAGCGGATGATTCAATACATCGATTGCCTTGAAACGGCCAATAGAGAACAATGATACAACGAATGATTGAGTACCTCGATTGCCTTAGAACGGCCAATCGATAACAATGATACAATGAATGATTGAGCACCTCGATTGCCTTAGAACGGCCAATCGATAACAATGACACAATGAATGACTGAGCACCTCGATTGCCTTAGAACGGCCAATCGGTAACAATGATACAATGAATGATTGAGTACCTCGATTACCTTAGAACATCCAATCGATAAGAATGATACAATGAATGCCTCGGCACCTTTAAGAGGTTACCGACGACGAAGATGAGAAATGAATATGTCAATGCCTTCAAACGGCCAAAACAACAACAAGGGCAAAACTCCAACATTAATAACAATGATTACAACGACCTCTTAGATCGACATCAATATTAACAACAACAATCGATACATCGATACCGCAAACCGGCGATCGACAATAACATTAACAACGAGTATCACAATGCCTTGAACCGGCCATTAATGAATGATAATAAACATTTGGCATAATTGCCGAAGAGTATCGTATCGAGCGATCCCCTAATATCAATGAACTTATGAAGAGACTAAGTCTCAGAATGATACAACACATTCATACACATATATGATAACATTAATCTCATTGACTAGTACAAGTATAAAACTTGCCTCAATCGAAGGTGAGAAAGTCCTTCCACGATCAACGTCCTTGAAGAATATCGGCCGCTCGGACAACATTGAACCATACAAATACCAACAATTCGCTCAATATATGAATCAAGCATGACCACAACCAACTCAAAAGTCGAAACAACACTACCCGAAACTCATTGGGGCATTTAAACAAACACGTTGTAAACAATCTCCAATTGTTTACAACCAAAACTCAATTATATCAAAAACCAACCTCCCATGGATGATTCAATCCGACAAAACCTCATGAATACTATCAATAATCCAATATTAATACTTAAATCGGGATTTCAACAACATCTCTTCGAAACCCCCCCCCCCCCCCCCCCAAAAAAAATACAAAGTCAACACCAAGGTATTCTTGAAAAATTCCTCAATGATTCACAAATTCCGAAAATTACATCAATGAATCCATAAGAATACAAGTATCCAAGATATATAATCCATATCTAACATATTCCAACATAAAAGCAAGTTAACTCAAAGAGATCGGTAATAAAACCTTCAAATCCCGAAATTCAAGCTTCAATGAAAAATTACCATGATTTAGAGTGACGAAACTGATTAAATGATGATTAATCCAACTTAGGAGCTTGAAGATTATGATAGGTGAATGCATCTCGAAAAGATCTCTCCAAAACATCCAAAATCACCCAAAACTGACGGAAGAAGGAGGAGAAAATGAAAAATAACGATTCTGGATCGAACTGTCCCATTTATAGTAATCCAGCTTAGCGCACGCTATGTCCTGATGTTTAGCGTGCGCTAGCAGTTTACTGGGCAGTCCAGTGAGTTCTGACTGCCTCGTTAGCGTGTGCTACGAACTTGGTAGCGTGCGCTAATACCTTACCGATAGCGTGCGTTAATCGCAAATGTTAGCGTGCGCTAACTGATGTCGGATATTCAGAAACTGAAGTCCATGACCTACTGTCCTCTGCCTTGCTCGCGTTAGCGTGCGTTACTAATATGACTTAGCGTACGTTAGCAGCACAATTAGCATACGCTACTTATCACTCGTAGCGTGCGTTACGAATTTCCCAAATCAGCCCAGTACCTTCTGGACTGTCTGCCGCACTTGCGCAAGCGTGCGCTAATACCGAACCATAGCGTGCGCTAACTTCATCCCATTAGCGTGCGCTAACAAGAATACATAGCATGCGCTACCTCTTAAACTGAATACCAAAATATGATAATGATGATGACAATAATCTCGGCTCGATATCAACCAGTGATGAATGAAGAATAACAACTGATATGCGATTCTAAAGTACGCCAAAATGTGAACACAGTTGAATGAATATGACTGATGAATGATTATTACTGAGTGAAAAAAATTTCTGAGTGACAATTACTGAATGATAATAGTGAATCCAAAGCGAGGCAGTACAGGATCGATGTCAAGAGGTGGTCTTTTCACATCTACACGGTGTTTGAACATACTTATACATCACATATGATTTCTCAATGTATAAGTAGTATGTGTATGAGGAGAAGTAGTGGAATGAGGAGGAGAATGACGAGGAGTACGAGGATAATGAGAAGGAGAGCGAGAAGGATGCCGAGGAAAAGCCACGTGCCTGCATAAATAAATTAAAATATTGTCAAACACAACATAAATAAAAAAACTAATATTTTTCAAACAAAACATACACCAAGAGAATCGAAGTTACAGAGTTCAGACGTGTTCTTCTTTTTTATCTATTGATAATGATCTATACATAAAAATTATAACTACATATATTATATGGATTCTATAAATATATTATATATTAAATAATTGGTATATGACTATATTTAATATGTATTTTGTGTTTATATCAATATATTATGACATGTATATATATGACATGTATATATGACACACACACACACACACACATATATATATATATATATATATTATCAATACTGCATAAATTGCCTGATACCTAGTTGCCTAAATTGACACATATTATGACATAACATCTAATTGCCTAAATTTTCACTACTAAGTACTAAATCTAATGATTTGTAAGTGAACACCTACTCACTTTGTAGGAGGATAATAACTTAATTAAGTTAAAATTAGAATGAGAACAAAAATGACATGTATCTATGCAAAACTTAGACGTAGTTATTCATGTACCTGATTTTTAATTTTTTTTTGAGATAACAAAGTTCTCCCGTAAACCTTCATCATGATCATTTCTAATGGCATGTATGTCGTCAGCTTCATTTTCTTAAACGATAATGGATATCCGTGTTGTCGAATGAATAAACTCACAATTGCCAAATGTTGATTCTTCATTTTCATTGATATCTACATTTCTTCCTGGAATAACCACGGATAATCTTTCATTACATGGATCATTGACATAGAACACCCATTTTGCTTGGTGTGCCATGATAAAAGGCTCGTCTTTGTAAGCTACCTTGTGAAGATCTGCCAATGTAAATCCTAATTCATCGATTTCTACACCCGTATTATTATCAGCCCACTTACACATAAACACAGACACTCTAAACTTAACATAATCAAGTTCCCAAATCTCTTGTATAACTCCATAGTAACTCGTTGATGCCAGAACTGGGCTTTTGTCATTTGCGATTGAAAAGTCCATAGACTCGTCTTGAAGAGTAACTCCACTATTGTGAACCATACTCTTATCATTTTGTGACTTTGTACAGAATGGGTACTTATTGATATTGTATCCAGTCCAAGTTCCGACATTATATTTGGGTCCGTCAACTAGACATTGTTCAATCAGATGCACTGCTAGAATTTTGTTCCTTAAACAATCTCAAGAAATTTTTATCATGTTCAATTAACAACTATTTTACGCTCATTCGGAAATTCCTTGTCTTCAAATGATTCTTGTGAGCTGACAAGTAGGGAAGAACATCATCAGTGTTATTCAAAATGTACAAATGTCCCTGAAGCACCTCATCTCGACTCTTGGTTAAAACTTTAACACCCTGTGTACCATTTCCTCAAATTCGATCCTCGTGTCGAGACTTAGGAAGCCCTACATATTCCACTTGTGACATGTAATCTGTGCAAAACTCGATAGCTACTTCTGCAATGTACCTGTCCACAATAGATGCTTCCAGACGAGATGGGTTTTTGGTATACCCTATGAAAATCTTCATGTATCGCTAAATGGGGTACATCCATCTAAAATAAATAGCGCTACATTCTTCAATATCCCTAACTACATGGACAAATAAGTGAACCATGATATCAAGAAAATAGGAAAATACATCTCCAATTGGCATAAGATAACAACAGCCTCATTTTTCCACTCATCCAAAACCACAGGATCTATCACTTTGCTACAAACTTGAGTGCAAACTATTTTTTTCCTGTGTTTCAACTGAACGTAGCTTATGTTTTTCTTCACATATAGGACATGCATGATGCCCCTTCATACTATACCCGCTCAAGTTTTCATATGCCGAAAAGTCATTAATGGTACAAACTGACATTGCACGTAGCTTGAAACTTCATTGGTGGTACCCATCAGACACGTCAACCCCTTCATCCCACATTTTTCTCAAAATCATCAATCAATAGAGTTATATAAACATCTATGTCATTTCGTGGCTGTTGGTCCTGAATCAGCATTGATAACATAACATATTTCCACTTCATACATAACCAATGAGGTAAATTATAGATCACAAGTAGGACAGGCCATGAGCTATGCTTAGTGCTTAAATTACCAAATGGATTCATCCCATCTGTGGCAAGTCCAAGCCTAATGTTTCTTGCTTAGCCCCCAAAATCTGGAAATAAATGATCTATTTTCTTCCATTGTGCATAATCAACAAGATGATGAATTAGTCTGTCGCATTTTCTCCCATCTGCGTGCCATGTGTGGTTCTTTTCGTCATACTAATTAGCAAAAACTCGCCTGAACCTTGGAATTATTGGAAGGTACCATAACACCTTCACTGAAGGCCCTCATTGTGTGCTCTCTTCATCAGTAGAATCATCATGCTTCACTTTGTAGCGTGATGCCCCACACCTAGGACACTTATGCAATAATTCGAACTCTTTTCGGTACAATATGCAATTATTAGGGCAGGTGTGTAATTTCTTATACTCCAAACCCATCGGACACAAAACCTTTTTCGCCTCATAAGTACCATTAGGCAATTTATTACCATTTGGAAGCATCTCCTATCAACTCGAGCAATTCGGTGAAACTTTTATTAGTCCACCCATTTTTGGCTTTCACATTAACTAACTTTAACACGGCAGACAAGCGTGTAAAACTATCACACCCTAGATATAAAGGATTCTTTAAATCACTTTTCAACGCATCATAAACATGCGCTCGTCAGAATGATTCTTCTCCAACATCACGAATCATGTCGTCAAATTGATCACCATCTATATGTACGTGTGTGTCTTCAATTGGAATGTCTACTAGTTCGCCATGCCATATCCAAATCTTATAGTTCATATTTATTCCCTCACAAATAAGATGTTCACGAATTATGTCAGCTTCATGTCGTCTACCGTTCATACACTTGACACAAGGGCAAAAATATATTTCATCTCTCGGGCAAACTCAAGAAATTGTTAAATTCCATTATCATACTCATCACTTCTACGAATTGCATTCATCCAACTTTGATCCATTTTTCTTCATTTCTGTTGTACACATAGTGAAATTCAATTTGTAATTCTTTTAGTTAGAACCAACCGTATTAAGTGTTATCTTTAAATCTTCTACCAAAAACATACAAATGTTATTGCTATCAATACTATGTCATCTTATTATTTTATAAAGACTGACACCTTTTTCTGCACTAACTATTGGGAGAAGATCTTTAAGACGAGAGTTAACATTTATCCCACAGTGGGAAGATTCTTAAGAAGTTAATCACATCTATCCCAACATAATTCATGTTTTAAAAGGCAACAGACAGAAACTAAAAGACACGAAGGAAGTTGTTTTATCATCCGTGCAGATTGATCTGGGAAAATAAAATAGGCCCAATCAAATTGTGGAGATTTACCTCCAAGTTAGAAAGCTCAGGATGGCTCTTCAAGGACGTGACTTGATTTCTAGCGAGATAAAATTGTTGCATTATAGAAAATCATATATTTGTTAAAAAAATATATACATCATTTAAATGTAAAAGCAATGATGCAAGTAGTAATTCATATGATTACCATATTACGCCTCCCCATATTTCTAGACAATTGTAATTTATATTGAAATCCACTATATAAATTATAAAGTATAACTTAATACTACGTTGCTACTATGGCATGAGTGCTTTTTCGGGCGAATTACTTCCTCTCACAACTCTCGATTTTCTTTTCTTCAAGTAATTCTGATTTGTAGCAAGAATTAAAGTATTATCTCAATTGTGGAATCAAAGACACAACTCAAGATCCACAATTAAATACTAAGAAGAAAAAAAAAATCAAAACCCTTGTGTAGGATATGAGTGACACGGTCGAACTCCCTTAATGTCCTATTTATAAGCTTTTGGACTACTCTAGGGATCTTAAGGAGGATTACGGAAAGAACTCCTAATAGAACTCAAGTTTCCATATTAGGCCCTTTCCTAACATATTAAGTCTATTAAATATCAACTCAGTCCACTAAAGTGTTAATAATGCACTTCCTACCCAAATCCCAATTTAAGAAATCGGGCTCCTTATTTAAATATATTATTTCCCATGTTTAAGATGTAATATACTAGATTTTCAGTATAAATTTTTGGCGTTATTTTATCTGAGATATACTGGATAGCATGGTGTCTATACAGTATGGATAAATGATTTGAGAACGGCGACAGATGTATTTTTATAGTTGACGTGATTGGTCGACAATTATATTTGAGGATATCGCATATCAGGTTGTTATGATTTTGATATCGGGTATATATCATATGGGAATGTTATTAGGATGTGTAAGCTTATTCAGTATGTTGAGACGAACAAGAAGGAGTAGTTGTATTAGCTAAGTGCAGAAGCCAGTACGTAAATTAAGCTGAGGAGCTTATGTACGTTAAGTTGGTAAGCAGAACGTACCTTATGTATCATGCATTATGTACGCTATGAGAGGAATCAGACATGATCCAGGTTGTGGCCGACGGTGGGCCCCGTGGTCGGCAACTTTCAGCGTGGATGTGGACATGTGAGTCAATAGATGATTTAACGTACATTATGTTAACGGTGTTACATACGTTAATATAGTATGAAGGTTACGTACGTTATTCCTATTTTGCTACGTACGTAATGGTATCAGTTGATAGGAGCAGTAGCTTCTGGATTGAGGTTAACGTATGTTATTCTTAGGTGATTACGTACGCTAATGGATTGTTGTGTACGTAAGGAGTTGGACATTACATACGTAACTGAGTTATTGTTATAAGTCAACACCTGTATTACGTATGATATGGCATGGGACTTACGTACGTAATCATGGAATGGAAATGAGGCAGTAGCATCTGGACTGTCTTTACGTATGCTATCAAGGTCAGACAGCGGATGTAAAGAGTTGTTGTGTACGTTAATGGTTGCATGTTATGTATGTAACGATTGTAAGTTTATATAAGTGAGATGTCCATCACTTCGATATTTCAGAACCTCACTTCATTGTTTCGCCCTTCAACCCTGGGAGATGGATTTTGGCTCTTCTAACTTTATTATGAGCTTGAGGGCATGGATTTGGAGCTCGAGATATGAAAATGTTGTTGATTCATGAGGTGTTGATTGTGTTGTTCATCTTTAAGAGGTATGTTGGTTTATCCTCTCTTTATTTTCGGGTTTTGATGAATGTTGTTGATGATTAATCCGTGTGCTAATATATTATGGAAGTGTTGTGATGATTCTTGAAGTTTCATAGGGTTTGAGTTGAGGAATATGATGATATGTGTATATATATGTATGTATGTATATATATATATATGTTGTGTCGAGAATTATACTCTCCGACTGGCGATCGCCTCGGAGATCGGGCGACCTAGCCATTGCCGAGCAGCCGAGGCAGAACTGCCGACCAGCGACCAGGCGGCCTAGCCTTATCCCGGCAGTCAAGATAAATCGGCCAACCGAAGGTCCCAGGACAAGTCCCGGTGCCGAGCGATCGACATCAAAGACGATCATCTCTCGGTACTCGGCGATCGACTCCTGGCGACCGACTAGCGGACGATCATCTCCCGGCACTTGCCGACCGACCCTTGGTAACAGACCGATGCCGACCCTCAGTGACCGATCGACGACGACCACCTCATGCCGCTCGAAGCCGATAGTCATCCAGTCGGCAAAGGCCGAGCCTCAGGACAGACCCCACGTGCAGAGCCGAGACAAGATCCGCATATCACGGATCGTTGACCACAGCCTGTCAGCATCTTCCCACCAGCCGACAGGCCCGCCGAAAGGTGTCAGTAGGACCGCATGTGACAGTGACCCCGGACGCGTGCTGGCTCCTCATTGGACCGCACAGCTGGCTGCCAGCCGCTGCCTTGGACTTTAGGCCGATTGCCCGTGTGACTTAAGGGCGATAGCCCTATTATTATATTGGCCGGCAGACGATCGCCGCATTATTATATTGGCCGGAAGACGATCGCCCGCCAGAAATCAAGGCTCCTCTGCCCCTATAAATAGAAGGCAGCTTGCACTTGTCCATGGACCGAAATTATTCAGCACTGACCGAATCTTTACTCCCTGAAAGGCTTCAGAACTTCAGCACCCATGGGATTTCATACAAACTTGGCTTTCTCCTACTCTTGGCAACAGCTATCTTTTGGTTCTTTCTTCTCTCGGCCTCTCTCATACAGAAGACGATCGGCAGGGACGAAGAACATCGAGCTTCACTCAAGAGCTGGATTAACAGAGTCTTTTTACACTCATTGTACTTAGATTCTCACAATAATACTTGTATCCACGAATATTTGTATTAATAACATCTCGCGAGAGCATTCAAGCCCGGGACTAACAACCCCAGCAATTCTTGTGTTTATTCATATTCTCTCGGAAGTGCTCCTGCAACTTTGTTTGTTGTCCGTTCATTCCAGCAGTATTTAATCTTCGGATAAATATTTTGGGCAACAACAATTGGCGCTAGAGGAAGGGGATCTAACCCTCAAATTTAATTCCTACCGTCTCGAAGAACACTCACTGTTCTCCGGGGCATATACCTGAAGAAACACTCACTGTTCTTCAGAGAAAGCTTTCAGAATCATGTCTTCCGCCTCCGCGTCGAAGAAAGCCGCCGGCCAGCCCGCCAGACGCCTCGTTCCGTCCAAGTCCGAGCCACAGCCGATGGCGGAGGGTAGCCGCCGTGGTTTGAGACGCTCGATCCCGCCCCTGGGCGGCGGCCCAAGCCTCTCGCTCGATCAGCTCCGAACTGCGGAACAGATCGACGAGGCCATGGCCGTCCTACAGGAGCGACAGAGTGGTCTCGACGCGCCTCCTGCTATCACCCCCTCGACCATCCGCCGGAAGACCAAGCGGAAGTTCAAGGCGTTACTGTCCGAGCGATCGCCAGGAGGCTCTCATCCGCAAGGAGAGGCGCTCGCCAGCCGGGGCACCTCTGTTTTCGATCGTCTGGGAAGCGACCCGTCCTAGCGACCGGGGCAGTCCGGCCCCAGCTACGAGACAATGGAGTTTGAGACCGTCACCAGGAGCTCGGCCTACCTGACTCCCAGAAGGCAGCCCAGCCGTCTGGCTCCCCCTCGCCAAATAGCCGAGGTCGGCAGCAGCGGAGTCAGGAGATCGGTACACGATCGCCTCGGCTCCCGCTCCCAAAGCCGATCCGCAAGCGACCGAGCCACGGCGATGGCCGTGATGCAACGCCAGCTCGACGACATGAGGACGCTCCTGGAATCCGAGGCAGGCGCCAAGAAGAAGATCGCCGAGCCGAGCGAGCCACTCGCGGTCGACATCGAGCTCGCCCCCGTGCAGCACAAGATCGCTCCTCCTCAAACACCTTTGCACGGGGGGAGATCGGACCTCGAAATGCACCTGAGCAAGTTCAACATCTACATGACTGGGTGTGGGGCATCTGCCGAGACCAGGTGCCGAATGTTCCCTCTGACGCTGGACGACCTCTCCCACAGGTGGTACGCCTCATTGCCGCCTCGGTCCATTGGCTCCTTTAACCAACTGGCGAACGTGTTCACAGCTCACTTCGCCGGCATGGTCGCTCGGCCAGAAGGTCCCCATCGCATGATGCGAATCAAGCATGGCGAAGAAGAGTCCGACTCGGACTACATCGACCGGGTAGACGAGATCATCCTCAACGGCGAGCCCGTAAGCGATGAGATCGCCCTCTACGCGGTCCTAGGAGGATTTCATGGTCTTTCGCCTATGTTCAGGCATCTCACGAAGGACCAACCCGCGACCTACGCGATCTTCCGAGCTAAGGCCGCAGACTTCCTGGCCAGGCAAAGGATTCTTCTCAACCTTTGAACAGTGCGATTGGCGCCCGAACGACGATCTCACGCCCGATTGCCAGTATCAACCTATGAATAATGCGATCGGCAGCCAAGTGACGATCACCAATCTTCCAACCCGATCGCCGATCATCAAGCAACATCACCAAAACCGGAGGACTCGGTCGCCATCAACAGTTCAACATCTAACATGACGGACTAAGGCATGAGATCGCCTCCACCACACATCATAAAGCCATGGTCCTAGTAGTCGATGGAACCGGCTATTTCGGACATGCAAGGTCTCTTTGGGCCAAGATCGCCCGCCCTTCGTTTAAATACGAGGTCTGCGTAGTCTCAGGGCCCTCCAAAACTAATCAGTGGACACGATCGCCTGCCCTCAAAGGATCATCATCTAACATGGTGAACCCGGACAATGCGACGTGCCACTACCCCCGTCTCAACGTACACCGTCGAGGTTCGCCATCTTCATGGAGGGCCGAGGTGGAAGCAGAGCTAACAATCCGCGGGCGTGGAGTTGAATCATCCGACGCTGCCCCGCGCAAGGACTCCTCTAAACCAAGACCGCACGCCCTTCGTTTAAATACGAGGCGAGGCGCAGCCTAAAGGAGGACCCTCACAATAAAATGAGTCACGAGACACTCAATGTCTTCGCGCACAAGACACGGTCATGGAGTCGATCCATCGAACTCCGCGACTGTGCACGATTCCTCAAACGACCGAACCATCAAGTTTTTGAGGGGGATCGGCCAATGTTGTTTTTTGCAGGTACAAGACCGAAAGATAGCTAGCCAATCGACCAGATAGCCCAGGTCCGAATCCAAAGTCAGCTCAACGGGTTGCCCATCCTCATCTTACACAATCGCCAGCAAGAACCACCTCGCCCCGTGTCTTCAACATCGGAGCAAGCTGGGGGGGCAATTGTTGTGTCGAGAATTATACTCTCCGACCGGCGATCGCCTCGGAGATCGGGCAACCTAGCCATTGCTGAGCATCCGAGCCAGAACTTCTGACCAGCTACTAGGCGGCCTAGCCTTAGCCCGGCAGTCAAGATAAATCGTCCAAACGAAGGTCCCAAGACAAGTCCCGGTGCCGAGCGATCGACATCAAAGACGATCGTCTCTCGGTACTCGGCGATCGACTCCTGGCGACCGACTAGCGGACGATCATCTCCCGGTACTTTCCGACCGACCTTTGGTAACCGACCGATGCCGACCCTCAGTGACCGATCGACGACGACCGCCTCATGCCGCTCGAAGCCGATAGTCATCCAATCGGCAAAGGCCGAGCCTTAGGACAAACCCCACGTGCAGAGCCGAGACAAGATCCGCATATCACGGATCATTGACCACAGCCTGTCAGCATCTTCCCACCAGCCGACAGGCCCGCCGAAAGGTGTCAGTAGGACCGTATGTGACAGTGACCCCAGACGCGTGCTGGCTCCTCATTAGACCGCACAGCTGGCTGCCAGCCGCTGCCTTGGACTTTAGGCCGACAGCCCGTGTGACTTAAGGGCGATCGCCCCATTATTATATTGGCCGGCAGACGATCGCCCCATTATTATATTGGCCGGAAGGCGATCGCCCTCCAGAAATCAAGGCTCCTCTGCCCCTATAAATAGAAGGCAGCTTGCACTTGTCCATGGACCGAAATTCTTCAGCACTGACCAAATCTTTACTCCCTGAAAGGCTTCAGAACTTCAGCACCCACGGGATTTCATACACACTTGGCTTTCTCCTACTCTTGGCAATAGCTATCTTTTGGTTCTTTCTTCTCTCGGCCTCTCTCATACAGAAGACGATCGGCAGGGATGAAGAACATCGAGCTTCGCTCAAGAGCTGGATTAACAGAGTCTTTTTACACTCATTGTACTTAGATTCTCACATTAATACATATATCCACGAATATTTGTATTAATAACATCTCACGAGAGCATTCAAGCCCAGGACTAACAACCCCGACAATTCTTGTGTTTATTCATATTCTCTCGGAAGTGCTCCCGAAACTTTGTTTGTTGTCCGTTCATTCCAGCAGTATTTAATCTTCGGATAAATATTTTGGGCAACAACAATTGGCGCTAGAGGAAGGGATCTAACCCTCAAATTTTATTCCTACCGTCTCGAAGAACACTCACTGTTCTCCGGGGCATATACCTGAAGAAACACTCATGCTAAGGTTTTTCTGACTATTGATTTCGTCCGTTGCGCGTGTATTTCAAAATGAGTTGCTCGTTTTGCAAGCGTTCTTGTGAAACCTTTGTGCTTAATATGGAATGGGAATGTATATGTGTATGAATTGCTCACTCCGGGAGGTCCGACGAGGCCTTGGGGGAATCCGTGACTTCATTCCGGATTCACGAGTTTGTTCGCTAGTCAGTTTGGGAGGATCCTTAGAGGCCTCGAATGGGATCAGTGGTTTCGCCCCGATCCTAGGCGGTTTTCGACCCTGATATTTGACTGTTTGTTTTCTGATAAAAGACATGTATTGTTTTGATTTTGAACGATTTGATGCGTGTACTATGATGTGTATAAGTGGATGTTGATACGTGTGAGTTTTGGGGCATTCTAGCCTATTGGATTTCTGAAAACCTTGAGTATCTTAGAAAATAAATTTCGAGATGTACATTTAAAATGGATTATTTTCTTGCGGTATTTTCAAGGTGCCTACCAGTGCCACTGTATGTTTCAAAATTATTCCACTTTGAGGATCAAAATATTTTGAGATATTCTCAGTAATTTAGAAACACATTTGCTTAGTCCCGAAGGTCGAATATTTCTGAAAGTTTAAATTGAAAGAAAGATATTCTCATTTTTGTCAAACGGAAGATGGTTTTTTAAAGTCTTGATAACGATTTTCATGTTTGTATTACTTTTTTTGAAATATGATACTCAAGATCAACTGATGTTCCTAAAATTGTTTTCAAAAAGGTGGTTTTCATTTTTAAAACCTATCATTCATGTTTGCGGTCCGGGAATGTACGTATGATATTCGCACTTTCGTTATGGTGTTAGCCCCCGAGTTGTGATTAAATTGGTGGTGTGAGTGTTGAGTCGTTCACCACGCAATTGTTGTGTTAACCCTCTATGAGAGGTGTGAAGTTAGTCTTTAATGTTGTCGTTTCATGGTGATGTGCGTGTTACCACGCCTGTGCGAGTTGTTAGAGCTTGCGTTTGTATGATTGTGTACATCTGTGATTGTTTCATTGTGTTTTGTGGTTGTGTGCGAGTTATCGTTCAGACCATTGATATCGCCGAATGCATGCCGTCGTTGCTCTGATTTGGTGTATGTGGGTTGCCTTACGTGGATATGTTGTGCTGAGTTGGCATCTCCGGTATGTTGTTTTGTGATGTTATATTCCAATGTACCTAGCAGTTGTATTTTCCGTATGCCGAGATGTTTCATCTGTAATATGCCGGAGCATGTAGGTGTAAATTATCCTTCCCCACCAGTAGCAGATTACAAGTGTGGAGTCGAAGGACACAAAATCCAGTTTTGCGAGTTGGTTATCGAGTCTTCTGGGGTACGAACCTCAGCACAATTATCAGGATCGGCTTTGAGAGGCCTTTGAAAGATGTTTATGTCGGCTGCTTGTTGTGTTGTCATCTTGCTTTTGTTGTTGTGAGTTTCGGGGACGACACTTCTTTTATAAGAGATCGGATGTAATACCCGTATTATTTTTGACTTCTACACTTTCTCTTTCTCAATTCTAACGACTCGCTCGTGTTCGTTGATACTTTTTTAACTTGTTCGGTATCTCGGTTGTCATCGTTCGAACGGGTTGTGACCTTGTTTCTGATCAATCTATTTATCGTTGTGACTTTTTTGAGTTCGGTTCGATTCTGGTGAACCTTGTTCGAAATTAACGTCTTTTAGTTTCTAAAAGTTCTTTTAATATCTTGAGTTGAAGTGTGAGCTTCGGGGTCGTTGTTCGACCGTTGTTGTTCGAGCATCTCATTCATCATCTCATTTCGATCGTTTTTGTTCGATCATTGTGCTCGATCGAGTTGTTCGATCATTGAGATTCAATCATGGTTGTCCGATTGTTGAATGCCTTATCTCGTTCAGTGAAGAATTGTCGTTCACTGTTAGTCGGGTGTTTCGATTATGGTCAATTGGGACACCCAGCCGTGCATTGTGAGATGGTAGTTGAGAGGTTCGGGAATCGAGTTTGCATCTCTGCTCTGAAGGGACACGGAGATGCCTAGTGAGGTTTTCGAGAATTTCGGCGTGGTCGGAGTTCTTCGTGGTCATCCTTGCGGATTATTTTATGTTTATGTTCTATTTTCTTAACTGTGCGTATTTCCTAGTAATATGTACTTTTTTGTGATTGTTCGGACAATTGACTTGATTGAGTTATCTGTTTGGCATGCTTGGCACTTGTTTATTGTGTTATGCCCCTGCTTGTGGCATTGTGATGGTTGTCGTTGAGCGTGTTTCTACACCGTATGTTCTTTTGCGTTCTTGTAACGTCTCGCCATTAGGCGTAAGTTATGCGTTCACATTTATCTCGTTGAGATGTTCCTGGTGGGATATTGTTCCCCCATACGTATTTTTAAGTTTCGGGACGAAACATCTTTTAAGGAGGGTAGTATGTAATATCCGTAATTCCGCTTTTCGGTAAATTTCTTTTTTGCCAAGAGTCCGTTTTAATGGCTCGCTTGGGACCGTTTTGCCATTTTGAGAATGATTAATTCTGCACTTTTTGACATCCGAGTTCGTTTCGGTATCGTTTTGCTGAGTTCCGTGCTTTTTGGTGGCTTTTCCGCATTTGAGTTTGATTCTTGCGAATCTCGTTCGAAATTGTTGTTTCGTGTTCCCCGTAAGTCCGTTTAACTTTGTTAGATGTGTTGTGAGCTTTGGTTTGGTTATTCGATCACGTATTGTGATTTTTGGGTATTTTGGGCCATTTTGTAATTTCCCAAAGTTGTGGGTATCCGCCTTCCTATTTATTGTTTCGACTCTTTTCATGATCGCGTGTGAGTTTGGTCAGAGCTCAATCTTTTAGTATGATCATATTCTGGAGCTTTCCGTGTGTATCTTGAACTTGCAGATTCGGTCGGAGAAATCCGTCTTCGTACCCATTTTTTGAGGGTACTGTTCTTGTTATTTCTGAGTCGTTAGCGCACGCTACATCCTGGTGGTTAGCGCGCGCTAAGGTGCAGTAGTTAGCACAAGCTACGGGTTTGGTAGCGCACGCTAACTCGTAGTTCGAGGCAGTCCAGGAGCTATTGGAATGGGAGTGGAGTCTCGTTAGCGCACGCTACGGTTGGTGGATAGTGCGCGCTATCGTTTGCTTAGCACACGCTATCTGTCCTTTCTAGAGCACGCTACCAGGTAGGTGCATATCTGTCCAGGAGGCAGTGGACTGGATTTTTGGCTTGTTAGCGCACGCTACGTGTATTGTCTAGCGCACGCTAACAGTGTTGCTTGCGGAATGTCTGGGGCGCTGACCCCGTTAGCGCGCGCTAATGCGGTGTGTTTAGCGCACGCTAATAACTGTCCAATCTAAATACTGGACAACACCCTTTATTCCGTCATTTCTCTCCCTTTTCGTCTCTTTTCGTCGGGAGCAAGTTCTTGGGGCGATTTTGGTCGCTCTTCATCATCAGGTGTCATCTTGGGATGGATTTGTGTGTGTTTAACATCATTTAATCCAATGTTCTTCACCGGATCGAGGTATTTTTTTCTTGTTTCCCTAGAGTTGACTTTTTGGGAGTTTTGTTCTTGATTCCAAATCCAATCTGGTTTAGACGAATCGATTGGTGTTAGATATTGTTGTTAAACATGTTTTAGGGATTTTATATCCATATCTTCGGTTAGTTTCAACCTGAAGGGTGATTTCGGTGTTCTTGAGGTGTAGTGAACATTTAATGTTCGATTAAATGTTCGAATGATTTTTCCTTCGATATCTTGTTGTGATCTCCATTTTTTTTGGTCTTGATCCTCGTCGTAATCATGTTTTTGTTGTTTCTTTCGGAGAATTATAGGTGCTCGAGGATTCTGAGTTGATCTCCATTATGTGTCGGTAATTCGTGTGGTGTTATTCTTGTAGTGTTCGCAGTGCTATTATATTCTTGATTACGTTCAGGAGTTCGGGGCTGCCCGACCGCATCTCATTCTCGCATTTGGATTTACGATGGTTGGTCTACCCTCGTGAATATGATTCGTTTGAATTGATTATGATTTGATTATTTTGAACGTTGAGGGATTTAATGATACCCTTGCTTGTTTAATGTTGTGGAATCGTGTCTTCCGTGTTAATTGTGTTGTTGTGTTGAAATTGATTGTTCATGATGGAGGTATTGTGATGAGTATGATAATGGTGTCGGGTAAGTGGCCATCTCTAGTAAGTATTCTTAATGAACTTATATTCTTAGTATATTAGTATTGCATGAGGGGCGTGTGTGTGTATGCTCACTATGGGTTAGATCCGACAGGGTCTCGGTAGGGGTCCACAGAGGCATGGATCCGTGAGCTTTGCTTTTAACCACTACATTTTAGATCCGACGGGGTATCGGTAGGGGTCCACAGAGGCGTGGGTCCGCGGTTAATTGTGGTGCATTATTATAAATGTGTTTTGGGGTTATGGTGTTTCCGGAAACGAGTGTTTTGAACGGTGATTTCATGATTGCATGCATTGACTAAATGTGTAAGAGGTAAGCTGTTCATTTGGCCTACTTGGCTAGGATGGCACTATAGTATTTTGTCGTATGTGTTTAGTCCTTTAGTTGTGAGGTTTTGATGTTGGAAAATGGACCTTGCTATTGTTCTCGTGCACTGTGATTTGATGAGATTGGGATGAGATCCCAACGGTTTTGTAAAGCTCATTTTACGGAAAGTGAATTTTGGGCCGTGACCCATTCGTTTTGAAATGGTTATTTTTCAACTAAGGACTTGAGGTCCAACAAGGTTTCTACTTTTAAAATCCCCGAGATGAGGAATTTGTTTTCAAGCACTTCACTGATTGCTTTCTAATTAATAAAACCTCTCGGGAAGGCTTTGGTAGTTAATTGTCGTACCTGATTTGTGATTTCTATTTGTTTGTTACAATTCGTATGATTATGTACTTACACTAGCAAAATAGTGGAATTTTGCTAACCCCCGAGAAATCAGGGGGTGGATGTCTGTTTTGCATTCAGGTTTTGGGTTGCCTAACACAGGGTCGGCATGAAGGATGATGAAAGGTGATCGATACTAATCACAGGAGGATCCATACGATGTCGTATTGGGTTGGTTGTACTTTATTTCTGCTGCAGTATTTTCACCGTTGTACGGGAGTGTGTTGTATTTCGACCCCTACGTGGGTATGTATTGAGATTGAGTTGTATGTATTAATTGAAAGACCCAATCGGTCTACTGAGTCATTTTAGCCTTAAAGGCGATGTTGAGATGTTTGATTGTGTTACCAGCCTGGTAGATCCTTGAGAGAAGGGTTTACGGCATGTAATATCCCTGAGTAGATTGGGGGTGTTACGTAAGTGGTATCGGAGCATAGGTTGTGGAAACCTAGGCTGTCGGGTCAAGTTGTGTTTGTTGAGTTATGTCTCGTCGTATTTTATCTGACTGAGTCGTGTCGCGACGCGTCATCTGAGTTTGTTGGTCGTGATTAGTATCGTGGGGCGATCATCATCTTCGTGCGACCTGTGGATGTAAGTATCCCTTCTTTGTGTTTTCCTCGTGTGACATGAGCTATTTGTATGATTATTTGTTAAGTGATGGAATCCTTCTGTGGATTTTTATGTCATGATATGTGGTTATTCGACCCCCATATTTTGTTTATATGAGGGGTGGTGTCGCTGCTAAGGTATTTCTGACTGTTGATTTCATCTGTTGCGCATGTATTTCAAAATGAGTTATTCATTTTGCAAGCGTTCTTGTGAAACCTTTGTGCTTAATATGGAATGGGAATGTATATGTGTATGAATTGCTCACTCCGGGAGGTCCGACGAGGCATTGGGGGAATCCGTGACTTCACTACGGATTCACGAGTTTGTTCGCTAGCCAGTTTGGGAGGATCCTTAGAGGCCTCGAATGGGATCAGTGGTTTCTCCCCGATCCTAGGTGGTTTTCGACCATGATATTTGAATGTTTGTTTTACGGTAAAAGACATGTATTGTTTTGATTTTAAACGATTTGATGCGTGTACTATGATGTGTATAAGTGGATGTTGATACATGTGAGTTTTGGGGCATTCTAGCCTATTGGATTTCTGAAAACCTTGAGTATCTTAGAAAATAAATTTCCAGACGTACATTTAAAATGGATTATTTTCTTGCGGTATTTTCAAGGTGCCTACCAGTGCCACTGTATGTTTCAAAATTATTCCACTTTGAGGATCAAAATATTTTGAGATATTCTCAGTAATTTAGAAACACATTTGCTTAGTCCCGAAGGTCGAATATTTCTGAAAGTTTTAATTAAAAGAAAGATGTTCTCATTTTTATCAAATGCGAGATGGTTTTTTAAAGTCTCGATAACGATTTTCATGTTTGTATTACTTTTTTCGAAATATGATACTCAAGATCAACTGATGTTCCCAAAATTGTTTTCAAAAAGGTGGTTTTCATTTTTAAAACCTATCATTCCTGTTTGCGGTCCGGGAATGTATGCATGATGTTCGCACTTTCGTTACGGTGTTAGCCCCCCGAGTTGTGATTAAATTGGTGGTGTGAGTGTTGAGTCGTTCACCACGCAATTGTTGTGTTAACCCTCTGTGAGAGGTGTGAAGTTAGTCTTTAATGTTGTCGTTTCATGGTGATTTGCGTGTTACCAGGCCTGTGCGAGCTGTTAGAGCTTGGGTTTATATGATTATGTACATCTATGATTGTTTATGTTTTGTGATTGTGTGCTAGTTATCGTTCGGACCGTTGAAATCGTCGAATGTATGCCGTCGTTGCTCTGATTTGGTGTATGTGGGTTGCCTTACATGGATATGTTGTTCTGAGTTGGCATCTCTGGTATGTTGTTTTGTGATGTTATATTCCATTGTACCTAGCAATTGTATTTTTAGTATGCCGAGATGCTTCATCTGTAATGTGCCGGAGCATGTATGTGTAAATTGTCCTTCCCCACCAGTAGCAGATTACAAGTGTGGAGTCGAAGGACACAAAATCCAATTTTGCGAGTTGGTTACCTAGTCTTCCGGGGTACAAACCTCAGCACAGTTATTAGGATCGGCTTTGAGAGGCCTTTGAAAGATGTTTATGTCGGTTGCTTGTTGTGTTGTCACCTTTCTTTCGTTGTTGTTAGTTTCGGGGACGACACTTCTTTTATAAGAGATCGGATGTAATACCCGTATTATTTTTGACTTCTACACTTTCTCTTTCTCAATTCTAACGACTCGCTCGTGTTCGTTAATACTTTTTGAACTTGTTCGGTATCTCGGTTGTCATTGTTCGAATGGGTTGTGACCTTGTTTCAGATCAATCTATTTATCATTGTGACTTTTTCGAGTTCGGTTCGATTCTGGTGAACCTTGTTCGAAATTAACGTCTTTTAGTTTCTACAAGTTCTTTTAATATCTTCAGTTGAAGTGTGAGCGTCGGGGTCGTTGTTCGACCGTTGTTGTTCGATCATTGTTGTTCGATTGTTGGAGTTCGATCGTTGTTATTCGACCATTTTTGTTCGATCATTGTGTTCGATAGTGTTGTTCGATCATTGAGATTTAATCATGGTTGTCCGATTGTTGAATGCCTGATCTCGTTCAGTGAAGAATTGTCGTTCACCGCTAGTCAGGTGTTTTGATTACGGTCAATTGGGACCATTCGTGCATTGCGAGATGGTAGCTGAGAGGTTCGGGAATCGAGTTTGCATTTATGTTCCGAAGGTACACGGAGATGCCTAGTGAGGTTTTCGAGAATTTCGGCGTGGTCAGAGTTCTTCGTGGTCATCCTTGCGGATTGTTTTATGTTTATGTTCTATTTTCTTAATTGTGCGTGTTTCCTAGTAATAGGTACTTTTTTGTGATTATTCGGACAATTGACTTGATTGCGTTATCTGTTTGGCATGCTTGGCACTTGTTGATTGTGTTATGCCCCTGCTTGTGGCATTGTGATGGTTGTCGTTGAGCGTGTTTCTACACCGTATGTTCCTCTGCGTTCTTGTAGCGTCTTGCCGTTGGGGTGTAAGTTATGCGTTCTCATGTATCTCGTTGAGATATTCCTGGTGGGATATTGTTCCCCCTACTTATTTTTAAGTTTCGGGACGAAACTTCTGTTAAGGAGGGTAGTATATAATATCCGTAATTCTGCTTTTCGGTAAATTTATTTTTTTGGCAGGAGTCCGTTTTAACAGCTCGCTTGGGACCGTTTCGCCATTCTGAGAATGATTAATTCTGCACTTTTTGACATCAGAGTTCGTTTCGGTGTCGTTTTGCAGAGTTCTGTGCTTTTTGGTGACTTTTCCGCATTTGAGTTTGATTCTTGCGAATCTCATTCGAAATTGTTGTTTCGTGTTCCCTGTAAGTCCGTTTAACTTTGTTAGACGTGTTGTGAGCTTTGGTTTGGTTATTTGATCACGTATCGTGATTTTTAGGTATTTTGGGCCATTTTGTAATTTCCCAAAGTTGTGGGTATCCGCCTTCCAATTTATTGTTTCGACTCTTTTCATGATCGCGTGTGAGTTTGGTCAGAGCTCAAGCTCTTAGTATGATCATATTCTGGAGCTTTCCGTGTGTATATTGAACTTGCAGATTCGGTCGGAGAAATCCGTCTTCGTACCCATTTTTGAGGGTACTGTTCTTGTTATTTCTGAGTCGTTAGCGCATGCTACATCCTGGTGGTTAGCGCGCGCTAAGGTGCAGTAGTTAGCACACGCTACGGGTTTGGTAGCGCACGCTAACTGGTAGTTCGAGGTAGTCCAGGAGCTACTGGAATGGGAGTGGAGTCTCGTTAGCGCACGCTACAGTTGGTGTATAGCGCGCGCTATCGTCTTCTTAGCACACGCTATCTGTCCTTTCTAGAGCACGCTACCTGGTAGGTGCAGATCTATCCAGGAGGCACTCGACTGGATTTTTGGCTTGTTAGCGCAAGCTAACAATGTTTCTTGCGGAATGTCTGGGGCACTGACCCCGTTAGCGCGCGCTAATGCGGTGTGTTTAGCGCACGCTAACAATATCCATATCTTCGGTTCGTTTTTCTTGAGGTGTAGTGAATATTTAATGTTCGAATGAGTTTTCCTTCGATAGCTTGTTGTGATCTCCGTTGTTTTTTGTCTTGATCCTCGTCGTAATCATATTTTTGTTGTTTCTTCCGGAGGATTATAGGTCCTTGAGGATTCTGAGTTGATCTTCGTTTTGTGTCGGTAATTCATGTGGTGTTATTCTCGTAGTGTTCGCGGTGCTATTGTATTCTTGATTACGTTTAGGAGTTCGGGGCTGCCCGACCGCATCTCATTCATCGTCTCGTTTCGATCGTGGTTTCGAGGCAAGTATTTTCTTATGCGATTTATGTCCTGCAAATAGAGTTTACATGTTGGATTTACGATGGTTGGTCTACCCTCGTGAATATGATTCATGTGAATTGATTATGATTTGATTATTTTGAATGTTGAGGGCTTTAATGATACCCCTGCTTGTTTAATGTTGTGGAATCGTGTATTCCGTGTTAATTGTGTTGTTGTGTTGAAATTGATTGTTCATGATGGAGGTATTGTGATGAGTATGATAATGGTGTCGGGTAATTGGCCATCTCTAGTAAGTATTCTTAATGAACTTACATTCTTAACATATTAGTATTGCATGAGTGGCGTGTGTGTGTATGCTCACTACGGGTTAGATCCGACGGGGTTTCGGTAGGGGTCCACAGAGGCGTGGATCCACAAGCTTTGATTTAAACCGCTATGGGTTAGATCCGACGGGGTCTCGGTAGGGGTCCACAGAGACGTGGGTCTGCGGTTAATTGTGGTGCATTTTTATAAATGTGTTTTGGGTTATGGCGTTTCCAGAAACGATTGTTTTGAACGGTGGTTTCATGATTGCATGCATTGACTAAATGTGTAAGAGGTAAGTTGTTCATTTGGCCAACATGGCTAGGGTGGCACTAGAGTATTTTGTCGTATGTGTTTTGTCCTTTAGTTGTGAGGTTTTGATGTTGGAAAACGGACCTTGATATTGTTGGAAAACAATGTCGTATTGGTTTGGTTGTACTTTATTTTCACTGCAGTATTTTCACCGTTGTATGGGAGTGTGTTGTATTTCGACCCCTGCGTGGGTATGTATTGAGATTGAGTTGTATGTATTAATTGAAAGACCCAATCGGTCTACTGAGTCATTTTAGCCTTAAATGCGATTTTTAGATGTTTGATTGTGTTACCAGCCTGCTAGATCTTTGAGAGAAGGGTTTACGACGTGTAATATCCCTGAGTGGATTGAGGGTATTACAAAATTAAAATAAAAATCATATAGCTATGATAATTGGACCATATTTACCTACAAGACAATTATGGCAAAAATATTCCAAAGACCATAATATATGAATATTTTTAAATTTCTAGCAACTAATCACAAAATTAATTAAATTGAACGGAACCTAAAGACAGGCTCCGATACCAATTGTTTGAAATAAAACGCAGTGGAAGAGGCGGGTTTGGATTTACTAAAATTATCCCTCGAGAATCGGATCCATTTAGACTCGTCAAATAATTAACTACACAGATTAATAAGCAATTTAAACGAGCAATATATATTTACACATCTAAAGATGATAATTTGTAGTATTCTACTTAGATCTAAAAGATCTTAGAATATGTAACCTTTGAAGAAGAGTCTTCCAATTTCTCCTCGATTTCCTGTATTTATACCTTTAGATCTTCTAAAGTATGATCCCGCCTTAATCCGGACGCTGTACGGGCAACATGTAACACCCCCAAGTTATTCAGGGCATATTGCAGTGCCATGAGCCCCTCTATGGGACCTACAGGGCTAGTAAATGACGCGGAACCATACGACCGATAAGGTCTAACCATAATCCCAATAGAAGGCAATAAGAATGACACCAATTTAACAATCAATCCGACAGAATACAATACATTGGGAACTAAAACTCAGGGCAACACAGGCCACAACATCCTGAACATCTGCAACATTACTCGAGTATTCAAACCATTCCAAGTATAACCATACCGAGTGGAACAAAGTACAAAACATAGACAGAAACAAGACACAGCATCACTCTTGCCCATCATCTTCTTGCCGTCCCGGTATATGCCTTTCTCCCATCCTGGATCCTGAAATACATGAAAGGTATTTCCTCCAAAAGGGGTTAGCCATCGAATAGCTAGTACAAGTATATCGAATATGAAATAAAATACTTCTCAACAACAAAGTAAATGTAATCATCATTTCATCAAACTCAAGAGTAGTATTCCGGAATAACTAAATCTCATATCATTCGTGTCAATACATATGTGATTAACCATGGAACCGCACCAGAAGCAACGGAACCCTCCGAAGCCCCGTCGGACCCTCCGAGAGTGGTTAACCCAAAAATATTCGTGGAATAGCACCAAAGGCAACAGAACCCTCTGAGGATCCATCGGTCCATCCCAGAGTGAATATATACAATCACACAATTCATATACCTCACTTTCAAAGTCGAGAACATACAATCATAAATATATACTTGCCTTTGAGACATTAAAACCGAAGTGAAAATGGTGTTCAATCTCGAGAGATCCAAGAATCCACTTCCAGGCCTAAATGATTCTTAAGGAAATACGATAATCAATCATCAATACTCAATTCTCAAGAAAGACTCCCGAAACCCCTCTTTTACGATTCATAAATCTTCAAAGTATTTACCTAGAGTTTGGAAATCATCCAAACCCTCTCCACTTCAAGTGATACATAAAAACATTCAGATAATCGTAAGGGAAATGGGGTACGGGGTAGTTACATAATAATCCCAAGGATTTCAAGATCCAAAATGGATAAATCGGACGGATCACAGAAACCCCCCCCCCCCCCCCCCAAAATTCCCCAAACTAGGATTCTAAATAATTTACCTTCATTCGGAGAGAAGGAATAGACTAGATGTTGTATAATCTTTGTTATTCAACCAAAGATGATGATAGCTGATGGAAGACTTCCCCCAAATCGCCTCAGGATCGCCCTCTCGTGCTCTCTTGTCGGAAATGAAGAAAAGAGATGAAAAATGACGAAGAAGACGGCAGACCCAGTTTATGCACCAGGTTGAATTAGCGTGCGCTAAATCCCAGAGTATAGCGCGCGCTAATGGGGTCACCCGGTAGCACAGTAGCCTTTGCCCTGCGGCGATAGCGTGCGCTACATCCGTCACTAGCGCGTGCTACGCAAAACCTGTAGCGTACGTTAGCTCACACCTAGCGTGCGCTAACTGCTAGTCCAGAGAACAGAAATCACCCCACTGTCCCTTCCAAACTCAGCCCATTAGCGTGCGCTACAGGCGGTGCTAGCGCGTGCTACTCAACACGAATATCGTGTGTTAGCTCATGCCTAGCATGAGTTAACTTCTAGTCCAGAGGGCAGAACACACCTACTGCCTCTGCCAAGCCCGGACCATTAGTGTGCGCTACAACGGAAGCTAGCGCGCACTACTCGATAGAAATAGCGTGTGTTAGCTTACGCCTAGTGTACGCTATGTGCCTCCTCAAAACATCACTGCAAGGTCCAATCATTACGAACATGTCCTGAAAGGTACGAAACTCTAAAATCAACAACAACAACATCTCAGTAAGTGCTTACAAGAGCGGCAAAAGTGAAAGAACGTCAAAGCCCAAAAATTCACGAAAAGTACGGTTATTACACAACGAGCTACCGAATCTTTCTTGGACAACAAAGTAGATTGGCCGAATTTACTTCCTCTCACAACTCTCGATTTTCTTTTTTTCCAGTAATTCCAATTTGTAGCAAGAATTAAAGTGTTATCTCAATTGTGGGATCAAAGATACATGTCAAGATCATAATTAAACAATAAGAAGGAAAATCGAAACCCTTGTGTATAATATGAGTGAAATGGCTAAACCCCCTTAATGTCATATTTATATGCTTTTGGACTATTCTAGGGATCTTGAGGAGGATTAGGGAAAGGACTCCTAATAGACCTCAAGTTTCCATATTAGGCTATTTCATAATATATCGAGTCTATTAAATATCAACCCAGTCCACTAAAGAGTTAATATTGCACTTCCTACACAAATCCCAATTTATAAAATCGGGCTCCTTATTTAAATATATTATTTCTCGTGTTTAAGATATCGAATCTCCATTAATTAATCTAAGCTACTGACAGCATTATATAATTGATATCTTATTCAAGAGTAGTACCACTCGAACCTTATTATTATATCGGAATTAAATCCACCTGCAAGGTTTGATATAATAATCATTGTCAAGCTGCTCTAGGGGACATCATCAACCCGCACAAGTCGGGACACGATTTATAGTTATAATAATAATTGTCATATAAATAACATTATTGCCCAAGATACGAAGCTTATTGAGTCAATCATTATGACTCTCACTCATGGTAAATCAAAGCAATAAATATTATAAATACAAATTAAATATTATATACATAGAATTAAGAAATAATAATTATCCAAAATTTACGTTATTCTTAGAGTCAGTGCAGAAGACAATATCTCACTTCGATCAAGTTCAACATATGCAAATATGCTAATGCATGCTAATAGTCAAGACCAACTACTCTCAATCATATATTACAACCTTTCATATTATTTATAATATAAAATAATTAAACATTTCATTTGCATAACCATAACGTAAACATTTCATTTGCATAACCATAACGTGAATAAATATGCAAATCATGTGATTAAGTGTAATAAATATTCTCATATGTAGTTTCAGGAAAATAAGGTAATACAATCATAAAGTATGCTTTGTAGTATACAGCCCTAACACTTACAACATATAAAAAAAACTATATTAAAAGTGTTTATAAGCAGCTACTAAAGTAATCCTTCTCTATGATCCTCTACGAATGATATCACTTTGATGTTTAAAGTACATTGGTTGAAAGAGCTAGCAAGCCCCGTTGGTAATTTATAAAAACTCTTTCTTGTGTCGTTACCTTTCATAAATATCTTATTCACGATGTTCATTACTAGTCCTTATCTACATAGATTGAACATCCTAGTATCGTTGAACATTGGGCCGTTTGATATACTTTTGTTGCCTTATTCACTATTTTGTAGGAATTAGGCAACATCTTTATTCTTCGACTAATTTAAGATTTCAAGTATTGATGTCTGTTGGTTTAGCTGAAGATTTGAAATTTGAAGTATTGAGAATTATATATTTTAGGCATTAGGGTAGAATATATTGTTATTGGTTATCATTTTATTTGTCTTACCGATAGAATAATCATAAAAGATTTAAGAGTATTAGAGCAGGAAGATGTAACGGTCAATTTGCTTTTTTGTTTTAATTTGTTTATAATTATTTTGTTCTCAGATATATGTTCTAAAATTTAAGGATTTACGTCTGAATTTGGTAATAAAATTTGATAAATATTAATTTACAATAATATATATATAGAGTAATAGGAGATGATATGAATATTTCAACATGATCAACAAAACCATCCAACTAATCTTTGCTCTCTCGACGAGCGGTGTAGAGGAATTTCTTCCAAACCCAACGAAGGCAGGCTAGACAAGATACGCATTAGATGAGTCGAAGACAGCAGGAAACAGACATTGATGCCTAAGAAGTTTTAGTCATGTTACCTAACAGAGGTTAGTATCATGATTGTTTTTTTTGTTTGTTTTTTTCCATACTGAAGAACACAAGAAATTCCATTAACAATAGATAGTATGTTGGATGAACATAAATTTCCTTTTCTTTTTGGGAATTAAAATCAGTATGTAACATTATTAAATTTTAGATAAGATCCCAAAAGGGCATTGGATTTTATTTTTTCTGAAATTTTAAAACAACAGTACAAGAAAGTGAAATCAACAGACAGCTAAATCAATAAGATCAAGATGGTTAAAATTAAGTCACTAAATAAATTAAATATATAATATTATATGAAGGGTTTCATAGAGGGTTTCTTAGATCTGGAAGAGGAATAGATGAGGAAGGAATGAAGAACTTACCTTAGAGATGAACTCACAAATCTTAGAGTTAAGCAACAGTGGCGCGACGTGGATACATCGAAGGTGCGGGTGAGAACAAGGGACTGTAACCAGAAAAAAAAAAAGTCGACTTAGCGGACCGGTGAACAAGATGGTGGCGCGAGGTGGATACCGCAATGGCAAAGGTGCGCGATGGGTGAGAACGACGGTGCGGCGATGGAAAAGTTCAAAGAGAGAAGAAATAAAGTTCGCGGCGGTGGGGAAAGTTGAGAGAGAGAGAGAGAGGAGTAAATAGTAACGAGAGAAATAAAGTTCTGACGAGTATAAATTCCTTTTGTTTTTTAGGATATATTAACAGTAGTTGTTAAAAATAACCGTTGTTAGCATTATGCAATTTAACAGCGGTTGTTTGGTAAAAACCATTGTTGAAGTAGTTTTGCCATTTAACAGTGGTTGTTTAAACAATTGCTGTTAATTGGCAAAACTTTAACAGCGGTTGTTAAAAACAACTATTGTTAACATTTTTTTTCATGGAAAACTTAACAACAGTTGTCACTATAACAACTATTAAGCTTTCTATTTAACAACGATTTTTCCAATAACCGCTGTAAAAGTTTTACCGCAAAATTTTAACAGTGGTTTTTTAACAACCAATGTTAAAAAGGTGATGTTAAAGACAAGTTTTGTAGTAGTGACGCCTAAAACTGAGCTACTTTAGGTAGATAACTCTTTCTCGATTACATCATATTTAACTCTTAGATTACACTTATGGGATTTGGCATCTTATGCCCAAGCATGTTACATTCTTATCTTATGCCTTAAGGTTTAAAACTATTTTGAATTCCTAGTTCATGAAAGCGCATATATATCACCATTACCTATCCTACCTTGCTAAGAAAATTCGAGCACCCAGTTTTGGCATGACCTTCTCAAGATGATCGAAGTCTTGATAGGTGTTTTAATTGAACGGCATTAATAAAATTTTAACAAAGGGTTTTATCCTAGGTTTCATATCTATGTTAGCTAACGTACATCTAAACATACATCACATCACATACATGCATAAATTTAATATACATAGCATCACATGACATAATAAAATATAGAATTGTGTATAGCATGACCATAATCCTAACATGATTTTCATGAGCCAACATGAAAATCACAAAAGTCAATCTAAAGGATATAATTGGTCTTCATTGATCTTTCAACTCCATAGAACATCATACGTGATTAATTGGTTCCTTGAGTTCGTCTTTCATCTCCTTCTTGTCTTCATTACTTTAACAAAAAAATATACTACACATTACAAGAGGACAAACGACACACAGACCGTAAATAAGAATAATAAATTAATAGACGACCCGCATGCCGTAAAAACCAATTATAGTAAATGACACGCAAGCCGTTAAAACCAACCTAATAATAAATTGAAACATTCAATCACATTGGTTAATTTATGGTCATGCCTTACACCAAACATATACTACAATTAATTATCATATAATTAATAAACAAACAATATTGAATCAGCCTCACAGTCAAACATAAGATAACTATCCGTCCAAAAATTAACCATCTAATATCCCGGTCCAGTTGGTTGCGTTGCGGCCTGCAGCTCGCGGTCGTGGGGGTTCGAAACCTGGTACCAACAAAAAAACAAGTTTGGCGACATTTATTTGAAATTTTAAAACATTTTGTTTGGGTTAAATAAAACTCAGTGAATGAAATCACCAAACAGGTGCAGCCGCTAGACGGCGAGACACGGCCTTGGCGCCCGGACACTGCGGAATCGAATGTGGCCCACAACATAATGTTTTTACGATTTTATGGTGACCCGCGGGTTCTAGTCCGCGGTTCACAACCCGACCCGCCAGAAACAGATCTGTTCCAGATCAGTTTGGATAGAAAACTTGCAAAAATAGTCAAAAAAATTAATTTAATGATCTAATTTAATCAAATTAAATCCGAAATATATTTATAAAATCTGTATTTTTATAAATATAATCAAGAACACAATTTATATATTCAAAGCATATAAACATATTCTACATAAACAATTAAATTCCTTGCAAGTTGGCTCTGATGCTACTATTAGATTTTATGTGTATTTAAAATACATAGAATATTAGCAAAAACGCAGCAGAATAATTATCAAAAACCCAAGATGTAATACCCAGTTGTAATTCATTCATTTTCATTCAGTAATTATCAGTCTGTAATTGTCACTCAGTAATTCTCATTCATTAATAATCACTCATCATTCATGAATCACTCATTTGCGTTCAATGTTGGCATGTTGTAATCGTATATCAGTTACCGATCGTCATTTTATCTCCGTTTTTAGATCGAGACGGGAGTATTATCATTTTCATTGTGATTGATAGCCTTGTACTGAGAGTATCATCTTTGGCTCGTGTTAGACTTGTTCACTTTCACATTCGTATGATATGTCGGATCATTCATCAGTCGTAGCGAGGAATCGGAATTATCGGATTGATTCACCTTGGCTAGCATCGAGTTACGGCCGTAATGTTCTGGGATACGGCCGTAAGTCGGGAGTACGGCCGTAAAGTTCGGCGATTCACGGCCGTAAGTGGTCAGCCAGTGCCGGGCATTTGGCCGAAGGTGAGTTACGGCCGTAAGGAAGGTGAGATACGGCCGTAAGTAGCGTTCGTAAATTTCGGGTGTTGCCGACCAAGGGTGACTTACGGCCGTAAGGGTTGCGGCATACGGCCGTAAGTCGAGGCAGACGGCCGTAAGGCTTGGCCGGATACGGCCGTCTGCAGGAAGGATGTCCGGCCATTTTTGACGAAGGCGGGTTACGCCGTAAGGTTGGCGGATACGGCCGTATCATCCGAGTTACGGCCGTAAGGTGTGCGGTACGGCCGTAAAGTGTCGGCGGGTGTTTTTGCGAAGGCGAGTTACGCCGTAACTAAGGAAGTTACGGCCGTAAGTCTGCCGGCAGCTTCGGACGAAGGCCGAGTTACGGCCGTGAGTTGGCGATTACGGCCGTAAGGCCGTTGACTTGTAAAGTTATGGCCGTAAGAGGGCCGAGTTACGGCCGTAACCCGGCGATTTAATGACTTGGCCGGGTCATTTCTCCTCATTTCTTCTTTTTCCTTCTTCATCCGAGAGAAAGGGTTGAGAGAGAGATTTTATCATCATCAATCACTTGAGTGTGTAATCTTCATCATCTTCATTCCTTTGAGAAGCTTGGATACTCGTTTTAACTCGTGTTCTTCGGATCGTAGTGGTTGGATCTTCAAGAGGTAATTTCTTCAACACCTTGGATTTCGATTTTGTGTTGAGTTATGATGTTTTGGACGTTATAATCATGTTATATGAAGGGATATGTATATGATTATGAGTTTGTATAAGGATTCATTGGATTATTGAGAGATTTATTCAAGAACACTTTGAATATCGAGTTGGATTTGGGGATTTCCGATTAATTGTTGTTATAATCACGTTTTGGATATTCATAACGGATTATTGATCGTATTGGAGATGTTTTGTTGTTTTGAAACACTTCTTGGGGATTTGAAGTTGGTATTATTGAGGTTTAGTGGTAATCAATCAAAGTTGGCCTCAAAGTGTTCGATTTAATGCCCCAATGAACTTGGTTTAATCGTATCGGCGTCTTGAGTTCGTTATATTCGTGTTTAATTCGTTATTGATCGGATTGTTGGCAATTGTATTGAATTAAGGTTGTTCGAGCCGGTATCTTGGTTAGGACGTTGTTCGTGGACGGACATTCTTCATCGTTGTTGAGTAAGTTAATTCTTACTCGGTTAAAAGGATACTCATTCCTTTTGTTGTTGATTACTCATAATCATAACTCATTCATCATTGTATTAATCATATTAATACTTGTTATTGTCAATTAATCACTTGATCATAAGGAGCAGCGGTTCCAATCTTTTCGTTGAGCTATCATTCATTTCATTATTACTCTCATCTCGGTGAGTCATTCTTGACTTTGTCAGATTATTACTTATTCATTGATATTCATTACGGTCATTCTCGTTCATATGACCTTCTGGGTTCATATTGCGTGGCCGGGTGTGGCTGTGTGGAATTTTTAGTCGGGCACACGATGGTTATTGTATTGGGTTCACCGATACATTAGGCCGTGCACACGGAAAGCGTTACACCGTGAGACTAATTAGGTACACGGACGGGTGTTGTACACTCACACAGAACATTACGGGCGTACTATGATACTCCTCTTCAGCGTAATTCATAATTAAGAATATTTCATAACTTCAGTTAATTCATGATTGTGTAATTTCAACTCTTGAGGATTGTTGTTCTGTATAACTGACCCCGTTTGGGGATATTGTTTTTCAGGTCATGGCAAGGCAAAGGCGCAGGGAGAGCACGATGACGGCGGGAGTCCCAGTGATACTAGAAGGGGCCCCAGTCTTTTCGATCATTAATTCGGTCACTTATGTTTTCTAGATTTATTACGCATCAGTCAATCCTTTCGAATACTAATTTCAAAAACATTCGAGTATTTTATAGTCACATGAGCTACACATTAATTCAATTATCAAGGCTGTGTTGTATGAAACTCCTACTCGGAGTAATTGATGTTATAATGAGTTTCTGTACTACATTTACCCTGTGTAATTCATTCATTTTCATTCGCCTGGTGGGTCCCAGTCGGGGGTCCACGGCACTGTAATATCCGCCTAGTTTGGGGTGTTACAGAGTTGGTATCGGAGCGTGGTTTTGAATACTACCCTCCAAGTCATGTCTCGTTTGAAATCATCGTCATCGGACTAGTATCATTGGACTTTCGCGTCACGTGTGACCTGTGCAAGTGCCGAGCCAATCAGACCAAGAACTGTAAGATTTCTAATGCCATGGTATAATTTCTGGCATTAATCATTCATTCATAATTCATCAGTTAACAATCCTCAATCATCATTGTCACTTTGATCGACGGTCGAGTTAACTCATTAATCACTCAATTCATTTCATTATTGATTGTTGATTAGAAAGATCAAATCATTAATCTTGTTAACTCATTCAAGATAATCATTTCAAGAACTTCATCGAGATAATCATGTCACGTCAATTAATCATTCATGTAATCGCTGTATTAGAGCGTGTATGCTCATTTTCATCATTTCATAATATAATCATAACGTGATATTCATGCGGGAAATATAATCGTCATGTGACTTTCCTACTTCAGTATGGAAAGAGCTGGCAGAGGACGAGGAGGACGAGGCCGTGGAGCGGGCCGAATCCCGAGAACTCGTGCGAACACACGTGCAAATGCCAGGAATAATGCTAACTCATCGAGCAGTGACGCTGCCACTCATTCACCTGGACGCGATCATTCACTATCGGGGAGTCGTACCCGGGACACGGCTCAGTCAGAGGGTGTCCGGGTTGACCCACTCGCATTTATGCAGGGCATGATGGCCCAAATGACCCAGATGGCTCAGTTGATGGAGGCGATGCATAACTCCACTACTCAGAATCAACAGGCCCCTCCGCCGCCACCTCAGAGGCAAGAGAGGAATGTGAGCAATATCATCGGCGACATCTCTCGCCAGAGGCCACCGACTTTCGAGGGCCTGCCCGAGCCGTGAGATATTATTCATTGGCTCGAACATTTAGAAGTTGTTTGCTATGGTGGAGTGTCGGAAGGACACAAAGTTTCTGTGCGGCTTACTACACAGGTAAGAGCGCACATTCTTGGTGGTTATCGTTGAAGCCCACAGAAGGATCTTGTACTTGGGATCAGTTCAAGACCCTCATGATGGAGAGGTACTATCCGGCCCCACTCAGGGAGGCCAAGTTGTCGGAATTACTCACTCCCGACCTTTCGACGGATGATGATGTTCTCGCCATTGCCGAAAAATTTCAGGAACTTCTTCCGTTCGCCTCATCTATCATTCACTCAGAAGCGGACAAGATCAAGTATTTCAGCAAGAGGCTGAAACCCCGTATGCGACTTCGGTTGCTCAATCATAATTGCACCACGTTGGCTGAATTCATTGAGAAAGCTCTCACCTATGAGCTTACTGCTAAAGAGATTGCTAAGCAGCAACCTTCGTCTGCTAGCAAGAAATCGAAGAATCGTAACCAGTCTGAAGGCGGTCAGACAACCTTCAAGAAACCCCGGGCGGGCTCTGCTTCGAGAGACCTCTGTGTCGTCTAGACCCGCGGAATCTCGGTCTCGGCGCGCCCGGCCATCACTGTTTTAATCGTGGGAGCTTGGTCACCTCGGTACCAAGTGTCCTCGGCGTACTATCACTGTCATAATTGTGGGATTGCTGGGCATAAGGCCCGTTTTGCCGTAGGGACTCCAAACCTACTCGAGCGTCATCTCAAGCCCCGGCGATCGGCCGTTGAGTCGAGCCGCTCAATCGGCGTCGTTTAAAAGCAGGGAGCGACTAAGGGTGGAGCTTTATAGCCAGACGGAGCGCGTCGGTGCGGGACTAGCAAGCCGGATTTATGAGATGAAGAAGGCGATGATCCCGAGGCCGGATGATCTCAGGTACACTCGATATTCTATCTCAACCTGTGTGTACCCTTTTTGATACTGGTGCATCGCATTCATTCATTTCCGAGTCATGTTTGAGTAGACTACGTCTGGGTAGTGCTACTAGTTGTGAGCCTTATGTCATCGGCCTACCTGATGGTAGGCGAATTATCGATGTCGTGAGATTCGGATTGTCCGATTCGATTTCATGGTCGTGTATGGCGTGAGACCTAATCGTGGTAGATTTGCCGAGGGACGACGTCATCTTGGGTATTGATTGGATGGATCGTCATGATGCCATCATTAGTGTCCGTAGCGTATGGTCACTATCATTTTGACGATGGGGTTGAATGTGTGTTTCAGGAGGTAATCCCTACATTGCAGTAAGGTCATTAATTTGATGAAAGCAGTAAGGTTACTCAATCAGGGATGTGTCGGTTATTGGTGCTATATGGCTAAAACCGAGAAGTCATCAGTAATGTTAACGGATATTCCGGTGGTGAGGGAATATGCCGATGTTTTTCCAGACGAGTTACCTGGTTTGCCTCCACAGAGGGATGTGGAATTCACGATTGAGTTGGAGCCTGGTACGTCCCCGATATCGAAGGCACCGTACCGGATGGCCCCGACCAAAATGCAGGAATTAAAGAACCAACTTGAGGAATTGTTCGAGAAGGGTTATATCCGACCGAGTGCGTCTCCGTGGGGAGCACCCGTGTTGTTTGTCAAGAAGAATGATGGCTCATTTCGTTTGTGCATCGATTATCGGGAGTTGAACAGAGTGACAATCAAGAATAAGTATCCCTTACCCCGTATTGATGATATTTTAGATCAACTTCAGGGAGCTTCAGTATTTTCCAAGATCGACTTAAGGTCTGGATATCATCAGTTGCGGATTCGAGAGTCGGACATCGCGAGGACGGCGTTTCGAACACGCTATGGCCATTATGAGTTTGTGGTTATGCCGTTCGGATTGACGAATGCACCTGTGGTGTTCATGGAGTTAATGAATCGGGTTTTCATCGACTTTTTGGATCAGTTTGTTGTTGTCTTCATCGATGACATTTTGATTTATTCTCGTGACCGGGAGGAACACGAGTTTCACCTTCATCAAGTGCTCGACGTGTTGAGACGCGAACAACTTTATGGGAAGTTCTCCAAATGTGAGTTACGGATGTCCAGTGACTTTTCTCGGACATGTAATCTCATCGAGACGGAGTTCGTGTCGACCCTCGAAGACGGAGGCTATTCGAGATTGGTTACCTCCGAAGAATGTTAAGGAAATCGGAGTTTCCTCGGACTAGCGGGTTATTATCGGCGATTTGTGGAAGGATTTTCCAAAATTGCTCAACCATTGACGAACCTTTGCGAAAGGATAAGAAATACACGTGGTCCGACGCGTGTCACAGAGTTTTGAGGAACTCAAGAGCCGGTTAATGTCGGCACTGTACTTTCCTTGCCGCAGGGACGGAGGGATTTGTGGTTTATAGTGATGTGTCAGGCGGGGTCTCGGATGTGTGCTCATGCGAACGGAAAGGTTATTGCCTATGCTTCACGGCAATTGAGACCTTACGAGGTTAATTATCCGACCCACGACACGGAGCTAGCGTACCGTGGTGTTCGCTTTGAAAATTTGGCGTCATTATCTTTATGGCGTTACACAGAATATTCACCGATCATAAGAGTTTAAAGTATATATTTACTCGAAGGAGTTAAATATGCGGCAGAGGCAGTGGTTAGAATTAATCAAAGATTACGATATCGAGATCCTTTACCACCGGCAAGGCGAACGTTGTCGCCGACGCCTTGAGTCGCAAGTCCGTTCGAGAGCAGATGCTTGCTCGTCTAGATTGAAGGAACTTCAGAGAATTCCTTAGACCCGAGATCGAGGTCCGCTTCACGAGTTCGGGACGATTTGTATGTTAGAGATTTCATCGTCACTCGAGGAGGTAATCGGAGAGAACCGAGTTCGGACCCTTCATTGTTGCGCATCCGTGAGGATGTGGCTCGGGAAAGCCCTGGATTCGTAGTCCACGAGGATGGACTTTTGAGATTTAAGAATCGGTTGTGCGTCACCGCGAATGACGAGTTAAAAACTCGATTTTGAGAGAAGCTCATGCTACCCCTTATTCTGTTCATCCGGATCCAGCCAAGATGTACAAGGACTTGAAAGCAATTCTTGGTGGAGTAATATGAAGCGAGAAGTCGCAGAATTTGTTTCGAGATGCTTAACTGTCAACAAGTTAAGATTGAACATCGGCCGGCGGGTATGAAACCTCTCCTATTCCGAGTGGAAGTGGGAAGACATTTCTATGGACTTCATCACGAGTTTGCCGACGAGTCGTCGTGGCATGAATACGATCACAGGTGATTGTGGACCGCTTAACTAAATCAGCTCATTTCCTTGAGATCAAGGATACGTGGGGTCTTGAGAGACTGGCTCGATTGTTCATCAAAGAGATAGTCGACTTCATGGTACTCCTAAGAGTATCGTTTCCGATCGTGACGGACGATTTGTGTCTCATTTTGGAAATCGATTCATCGTGCTATGGGAACTCGGCTCAATCTCGCACGCTTTTCATCCTCGGTCCGACGGGCAATCGAGAGAGGACTATTCGGACATTAGAGGACATGTTGAGGGCATGCGTCCTCGATTGGAAGGACGATTGGGAAGCCCAACTACCATTGATCGAGTTCACGTATAATAATAGCTGGCATGCTTCCATTAAGATGGCACCTTACGAGGCCTTGTACGGTCGTCGTTGTCGGTCTCCTTTGTGTTGGGATGACTTGTCAGAATCAATCGGCACCGAGCCCGATATGCTTATAGCCGCCCGAGAGAAGGTAGCTTTAATCGAGTCGTATGTTGACATTTCGAGTCGGAAATCCTATGCAGATAATCGTCGTCGACCACTAGAGTTCGAGACGGGCGACCACGTTTTGGTCAAGGTATCCCCGAGTCGAGGTATTTTCCGTTTTGGGAAGGGGGGAAAGTTGAGTCCGAGATTCATTAGACCGTTTGAGATTTTGGATCGAGTGGGCGAGTTAGCTTATCGATTGGCCTTACCTCCGGCGTTGAGCCGAATTCATAATGTATTTCATGTCTCTCAGTTGCGGAAGTATGTTGCCGACCCGAGTCACATACTCGATTCGAAATCGAGATCGCCGACGATCATTCATATGAGGAACGTCCTATTCGAGTTTTAGAGCGGCGAATCAAACAGTTGAGGAATAAGACGATTCCTTTGGTTAAAATTCAGTGGTCTAGACACGGAGTCGAAGAGGCCACTTGGGAAACCGAAGAGAGTATGCGGGAGAGTCATCCCGAGTTGTTTGACCCTTAGTTTCGGGGACGAAACTATTTTAAGGGGAGTATGTAATACCGGTTGTAATTCATTCATTTTCATTCGGTAATTATCGATCTGTAATTGTCACTCATTAATTCTCATTCATTAATAATCACTCATCATTCATGAATCACTCATTTGCGTTCAATGTTGGCATGTTGTAATCGTATATCGATTCCGATCGTCATTTTATCTCCGTTTTTAGATCGAGACGGAGTATTATCATTTTCATTGTGATTGATAGCCTTGTCCGAGAGTATCATCTTTGGCTCGTGTTAGACTTGTTCACTTTCACATTCGTATGATATGTCGGATCATTCATCGATCGTAGCGAGGAATCGGAATTATCGGATTGATTCACCTTGGCCAAGACGAGTTACGTCCGTAAGGTTGGGATACGGCCGTAAGTCGGTACGGCCGTAAGGCCGGGCGATTACGGCCGTAAGTGGTCGGCCGCCGGGCATTTTGGCGAAGGTGAGTTACGGCCGTAAGGAAGGTGAGATACGGCCGTAAGTGGCGTTCGTAAATTTCGGGTGTTGCCGACCAAGGGTGACTTACGGCCGTAAGGGTTGCGGCATACGGCCGTAAGTCGAGGCGGTGCGGCCGTAAGGCTTGGCGGATACGGCCGTCTGCAGAAGGATGTCCGGCCATTTTTGACGAAGGCGGGTTACGCCGTAAGGTTGGCGGATACGGCCGTACCATGAGAGTTACGGCCGTAAGGTGTGCGGTACGGCCGTAAGGCTGTCAGCGGGTGTTTTTGACGAAGGCGAGTTACGCCGTAACTAAGAAACTTACGGCCGTAAGTCTGTCGCGAGCTTTGGACGAAGCCGAGTTACGGCCGTCTGAGTTGGCGATTACGGCCGTAAGGCCGTTGACTTGTAAAGTTACGGCCGTAAGAGGGCCGAGTTACGGCCGTAACTTCCGGCGATTTAATGACTTGGCCGGGTCATTTCTCCTCATTTCTTCTTTTTCCTTCTTCATCCGAGAGAAAGGGTTGAGAGAGAGATTTTATCATCATCAATCACTTGAGTGTGTAATCTTCATCATCTTCATTCCTTTGAGAAGCTTGGATACTCGTTTTAACTCGTGTTCTTCGGATCGTAGTGGTTGGATCTTCAAGAGGTAATTTCTTCAACACCTTGGATTTCGATTTTGTGTTGAGTTATGATGTTTTGGACGTTATAATCATGTTATATGAAGGGATATGTATATGATTATGAGTTTGTATAAGGATTCATTGGATTATTGAGAGATTTATTCAAGAACACTTTGAATATCGAGTTGGATTTGGGGATTTCCGATTAATTGTTGTTATAATCACGTTTTTGGATATTCATAACGGATTATTGATCGTATTGGAGATGTTTTGTTGTTTTGAAACACTTCTTGGGGATTTGAAGTTGGTATTATTGAGGTTTAGTGGTAATCAATCAAAGTTGGCCTCAAAGTGTTCGATTTAATGCCCCAATGAACTTGGTTTAATCGTATCGACGTCTTGAGTTCGTTATATTCGTGTTTAATTCGTTATTGATCGGATTGTTGGCAATTGTATTGAATTAAGGTTGTTCGAGCGACCGGTATCTTGGTTAGGACGTTGTTCGTGGACGGACATTCTTCATCGTTGTTGAGTAAGTTAATTCTTACTCGGTTAAAAGGATACTCATTCCTTTTGTTGTTGATTACTCATAATCATAACTCATTCATCATTGTATTAATCTTATTAAAACTTGTTATTGTCAATTAATCACTTGATCATAAGGAGCAGCGGTTCCAATCTTTTCGTTGAGCTATCATTCATTTCATTATTACTCTCATCTCGGTGAGTCATTCTTGACTTTGTCGATTATTACTTATTCATTGATATTCATTACGGTCATTCTCGTTCATATGACCTTAGGTTCATATTGCGTGGCGGGTGTGGTGTGGAATTTTTAGTCGGGCACACGATGGTTATTGTATTGGGTTCACCGATACATTAGGCCGTGCACACGGGAAAGCGTTACACCGTGAGACTAATTAGGTACGGACGGGTGTTGTACACTCACACGAGAACATTACAGGCGTACTATGATACTCCTCTTGACGTAATTCATAATTAAGAATATTTCATAACTTGATTAATTCATGATTGTGTAATTTCAACTCATGAGGATTGTTGTTCTCAGATAATCGACCCGTTTGGGGATATTGTTTTTCAGTCATGGCAAGGCAAAGGCGCAGGAGAGCACGATGACGGCGGGAGTCAGTGATACTAGAAGGGGCCCCAGTCTTTTCAGTCATTTATTCGGTCACTTATGTTTTCTTGATTTATTCCGCTGCAGTCATTCCTTTCGAATACTCATTTCATTCAGTGTCGTGTATTTTATCGTCACATGAGATACACATGTATTCTATTATCCTGGGTGTGTTGTATGAAACTCCTACTCGGAGTAATTGATGTTATAATGTGGTTCGGTACTACATTTACCCTGTGTAATTCATCCTTTTTCATTCGCCTGGTGGGTCCCAGTCGGGGGTCCACGGCACTGTAATATCCGCCTAGTTTGGGGTGTTACACAAGATGAGGCTCTTCATGCATTAATTTAATTGATTTAATAAAGGTTCATCGAATTATCTTAATTCGAAGAACATATCTATATTAGGAGCAGAAGCTGATGAAAGTCACCTTCCTCTTTCGATGATCCACACACAAATAATTGTACAAGCCAAGTTGCTAGATCCTTAAGAATTATATTGATAAACAGTACAATAGATGATCATTGCTACAAGGACTGTATAGTTGATCAATATCAACTAAGGGAAGAATACGGGAGAGCCGAACCGGGACTTCCTGGACTGAAGAAGGGGGCAGCCTGTAATATCCGCAATTTTCACTTCTGGTATTATTTTCTCGTTTTTGATATTTTCAGATTTCAGGATTCGCTTGTGAACATTTTGATAGTTTGAGAATGTTTCGTACTGTATTTTTCTTGTCGGATGAGTTTCCGAAGATGTTTTATTGGAATTCTTTCGAGACCTTTATTTTCTTTGCTTTCGTGTTCAATTATTGTGATTGATAATCGAAATTGTTGCGCCAAAATTTCTACAAGTTGGTTTGATGTTTAGAATCATGTTAGGACCGAAAGTTCTGACGTAGGGTCGTTAACATTGATTTTCCCACTTTTGGGACCATTTTGTAACTTTTATTTATTTCGGGGCTGTTTTGCAAATTTACTGAAATGGTGCACATGTTCGTGTATTCATCGTTCAGAGTGATCGTATTTTCGAAATTATGAATTATTTTATCATGTTCATATCGTTCGGAAATGTCTAAGGAGTTAATTCGAGTTTTCTTGGGAACATGTTACATCCCAGTCAACTTCATTTCGACGCCAAAATTCGTGATGATGTTTATAAAATCTGAAACTTAACAATATTATAGAGAACATAATTAGCTTCACGTGAGTTCAAATGACGAGTCAATCGGAGTCCTTATGATCGAGTTATGATCGAAACAATAGGAGTATATGCGATGTGACGTGTCACAGGGCTGTTCGGGTCAGCCTAGTATAAATAATGGCTGGGTCGTCAGCCATTTTTCTCCATTTCTTTCGTCCAGTATACCCCTTTGAAGGGGAAATTGACTACTTTTGCTGCAAAACACCAAACCTTCCACTCATAATCCGTTCAAATCATTAATTATCGATCGGGAAGCATATTATCAAGTATTTCGTAGGATTAATTCATCGTTCTTCATCCGAATCGAAGGTAAATACTTTGAACTCTTGGCTATTTGTTTCGAAATCCTTCAGATTCGAGTTGTTCTTCATTAATCATTGTTTGATTTGTAATTATTCAGAAGTATTGGTGATTCTTCCGATGATTTGGTTCGTTTTTCTTACCATCTTCATAATCGATTGAAGTTTTTGATGATCTTAAGGAACCCTTGAACATCAAGTGTTCGATCTATTGTTTCTATCAACTCTTGACAAAAAAATCATTCGTAATCCATCTTCCTTATGTTCGAACTCGTAGTAATCGTGCTATTCACACGTATTACTCCTAGTTTGAGTATTTCATATTGTTATTGTCAATTATATTCTTACCGTATGATATTTCCATTTGAAGTTCGACTTTGCGTTGGCGCTTAACGGTTTGGAGTCGTTTTGGAAAGGGAAGCAATCCGTTCAAGTTCCTTTATCGACTTTCCTGGTTCTGGTTATCCGAGGCGAGTATCTCGTCTATATCTCTTATACTTTGAGAATGTGTTTGGTTGTGGAATTAACTTGATCATGTTAGTAATTGATTAATTGATCATCAATTTCTACTAAAATGAATAAGAGATTTATTAAAATATCTACGGATATAATTTAATTTCGTGAAATATATGAATAATTTCTCCTTTTATGTATTGTGAAGGATTTGAAGAAATAAATGGTGATATGAGTATTGAAGTATATAATTGTGGCATTCTTGACTTGATATTGTGATTCGTGCTGATATGGAATTGGTGTGCACTTGTTGTGCTTCTGATGTTATGTGTTTAGATGGTGCTATGTGTGTAAGTCCTGTCGTGGGTTATCTAATCGGGTAGGTCTGGAGAGGGCTCCGAGGATCGTCACTTGCGAGTGCGATGTCAAGATAGCTTACGGTAGTGACTTTGTTGGTGGTTGTCTTCATACGGTTATCCACTTCGGGTAGGTCTGGAGGGGGCTCCAAGGATCGTCACTTGCGAGTGTGATGCCAAGGATAATCTTTATGGAGTGATCATTGTGATATTGTTTGGGTAGGGTCCGGTGAGGCCTCCGGAGCTTAGTACTTGCGAGTACGTCGTGTTGGAATGATTTGTTATGATGTGATATTTTCCCGGGTAAGGACTGATGAGGTCTCCGTAGCTCAGTACTTGCGAGTACGGCATGTTGTTAGGTTAACCACCATGGGAGGTCCTACGAGGGCTCTTGGGGATTGTAAGTTGTCGAGCCCAATTCGCGGTTAACCATGTGATTGATTCTGAATGTGTCAATTGTTGATATATTCATTACGGACGAATTATTTAGATTATGGAATCATATATTGGATTGTGTATCCCATTTGTATTGTGTTTTTGGTCTATCGTTGAGAAATGAATTTTTTTTTTCAAATGATTTTTGGGAAAATCTTGTTGAAAACGAAAGGTATTTATATTTTGGGATTTTACATTAAGACCCCCGAAGTCTCCAAATATTTTTCTCAAAGTTGTTTTGGAATGATAATATTCTTTGTTGAAGAATAAATGTTTTGAAAGAAATACGGACTCGGGGATCGAATTACTATTGTGGTAAAAGCTATTTTCATGACTACTCTATTCTTATAGTATAATTTTATAGCTGGATTACTTGCTAGAGATTATTATCGCTAACCCCTCTTTGGTGATTGTTTATATCCTCATGTATTATGATCCAGGAGAGCAACCACAGAGTCGACTTGGAGGATGATGTAAAGCAGTGATAGTAGTCACAGTTTGTGGGGCTTTGTTGTATTTTATTCCTTTTGTCATCCTTGTAAGGATGGACAAGTTGATGTACTATTATCGTGATTGAGTTGTATTTGTCTTTACCGGATGTATTGGTATTTCGAGTCTGGATAGACCTAATTGGTCTACGAATTTATGTATTTTTGTCTTGATAACCGTGATTCAGTTTGGTTGTGTTGTCTTTAGCCTAGTATATTCTTGCGGGAAAGGGTCTACGGTGCTGTAATATTCCCAGTGGATTTGGGGGTATCTCAGTGGACTTTTGCGTATCTCATGTTGTATATGTAACAACCCCAGAATCCATCGGGAATATTACACGCCGTAGACCCCTTTACAGAGGGATCTACCAGGCTAACTACCGCGAGACGACAAATGTTTGGATGACCGGGGTCGAACTACATACTGACACTGACCGATAAGGTCAAACATTAAAATACACTGACCAATATTGTCACACGACAAGAAATCAATCCGAAAACAAACTCATTAGTGTATATACCCACGCAAGGGTCAAGATACAATATAGCGTAAGACTGAAGATAACGTAACAATATAACAACATCAAACCGAAATCTATCTCTTGATTAATATCGCGGCTCGTCTTCTTCCATGCCGTCCCTGTGATTGCTCTAACGAACTAAGCATACCTGAAATGCAGGATACGCATTTCCCCCATTTAAGGGATTAGCATTGGAATGGCTAATACAAGTATTCAAGTCATAAAAAATATACTACGCAAATATTAGTTATTGTAAGACGACAACAAACCCTTAAAGAAGTTCCCGATAGGTTTTCAAAGTTTAAAGTACAAGTTCAAGTCCATGAAAGTAATTTATTAACTCGGGAGTTTTAGAAGGCAACAAAAATCTTTTGGGACTTCAAGTCCAAGATTACAAAACCTTTTTCGAAAACAAACATTTTTAAGTAGGAAATCATTCTGGACCTCACGTCCGTAGTTACAAAACCATTTCAAGACAATTGGGTCTCAGCCCAAAGTCATTTTTCGCTAAACAACCTTTACACAATCATTAGGGTCTCGCCCCAAACTCTCTTCAAACCATAATGCACAATAACAAGGTCCATTATCCGACACCAAAGCATAATTACAACCAAGTAACTAAATACATATGATACATATTCAGTGCCATTCTAGCCAATTACCAAGATCCTATATAATGTATCTCAACATCGAGAACAAAACATTGTGATATTCTAGACATATCATAGTTATCGAAAACATCAACATCATCATCATGACGAAAATCATACTTGGTAAAATGCAGCCGTACCCATTAGTATCGGCTCCCAGAGGCCCTGTCGGACCATCCCCGTGTGGAAGAACAACTCACACACACACTATACGAACTGCATTGTCTCAATCGTTAATCACAATATACATAATCAAGGCACTTGCTATAAATAGTCACTTATCCGATATGTAACTACGACCGACACAGCTATACAACAACTTAACAATCCCAAACGCATTTCCACACATAAACAATTACAACAACCGATCAAACCATTACAAGTAACCCACTCATAACACACAACTTAATCCACACAACCCAGTGACCACCAAAACATCACAACACACGTCTAAGCGTACTATCTAACAGACACCACTTCTCTATTGACATGCCTCTACGACAAACACAAGGCGACTCAAATTTGACATAATATCTATAACGACCCATATAATGGGAATCAACAAAAATGAATAATCTTCACAAATTCATTATACAACCTCAATTCACACAATATAAATCATATATACAAGAATACTTGTCTCGAAACCACGAGCAACAAAACAATGAACGGACGCGGTCGAGCAGCCCATGTACTTCCAAGAACAACCAAGAACCCAAAAGCCCCACGAATGCTACAAAAGTAGTATTACCACGAATCAACAACACTAAACGATACCCAAATCGACACGAAGAACAACGGACCAAGGGTTTCCCAAGGAAATCAAAATCATGTTCCGGGTGAGATAGAATCAATAAACGAGTTTCTAATATGAAGGTTACAACCAAAACAGCAAGAATTACATAATCAATTCATCATTTACAGATGAAATCAAGAAATCAAGGAAAAGCCCCCAAAATTACTCAACTAGGGTTCTAAGAAGAAAATACCTCGATTTGGCAGAAAAACAAGTTAAATGATGTGATAAACATGAAGAAGACTCACCAAGATGAAGCTTGATGATGAAGATCTCCTAGATCTCCCTAGGAGACTCGTCCCGATAGAAATAGATGAAATGAAAAAATGAAGTAAAAGGGCTATTGTCTAGTTATTTATACTGGACAGCTATTATCATGCGTTAACACGTCTTTAGCGCGCGCTAATGGGTCAACCTACTCCAGAACATTCTGTCCAGCGCACTGTTAGTGCGCGCTAGCCGGTCTCCATAACGTGTACTATCGAGTCACGAATCCAGTCCAGTGGCTTCTGAACAGTTCTGCACCTTCCAGGTAACGTGCGCTAAGATAGATGATAGCGTACGCAATACAGACGATAGCGTGCTCTAACTAGACCCCCAGTCCCAGTCCAGTAGCTTCTGGACTGCCTCCGAACTACCAGTTTGCATGCGCTAACTGAAAGGTAGCATGCGCTATCAATACACAAATAGTGCACGCTATGAGGCAACGTAGCGTTCGATACACCTATTGCACAGGCGATAAAATTGCACCAAGAATCCAACGCAACAATGTTCTGAAAGAAGACTAACAAATAATGAAGCACAACATACGATCTGCATGACTTATGCAACGACAAGCCGTACCCAACGAACACCACAACAGGTACATCATATCGTACCCAATATAGAGAAACTCTCGAATAGTCACCAACAGAACAAAGTAACCGGCAGAACCGACAAATAATTCAAAATAACCGGAAACAAAATTTTCGGGTATTAAATACTATCCCACTAAAAATAAGTTTTGTCCCGAAACTTAAAACAAGGTATCACCATGCCACAAACAAAACACAACATTCAAACATCAAAAATCCAATCTCTGCACGAGATACAACCTGCAATACAAAATGCAAAAATACTATCACTATGTACCACTAGGTCCTCCAGAAGTAGGAGTGAAACTCCAGTTGTCGTACATCTTGGCAACGGTCTCGCAATGCACCGCTTGGTGTCCCACATGACCACATTTAAAACAGTTCACCTGTGGCGAGCAATAATTCTACCGTACATGGGATACACGAATGCAGTTAAAGCATGTTTTTATACTGCTCACTTTACTCACTACAGGAGTAAGTTTGTTGGACTGGTCAGATGAACGGGAAGTCCTCCCGGAAAAATGATTTGAATCATCAGGTTCATGGGACCCGCTTCTATGTCCCCGGGAGAAGCTACCCGTAATCTTCCTCCTCTTTCTTTCTAGACCCGCCTCCATCATAGGAATGGCCCTCTCAGTGGTCACGTTTGATCTAAATACTTCGTCACTGTACTGCACTCGATGTCCCTTGTGTCCACAATTATATCAAGGTACTAGCGGCTTCTTACAATTCGCACGCACGAACCCGGAACATTACAGTTAAACCATCTAGGCAAGTTACCCACATTCTGTAACACCCCCAAATACTATTGGGTTATTACAGTGCCGTGGACCCCACGCCAGGAGATCCACCAGGCGAACATGACTAAAATACATTAAATTAAACAACAAGGGAAAATCATAGTCCCTACCATGATATCCGACACAATATTCCGATAAGGAATTTCAACGACAAAAGTGGCCTACATGGCCAAAATGAAATACAACAGCATCCACGAACATCTGCTCTGTAATACAACACGACAACAATCGACAATACCGAGTACACTCCAACCGGTGACCAACAATGAACAACTCGGACTAGTATCGCTCGTATGCCTCGCCGCCATCGTCATGCCCCGTGCCTCAACTCTCTCCTCGCAAGTACCTAAAACATGAAAACATGTTCCGCCCCACTGGTCATCATCCAGATAATGAACATCAAATACATGTATAACATGATATGCATCCAAAGGCAGAATGAAATGGTATAATGATGATAATAATACGAGATGCTCACAAACCAAGGTAAGAACCGAGCATTCGTGAAATACTATGCCCACGGCATACTATTAATACCTGTTCGACCGGTTAGAACATAAGTGCCCAACGGCGAATCATAATCACAGAATACCACAATGAATTACATGACATGAACCAAACCAGAACAGGATTAAATATGAATCACAATGCCCGGAGGCTCCAATGAAATTAACAAGACAATCACAAGGCCTAAAAACCACTCAGCCAAACTGTCAAATATCACAATCACATGAAGCCGAAACAGCCCGAAGCTGTTATTGATTAGGGCCGAAGCCACGGCATGAAAGCCGTATCAAAATTAGGGCCGAAGCCACGGCATGAAAGCCGTATCACAATTAGGGCCGAAGCCACGGCATGAAAGCCGTATCACAATTAGGGCCGAAGCCACGGCATGAAAGCCGTATCACAATTAGGGCCGAAGCCACGGCATGAAAGCCGTATCACAATTAGGGCCGAAGCCACGGCATGAAAGCCGTATCACAATTAGGGGATGGTATGCTGTCTTGAGTCGGTCAGCACCATCCTCGACAGTCCCAACTCAATGCCTCGATTGCCTTAGAACGGTCAATCGATACAATGATATAGTGAATGATTGAACATTTCGATTTGCCTGCGAACGGCAATTCGATAACAATGATATGAAGGATGCCTCGGCACCTTTAATCGGTTACCGACGACGAAGGTGAGAAATGAATAAGCCAATGCCTTTAATCGGCCGTTAACGAACAACAATAAATATTTGGCAAAATTGCCGAAAGGTATCGTATCGAACGATCTCTTAATATCAATGAATTCATGAAGAGACTAAGTCTCGGAATGATACAACACATTTATACACATATATGATGACATTAATCTCATTGACTAGTACAAGTATAAAACTTGCCTCAAACCGAAGGCGACGAAGTCCATCTACGAACAACGTCCTTAATAGGGAATACCGGCCACTCGAACAACCTTGAATTACACAAGCACCAACAATTCGCTTAATATACGAATCAAACACGAATATAACGAACTCGAAACGTTGATACGATTAAACTAAGTTCATTGGGGCATTATATCGAATACGTTGTGGCCAAACTCCGATTGTTTACAATCAAATCTCAAAATATCAATATCAAATCCTCCAAGAAGTGTTTCAAACCAACAAACATCTTCCAAATGATCAATAATCCAAAATGAATATCCAAAAACGTGATTTCAACAACAATTAATCGAAAACCCCCAATTTCAACTCGATATTCAAAGTGTTCTTGAATAATCCCTCAATAATCCAATGAATCCTTATACAAACTCATAATCATATACATATCCCTTTATATAACATGATTATAACGTCCAAAACATCATATCTCAACACAAAATCGAAGTCCAAAGTGTTGAAGGAATTACCTCTTGAAGATCCAAGCACTTCGATCCGAAGAACACGCGTTAGATTGATTATCCGGGCTTCACGATCGAAAGGAGATGAAGAAAATCAAACACCCAAATGATTTGTGAAGGAAAAACCCTCCCTCAAGCTTTCTCTCTCGGTTGAAGGTGAAGAAAAGGGAGAGAAATGGGCTGAAATGCTAAAAAAACGAATTTAAAGGAGTTGACTGCCCTGCCGGACACGGCCCGTGCCGATCGGCACGGTCGTGTCGCACAGCTGGCCGACAGGGACTCGACCGTGTCCTGCTTGACACGGTCGCGGCGCGGAGGGCCTTCCGATAGTGACCCTCCGACAGCGACTCGGCATGACTCGACCGTGTCCTGGAACACGGTCGGGCGTATCGGCAGTCGGTTCTGGCTTTTCCGGAAGAGTTCGACTCGGCCGTGCCAGACGACACGGTCGGGTCCTGAGGCAGAGACTTCGGCATTTCCGGACGAGTACGGCACGGGCCGTTTCGGACGACACGGCCGAGTTCAGTCGGCAGTGATCGGCCAATAACTGAAAAAAATGAGCGGGTGAGCTAAAACGACCATAACTCTCTCGTCCGGACTCCGATTGACTCACCGTTTGAACCATCGGAAATCTAACTCGATGCTCTATAATATTGCAAAGATTTAGAATTTTTGGAGTTACCAAAAATTAATGGTGATCTAACAAAGTCGAACTCATATGAGGAAAGTTGAAACAATGAACAATAATGATACACAACTCGAAGTTTTTACGAACGGTGAACACGGGTGAATGAACATAATTGATGAATGATTATAAATGAGTGAAAATCCACTGAGTGACAATCACCGAATGAAATTACTGAATGATAATGACTGAATTACAACCAGGTATTACATACACCCCCCCTTAAAAGAGTTTCGTCCCCGAAACTAAGGGTCAAACAACTCGGGATAACTCTCTCGCATACTATCCTCGGTTTCCCAAGTAGCCTCTTCGACTCCGTGTCTGGACCACTGAATCTTGACCAAAGGGATCGTCTTGTTCCTCAACTGTTTGATTCGCCGCTCCAACACTCGTACAGGACGCTCCTCGTACGAATGATCATCCGCGATCTCGATTTCGTCGAACTGAAGTATGTGACTCGGGTCGGCAACATACTTCCTCAACTGAGAGACGTGAAACACATTATGAATTCGGCTCAATGCCGGAGGCAAAGCCAATCGATAAGCTAACTCGCCTACTCGATCCAAAATTTCAAACGGTCCAATGAATCTCGGACTCAACTTCCCCCGTCTTCCGAAACGGAAAATACATCGACTCGGTACCTCAACGATTAGAGGTATATCCGACGATGAACTCGCCGCTAACTATGATCTCAGAAAGTCACGAGAATGAAAGTGACTAAAATGATTGATGAATGATAATTGACTATAAATCCGACCAGGATTAAGAATGGCTCACCAAGGTGAATTAATAACGTCATGAGTGATAGTTCAAGTGAAATTATTGGAACCGTTGTTCCTCGTGAATTAAATGATTAATTTCATGATGACAAGTCTCAACATGATTGATATATGATGAATGACTTATGTGAATGAATGAACGACAATGAAATGAATGATTATCCTATTACCGAACAAAAATTAACTTGCTCAAAACCGGTGATGGATGTCATATTGTATCACAGTTAAAGTAAACAACAGTCGAACTCGTAAATGCCCGAGATGAAGATGCTCTTCCAGCACGAAGACGACTAGAAAACGATCCCTTGGACGTCGGAGTCCGATGTTCCTCTGACAGCTCTTTCCATACCGAGGCAGGAAAGTCACGTGATAATTACAGATCTCGTATGAAGATCGCATTATGATTATGAGATGGAATGATAACAATGAGTATACACGCTCTAACACAATGAATGCATTAATAATGCGGTAAAATGATCGTCCACATGACACCGGAATATGATAAGATCGCATGAAAGATCAAATGAGGTAACATGATTACCTGATGAAATTCCTGAAATGATTACCTTGAACAAGTTAACAAGGTTGAAAATTCAATCCACAAGATCAACAACTGAACAATGAGATGGACTGGATGATTAATGAATTGACTGAGCAATGAGTGAGTGATGAATGAACTAACTAAGCAATGAGATTGAATAAGTGATTAATGATTAACTGAGCAATGAGATAGACTGAGTGAAGAATGAATTAATTGAGTAATGAGATTGACTGAGTGATGAATGAATTAATTGAGCAATGAGATTGACTGGGTGATGAATGAATTAACTGAATAATGAGATTGAGTGAGTACTGAATGAATTACTTGAGTAATGAGATTGACTGAGTGATGAATGAATTAATCGAGCGATGAGATTAACTGAGTGATTAATGAATTAACTGAACAATGAGATTAACTGAGTGATGAATGAATTGACTGAACAATGAGATTGACTGAGTGATTAATGAATTAATCTGAACAATGAGATTAACTGAGTGATGAATGAATTAACTGAACAATGAGATTGACTGAGTGATTAATGAATTAATCTGAACAATGAGATTGACTAAGTGATGAAGGAATTAACTGAGTGATGAATGAATTATCTGAGTAATGATATTGACTGAGTGATGAATGAATTAATTGAACTATGAGATTAACAGAGTGATGAATGAATTAACATGATCGACAAGATCAAAATGGTGATTGAGGATTATTAACTGGTGAATGAGTTGATCCTTAGCACTTACACAGGTCACACGTGCTCCAAAACAATTAGTCATGAATCAATCATAACAATAATATCACTTATATGTTTCAACAAAGCATGAATAATTAATGAAATGATGAATGTATGAACATAAAGAGAATCGAGTCCTTACACAGGTCATACGAAGCTTCGAGGTCTCGCGATACTAGTCTTCACTGACGACGACTCGATGAATGAATGACTCGTGCAGTCGCACTAATATTACGACTCACAAAACCTGACTGACTAGATTGTCATAACCTGACAATCCCAATACTACCGCGTCGGTAGGACCACATAACTCACATCTCAGGGTATTTCACAACCCAAAGCTCCGATACCATTTCTGTAACACCCCCAAATCCTATTGGGTTATTACAGTGCCGTGGACTCCACGCCAGGAGATCCACCAGGCGAACATGACTAAAATACATTAAATTAAACAACAAGGGAAAATCATAGTCCCTACCATGATATCCGACACAATATTCCGATAAGGAATTTCAACGACAAAAGTGGCCTACATGGCCAAAATGAAATACAACAGCATCGACGAACATCTGTTCGGGTAATACAACAAGACAACAACTGACAAGACTGGAGTACACTCCAACTGGCTGACCAACAATGAACAACTCGGACTAGTATCGCTCGTATGCCTCGTCGCCATCGTCATGCCCCTGTGCCTCAACTCTCTCCTCGCAAGTACCTAAAACATGAAAACATGTTCCGCCCCCACGGGGTCAGTCATCCAGATAATGAACATCAAATACATGTATAACATGATATGCATCCAAAGGCAGAATGAAATGGTATAATGATGATAATAATACGAGATGCTCACAAACCAAGGTAAGAACCGAGCATTCGTGAAATACTATGCCCACGGCATACTATTAATACCTGTTCGACCGGTTAGAACATAAGTGCCCAACGGCGAATCATAATCACAGAATACCACAATGAATTACATGACATGAACCAAACCAGAATAGGATTAAATATGAATCACAATGCCCGGAGGCTCCAATGAAATTAACAAGACAATCACAAGGCCTAAAAACCACTCAGCCGAAACTGTCAAATATCACAATCACATGAAGCCGAAAACAAGTCAAGTATTGATTAGGGCAAGCCACGGCATGAAAGCCGTATCAAAATTAGGGCGAAGCCACGGCATGAAAGCCGTATCACAATTAGGGGCCGGGCCACGGCATGAAAGCCGTATCACAATTAGGGCGAAGCCACGGCATGAAAGCCGTATCACAATTAGGGCGAAGCCACGGCATGAAAGCCGTATCACAATTAGGGCGAAGCCACGGCATGAAAGCCGTATCACAATTAGGGCCGGGCCACGCATGAAAGCCGTATCACAATTAGGGCGAAGCCACGGCATGAAAGCCGTATCACAATTAGGGGATGGTATCTTTGTCTTGAGCCTGGCCGGACCATCCTCGATGCCCCAACTCAATGCCTCGATTGCCTTAGAACGGTCAATCGATACAATGATATAGTGAATGATTGAACATTTCGATTTGCCTGCGAACGGCAAATCGATAACAATGATATGAAGGATGCCTCGGCACCTTTAATCGGTTACCGACGACGAAGGTGAGAAATGAATAAGCCAATGCCTTTAATCGGCCGTTAACAAACAACAATAAATATTTGGCAAAATTGCCGAAAGGTATCGTATCGAACGATCTCTTAATATCAATGAATTCATGAAGAGACTAAGTCTCGGAATGATACAACACATTTATACACATATATGATGACATTAATCTCATTGACTAGTACAAGTATAAAACTTGCCTCAAACCGAAGGCGAGGAAGTCCTTCCACGAACAACGTCCTTAATAGGGAATACCGGCCACTCGAACAACCTTGAATTACACAAGCACCAACAATTCGATTAATATACAAATCAAACACGAATATAACGAACTCGAAACGTTGATACGATTAAACTAAGTTCATTGGGGCATTATATCGAATACGTTGTGGCCAAACTCCGATTGTTTACAATCAAATCTCAATATATCAATATCAAATCCTCCAAGAAGTGTTTCAAACCAATAAACATCTTCCAAATGATCAATAATCCAAAATGATTATCCGAAAACGTGATTTCAACAACAATTAATCGAAAACCCCCAATTTCAACTCGATATTCAAAGTGTTCTTGAATAATCCCTCAATAATATAATGAATCCTTATACAAACTCATAATCATATACATATCCCTTTATATAACATGATTATAACGTCCAAAACATCATATCTCAACACAAAATCGAAGTCCAAAGTGTTGAAGGAATTACCTCTTGAAGATCCAAGCACTTCGATCCGAAGAACACGCGTTAGATTGATTATCCGGGCTTCACGATCGAAAGGAGATGAAGAAAATCAAACACCCAAATGATTTGTGAAGGAAAAACCCTCCCTCAAGCTTTCTCTCTCGGTTGAAGGTGAAGAAAAGGGAGAGAAATGGGCTGAAATGCTGAAAAAACGAATTTAAAGGAGTTGACTGCCCTGCCGGACACGGCCCGTGCCGATCGGCACGGTCGTGTCGCACAGCTGGCCGACAGGGACTCGACCATGTCCTGCTTGACACGGTCGCGGCGCGGAGGGCCTTCCGATAGTGACCGTCCGGCGACTCGGCATGACACGACCTTGTCCTGAAACACGGTCGGGCGTGTCGCGATCGGTTCGCTTATCCTAAGAGTTCGACTCGGCCGCGCTGCACACGGCCGGTCCTGAGGCAGAGACTTCGGCATTTCCGGACGAGTACGGCACGGGCCGTGTCGGACGACACGGCCGAGTTCGGTCGGCAGTGATCGGCCAATAACTGAAAAAAATGAGCGGGTGAGCTAAAACGACCATAACTCTCTCGTACGGACTCCGATTGACTCACAGTTTGAACCATTGGAAAGCTAACTCGATGCTCTATAATATTGCAAAGATTTAGAATTTTTGGAGTTACCAAAAATTAATGGTGATCTAACAAAGTCGAACTCATATGAGGAAAGTTGAAACAATGAACAATAATGATACACAATTCGAAGTTTTTACGAACGGTGAACACGGGTGAATGAACATAATTGATGAATGATTATAAATGAGTGAAAATCCACTGAGTGACAATCACCGAATGAAATTACTGAATGATAATGACTGAATTACAACCGGGTATTACACATTCAACGATACCGCCCTGGATCTCCTAGATTTTTCAGCTGGGCTATAAGGTTCCACAACCCATTGATACGGGGGTTGAAATTTATGGGCCCCCATTCCATTACTTTGCAATGAATCCCCTGGACTCGTCCGCTCCATTACCACAGACATTCGTCAATGATAGAGTCATTACGAACGTTGGATTTCTGCCAACATGGTCACTCTCTCCGGATACTTACCTCTGATCCGGAGCCACACCATGATCCTGAATATGTCTAGAACTACAATCTCGAGCTCGTCTTATCGGCATACTGAACACACAACCGCTCAACACTTTGGGACACAACATCGCATACCTATAATGCGACACGAAACCAGACACGGCAACAACAAATCACATGTCATAGTAGTAAATCATTGATAACATCATTTTTCAAAAAGTCCCCGAGATATTTGTTTAAAAATAGTAACGTTTTAAAATCTATGTTCATAAAAATTTTTTTCGAAATAAGATTGGAAAACTCTTTTGGCACCTCGGTCTGTTTTACCAAAACTATAAGGAAATATATCGAAATTATTTCCTTCTTAAATTATTTTCAAAACCATGATCTGGAATATTAAAATCCATCAAAACGTCACCATCAATAGAAATCATGTCACTACATATCCTGATCACAAATAACAACACACAGGGTATCCCGTGGCCATGCCCCTTAGAATCAACCCCAGAGGTTCCACCGAACCATCCCCGGGTGGAAAACTATTTGTACTCGTACTACATATTTCTGTTGATCATCAATCACATCAGAATAACGTTATACGAACTACAAAGCAAACCCAAACCACGCAACACACCAATTGGGTATTCAACCAACATTCCTCAACAAGAACAGTAATACAACAAATATATCACAACGGCTTGACACTATACAATTCAACTCTAGCGTGTCACTTCAAGAAAAATTTTACATCCTCCACACACAACACTTAATGCACATTAGGTACAAAATCAGCGTGCGCTAAGTGATTTAATTCAGTCCACGTTTGAGTCCAGGTTCTTTAGCGTGCGGTAATAATAATAATGCATTAATGTGCGCTAACTGACTCTTCTCATAAAATTTCTCCAAATCCGAGTTTAAATTTTAAGTCGAGTAAGATTTTTCATCTTTCACTATTTATTTATTTTGAAAAAACAAATCACATTTTGTTTCAAAATACAAAATTTTTTATAGTGTGAATGGTTTTAAAATCATATACTCTAGTTATTTAAAATTAATATCAAAAGGCTAAAACCATTTCTAAAATTCTTTCAAATAAGACAAGATTGACGATGGTGACATTTTATAAAATATCGAAGTAGTTCAAAACATATCCTTTGAATTCCGTCGTAGGGTTTCTATGAAAGTGCACAATCACTTTATCAAAAACTCAAAACATTGAATAATTAAAAACAATGTATACGTTAAGTCACTACTTATGCATACCGATAAAACAGTCACGACAATTTTACAACTTACCTCATATTGAAAAATACCTGTAAGTCTTTTAAAAATACACTTGCAGTGGATATAGCTAACGATGAGCGTACATCGAGGTAGCAAGAAACAATCAATTAACTCTCCTCCTTCAAAATAGATGGCCGGCTTGTCCAAAATTTCAAAAAATTTTTAAAATTCATAATAACCGCTATTTAACCGTACTAGTAAAATGTTTAGAAGATCTGTTTTTTCACAACATAATCGAGTTTTAGAAATATTTTTAAATACACGTGCAGCCAACACAGTTATCAATAAGAACATGTTTGTAGCAATTAACAACAATTAGTCAAACATATCCGGTTTCCAAACACGTGCCCATCTAGCATTCAAATCATCATACTATCTGATACCACTCATAAATATAATCTTAGATTCAAACATACATTGAAACCATCTGTTTGCGTTTCCGACAACATCTGCCGTCAATACGCCTCCTGGAACACACTAATGTCCAGAAACTTCTACAACACATTGTACCAATCAAAACTCAATCTACCAGTATACCCCAATTGCTACACACGTAATATACCACAACCATCAAATACGGTTTCTATCTTACTTCTTACTTGCAAACAAAATTATGCAACACAAAATATAAAATATAATATATAAGAGAGGAGACTTACATCTGCAGGTTGCACGAAGAAGACGGTCGTCCACGATACTAACCTCAACGGACAACATGAATGACATGACATGACAACGCATAAGTCGACTTGTTAACCCAAAACTCGGACGACGCGACTCGACCCGACATCCTAGGTTTCCAGAACCTAAGCTCTGATACAATAAATGTACCACCCCCAGAATCCACCGGGAATATTACATGCCGCAGATCTCTTTACAGAGGGATCTAACATGCTAACTACCACGATACGACAAATGTTTAACCGACCGGGGTCGAACTACATACTGACACTGACCGATAAGGTCAAACATTAAAATACACAGACCGATATAGTCACACAAAAATAATTCAATCCAAAAATAAACTCGTTACTGTATATACCCACGCAGGGGTCAAGATACAATATAGTGGAAGACTGAAGATAACTCAACAATACAACATCAAACTGAACTATATCTCTTGATTAGTATCGTGGCTCGTCTTCTTCCATGCCGTCCCTGTGATTGCTCTAACGAACTAAGTATACCTGAAATGCATGATATGCATTTCCCCCATTTAAGGGGTTAGCATTAGAATGGCCAGTACAAGTATTCAAGTCATACAAAATATACTACGCAAATATCAGTTATTGTAAGACGACAACAAACCCTTAAAGAAGTTCCCGAGAGGTTTTGAAAGTTTAAAGTACAAGTTCAAGTCCTTGAAAATAATTTATCAACTCGGGAGTTTGAGAAGGCAACAGAAATCTTTTGGGACTTCAAGTCCAAGATTACAGAACCTTTTCCGAAAACAATAGGGTCACAGCCCCAAATCTCGATTCATGAAACAAACATTTTTTAGTAGGAAATCCTTTTGGACCTCACGTCCTGAGTAACAAAACCATTTCAAGACAATTGGGTCTCAGCCCAAAGTCATTTTTCGCAAAACAACCTTTAAACAATCATTAGGGTCTCGCCCCCAACTCTCTTCAAACCACAATACACAATAACAAGATCCATTATCCGGCACCAAAGCACTATAACCAAGTAACTAAATACATAGGAGAACAAAACATGGTGATATTCCATACATATCACAGTGATCGAAAACATCAACATCATCATCATGACGAAAATCACACTTGGTAACCCACGGCCGTACCTATTAGTATCGGCCCCCAGAGGCCCCGTCGGACCATCCCCGAGGGGGAAACCACTTCCGCGGCCCTACCCATTAGTATCGGCCCCGAGAGGCCCCGTCGGACCATCCCTGGGTGGAAGAACAACTCACACACTATACGAACCGCATTGTCTCAATCATTAATCACAATATATATAGTCAAGGTGCAACGCCCCGACTTTCTCGGGCTAATTATAGGGGAAAATAAGTAAAAAGGTAAATTTCGACGAAGAATAATTTCTTTTGAGAATATTAAAATTCTCGCCTACAAAGTCGAGTGGCTACACTGACTAAAATAAATACCTTTTAATTAAGGCAACAACACGTCATATATGAGAGATAATAATTGCGGCGGAAGAACAAATTATAAATTGTTAATTTCTAATCAAAAGTTTCCCCAAATAAATTTCAAAACATGAGACCTAAAGAAAAACATCATTTAATAAAAATTTCATCATATGCCCTCTCGGCTCGCTCATTCGTCCATCCTGCTCGGTTTAACCTGCGGGATCAATATAGGTGGGGTGAGCTTCCTTCCGCTCGTGGAAATCACACATATCACAGTAATATACAATCTCATGGAAAGCATTTAAATGATTATTCTATCAATAAATTTTCCTCAACGTGAATACATAAACACAATACCACATATAACATGAATCGAGCACGCATGTGAATATTGAGGTTGTGCAGGTGTCCCCACACAACATATATCTTAAGATAGCCTCTTTACATATACACAGGTGAGCCTGATTTACAACATGTATCTGTTGGGTACGGGATCGGATATTGCGCCGTGTTGCGGAAGCGTAAATATCAAGTGCTGAAATTTAAAGCACACAAGGATTTATAGAGGTTCAGCTATATACGAGCGTACATCCTCTCTCGGTATCTTTTTCAATAGGCTAAAGAAAAACCTCTTCTCATCTCTTCTATCGGTCGAGGTATAATTGTTACAATCACGTCTTATATTGGTCCGTGATAAACCACTCGTACTTGTCTTTGTGTCGGTCCAAGTTAAACCGTTTTTCTTTTCGTAGGACAAGGAATCAACCTCTCTAGCTTTCTATGGGTACTAGATAAACCTCACTTTAGATAGCGATTGTGATTCTAACAATGCCGGATCCTTGATCCTAATAACACTGAATCCAATCGTATCTTTTCTTTTACCACTCGTGTATGATTTTGTGTATAACACTCAATCACTCAATGTAAGATCAATATCACAACACCAATATAATGAATATCAATCTCAGATGAATGTGTAGTATGCTTGAAGTTGTTGTATTTGAATCAATACCATAGACATGGTATTTATAGGCTCCATCAACATACTAGCCGTTAGCTGCTGCACACTGCATTACGTACGCTATGTAACTCTGGTTACGTACATAAGCTTGATTACGTACGTTAACCTCCACGGGTTACGTATGTTAGCCTCTTCACAATCCAGTACAGGAAGTTTTGTCATTTGAGTTACGTATGCTAGCATAGACTTCGTTACGTACGTTAACATTACATCACTGATGACATCATATATCCGTTGCATGCTTTTCTGACTTTGAGTCCTCCAACGTTCACTTGTTTGAACTGTGTTATGTACGTTATTCATCTTCCATTACGTACGTAAGATTCCTCATATTACGTACGCTAACATAGTATTGTTACGTACGTTAGCTTTGATTTTCTCCAGCATTTTGCACTTCGTTTTCCTTCGATGATTGCTTCGTCTCTTCGTTGTTTTGTCTTGTTTATCACCATTAATCATCAAAACACTTTTAATTTATGTATGGAACAAAATGTTCCAACAGTATCATCAATTATAAACATGAATAGAATACCACATATACAATCCAATGAAAGCAATTAAAGTGATAGAGAAAATTCCCACATGAATAAATGATGTTGCTTGAACTTGAATATGAAGATGCTCGACTCACAGTGCTAAGCCTGTATGTCTTTGTTAATGTCTACATATAATAATAATTTAATCATTATAAAATATTATGATATAATGACTGAACTAAAATATAATGCATAGAATTGAACTAATTATTAGTATTAGTTTTAGAGTTAACATTATTAATGTTTAGGTCAAAATAAGACTGAATTGAAGATATAAAAATATGTCTGGGGTCAATTTGAAATAATTAAAGGTGTTTGGGGTTAAATTGAAAGTCTCTGGAAAAATGAGGACTAAACTGAAAAATCCTAAAAATTTGCGGGTATAAATACCCTAACCCTATCCTTCAGCCGACAAAAACTCATTTCTCTCCTACCTTTTGCCTATCTCTCTATCCTGTTCTCTCTCTCTCTCTCTCTCTCTCTCTCTCTCTCTCTCTCTCTAAGACTCTCCTCTCTCGCCCGATCTCTAAAATCACACACACACACCGAAATACTTCTTATACATTAGCCATCATCATGAATCGATTACCTAGGGCAGTCGCACGAGGACGACGACAACAACTCTAGCGTAAGGCGGCTAGCGGTGGTAAGAAGGCGACTGAAATCGAGTGGTTGGGATTCAAAACTGGGTTTTCTGGATTTGTGGTTCGTCCAGTCGAAAAGATGATGTTGGTGGTTGCAGCGGCGGCGGTTCCTGGTGGATAACTTGGTGACAGTTCAATTCCGGCCAGGAAAGTTTCGGCCACGGGTTTCCTAGGTTCAGGTAAGTGAAAAATTGAGTTTTCTTGTTTGTAATTGGGATGGAAACGGGCTGAATATGGAGTCTGATTTTGGGACGATGGTGATTCTGGGTCCGGTGGCAACTGCTCGAAGATTTCAAGTAACAGTTCCAATTTTTGCAAAATTTGATTTTGAGTTTGATTCGAAATTTGGGTTAAATTTGGTTCCCGAATTTGATTTCGGGTTATGGGTTCTTGACTCAGTTGGGTTCGAGGCTTCAACCCGGAAAGGGTTTGAGTCAGCGGCGGGTTAGCTACTGGCCCTGAGTTGGGTTCCGAATTGAGGTTTTAAATTGGGGGATTTGGTGTGAAGATGATTAAGTCGATTGACTTGGTGATTTCTTAATTAATTGATACTGATGAATCAATTTACAGTAGATATACAAAACAAGAACGACATGTACAAAGAAGAGAAATGATTGAATTTCCTTCGCTGGAAAAGAGCAGATTTGGAGAAGGTAATGAAGAAAATTCGCACCAACGGATTGCTCCAGAATCTATAATAGAAGTACTTTCTGTTTATGTTTTCGCCCAGTGAAGTGTTTATGGCAGATGTCTTCTTCTTCTGGATTTCTCAGCGTCCTTCCTTACTGTGTTGCAGTTCTTTTTTTTTTTTTTTACTCCTCAACGTGAGAAATCAGAATTGTTGGGAGAGAAGAAGAAAATATATGTGTATGGTGAATTATGTGTATTTATTTGGATGTTGAGCGTGAATTGTATTGGTTGGGAGAATTGTATTAATAGATATATCTTTTGAGCATTTTCGTTGAATTAGGATTGTATTAGGATAAAGATAAGGAGTTTGGTGAAGTGAGAATTTTGATGTTTCATCAACTGGACAAGGACTTCTTAATTATGGTTAACTAAGTTTAATCATAGTTGGTTAAATTAAGATACATGGTTAAATATAAATGATATAATAATAATAGTAATAATAGTAATGTAAAAATAATAATTTAGTAATATTGACAATAATAATATCTGAAAAATGATAACGAGAATAATAATAATATTAGTACTAATAAAACGGTAATAATAATATTATTGATCATAATAATGATAACATTAATAATAGTAGTGTTAGTATAATGCTTGGATGAATAATAACACTATTATAAAAATAAATAATGACTACTTGAATATATATATCTGACAAAATGATTCGGGCTAGAACTTGTGATACATCGAAATAAATATTCATGATCCTCTAAATGAGATTAAATGATATGAAATGCATTAATAATATTATTATAAATAATAATACTATATCATAAAAATGGCGGATACTACATCCTACCCCTCTTAGAAAATTTTTCGTCCTCGAAAATAAATGACATACCTCGATTGAAGAAATTTGGATAATGAGCTTGAAGTTCTTCTTCGCGCTCCCAAGTGGCTTCATCTTTACTGTGGTTACGCCATTGGATTTTGACAAACACCTTCTCTTTGTTCCTCAACTGTCGGACTGATCGGTCGAGAATCACTTCTGGTTGTTCTTCATAAGTAAGATCTTTGTTCACCTCCACGGCGGTATAGTTGATGACGTGGCTGGGATCGTGCACGTACTTCCTCAACAACGATACATTAAAAACGTTGTGCACGGCCGAAAGTTCTGGGGGTAAAGCCAAACGGTAAGCTAATTCTCCAATTCGTTCAAGAATTTCGAGCAGTCCAATATAACTTGGTCTAAACTTGCTCCTTGGACCAAAACGAACAATTCCCTTGGTAGGAGATACCTTCAGGAATACTTTGTCGCCAACACATAATTCGAGATCTTTCCTACGCTTGTCGACGTAAGACTTCTGATGCTCATGTGCTATCTTGATCCTTTCACGAATCTTATCTACCACACCTACTGTCTGTTCAATCATCTCGGGACACAAGATTCTCCTTTCACCTACTTCGTCCCAATACAGTGGTGATCGACACTTCCTACCGTGTAAGGCTTCATACGGTGCCATACCGATCATCGACTGATAACTATTGTTGTAAGCAAATTCTACCGAAGGCAATAGTCGTTCCCAATTATTGCCCATATCTAACACACATGCTCGCAACATATCCTCAAGAATTTGAATGGTCCTCTCAGACTGACCATCAGTCTGAAGATGATCGGTCGTACTAACATTCAACTGCGTTCCCAAGGCTTATTACAAACTTTCCCAAAAACGCGATGTGAAACGAGTATCCTGTTGGATACTATAAAGACTGGAACTCCATACAACTTAATAATCTCACTAATGTAAAGTTGAGCATACTGATCTATTTGAAAGTTCATCTTAACTGGGATGAAATGAGTTGACTTTGTGAGTCGGTCCACAACAACCCAAATAGTGTGGTTTCCTTTTTACGTTCGAGACAAACCTACCATAAAGTCCATCGTAATATATTCCCATTTCCACTCCGAAATATGAAGTGATTTAAGTAGTCCAAAGGGGTGTTGGTGTTCTGCCTTCACTTGTTGACAAACTATACAACTTCTGACAAAGTCTGTCATATTTCTCTTCAAACCTTCCCACCAAAATGTCCCCTTAAGGTCCTGGTACATCTTTGTACTTCCAGGGTGTGCTGTATATGGAGTATTATGTGCCTCTTTCAATATTGCTTCTCTCAGCTTGACAACATTGGGCACACAAATCCTCCCTTCATAGTACATTATGCCATCATCGGACACACTGAATCCTTTATCCTCACCTGAAAGAGTACGTTCTTTCATTTTGACTAAGAAGTCGTCTTGCCCTTGATCTTCTTTGATCGGCTTCCTCAAGGTTTGTTGTACCATCAAACTAGCCAATAACGACTCAACTGGATTCGATGGTGGCCATCTCAAGGTTCATTCTTACAAATTACTTGACCAACCTTTCCTCTTTGGTCAACATACAGGCTAGGTCTCCTCTCGCCTTACGGCTCAGTACATTAGCAACTATGTTTGCTTTACCAGGGTGGTAATTAATTGTACAATCGTAGTCTTTGACCAACTCTAGCCATCTGGGCTGCCTCATATTCAATTCCTTTTGTGTGAAAATATATTTCAGACTTTTGTGGTCTGTATAAATTTCACACTTACCTCCATACAGGTAATGTCTCCAAATCTTCAAGGCATGAACTACCGTTGCTAATTCCAAATCATGAGTAGGGTAGTTCAACTAGTGCGGTTTTAGTTGCCTCAAAGCATAGGCAACTACCTTGCCCTCCTGCATCAATACACATCCCAAGCCTTGCTTGGATGCATCACTGTAGATGATGAATTCTCTCGTCGGATTGGGAATCGTCAAAACTGGTGCTGCAGTCAACCTTCACTTAAGTTCTTGGAAACTCTTTTCGCACTTCTCATTCCATAAGAAAACTTCTCCCTTCCTAGTTAATCTAGTCATTGCTGCAGCTATTTCGAAAATCCCTCGATAAATCTTCGATAATAACCGGCTAAACCTAAGAAGCTGCGAACTTCATTTGTATTACTCGGTACTTTCCACTCATTGACTGCCTCTACCTTAACCGGGTCAACCTCAATTTCTCTAGAAGTGATCACATGTCCCGAAAATACAACTTGGTTAAGCCAGAATTCACACTTATTGAACTTCGCATACAACTTCTCTTTGCTTAGTATTCCCAATACTGTTCTAAGATGCTGCTAATGTTCAACCTTGATCAGTGAATACACAAGTATGTCATCTATGAATACAATGACAAACTTATCCAAATAAGGTTGAAATACACGGTTCATGAGGTCCATGAATACCGCTGGCGAATTAGTTAAACAAAATGGCATCACTATAAACTCATAGTGTCCATATCGAGTTTGAAATGCTGTCTTCGGGATATCGTCATCCTTAATCCTCGGTTGGTGATATCAGGATCTCAAATCTATTTTCGAGTATACTCCTGATCATCCAAGTTGATCAAATAGGTCCTCTATTCTAGGAAGTGGTTATTTATTCTTTATCGTGAGTTGATTAAGCTCATGGTAGTCTATGCACATCCTCAAACTTCCATCATTTTTCTTCACGAAGAGTACTGGCGCAACCCATGGCGAAACACTCGGCCGGATAAATCTAGAGTCGAGCAGTTCCTAAAGTTGCACTTCCAGCTCTTGTAATTCCTTAGGCGCCATTCTACAGGGGGCTTTCGATATTGGGGCCGCTCCTGGCACTAAATAATTCGAGAACTCAACTTGACGACTCGGAGGAACTCCTGGAAAGTCTTCGGGGAAGACATATGGATACTCCTTGACGATAGGTACATCAGCTACCGTCTTCTCCGAAATTGTTTTCCCTATCACATTCACTAGGAATCCTTGGCAACTACTCTTCTTCAACATCTTCACAGCTTTCATGGCTGAAATCACCTTCGGGGTACTACAGTGTCTTACTCCCTCGAATACGGTCTTGACATCAACAGACGGACATAAGTTTACCCTCATTTCATAGCATTTAACTACATCTCTATGTTTATCCAACCAATCCATACCCAAAATAACATAAAAAAATCACTGAGTTTAATTAATTGCAAGTCGGCTAAGAATCTATGTTCGTTAATATCTATCTTCACATTGTTAGTTATAGAGTCTACAGGCACTACTCTCCCCACAGCTAACTAACAGAGATCTAGGGGCTTTACTACTTCTACAACCAATCACAGTACAAAGCTTCCTAGCGATGAATGAATGAGATGCACCCGTGTCAAACAACACCAAAGCGGGAATATTTGCAACTGACAACATACCTGAAATGGTTTGGGGTTCAGTCTCTTTTTCGGCCGCGGTTATGCTATACACTCGAGCTTTGCCTCCTGAGCCTTGACCTTACACACTATTGCCTGGGCCCTTTCCTTTCTTCGGACATGCTGAGGCCATTGTCCTTCCTCACGGCAGAAGTAGCACCGATTCTGACCAAGCATACAAGTACCTTTATGTCCTTTGCCACAAGTAGCACATGTAGGTTTATCGGACTTGGATTTTGTAGGTCACAAGTCGTCCAGGAATAAGTCTAGAGGGGGGGTGAATAGACTTATTGAAACGCTTTCCACAAAGGATGAGTTTCTCAGCTGATGGTACAAATGACTTGTAGGCAATGTAAGTGCGGAAGTCAGCTGATGACGAACACAGAAATAATCAATGGAATAGTTAAGTATGTATGCAACAGATAAGTATGATGATGAAAGCAGTAAAACACGCAGGCAGTTATAGTGGTCTCAGGGGTGGGGTAATCCTCTACTAATACACTTTTCTCCAAACCAGTTGGAGATGAATTCACTATAATTCTCAACCAATGATAAATATTACAGTGATTCAACCGATTACAATAGCTTCCAACCAGTGGAATTCCTTGCCGTTGCAACTCCCTTTGACTGCCTTGCACCTCTTGATCTACGATCCTTGGATGCCTTTACAGTCTCTCGAACTTCAACCAGTGAAGTACCCCGAACTCAGGTTTTCAAGACACGAGTGATTGTCTTCTCAAACTAAGAGCTTCTTCAAATAAGAACTTTAGAACTATTTCTCTTTCACGATGCTATTGTTCGCTTTTATTGCTTTTATTACTTTGATTGCTTGTAAGTGTTGTTCGCATCGTTCTGCTCAACTTCAAATCTTCAGATATATATAGGTGTCGATCCTTGAGAATTTCTTCATAGCCGTTGCAAATGTGTAACAAATCCGTCCGTTGGAGAAATAGACTTCTTTATTTTTCTTTCTGAACGTTGCAAGGCTGGATTCCCATATTTTAATCCAATTTCGACCGTTGTGAAGACTTCCATATGATGGCGCCGATATAATAAGATTAAAGTATCCAGTGGTGGGTCTCGATGAATTACTTAATTCATTTCCTTTCCAGGAATCTCTCCAATCTCTCTCTAATCGCCCGTATGTGACTTTCCGTAAATATTGACTATTCAACGCATGCTGACGTAGACTGGAGTACTTGGCTGATTACTTGACTGCCCTATCTGTGGTCAACTAGTCTGATGTGCAGTCAACCTTCTCTGATTTCGACTTCTCTGATGTGCCGACTTGTCTGTAGTCTTCTGGCCTGATTTGAACTTGACTGATCTGATGGTCAGACTGCAGATGACTTGACCTTTCTTCTTAACTGCAGTTTGGTCCAACTTCGCTGATTCAAAATGTTGACCAGAACTTCTCTGATAAGGGTTTGCCTGATATGACTCATCTGTGGTAAACCTTATCTAATCAGCTGAGTTGACCAAGACTCGGCTGATAGATACTCATCTGAGTTACACTTAGCCGATTTTTTAGCCTAACTTATGTGGCCTATAGAAGATACTCATTTGGTTCTTCTTTACATTTTGCCAAGTATCTAACTTATCACAGTTTGGCCTATGGCAGATACTCATTTGGTTCTTCCTTACATTTTGCTAAGTAATAAACATACATTTGAATATAATGATGACGTCATCAAAATCTAAAAAGTATTCCTAACAAATTCCCACTATTTTGATGATGGCAAAACTTAAGTAACTTATTCAAATGAGGAACAGGTCCGCACATAAGTGCAAGACACAAACTAAAATCAGTCTTGTTTTGAGACAACTAGAGGTTGTCATTCAAATGACTGTTTTATATATTTCTTCTGATTTTGGTTACAAGTGCATCAGCTTTAAGTGAACAAACAAAATACAGAAAAATTACAAGTCTTCCAAAATAAAAAAATTACAAGAAAAATACAAGTACAAACAAATGTTATCTGCCTCTGCCTCTGCCTTTGCGAACAGTTTGCTTGGGAGGCCTAAAAAGCTTTGCACCAATAGGTCTTTTCTTGATGGGTGCTAGGCCGTACTTCCTCTTGATAACAAGCGCGGCAAAATCTTGTTCTTCTTCAGAAGAGAACTTATGCTCTTCACATAGATTCCTTATCTCCCTTTGCAACACTAACTCATCCAATTCATTGTTTTTCAAAGTGGGAGGATCTTCAGGTCTGAAAGGAGGAATCATGGGGTAGACATTTCATGCTTTTGCATGTTTTACTAAGATGGCCCAGAGAGTTGGATGTGTTGATTCTATAAAGTCAATAAATGTCTGCTGTGGGGAGCAATTTTTCTCCAGGAGTAACTCCCAGATATAAACTTTTTCAATGAACTGCTTCTTTGCAGATCCCCACATTGGAGCAGCTTCGATAGGTAGAAAGTCCTCAATGAACCAAAGCTCTTTGCCTTCCCATTCTAATGTAGGCTCTGCTCCTTGCCTGATCCTCCTCTTCTTCTCTGCATGCTGATCATCAGTCTGCTCAGGGTCAGCTATTTCTTTTCTCTTCTAACTTGATATCCCAGCTTCAATTAATGGAACATCTTGCGTTTTCTTAGTTCTGAGCTCCTGAATCTGAACATGACCTGAAACTTCCCTTACTTCCACCTGCTTTCCTTCCCCCTTTTTGTCAGCATCAACCAGGATGTTCAATTGCTGCTCTACTCTGTGCATCCAGTCAGACATGCCAAGAGACATTCTGGAATTGTTGGGAGGAGGAGGTTGAGGAGCATTCCTATGGAGTAGGGTGTCAATATTTGTGTTTATGGTTTGCAGGTCAGGTGAGATTTTTGCGGTAAGCAGCTCTTCAAATTGTTCTTTGACTATGCTGCGGATCAGCTCAGTCATCACAGGGGAGATTGGTGATGGATGAGGTGAGTGCTCACCGACACTTTCTGTGCCTGTAGGTAGGTTTGCAGTGGACCTACCTATCTGCAGACTCCTATCTGCAGGCGGCTGATCAGGTGGGGTCTGCTCTAAGGTCCCCGACCTGTCATCTTCTTTTTCAGCTAGGCTGGAATCTAGACTGGTGTAGCGGGCAGGTGCCCCAGCCTTATCTGATCTGGCTTCATCTTGGCCTTTTTCTTTTTCTCCTTCCTCTTCCTTTTTCTCTTCATCCCTCTCTTTCTCTTCATCATCATCTTTCTTTTCTCTCTCATCACCCTTTTTATCATCATCAACATCATAATCATCCTTTTTATCTTTTTCTTCATCATCATCCTGATCAACTTCCTCTCCTTCTTCTTCGCCTTCATCCACCAACTCCTCTGTTTTTTCGATTTCTTCTTCTTCAGACCGTTTTTCAACTAAAATGTTTTCTTCTTCTTTTTCAGCTTCCTTTTCTTCTTCCTCCACAATTTCCTCAATTCTGATTTCCTCTTCTTCAAATACTTCATCGTCATTAATAGTTCCATAAAAAATACTCTGCATAATAGAATGGATGAATTGGTCCATGATGGTTTTAAAATTAGCCATGAACCAATTCTCCTGGAGCATTAAAATAGGATCTGAATCATTGCAAAACTCCATGAGTACTTGCTCCGTAGCCTGGGGATACTCCGAGCTACTGTTTTAAATCTACAGTTGAGAGAATGAAAATGATTTCAAGGTCTTCCATTCCTCAAAAATATTATAAAAGAATGTTTTAGAGGGTGTTGTTTTACCAGTTGAATGTAATATCCGACTGTAACTTTTCATTTTTACCTGTCATTGTATTATTCGGATAATCTGATTATCATGAATCGTTGCATTTAGTATTACGTCGTGGTATTATAGATTTGAATATCATATCGTTGTTATTTCATTTCATATGTGATGATTCAATGTTAATTAGAGTGTTGTATTTTCGAATTTTTCTGTTAATGTAGCGTACGCTACACAGTAAGATTAACGTACGCTAATCCTGTGCATTAGCGTGCGTAAGTTTTCCTCGGTTGCGTACGCTAAGAGGGAATCTGGCAGCAGTTGACTTCAGCACGTGAACTCCTTAGCCGTTAGCATGAATGTGATCTAAGTCTGAGCTGTCGTGTCGGTGAGAATCTACTTTTATTAGCATGCGTAACCCATTTATCATTAGCGTGCGCTAACGGCCTGCGATAATTCAAGACAGTAGCCACTGTAAGCCGCTTACATACGTAATATCAACCGGATAGCGTACGTAAGTTCATTAGCGTACGCTAATCTGTCCCGATAACGTGCGCTAAGTCTGCACAGTCTATTTATAGGACCAGCCTGTTTTTCATTTCTTCACAACCCCAAACCGAATTTCTCTCTTCACATATCATACCTCTGCACTACCAAAACGATATCAACCTTCACCAACTTGTTTCTAAGCCTTGAATCTTGGAGTGGAGCTCATTTCCTTGGAGATTTGGAGTTGTTTTTGAGCTTGGAATATATTCTCTCATAGCATTGAAGTTGTTCTTCATTTCTAGAGGTAGGTGTGCCTTCTTCTCTGCATTATTTTCTTATGTTGATGATTAATGACGAATTATACTTCACCTAGAGTTAGATTAAGCAAGTAAAACATGGTTATAATTAAACTCTTTAAACACTTCTTGATGAATATGATAAATGAGGGTTTAGATTAGAGGAGTTCTTGATATTGTAGTAATGGTAACCATGTTTGTAGTTGTCATTACTCATCTTCTGGACGAATTTAGCTCAGTAGGACATTGTTGGATCGGTTAGCTTCATCATAACTGGATTTAATCAAGAACTTGATATCATAAAGTGTTTAAACACCATTTTAGGTATTTATTTACCTTGAGAAGAACTTGATAATGTTAAAGATAAGATTAGATGATCTAGTTCAGAAATATTAGAAACTTTAAATCATTATGGTTCAGCTTCACAAGTCTTTGAAGATTGATAAGGATCTTGATAATTACAACAATAACTTTTCATTAATCTAATGTGTTGAGAACTTAGAATGTTTTGATCATCATGTTAGTGAATCTTCCAGCCTTGTAAACAAAGACTTTGATAACCCTCATGGGTATGGTGTAATCTCAGAACTTATGAACTTGTTGTTAGCTTAAAAGCCAATTTAGATGAGAGGAGAATAATCATAATGTGCAGATTTTACCTTTCAACGTTTTAATATTTTGGAAAGTTTAATCATCATAAGATGATCTTAACATCATAATTGGTTATTCAACATACCCTTGATAGAACTCTTGTTTATGATGAACCATGCGAACATTCGGTAAATATTGTAAACCGATTCTTATGGTTGTAATGATGTTAGAAGGACTCCTGACATAAGGCTTCAATAATTGGTAGTAACAAACTATTCTAAAGGATTGTAGGTTGACGTCTTACTAATCCTATATTGATAATTATACGAATATGTTTTTGAGTAAAATGTATTTCGTTTAAGGTTGATTGTTCGAGTAAACAATATTAGTCGAGGACCATTCGTTCGTTCCGACAAGAAGAGGACTATTCTCGACTCCGTATTAAGGCAAGTTATCTTGCTTGGTTATAATGATGATTAGATTCTTGTGATGATTATATATTTCATGTGTATGAATTGTCCATGTGACGTTTGTCGTGATTTGACATTGTCCTTGACGTTATGGGATTGCATTCCCAAGTACGTCGTTTTGAATCGTTGATCTCGTTGGTCCTTATTTTCACTTTAGTGAGTTTTTTTTCTTGATCCTTAATTGGATGTGTATTCCATTGAACTTCGTTGTCATGTTGTGTCGTGACATTTCCGGAATCATATCTGCGTGCCGATTGGATATTGTGTAGGATTTTTAGCCGGGCACTTGTATAGTCATACGTGGATGTTTCCGTATTGGACTGTGCACACGAGACGTAGTTCGTGAGGCTAATTAGGTACATTGTCACACGTATATTCTGGATTCTGTATACGGGGTGGACATGTACACGGACACATTTCCGGATCGGGCGTACTGTGATGTCCATCTTGAGCTATATTGTTAATCGTTCATAGCCCATGTATGATTGGATGTGTTCGATGTTTTGTGACTAATTGTTTCATACGCCCGAGGGGTATGATTAATAGTCGGAATGACTTTCTTGAGATCTATATATGTGAATTGTATATGTCGGAAGAACTGGTTATCATGTATATCTCACCCTGTGTTGGGCAAAATACTTGTATTGTATTTTAGGTCGAGGCAAAGGCAAGGCACGGGAAGAGCATGTCGACGGCGAAGGGTTCGAAGGATACTAGTTCGGGGGCCCCTCGTCTTTGTTGTCCGGTTATGTTAAACCGTGTTATGTTATTTCCTGCTTCATTTAAATTTTTATTTGGTTGTATTTGACATTTGAAGTATTTTCCATCCCCATATGGTCTATACTTGTTTTTTTTTTGGATCCTGTGTGTTGTAAGGTCGTTGGCCATATTTTAATAAACTCCTAATCGGAGTAATGACTATTCATTGTGATTCGGTATCACAAATAATATTTATTTAACCTGTTTTGGATATTGCCTGCTGGGTCCCAGTGTGGGATTCACGGCACTGTAATAGCCGCCTTTTGGGGTGTTACAGAAGATGGTATCAGAGAGTTGTTTCTTTTCTTTTATGAGTCATTGAGAAATGAACTAGTATCAAGAGACCTTCGTGTCACGTGTGACCTGTGCAAGTGCCTGACCCTACGAGCCAAATACGGTATGTACTTTATGAGCCATGATTTAATTACTGGCATGATATTGATATCAGTATGGGTCTCCTTGTTGATCATGTTATTTCGAGGAATTGTGACAGGATTTATCTGATTGATGATCCGAGGTAAATGCTGAATTGATTATACAATTGAAATTGTTCGACTTGACACCGATATGATATTCGGTGCGACATTTGTGGTATCGATAACCGTTTTCCTTTAATATGTGATTCCTTGTTGCTATTAACTTAGCATGAATTTTAGTATCTTGAACTGTACTTATGGTTATCATTATGATTGATTCTTTCAGTATGGAAAGAAACCTGAGAGGTCGTGGCAGAGGGGGACGAGGCCGCGGAAGGGGCCGAATCCCAATACCTCGAGCCAACAGACGCGCGAATGCGGATCAGAGTTCCGCAGACAGTGGTTCACCTTCTAGGGAACAATCGCACCACAGTGGGCGCGGGGATGCGCGTGTCGATCCTTACGTCGTAATGCAGGCATGATGACACGTATGACCCAGATGGGTCAACTAATGGAAGCTATGCAGAGGGCCGCCATCGCCGCGGCGGCATGGGGCTCATCCTCCTCCCGTGATTGGCGGACCCGTGAGTCGATTATCGGCGACATCTCGCCGACCACCGACTTTTGAAGGCTCCTCTGAGCCTGCTGACATTGTGCATTGGATCGAGCATTTTGAGAAACTTTTCTAGATGGTGGACTGCCCGGAAGAGAATCGCGTCTCGGTAGCCGCGTATTATCTTAGCAAAGGCGCTCATACCTGGTGGCTTTCAGTAAGGCCAGCTGATGGTGTTTACACTTGGGAGGAATTTAAAAACCTCATGCTAGACCGTTACTATCCAGGGCCACTCCATGAGGCCAAACTGTCGGAACTTTTGAACCCCGACCCGTCTGAATACGATGATGTATTATCCGTTGCTGAGAAATTCCAGGCACTCCTTCCTTTTGCCACAACAATTATCCGAACAGAGGCCGATAAGATCAAATACTTTCTCAAGAGGCTTAAACCCCGAATGAGAATGCAGCTGTTGAATCACCACTGTACTACCTTACCAGAGTTCATCGAGAAGGCTCTGGAGTACGAACTCACCGCGAAGGAGATTTCCAAGAAACAACCCTACCCAACAACAAAAGGTCCATGAACCGTAACTGATCGAGAGTAACCGGGACATTCAGAAGCCCTGGGCCATTGCCAAACCCTTCTGATCGACCACCCATGGCGTCGAAGCCAGCTGGATCGCACTCTCGAGCGGTCCCCTCCTCTGTTGTGTGCTATAACTGCGGAGACCAGGGGCATATCAGCTCCAAATGCCCGAAGCCTGCCGTCACATGCCATACTTGTGGCAAAAATGGTCACCGTGCTCGTTTTTGCAGGGGTGGACCCGGACCTGAACCAGTAGCGTCTCATGCCCCAGTTCAATCCTCTGTCCAGAACCGGATGCCTCCGTCCGCTTCCTATCAGACCACCGGGGCGAATAGGGGAATGGGCCGTGGGAATCAAGGTGGTACACCTGGTGCCGGAACTGTGAAACCCAGGATTTACGAGATGAAGAAAGCTGACGATCCCGAGGCCAGCATGATTTCAGGTATACTCGAGATCCACTCCCAGCCTGTATGTGTTCTTTTTGATACCGGTGCTTCACACTCCTTTATATCTTCTTCTTGTTTAAGTCGTTTGCCTCTAGACCATGTTATCAATTGTGAGCCCTATGTGATTGGTCTACCTGATGGTAGAAGAATTATTGGAAATCGTGAAGTCCAGGACTGCCGATTCGTTTGAACGACCGTGAGTGGTTGTCAAATCTGATTGTAGTCGATCTACCTAAGGATGATATAATCTTAGGTATCGATTGGATGGATCGTCACGATGCAATACTCAGTATCCGCAAGCGGATGGTTACCGTCACTTCTGATGATGGATTCGAGTGTATTTTTCGAGGTGATAATCCCAGTCGTTCTGGGAGAGTCATCAGCGCTATGGAAACAGTGAAACTGCTTAATCAAGGGTGTATTGGTGCTACATGACCAAAACAGCTGATCGACCAGTTGAATTGGCCGACATTTCGGTAGTCCGAGATTACGCCGATGTATTTCCAGACGAGTTACCAGGCTTACCTCCTCATCGTGACGTGGAGTTTATTATTGAGTTAGAACCAGGTACGTCCCCGCTCTCAAAAGCACCGTACTGTATGGCTCCGACGGAGATGCAAGAATTGAAGAACCAGCTTGAGGAGTTGACTGACAAAGGCTATATTCGACCTAGTGCGTCCCCTTGGGGAGCACCAGTGTTATTTGTGTGGAAGAAAGATGGATCTCTACGATTGTGTATTGATTACCGTGAGCTGAACAGGGTAACCATCAAGAACAAGTATCCCTTGCCTCGTATTGATGATTTATTGGACCAACTTCAGGGAGCTGCCGTGTTTTCTAAGATCGACTTGAGATCTGGTTATCATCAGTTGAGGATTCGAGAGTCTGACATTTCAAGACAAAGATTCCGTACTCGCTATGGGCATTATGAGTTCGTGGTGATGCCATTTGGACTGACTAATGCACCGGCAGTGTTCATGGAGTTGATGAATCGAGTTTTTATTAACTATCTGGATCGCTTTGTAGTCGTTTTCATTGACGAAATTCTGATTTACTCTCGCGACCACGAGGAGCACGAGAGTCACCTCCACCAAGTTCTAGATACATTGAGGCGGGACCAACTTTATGAGAAATTTTCTAAGTGTGAATTCTGGATGCCTGAGGTTGTCTTTCTCGGGCATGTGATATCAGCCGAAGGGGTGAGAGTGGACCCACAAAAGACGGAAGCCATTCGAGATTGGCTACCACCGAAGAACGTGAAGGAAGTTCGTAGTTTCCTCGGCCTAGCAGGTTACTACCGACGATTCGTAGAACGGTTCTCTAAAATTTCGCAACCGATGACTAACTTACTGCGGAAGGACAAGAAATATTTGTGGTCAGAAGCATGTCAGCAAAGTTTTGAAGAGCTCAAGAGTCGATTGATTTCGGCACCTGTTTTGGTCTTACTAAAGGGAACGGAAGGATTTGTGGTGTATAGTGACGCGTCGAGACAGGGTCTGGGATGTGTACTAATGCAGGAAGGGAAAGTAATTGCCTATGCATCGAGACAATTGCGACCCTATGAAGTTAACTATCCGACCCATGACTTGGAGTTAGCAGCCGTGGTGTTTGCTTTGAAAATCTGGCGTCACTATCTTTATGGAGTTACCTGCCAGATCTTTACAGACCACAAGAGCCTAATGTACATTTTTACTCAGAAGGAGTTGAACATGAGGCAGAGAAGGTGGCTAGAATTAATCAAGGACTATGATATCGAGATCCTTTATCATCCGGGTAAAGCAAATGTGGTTGCCTACGCATTGAGACGTAAGACAATGCAGGAGCAGATGCTGAGCCGTTTAACAGCACAGAGGGAATTGCAGTTGGACCTTATGAGGCCAGAAATTGAAGTTTGGTTACAGCGTGTTCAGGGACAACTTTGCACCCTTGAGATTTCTTCGTCTCTTGATGATATGATCAAATCGAAGCAAATTACGGACTCATTCTTATCTCGAGTTCGGGATGAAGTAACCCAGGGGAAAGCCCCTAGATTCGTGATCCACGAGGATGGATGGATACGTTTTAGAAATCGAGTTTGTGTACCCGCTGACGAAGAGTTGAGGAACTCTATCATAAAAGAAGCCCATGCTACCCCGTACTCTATTCACCCGGGCTCTAACAAGATGTATAAGGATTTGAAACAGAATTATTGGTGGGGGAATATGAAGCGTGAGGTTGCCGAATTCGTTTCGAGGTGTTTGACCTGTCAGCAGGTTAAGATTGAGCACCAGCGACCCGCAGGAATGCTGAAACCGCTCCCGATTCCTGAGTGGAAATGGGAGGACATATCTATGGATTTTATCACTAGCTTGTCGACGAGTCATCGAGGAATGAATACGATTTGGGTGATTGTGGACCGTCTGACCAAATCAGCCCACTTCTTGGAAATTAAGGACACATGGGGCCCCGAGAGATTGGCCCAGCTGTTTATTAAGGAAATTGTGAGACTACACGGTACCCCCAAGAGCATTGTATCAGACCGTGATGGGCGATTTGTGTCACACTTCTGGAAGGCAGTTCATCGTGCGATGGGCACGCAGTTGAATTTCAGTACGGCTTTTCATCCACAGACCGATGGTCAGTCGGAGAGAACCATCCAGACTCTAGAGGATATGTTGAGAGCATGTGCTCTTGATTGGAAGAATGATTGTGAAGCCCAGCTGCCTTTGGTGGAATTCACTTATAATAATAGTTGGCACGCTTCGATTCAGATGGCACCGTATGAAGCATTATATGGCCGTCGCTGTAGGTCCCCTTTGTGTTGGGACAAACTGTCAGAATCTCTGGGTACAGAACCCGACATGTTATTAGCAGCTCGGGAGAAGATCACTTTGATTAGGAGTCGGTTGTTAACGGCTCAAAGTCGACAGAAGTCTTATGCTGATCACCGTCGACGACCACTGGAGTTTGAGGTTGGTGACCATGTATTAATGAAGGTGTCTCCTACCCGAGGTGTTTTTCGTTTCGGGAAAAGGGGCAAGCTGAGCCCAAGGTACATTGGGCCGTTTGAGGTTCTGGAGCGTGTAGGTGATCTGGCCTATCGACTAGCCTTGCCACCGACCTTGAGTAAGATTCACAACGTGTTTCATGTCTCCCAGTTGAGGAAATATGTTGCTGATCCGAGCCACGTACTTCAATTCGAAGATATTGAATTAGCAGAGGATCATTCGTACGAGGAGCATCCTGTACGGATACTCGAGAGGAGGATCAAGCAGTTGCGGAACAAGACTATTCCCCTACTTAAAGTTCAGTGGTCACAACACGGAGTCGAGGAGGCTACGTGGGAGACCGAGGATAGTATGCGAGCGAGATACCCCGAGTTATTTACCCCATAGTTTCGAGGACGAAACTCTTTTTAAGGGGGGGAGTATGTAATATCCAACTGTAACTTTTCATTTTTACCTATCATTGTATTATTCGGATAATCTGATTATCATGAATCGCTGCATTTAGTATTACGTCGTGGTATTATAGATTTGAATATCATATCGTTGTTATTTCATTTCATATGTGATGATTCGATGTTAATTAGAGTGTTGTATTTTCGAATTTTTCTGTTAATGTAGCGTACGCTACACAGTAAGATTAACGTACGCTAATCCTGTGCATTAGCGTGCGTAAGTTTTCCTCGGTAGCGTACGCTAAGAGGGAATCTGGCAGCAGTTGACTTCAGCACGTGAACTCCTTAGCCGTTAGCATGCATGTGATCTAAGTCTGAGATGTCGTGTCGGTGAGAATCTACTTTTATTAGCGTGCGTAACCCATTTATCATTAGCGTGCGCTAACGGCCTGCGATAATTCAAGACAGTAGCCACTGTAAGCCGCTTACGTACGTAATATCAACCGGATAGCGTACATAAGTTCATTAGCGTATGCTAATCTGTCCCGATAACGTGCGCTAAGTCTGCACAGTCTATTTATAGGACCAGCCTGTTTTTCATTTCTTCACAACCCCAAACCGAATTTCTCTCTTCACATATCATACCTCTGCACTACCAAAACGATATCAACCTTCACCAACTTGTTTCTAAGCCTTGAATCTTGGAGTGGAGCTCATTTCCTTGGAGATTTGGAGTTGTTTTTGAGCTTGGAATATATTCTTTCATAGCATTGAAGTTGTTCTTCATTTCTGGAGGTAGGTGTGCCTTCTCCTCTGCATTATTTTCTTATGTTGATGATTAATGACGAATTATACTTCACCTAGAGTTAGATTAAGCAAGTAAAACATGGTTATAATTAAACTCTTTAAACACTTCTTGATGAATATGATAAATGAGGGTTTAGATTAGAGGAGTTCTTGATATTGTAGTAATGGTAACCATGTTTGTAGTTGTCATTACTCATCTTCTGGACGAATTTATCTCAGTAGGACATTGTTGGATCGGTTAGCTTCATCATAACTGGATTTAGTCAAGAACTTGATATCATAAAGTGTTTAAACACCATTTTAGGTATTTATTTACCTTGAGAAGAACTTGATAATGTTAAAGATAAGATTAGATGATCTAGTTTAGAAATCTTAGAAACTTTAAATCATTATGGTTCAGCTTCACAAGTCTTTGAAGATTGATAAGGATCTTGATAATTACAACAATAACTTTTCATTAATCTAATGTGTTGAGAACTTAGAATGTTTTGATCATCATGTTAATGAATCTTCCAGCCTTGTAAACAAAGACTTTGATAACCCTCATGGGTATGGTGTAATCTCAGAACTTATGAACTTGTTGTTAGCTTAAAAGCCAATTTAGATGAGAGGAGAATAATCATAATGTGCAGATTTTACCTTTTAACGTTTTAATGTTTTGGAAAGTTTAATCATCATAAGATGATCTTAACATCATAATTGGTTATTCAACATACCCTTGATAGAACTCTTGTTTATGATGAACCATGCGAACATTCGGTAAATATTGTAAACCGATTCTTATGGTTGTAATGATGTTAGAAGGACTCCTGACATAAGGCTTCAATAATTGGTAGTAACAAACTATTCTAAAGGATTGTAGGTTGACGTCTTACTAATCCTATATTGATAATTATACGAATATGTTTTTGAGTAAAATGTATTTCGTTTAAGGTTGATTGTTCGAGTAAACAATATTAATCGAGGACCATTCGTTCGTTCCAACAAGAAGAGGACTATTCTCGACTCCGTATTAAGGCAAGTTATCTTGCTTGGTTATAATGATGATTAGATTCTTGTGATGATTATATATTTCATGTGTATGAATTGTCCATGTGACGTTTGTCGTGATTTGACATTGTCCTTGACGTTATGGGATTGCATTCCCAAGTACGTCGTTTTGAATCGTTGATCTCGTTGGTCCTTATTTTCACTTTGGTGAGTTTTTTTCTTGATCCTTAATTGGATGTGTATTCCATTGAACTTCGTTGTCATGTTGTGTCATGACATTTCCGGAATCATATCTGCGTGCCGATTGGATATTTTGTAGGATTTTTAGCCGGGCACTTGTATACTCATACGTGGATGTTTCCGTATTGGACTGTGCACACGAGACGTAGTTCGTGAGGCTAATTAGGTACATTGTCACACGTATATTCTGGATTCCGTATACGGGGGTGGACATGTACACGGACACATTTCCGGATTGGGCGTACTGTGATGTCCATCTTGAGCTATACTATTAATCGTTCATAGTCCATGTATGATTGGATGTGTTCGATGTTTTGTGACTAATTGTTTCATACGCCCGAGGGGTATGATTAATAGTCGGAATGACTTTCTTGAGATTTATATATGTGAATTGTATATGTCGGAAGAACTGGTTATCATGTATATCTGACCCTGTGTTGGGCGAAATACTTGTATTGTATTTTAGGTCGAGGCAAAGGCAAGGCACGAGAAGAGCATGTCGACGGTGAAGGGTTCGAAGGATACTAGTTCGGGGGGCCCTCGTCTTTGTTGTCCGGTTATGTTAAACCGTGTTATGTTATTTCCTGCTTCATTTAAATTGTTATTTGGTTGTATTTGACATTTGAAGTATTTTCCATCCCCATATGGTCTATACTTGTTTTTTTTTGGATCCTGTGTGTTGTAAGGCCGTTGGCCATATTTTAATAAACTCCTAATCGGAGTAATGACTATCCATTGTGATTCGGTATCACAAATAATATTTATTTAACCTGTTTTGGATATTGCCTGGTGGGTCCCAGTATGGGATTCACGGTACTGTAATAGCCGCCTTTTGGGGTGTTACATTGAAGCTGCTCTATAGATAGGTTTAAGAAATTATTTTCGAGCAGGTTGAAAGAATAGTGTGCTTCTGGAATGTGAATGATCAAACCTGCTTCTTCTTCTGAAATGAAATGGGGAGTGAGAAGAGGGACAAGTTGGGTTTCCAGGTTGGAGGGAGAAGGTTGATCCTCTCTATGAATGGGTTCAGGGGTAGAAAAATGATCTGGCTGCTCCTCCTCGTCGAACAATCGCCTGGGTCTTTTGGGTGATGGTTCTGGTAAGGAGTGAATCACGGACGGCTCACCAGGGGCTGGTCCCCTTCTCTTGAAACAGATGGCGATAGGTGTATCATTTGAGTCTGAGTCAGACCTGGCTGCGGGTCGGTCCCTGGCTGTAGCTTGATCTTCGGCTGACTTGCATGAGCTCGAAGGGTATCTGTAGGGAGTTCGCTCTATAGACATTTCCCTTAGCAACTAAGCTGTTTTCCTCTCTCCTCTTAGCCTCCTCAGGGTCTCTTGGTCTAAGTGACCAAGCCTCTTGTTGATGCGGAAGGGGTCAGGGTTTCCCTTCGCCACACCAAGCTGCTCCAACATCCGACTAAGCTGCGTTCCAAACGCCAGCTTGGATTTGAATCTCTTTTCTCCAACTAGCCACTTGGCTTTATTTACTTCTCGCACCAATTGCCTGAAAATGTAATCAACCCAGTCAATTCGGTTGGCTTGAATAAGTGCTACCAGCACCATGAACTTGGCTAACGACAATTGGTCGTAGCTGCCCGCCATCCCCATCACTATTTTGTTGGTTATATCCAACGCATAGCGATATTCCTTCTTCAATTCGCTCCTTTTGGCGGTCAGCGTTAATTTTGATGGCTGGTTGTGGGCTTTGATTTTCAGTCACGTGTCGGCTGCGTTCTGTTTTAGGGCTTCGACAGCCACACCATGAGTCTTCATCCCGAAGATTTTCCCGACCGATTCCGGAGTAATATCCACTTGGACTCCACAAATTGAGCTCCTTATGCCTGATTCGAGCACTCGGGCTTCTCTATAAAAAGCGATAGCAGCCTCCTTGAAAAGATGTTTGGGGCTGATATCCATAAATGGGTAGATCCCATTTGCCTTCATCGATCTGATGAGATGTCACACATCATTGTCCAGCTTTGCCTCGAGTAATCCTTCAAAATCGACGACCAGGGAGAAAATAATCTGGTCCTTCACCGCCTTCAGATTAACTCTGTTGAAGTATGCTTCCATTTCTGCGCAAGAAAAATTTCTTCTGAGTGTATGAAAATTCGAAATGAGTTTTTGCTCTGTGAAAATTAGGGTTCGTAAGCGTGAGAAAGGTAAAGTGAGACGACTTTTCCGTATTTAAAAATAAATTGAAGCGGCGTCTGGAATATTAAATTAATTTTAATGTTGAGTCAGTTTAAATTTTGAATTAGTGGGGTCGTGTGAACGGATAAGCGTGCTAGCTTGTCATCGTGTAATCGTGAATGTGGGATTGCCATGTGTGACTAAGTAATAATAAAATATTCAGTAGTCAGTCAAAATTAGAAAACTTAGCTGGTTGATCGTTGACTGTTTGAGTGTTTGACTGCTCTGCATCAGGTGACTCTCCTTGTCTGCTTCAGGTAGGTTCTGATGCCTGTGGTCAGCTTAGTCCGTCCTTTGTCTTTTCATCTGGTCTGATCAGGTAACTTCATTTGCTTGTCTGATCTGGTCTTCAGGTAGCTTTCTCGTCTGTACTAGATTCCCAATCTAGTAATCCAAGTTCCCTGCTCAGCTCCAAAAACCTTTCTTCTGGTAAAGGTTTGGTGAAAATGTGAGCAATTTGATATTCTGTGCTGACTCTTTCAACTCTGACTCTCTTATTAAGCACGTGGTCTCTTTTGAAATGATGCTTAACATCAATGTGCTTCGTCCTTGAGTGTAATACTGGATTGTTGGTGATTGCAATTGCACTATTGCTGTCGCACCAAATTGGGACTTCATTTGCAATTATGTTGTAATCCCTCAGCTATTGTCTGATCCACAAGATCTGGGCACAACAGCTTCCTGCAGCTAGATATTCTGACTCTGTTGTTGAGATAGAGTTAGATATCTGCTTCTTGCTAAACCAGGATATCAGTCTGGTTCCTAGGAATTGGCACGTTCCACTAGTTCTTTTTCTATTAATCTTACATCCTGCGAAATCTGCATCTGAATACCCTGACAACTCAATGTTGTCATCTTCAGGATACCATAAACCGACATTAATGGTAGACTTGAGATATTTAATGATCCTCTTAGCTGCTTCCAGGTGTGACTGCTTGGGTTTAGACTGGAATCGTGCACACACTCCTACAGCATATGAAATGTCTGGCCTGCATGCAGTCAGATAAAGAAGTGATCCAATGAGTCCTATGTAGTGAGTTGAATCCACTGATATGCCTTCTTCATCTACTTCTAGATGTGTGATTTTGCTCATAGGAATTTTTGCTGATTTGGCTGATTCCATTCCAATTCTCTTGATTAGATCTCTGGTGTATTTACCTTGGTTGATGAAAATTCCACTTTCCATGTGCTTAACTTGCAGTCCTAGAAAGAAATTAAGCTTGCCCATCATACTCATCTGAAATTCTCCTTGCATGAGATTTGAGAACTTCTCACATAGCTATGGATTAGTTGAGCCAAATATGATGTCATCCACATATATTTGAACTAGCAATATGTCGTCTTCATGCTCCACTCTGAATAGGGTCTTATCCACCTTGCCTTTGCTGAAACTATTCTTCTCAAGAAACACGGATAATGTTTCATACCATGCTCTTGGTGCTTGCTTAAGTCCATATAGAGCCTTTAGAAGCTTGTAGACTTTGACTCATTTGATAAAACCAGGGGGTTGCTCCACATAGACTTCTTCTTCTAGAAATCCATTAAGGAAGGCACTCTTTACATCCATCCAGTAGACTATGAAATCTTCGAATGCTGCATATGAAAAGAATAGTCTGATGGCTTCTAATCATGGAACAGGTGCATAAGTTTCATCAAAATCTATCCCTTCGCATTGTGCATAGCCTTTAGCAACAAGTTTGGCTTTATTCCTAACAACGGCTCCATCTTCATCGCATTTGTTCTTGTACACCAATTTGGTGCCAATAACCTTCTTATGATCTGGTCTGTTTGTTAGTTCCCAAACATTGTTCCTTTCCATCTGATTACGCTCTTCTTGCATTGCATTGATCCATGAGTAGTCTTCCAGGGCTTGCTCTGTTGTCTTGGGTTCTATTTGAGACATAAAGCATGAAAACATTGTCATTCCTACGGGTAGAGCAGACTGTCTGGTCTTGACTCCATTAGTTAGCTTCCCAATGATCTGTTGGATAGGATGATCTTTGAGCCACTTAGGAATGTCTTCTTCTTCAGGTTCTGTTCCCCCTGTAGATTTGCTTTGGTGGGTTTATTCTCTCCCTGCATAAGCTTGGATCTGATCTCCTTGGTCTGCAACTGGATGAGCTACCGTCTTGTCGTCTGCAGGTTGGGATCTGGTCTGGTCTGCAGATAGGTCTTTATCAGCTACAGATTGGTCTTTATCAGCAGCAACTGGTTCAGGTAGGTTTTGTGGTCCTGTCTGATCTGCAGTTGGGTCTTCATCAGCTACATATGGGTCTTCAGGCTGGTCTTCAGGTGAGTCCACCATTCATGTGTCATGGACAATGACTTCTTCTAGGGTTGCAGATTTGAGCTTATTCTCTATCAGCTCCACTTTTTTTCTGTACTCAACAGTAGTTTCATTAAATACAACATGAGGTGTTTCTTCCACAACTAAGGTTCTTTTATTAAAAACTCTATATGCCTTGCTGCTTTGTGAGTATCCCATAAAGAGACCATCAGCGGTTGTAGCATCAAAGGCATTTAGTTGGGTTTTACCGTTATTGTGGATGAAACACTTACAACCAAAAATATGAAAATATGCAACAGTTGGTGTTCTGCCATTCCAAACCTCATAGGGAGTTTTGCCATGTCTCCCTACTATCATACTCCTGTTCTGAGTGTGACATGCTGCATTGACAGCTTCAGCCCAGAACCTCTTGGGCAGGTCTGCTTCTGCAATCATGGACCTGGCAGCTTCCTTCAAGGTTCTGTTTCTTCTTTCAGCAACACCATTCTGCTGGGGGTCCTGGATGCAGAGAGCTCGTGATGGATTCCATTCTGATAGCTGTAATCAGTGATCGCCTTCTTGAGAAACTCGCCTCCTCTATCTGATCTGATCTTGATGATTGAGAGGGATTTCTCATTCTGAATCCTTCTTAGCAGTTCAGGTAACTTGGTTAGTGTTTCACTCTTTTTATAGAGAAAAACAACCCATGTGTATCTTGAGTAGTCATCTACTACTACTAGAGCATTCTTTCTGCCACTTAAGGTCCTTGGATTGATGGGACCAAATAGATCCATGTGTAGTAGATCTAAGATCCTTGTTGTAAGAGTGGTAGGTTGAACTGGCTTGAATGGTGCTTTTGTTTGCTTCCCTCTCTGACATGCATCACAGAGAACTTCCTTCTTGAATACTCCTTCTAGAAGTCCTCTGACCAGCTTCTGAGAACTAATCTCATTGATGGATTTGAAATTCAGGTGACATCCTCTCTTGTGCCACAGCCATGCATTCTCAGCTATTGTCTTAGATAGAAAACATGTATTAGGAGTTCATGTGTTCCAATCTATCATATAGACATCCCTCCTTCTGAATCCTTGTAGCTTCACTTCTCCAGATAGGATATCTATCACCATGCATTTCCAAATGGTGAAGACTACTAGATTCTTCTCATCACAAAACTGACTTATGCTCAAAAGATTATACTTGAGTCATTTGACATAATGAACTTTGGATATGGTGATTCTTCCTCTGTGCAACTCTCCAAAACCTTTGGTCTGACCTCTAGAGCTATCTCCAAAGGTTACATCTGTACCTTTTTCTTTGGTGTAATTTGTCAGCACCTTCTTGTTCCCGGTCATGTGCCTCGAGCATCCGGAATCTACAAACCATTCTTCACCTCCAATGTTTGAATGTGTGGAGATGTGGTAGTAGTACTTCCACCTTTTCTGCAATCAGACAAGCAGTGATTTAGGTACCTAAATCTGTGTGGGTCCTCGGGGGTTAGTTGGTTTCCTGGAGAACTGGTTTCTCCTGGGGTTGTGAAAGTTGCTGTTATTACCCCAAAAAGGTGTGTAAGGTCTGGGTCTATATCCTCTGTTAGGATTGTATACCGGATATGCCTCATAAAACTGAATGTGTGGGTCATGTCTAAATCTTGGCTGAGACCATTTATTAAATCTTTGAGGTCTCCACACCTGTTCGTTTTGAAAATTAGGATAACCTTGAGGTTTCCATTTGCCCCTCCCATTTTAAAATCTGTTTTTGGGGAGTCTTTGATAATAATGGGCATGTTGTCTGGGCTGCTGTTTCTGCCTTGGCCACTGCCTAATCTCATGTATAGGTAGCTGCCATGTATACCTTGGCTGCAGCCTAGGCCTGTGACTTGGCTGTTGCCTATTTTGAAATACAGGTTTGTATATTGGCTCAGCAGACGAGATAATTGTTTCTCCCTTGATGAAAGTGGTTTTAGAACTAGAGGGAGTGTGTGGGTCATATCCAAGGCCTGCTCTGGAATATAATGGCCTTTTCTTCATACACAATTCATCCAGGGTTAGAGATGCCTTCAGGGAGGTTATTTTCTTTGCCTGATTTTTACTTAGCCGAGTCATTTTAGTCAACTCAGCTTTGACATGAGCAAGTGCAGCTGATTTTTCACTATTCAAAACAGTTAGTCGTTTTATCTCAACTGTGGTATTATCAGCCTGGTTTGTAGATTTATCTGCAGCCTGGTTTTCAAGATCAACTTTGGTTTTATTCAGTTCTAGGCTGAGTTTTTCAAAATCATTTTTCAGCTGCCCATTCTCATCTTACATCTGGGTCCTCTTGGCTGATACTGTTTGGTGTGCAGTTTTTAATCTCTCAAAATCTTTGAGAAGCTGATTTACAGACTCATGTAAGTCCATGTCTTGTGACATGTCTGAACTGTTATTATTTGAAACCGAGGGTTTAGATGTTACCTCTTCATCAGCTAGGTTGGCCATCGGACAATCATATTCTTCATCATCATTAGAGAAGAATCCGCTGCTTGATTCTACTCGCTCTTGGTCTTATCCAATGAGGGCCTTCCTTCAGTCTTCTTTTCTACTCACCTCCTTCTTGCTCTTGTCCTTGAGATCAGGACAGTCGATTTGAATGTGTCCTGTCTTGTGGTAATTATAACACTCCACCTTCCAGCTTCCAGCTTTTGGATTTATCCTGGGGTTCTCCTTATAATTCTTCTTGTACTTGGAGTAATTCTTTCTGAAATTGCTGAACCTTTGCATTATGAACGCCATTTCTTCCTTGAAATCGAGTAAATTTGGAGGTTTTACATTAGGTGGGTTCTTGGGGGGGACTCGGCTGCAAAGGCTATTCCCTTCTCTGCAGGATCGGTTGATTAAGAACTTGGAAGCTCAAACTCATAAGCCTTTAGATCAGAGAACAGCTCTTGGATCTTTATTTTATTAAGATATTTGGACTCTCTCATGGCCACTACCTTCATACTCCATTCAGGATTGAGAGATCTTAAAACCTTCAGCGCCATCTCCCTGTTCCCATATGATTTTCCCAGGGAGTTAATTTCGTTGATGATTTCAGTGAACCTTATGTCCACTTGGTCGATGGATTCGCCATTCTTCATTTTGATGTTGTCAAATTTTTGGGTAGCAATTGACAACTTATTTTCTTTTATCAGCTCTGTTCCCTCACACATTAAGGCTAATGTGTCCCAGATTTCTTTGGCATTTTTGCAGTTCTTGATCTTGACCATTGTTGATTTTCAATTGTTTGGTACAGCTCGTCTCTGGCCCGGTTGTCAAGGTTGGCCATCTTTCTTTCTTCAATGGTCAGATCCGTCCTCTTCTTTGGGATCTTCTCTGGCTTCCCGGCTGCAATTTCCTCAGGAGTGTTGTCCTTCTCGAAGATGAATGGACCGTCCTCTATGATGCACCACATGTCGTCATGGATTGAAGATAAGTGTGCCTGCATTTTTATCTTCCAAATATCATACTCGTCAACTGCATAAATAGGTAATCTAGAATGCATGTGTTCCATTTCTAAATGAGCTTAAAATATATCCTCGATATATGGATCTAGTTCTTGAAATATTGAACCAACCGCTCTGATACCACGTGTAGGTCACAAGTCGTCCAGGAATAAGTCTAGATGGGGGTGAATAGACTTATTGAAACTCTTTCCACAAAAGATGAGTTTCTCAGCTGATGGTACAAATGACTTGTAGTCAATGTAAGTGTGGAATTCAGCTGATGACGAACACAGAAATAATCAATGGAACAGTTAAGTATGTATGCAGCAGATAAGTATGATGATGAAAGCAGTAAAATACGCAGGTAGTTATAGTGGTCTCAGAGGTGGGGTAATCCTCTACTAATCCACTTTTCTCCAAACCAGTTGGAGATGAATTCACTATAATTCTCAACCAGTGATAAATATTACAGTGATTCAACTAATTACAACACCTTCCAACCAGTGGAATTCCTTGCCGTTGCAACTCCCTTTGACTGCCTTGCACCTCTTGATCTACGATCCTTGGATGCCTTTACAGTCTCTCAAACTTCAACCAGTGAAGTACCCCGAACTCAGGTTTTAAAGACACGAGTGATTGTCTTCTCCAACTAAGAGCTTCTTCAAATAAGAACTTTAGAATTCTTCCTCTTTCACGATGCTATTGTTCGCTTTGATTGCTTTTATTGCTTTAATTGCTTGTAAGTGTTGTTCACATCGTACTGCTGAACTTCAAATCTTCAGATTTATATAGATGTCGATCCTTGAGCATTTCTTCATAGCCATTGCAAATCTGTAACAAATCCGTACGTTGGAGAAATAGACTTCTTTATTTTTCTTTCTGAACGTTACAAGGCTGGATTCCCATATTTTAATCCAAGTCCGACCGTTGTGAAGACTTCCATGTAATGGCGCCGAATATTTTGAATATAATAAGATTAAAGTCTCCAGTGGTGGGTCTGGATGAATCACTTAATTGATTTCCTTTCCGGGAATCTCTCCAATCTGTCTCTAATCGCCCGTACGTGACTTTTCGTAAATATTGACTATTCAACGCGTGCTGACGTGGATTGGAGTACTTGGTTGATTACTTGACTGTCCTCTCTATGGTCAACTAGTCTGATGTGCAGTCAACCTTCTCTGATGTCGACTTCTCTGATGTGTCGACTTGTCTGTAGTCTTCTGGCCTGATTTGAACTTGACTGGTCTGATGGTCAGACTACAGATGGCTTGACCTTTCTTCTTGACTGCAGTCTGGTCCAACTTCGCTGATTCAAAATGTTGACCAGAACTTCTCTGATAAGGGTTTGCTCCATATGACTCGTCTGTGGTCAACCTTATCTGATCAGTTGAGTTGACCAAGACTCGGCTGATAGATACTCATGTAAGTTACACTTAGCCGATTTTTAAGCCTAACTTATGTGGCCTATAGAAGATACTCATTTGGTTCTTTTTTATATTTTGCCAAGTATCTAACTTATCACAGTTTAGCCTATGGAAGATACTCATTTGGTTCTTCCTTACATTTTGCCAAGTAATAAACATACCCTTGAATATAATGATGACATCATCAAAATCTAAAGAGTATTCCTAACAGGTTTTGCCCCTAAAAATCCAGTCTTAGCATTCTTCTTAGTACCACTCCCTTGATCGTGCCACTTGCGCTTGTTATTTACTGCGAATGGTGGTGCTCCTGCCTTCTCCACATCCAAACTGGCAGAAATGTCTTTGACCCTCGCAACTGCTTCATTATAGGTCAGACACCCATGACCATCCAGGTGGTGATGAATCCGGTCACGCAGTCCATATCGGAATTTCCGGGACTTCATGTCATCCGTCTCGACCATGTGTGGAGCAAAACGACACATCTGTTTGAACTTGCGCTCATAGTCGGTGACCGACATTCCTCCTTGGGTCAGATCGAGGAATTCCTTTTGCATCTTGGTTTTGTACGCCCTCGGGTAGTACTTTTCCATAACTGTTTCCTTGAACTGGTCCCAAGTGCACGCATCCTTCTCGTCTTGGGTTTTGAGTCTCCACACTCCAATCTACCATGTCCCAGCATACTCCTTAAGCTGGAATACGGTACATTACACCTTCTGAGCATCGACGCATGTCATGTAGTCTAAGATGCTGTCTAGGTTCAACAACCACTCTTCTATTGCTACTGGGCCCTCACGAACAAGAAAGACGGGCGACTTGAAATGATTGAACCACTTGATAACTTGGGCTTGAACTTGCTCAGGATTGTTATGCGGTAAAATGGTTGCGCCTTGAAGTATCATTGCCAATCCAGCCAAAAGTTGATCTTAGGTGGGTTGAGCATTGCGGTTCCCACGGTTAGCCATGAATCTGCCAAGGAGTTGTAAAACCCATTAGTTGATGCAGTGCGAGAAATAAAGAATAAAAAGATACCAGTAGAATGCATATAATAGTCGCAACACATAAAAATGTAAAGGTAATAGAAGAACTGATATTCATTATATATAATATGTTTTAAAGACATGAAATTGGAAACATCCACTGGAAATTTAAACATAATAGTTATATAATAAAATAAATTAAGCCTACGGCTATTCCTCATCGTCACTGCAAATAATCTCTATAACAGGAATAGGGGGTTGTGGCTCAATCCACGAAGGGTCGTCATCATCAGACTCAATGTCTGCCATCAAAACATCCTTCATATTCTATGCAAGGTCTACCTTTGAGCTCTCATTGGGAACTTCCTCTGGGTCTTCTCCAGGATCCTCCTCGGGGTCTTCTTCGGGATCCTCTTTTGGGTCTTCTTCATCCGTAGATTCGGAACTCCAATTTGCAGCTGGTATCGCCTCTCGAGCGTACATATCCAATAAACGCCCAGCTATGAACTGGAAATCATCTATGGTCTCTCGCTCTTATGGTGATCCCTTTATGAACTCTTTCCAAAGCCGGAAGATGCAGTAACTCCAATCATCGGGTAACTTCCCCATTCGGTGGTCCAGCTGTTGCGTGACGAAACCTCGTTTTCCAGACTGCAACCACTTGCTCATCCTGCTGATGACATAGTGTGGTGCATTTTCTGGTAAACTCGGATTGTCCCACCAATCTTTGCATGCTAGAAGACGCGAGTCAAATGTAGCAGGAATCCTCTTATGTGGCGTCATCCTAGGTTTGGCCATTCTAACAATTCGTACATACATATACAATCATGTAAATAAAATGAAATGACATATGCATGAATAATGGTTGAAATTTGGTACCTTGGACGGAGTGACAAAGTGGCAAAGCTGAGAGCATATGATACTTTTATATTTTAGCGAGTCTACAGAAAGGTAAAACCCGCTCTAATACCACTATGTAACGGCCCGACTTTCTAGGAGAAATTATAGGGGAAAATAAGTAAAAAGATATATTTCGACGAAAAATTATTTCTTTTGAGAATATTAAAATTATCGCCTACAAAGTCGAGTCGCTACACTAACTAAAATAAATATCTTTTAATTAAGGCAACAACACCTCATAGATAAGAGATAATAATTGCGGCGGAAGAACAAATTATAAATTTTTAATTTCTAATCAAAAGTTTCCCCAAACAAATTTCAAAACATGCGACCTAAATAAAAACATAATTTAATAAAAATTTCATCATATGCCCTGTCGGCTCGCTACTTCGTCCATCCGGCTTGGTTTAACCTGCATGATCAATATATGTGGGGGTGAGCTTCATTCAGCTCGTGAAAATCACACATAGCACAATAATATATAATCTCATGGAAAGCATTTAAATGATTATTCTATCAATAACATTTTTCTCAACGTGAATACATACACACAATACCACATATAACATGAATCGAGCACGCATGTGAATATTGAGATTGTGCAGGTGTCCCCACAAAACATATATATTAAGATAGCCTCTTTACACGTACATGGGTGAGCTTGATTTATAAAATGTATCGTAAATTTTAAACATGAATAGATTATCACATATACAATCCAATTAAAGTACCCACCTAAATAAATGATGTTGCTTGAACTTGAATATGAAGATGCTCGACTCACAGTCCTAAGGCTGTATGTCTTCGTTAATGTCTACATATAATAATAATTTAATCATTCTAAAGTATTATGATATAATGACTGAACTAAAATATAATGCATAAAATTGAACTAATTATTAATTTTAGTTTTAGAGTTAACATTATTAATGTTTAGGTCAAAATATGACTAAATTAAAGAAATAAAAATCTGTCTGGGGTCAATTTGAAATAATTAAAGGTGTTTGGGTTAAATTGAAAGTTATTGGAAAAATGAGGACTAAACTGAAAAACCCTAAAAATTTGCGGGTATAAATACCCTAACTCTATTCATTAGCCGACAAAAACTCATTTCTCTCCTACCTCTCGCCTCTCTCTATCCTGTTCTCACTCTCTCTCTCTCTCTCTCTAAAATTCTCCACTCTCGGCCGATCTCTAAAATAACACACGTACACACCGAAATACTTCCTACACACTAGCCATCGACATGAGTCGATTACATAGGGCAGTCGCACGCGAACGGAGATGACGACTCTAGTACAAGGAGGCTAGCGGTGGAAAGAAGGCGGCTGAAATCGAGTGGTTGGGATTCAAAACTGGGTTTTCTGGATTTGTGGTTCGTCCAGCCGAAAAGATGATGTTGGTGGTTGCAGTGGCAGCGGTTCCTGGTGGATAACTCGGTGACAGTCTGATTCCGGCCAGGAAAAGTTCCGGCCACGGGTTTCCTAGGTTTAGGTAAGTGAAAAATTGAGTTTTCTGGTTTGTAATTGATATGGAAATGGCTTGAATATAGAGTTAGATTTCGTTAGATGGTGGTTCTGGTTCCGATAGCAACTGCTCGAAGATTTCAGGAAACGGTTCCAATTTCTGCAAAATTTGATTTTGAGTTTGATTCGAAATTTGGGTCAAATTTGGTTCCCGAATTTCATTTCAAGTTACGGGTTCTTGACTTAGTTGGGTTCGGGGATTCAATCCAGAAAGGGTTTGAGTCAGCGGCGGGTTGGCTACTGGCCCTGAGTTGGGTTCCGAGTTGCAGTTTTAAATCGGGGGATTTGGTGTGAAGATGATTAAGTCAATTGACATTATGATTTCTTAATTAATTGATACCGATGAGGCATTTACAGTCCTTTTTACAGTGGGCGGCGGCGAAGGATTTTCAGATAGTGAACGGTCAGATTTAAGGGATGGGAACCGTTGTTTAAAATAGACGACAACGATAGACTGAGTGTAATAGGTACAACTTATCCATCTAATATAAAATGAGAGCGGGTCCCACTTCTGACTTATCAAATTACCCTTATTTCCCGAAACGGCGGTGTAAAATTAATGAAAAATTTGAAAATCGAGGCTTTGGAGATATCAATGTCCAGATGTCGTGTAAATCATTTAATGCAGAAGACTTTTTTATTATAACAGGGCACGTGGACACAAAAATTGTTTTAAAAAGAATTAACATAATAATTGATTTCCCATAGTATGTGTTGTATCCGCGAAAATACAGTCTTCCCCCTTAAAAGGTACATACGAGTTTCAATTTCATACAGCAACTTTTGGATTAATGCTGTATTCATGGGTCATACTGTATTTCCCCTTAGTTATTGCACACGTCAGCTGTAGAATAATCCATATCGCCTTGTTCCTACAATGCTGTTCTGATTGTCTGAGTGTACAAATAACTAATGGTGGATACTATATTCTTGGGTCTTACAGCATTCCCCCTCAGTTGTTGAGTAAAAGCATTAAAAACTTATCGGGAGTCAGGCTGTAGCAATCCCAATTCATGTCGAAGCATGCAGAATCTTGCTGTGTCGAGAGGTTTGGTAAAGATGTCCGCTAACTGGATATCTGTATGAACTTTTTCCAGCCGAACATCCTTGTTCTCAACATGATTCCTGATGAAGTGATGCTTCATGTTGATATGCTTAGTGCGCGAGTGCAATACAGGATTGTGCGTTATTGCAGTGGCACTCGTGCTATCGCACATTATCGGCGTTTCTTTGTCTTCAATTCCATAGTCTTACAGCTGTTGTTGCATTCAAAGGATCTGCATACAACAACTACCAGCAGCATAGTATTCTGATTCAGCTGTTGAAAGCGAGTTTGCCAATTGTTTCTTGCTAAACCAAGACACAAGTCTAGGTCCAATAAAGTGACAAGTTTCGCTTGTACTCTTCCTATCTATCTTGCAACCTCCGAGATCCGAGTTGCTGCAGCTAACTAAATCAAATCCGCCTTCTTTAGGATACCCCAGTCCTACATCGACTATCCCTTTAACGTATTTCAGGATTCGTTTGGCTGTTGCGAAGTTTGATTCTTTAGGTGCTACTTGATATCGCGCACACACTACTACAGCAAACTAGATATTGGGCCTACTAACCATTAGGTACAAGAGTGAGCCAATAAGGTTCCTGTAGAGTGATTGATCAACCGGCTTTCCAGCTTCACCAGCACTAATTTGCACGGAAGTGCTCATGGGGGTTGACGATGATTTGGAAGTATTCATTCCAAACATGCTGAGAATCTCCTTGCTGTATTATTCCTGGTTGATGAATATCCCTATAGGCAACTACTTTACCTGCAATCCTAGGAAATAACTAAGTTCTCCCATCATACTCATTTCAAAATTACTTTGCATGAGATGAGAGAACCTTTGACACAAAGCAAGGTTCGTTGAACCAAATATTATATTATCTACATATATTTGAACCATCACGAGGTCATCACCTTCCTGTATTTTAAATAAGGTCTTTTCCACAGCACCTTTCTCGAATCCATTATCAGTTAGATACTGGGACAGAGTCTCATACCATGCTCTAGGGGCTTGCTTAAGTCCATACAGCGCTTTCCTTTGCCTGTATACGAGGTCTCCGCATTCTGGATTGACAAACCCTGGTGGTTGTTCAACATATACTTCTTCGGCAAGGTCTCCATTCAGGAATGCACTCTTGACGTCTATTTGATATACAATGAAGCTCTTATGGGCGGCAAAGGCTAAAAATATCCTAATGGCTTCTAGTCTAGCTACAGGGGCAAATGTCTCATCGTAGTTTATGCCTTCTTGCTGTCTATAGCCTTGGGCGACTAGTCGGGATTTGTTTCTGATAATGAGTCCATCTCTATCCTTCTTGTTTCTATATACCCATTTGGTTCTAATTACGGATTCATGCTTAGGTTTGGGTACAAGATACCATACGTTATTCCTTTCGAAACTGTTAAGCTCTTCTTCCATGGAAGTAATCCAATGAGAGTTGTCTAGAGCTTCTTTGGTAGAAACAAATTCGGATTAGACTAAGAATATAGCAATAGTGTACATGTTGAGTCTTCTAAGCTCAGATTGAGATTTCCAATAAGGAAATGGAGATATCTCAGACTCGGGTTGTTCTTGCACACATAGTACATTTCCTTGTGTACTCTGTATTCTCCTATGGGTAGATACTCCAGCATCAATGTTTCTTATGATCAATTCCTGTGGGTGATCTCTCAACCATCTTCTGTAGGGTTCTAGTTTGGGCTCCCGTACTGTATCTTGAGTTGCTGTAGTTTCGGCTTCAGCTTGTACAGCATCGGCTTCATCTACTTCAGTTCTTACAGCTGCGGGGTTGATTTCTAAGTCAACGACAGGTTCTATAGGAGTTGGTGGATCAGTGATGGAAAGTTGTTGTATGTTCTGAGTAAGATCTTCTATTCCTGTAGAATCATGGTGAGCACTAGGCCATATATAACCTTCAGCAACACCCAAAAAAGTGTGCTGAAAGGGGTAAAAAGTGTTGCTGAAAGCAAAAAATCATGCTACGGCAACACTTTTCCCAAATTTGGTGGTGTTACAAAAATGGCCGCTGCTATAGGGGTCTATTCCAACACTTTTTCACTTTATGGTAACACAGGGAAAAAGTGTTGCCGTTAACCCCAATGCCAACACTTTTTATGTTTGTAGCAACACCCTTAAAAGTGTTACTGTAGATGTACGCCAACATCATTATCTTTGTTGTAACACCCTAAAAAGTGTTACCATATACCCTATGGAAACACCACTCATCCCTACTGTAACACCAACTGATGAAACACTTTGTCTTTATTGGCAACACCCTTTTCCATTATTGTAACACTTATCGTTTAAACACTTTTTATTTTTTTGGCAACACTTTATTATGTTTTTACAACACATAAAGATTAACACTAACAACTGTAATTTAAAAATAATTTTTACTTCACCAAAAAGATGTCAAACAAAGGCCACGACATTGTTTTACATCAACATAAACAATTTACTCTTATGTTACATTTTAAACTAAACCTACGAAATTAATCCACCGTCCTTGCAGCTGTCCTTAACAGTAGTCCAGGGGAGGAGTTCAACAAAAAGTTGCAGAGTAGAATTAGGTGGAATGGTTGGTGACACGTGATGACCGAATGTTGTCAAGGCAGAGTGTTCTACCTTTTCCACTGTCATCAATAAGCCTTAAAAAATCAAACACTTCCGAACAACCCCAAGATGATGGGAGCGGGCAATGAGTTCATGACCACAAAATTTCCAGATGTATAGCTTCCCCCTTTCAAAACAACTCAACAACAACAATAAAAGCCAGTAAACAACTAAGGAACCCCTCCAAAACAATGTACAAAAACTACATGTCACTACTCTCTATTTCCAGATAAGTCAAATTCAACCAAATCAAGATATTTGTAGATAAAAAAAATTGCATGTCCATCCAATTAAAAATCTCTCCCTTGCACCCTTGGAAGGGGCACCAAAAAAGAGTACTAGGTTGCACCACGATCATGAGAGAGAAAAGAATGACTATTTCTATTTATAATCTCTACTCCAAAACTGCCAACTAGCCTCAAAGAACCATCACAACTTTCTCCTGAGATATGAGTGTAGAAGGATGGAACAACAGGTTCATAGTGTTCAGCCCCACCCGCACACCAACCTGTAAGTAACAGAAAATCATATATACTAGCTGCAGATAACAAAGTACAGCAACTTCACAAATTGACTATAACAATGTCATAGGTTAACAAATGGTGAGGAATATTAACTGAATTGTTATCTGCCTGTTCCTTTCATGAAGAGAAAAAACGGAGGGCCACAAATTTCACTTATTGGACGATGTGGGAGGAAGAAAACACAATTTTATTCATCAACCATTGCATCGGATCCATGAGCTTGCACCTATAAATGATTAAAAAACACAAACTGTCAATCTTAAGTATGTTTAGCTTAAACAGCCGATGATTAAAAAACAGAAAAGGACCTAATGAGATGGACAGAACATAGATTATTTGTATATGTCTCAATGAGAAAACAGACACAAAGAACTTTTCATTTCATTTTCTGGCTTCCAAAATAATAGATGTTGGATTAATATAGTTTAAGAAGGAATAAAATGCTTCCTTTCATCCTCGTCATTTATATTTACAATGCCGTGCATAAATGATTTTGATTGGCATGAAATTGTGCATCACAAGCATTTATGAATCAAACTTTTTTGTATCTAGTAGCATCATTATACATGTCATAAGTTCATCAACTAGAGAACATACGAAGCCATTTATGTTTACCAAGATATAGTAAGTTATAAGGTAACACTACATTATAGCCGCATATACTTTTAAAAGAAATAATATCATCTTACCATATAAATTTCCCTTTTGAACTCGGTTGCAAGGCACTCAATGGCAATGTCGTCACCAAAAGCAGTTGCATGACCTTCTAGATTATCATCTACAGTTAATAGACCCTCCTCAGTGTATTGCAAACTGATGATATCATATTCATCATCTGGAGAACCGGATATTGACATGCCCTTGGCCCAACTTGAGCCATCTTCCACAGCAATGCACCTCTCTCTATAAATAGATTCCGCCGCCAATTCTCTTTGATCATTAAACAGAAAACCAATTTCAGAATAGAAACATATATACATATGTAATTATATTGCATATATAATATCTCATGATATTGTACTTCATGATCAGATTACAACAAGACTGTCCACAAAATTTCTATGATAGAATATCTCATTCCTGTACATTGTAGCTTAGATAATAGTGAACAATAGAGATTACAGTCTATTCCAAGTTCCAACCTTCTATACATGATAAGATGTCGAAGGAAGAGAATGCCTAAATAAATAGGAAAATCAAGTTTAAAATAATTACAATCTAATGATATCCTGGCCTTGATGATTAAAGGAGATAGATTAGTTAACAGCAGAAGAAGATAAAAAATAAGCAGAATCAGGTCCTCTGTTCTTAATATGTGCCATGTGCGCATGTCAAAACATGCTAAAACGTATAGCATTGAAGAGGCTCCTTAAATTATTCATAAATCATTTCTATCAAGAAAATTTCTTTTATAAAACTCAATTAAGTATATATGCTGAATGACAGCAGCCGAATTATCTTCAACATGGAATTATGCCAATCATGTTATATATATAAAATTCGGTACAGAATTGGATACCAAAATCAGTGAACTTTCGTCGAGGCATATGACCAAACTTTGCATACTCCTGCTGTTCTTTATCTGTTTGTTGAAGTTATAAGTGAATTTGAACAACTCTATCTTTTATTCTGTCACCTCCATCAACATTATGCTCAATCAAATTTTCCTCCACCTTTAATTCCAAATGTTAATTAGATCTCAAAAATTAAAATATATCTCAAGTAACTAAAAGATACAAACATTAAAATGTACATGTAACCTAACATTTTTATCTCGTGCTCTTCGGTCTAATCTCATTTTCTTGAACTGTTTGACCTATTAAATTTGAAGCATCCATATTCTAAAAACAAAAGAGAAGATAAACTGGAAAAAAAAGAATGAGGCAGAAAATACAACAAGCTTGTTGGGGTATATAATATGCAGATTTGGAGTACATAATGCAGATTTCAACAAGAATAATAATAAAAATGATATATTAAAAAATTTAATGAACAAAATCATTCAATATAAATAAGAATACAACAAGAATTTCAATATGCAGATTTGGAGTACATAATCATTGTTATAATAAAAAAGAAAAGGAACGAAAAAAATAAAAAACCCCTAATAGCTTGTTGGAGTACATAATAATAAACATGATATATTAAAAAATTGAATCAATAAAATCATGTACCTGATTGTTGACGCCTTTGAAGTTTAATCAAATGTTGCCAAGCTTTTCTTCTCAAAACCGAAATAAAATTACCGAATAGATATACATAAACCCAAATATTGAGAAGAACACCAATGAAAATAAGTAAACCACTCAAATTGTAATAAAAAAGAGAAGAATCCTACCAGTAACTAAGTAGTTGGTCGAAATTTGGAAGAGTTTGTATCCATGGAGTCGATGAAGAAGACAGTGGCGCGCGGCGCCTCAGTTGAGAATGAGAAGGTTTGGTACAACCCGTTGTTTCGACCTGAGGACTCCTCTTTAGATTTTTAGGTTTAAGTTTTATTTGTCTTTTCCTTTTTAATAATATTAAGCTAGGTAAATGTAAAGTAATACGGATAAAAAAATAAGGATAGCATAGAACTAATTAGTAATGTTTTTAAATATTAATATATATATATATATATATAATATCAAATATTTACGAATATCGAATTGAATACTATGATTTCATATTTGGATTCGATAACGAATCGAATCGAAAAAATAATTTGTATTTGAATTCGAATATCAAAATTTCGAATCGAATATCGAATCGAGCAAAATTATTTGATTCGTTTACAACCCTACTTGAGAGAGTAGTGAGAGATAGAGAGTTGAGTTGAGTGAGAGAGCAGTGAGAGAGAGAGAGAGTGTGATTTTATTTGACAAAATAGTGAGAGTAAATTATTTGGGCAGTTCAATTTTTTTTTGGACAAAAATAAGCCCGCTCATCAAGCCCGCCTTTTATTTTTAGTTTTTGACTTTGGACCTCCTATTTTTTCATTCTTTCTAACACTTTTTTTAAAGATTAATGGCAACACCCATTTGGTATTACCATAGATACCGAATTATATCTATGGTAACACCGGTTACTATCAACTGTAACACCAAAAAAAAGTGTTACCATAGACCAATTTAAAAGCATATAAGGCAACACTTTTGCTTGTAATATTGAAATAAACGTTGCTGAAGCCCATATATGGTGTAGTGGAGGTTCATCGAACACTACATGAACTGATTCCTCAATTGTCAGCTTCCTTTTATTAAAGATCCCGAAAGCCTTGCTAACAGAGGAATATCCTACAAATATCCCTTCATCCGATTTCTCATCGAAGGTTCTAAGTTGATCCTTCCCGTTGTTCAAAACGTAACACCTGCATCCAAATATGTGAAAATACGAAACTAATGGAGTTTTGTTGTTGCATACCTCATATGTTGTTTTGTTGTGATGCTTGTTGATGTTAGGGATATGCCCTCGAATACCACTCAGAGGATGAGAGAGTGAGAGTATTTGTATTGTAATTATGAATATTTAATAAGGCAATAATTATTTCTATATTATTGTATATCACTGGCATTGTGATTTGGTATATAGAATAATAGTCCTTGCATTTGAGAGCAAACATTCTACTCCTTATGGAGATAAGGAGATAGGCACTGGAAGTGTTTAGAGCTCGAATGCTTAACTCGTTCGCAAGTCGATAAAACTTAACTGGGCAATAAGTTTAGACAAGACTTGTATAACGTGTACTTTGACATGTAGAGTGCCGGTCTTCACTAAGAGTTAGTGGAAGCACACGTTATAGGTATGCTAATGAGATTAGTGTACTCGAACACGACTCACCTTGATTCGGTCACATGGATATCACTCAGGGTTTGTCAATGTGGATCGAAAGGTTGTGATAGGTATACGTGGACCTTTGACTTGAGGTTTCAGTAGGAGATTTGCTTGTGACATTGAGTCAGTCATTAGAGTAGTTCGATCCAATCTCCGGTGGGTGGGGTCAACCTCGAAATGCAACTTAATGGGCAAGTAGCAGTCTCTACTGAATACCAAGATAGAATTCTTTCTCCTGTAAGTGAGCAGGTAAATGTCCTATGCGGTTAATGGCAAATGAGATTATAAGTCTTTGGCCAAAGCATTTAGAGCTAGTTGTATTTGATACACGAGAGCTCGATGATCTTAGTTTGCATTAACAGAAGGCATGGTGTCAAGTTACAGTAGGGTTTGACTTTTCCATGACCCTAATATTTGACCGGGACATATGATTGAAGGGTTTATACGTATAAGGTATTCACGACATAATGGTTTTGGAATGTTCCGATCATTCGTTCTTAGTTGGGTTACGATACGAAGCACTAGACTAGCTAAGTGTTACCCGTACTCCTTGGTTCCTCCCATTGCCGACTAAGACGGACCTACGAAATTGCGCACAAGGATATTTGATGGATAAATATGTATTTATTTTCTCTTCATTAATATTGGATATTAGATATTTAATTTGATTTATTTGATAAATCATGCGGTCTAGTGAATTGAAATTAATTACTGGGTAATAAATTTAATTCATAAATAATTATTTCTTGGAAATATATTATTATAATTTTGTACTTGATAAAATTAATTAATTGGATTAATTAATTAAGTATAAATACATTTGGGATAAAACGAAGTGTATTTAACGGACTAGACATGCGAACGTCCGGTACATGAACCGAGTGGCTCGGCTCATTTTCTCACCTAAAATCTAGTGGGCCGCCCCCTCATTTTCCTCCCACCTTGCATGATACTTCTTTTAGTTGTCATGATGTGGTGTGGGGTGAGTTTGAGTTGTTTTTGTACATGAAGACAAAAGATAACATGATAATATTGATCTTTAGTATCATTTCAATCATGTTATAAAACAATACCATTACTCACCACAAGAAGTAGGATTCAGCCGTGAGTTCTAAAGGGAGGGGAGAGAAAAATTTATTTTCTTTTTCTTGTTCATCTTTGAGAGAAAGAAAAGGAAGAAGAGAAGAGAAGAAAAATACCGTATCAATTCCTAGTCGTGTTCTTTGAGAACGAATTGATATTTTATTTTTTCGATCAATATCTGACGCATAATAAAGTAGAGACATTCGGTAATTTTGGTGTTGTATTATTCAACAAGCTACAACGAATTGGATTCGTGTTCGTGTCGGTAACCGGAGAAAGCTTGTTCGGGTTTTTCCTTCGAAGATTATATTATCAAAGGACTACGAGGGTAAGTATTCTTTGATTCTCTTCCTCGTTATTTATATTCGTTTATATGATGCTTGATCGGTCCATTTCTGGGGTTTGGTTTTATCCGGCTGGACCGGTTTATTTTCCACTGCGTAATTCGATTTTCATCACCGAATCCCAACATTGGTATTGGAGCGAGGTCTATGCGATCATATATATTCGATATTTGCATTTGGAATGCTTGATTATTTTTTTATGATTTAGAATCATAATCGTTTTAATTGTTGATGTTTAATTGTTCATCTAAAAATTATTTTTCATGATTTTATGTTATAATATAAATCTATTTTTCTTTTGAAAAACTGATTTAATTGTGTAATATAAAAATTAGAAAAATATTATTTTTGGATTCAGGACGAAAAAATAAGCCGGAAAATTGACCGGACCCGGCTGCTCGGAGCTGCCGGGGCTGTTGGGATGGGCTGGGCTGGGCAGCCCCTGTCGGGCCACGGGCTTGGCCCGGGCCTTGTGTTTTCCGACTCCGTTTTTATATTTCGTTCGGTAAATTAATTTTCCGCAAATTAAATTGGATTTAATTTGACTAAAATATAATTATGGTAATTTTATTTTAAGGGAATTAACTTAATGAAATATTTATTTTGTCCGGAGCAAATTAAAATTAACGGTTAAGTGAATTAATTGGATTAATTCTAATTGTTGGATTAATTTTTGTTGATTAGATCAATCATTATTGTTATTTATTGTAATGTAATTGTTGCATTAATTTTGAATGGGGATGTAGTTCATGGACCTAATTTTGAATCGTTTGTTTTGTTCGATTGGGTTGTAAAGGCCATTTTGAGCCTATTTATTTTACTAGAAAATTTGTATAGGATGCAATTTTTCAAATGTAAAATTTATATGTAATGACGAAGACCAGGGGAAGATCCGCTCGAGAATATGAAGATTCAAGACCAAAGACATGTAATTAGATTACGATGTTTTTGTTCTAGGAACGGTCCATGAACTGCATGTTGTTAGTTTTAGGTTGTGTATGTTTTCATATTGTATGACAAACAAACAAACCGATAAACCGCGCTTATAAACGGATTAATGTGCAAAGTGTAACATATAATCGCGTTAATACTCCCACTTACAAACACTAAGTTATAAAGGTTACGAGGTTTCCTACCCTCCGTTAAACTCATGGAAAATTGAAATCTAAACAGGAATATTATTCTTCCGAGTATGTCGGGGTAATATTTTTGGGAAAAGTTGATAAATTCCTAGAGTGCATTAGATGCCTTTGGTTGTGACAAATCAAACCCCTATAAACCGTATGGGTTGCCGGGTAAGATTCAATTCTCAGACTAATAGGAGTTGACAGTTTAAACTTAGATAGTTCAGCGAGCCATAGAAACCGAATGGGTTGAGGGCAAGTGAACTAAGGGTAAAAGAAGATCGAATCATCCATTAGATGGGTTGGTGTTAGACACCACTTTATAAAGAATAATAGAATAGAAACCGTATGGGTTGCCCTATATTAAACTTTGTAAAGAAATCGATCACCACTATGAAGTGACCCAAGACTTCCGGATTTAACATGGGAGTGTGTAAATGCCGATAAAATAGTGGGAGCCGAGTTATGAATAAAGAAAGTCCTTAAATTCTTTACTCGGATCATAATTAAACAATCACTAACAAATCTTAAATTATTCTCTGCAGTTAACAAAACTCTCAAAATGACAATGAACCCACTCGCTATACTACTTGAAAAGAACGTCCTGACTGGTCCGAACTATGTGGACTAGCTTCGGAACTTGAGGATTGTCCTAACTATGGAAATGCTGGGATATGTCTTGGAGGCGGACATCCCAGCGGCTCCTGCAAGAACCCGAGCCAATCAGGAAGATGTCGATGCCCATGAGAAATGGGTAAAAGATGACGTAAGAGTGCGAGGGTACATGTTAGGCTCAATGACCAATGAGCTTCAGCGAGCCCATGAAAAGATGACGTCTTCGAGAGCCATCTTATCGCACCTGGCTGAGCTATATGGATAGCATAGCCGAACTGCTAGATATGAGATATCGAAGCAATTATTCGGCGCCAGGATGAAGGAAGGAGAGAGGGTTGGGGACCATTTCCTCAAGATGATCTCGATGATTGAGAGATTGGAAGCTCTTGATTTTCAAATGCATGCATCTCTCCAAATGGATCTTATCCTGCAGTCACTTCCTGACTCCTTTTCACAATTTGTCATGAACTTCAACTACAATGAGATTGCATCCAACTTAGCTGGGCTAATGAACAAACTGATGACTGCCCAGTCTCAAATGAAGACAAAGGGAAAGGAAGCTGCACTTCTGATTTCTTCTGGGACTTGGAAGTCCAAGAATAAGAAGAAAAAGAACAAGAAGCACTTAGGTACAATAGCCAAGATCGACAAGGGAAAGGGCAAGGCCCCAATGGTTCAAAAGAGCAAGGGGGCCAAGAAAACGGATGTATGCCTCAACTACGGTGAGCTAGGCCACTGGAAGAGGTACTGTCCAAAGCTTGACCGTAATGCACCTTCAGGTACAGAACTACTGGTTTTAGAAACAAATTGTTCTTTAACTATATATTCTACTTCTTGGATACTTGATTCCGGTGCGAGTTCTCACATTTGTACAATGAATCAGGATCTGGAACGAAGTAGGAAGCTGGATTCAGGGGAGGTGATGGTCACCGTCGGAAGTGGGCATAGTGTCGAGGCTTCTGATATCGGATCCCTTATGTTGGATTTAGAATCTGTTTTTATTCTTACATTAGATGATGTACTTGTTTTGCCCAAGGGGCACAAAAATATTGTATCAATTCCGGTCATGGACCGAAAGGGGTTTCACTTCTTTATTGGAGATGGGTCCTGTCGTATTTATTTTAGAAATAAATTGGTTGGTACTGCTACATTATTAAATGGTTTATACCATTTAAATCTAAAGAATAAAACAACTGTGAACACTATAACTAGGAAGCGTGGTAGGGATGAAACGAACCAAGCACTTAAGTGGCATCTTAGACTTGGTCATATCGGTCAGACCAAGGTTCATAAAATGGAGAAAGATGGCTTACGGGTCCATTGGGATCAAATCCCTATCCAACTTGTGAATCTTGCCTTTAAGGCAAAATGACTAAGTTACCCTTCGCAGGGACTTTTGAAAGAGCTGCTGAAAAACTTGGATTGATCCATAACGACGTCTGTAGCCCTTTTGAAGTAGCACGAGACGGATTTCAGTATTTCATTACATTCACTGATGACCATACCAGGTATGGATTCATATACTTAATGAAACATAAGTCCGAAGCTTTTGATAAATTCAAGGAATTTAAAGCCCTAGTTGAAAATCAAACAGGTAACCGTGTTAACTCTTCGGTCAGACCGGGGTGGTGAGTACATGAGTACCGAATTTGATGAGTTCTTAAAAGAACTAGGAATAGTGTCACAATTCACTCCTCCAGCTACTCCACAATTAAATGGTGTATCGGAAAGAAGGAACCGAACCTTGTTGGACATGGTTCGCTCCATGCTTAACTATATTGATCTACCGATTTATCTGTGGGGTTACGCTCTCCTTACTGCTATGCATATCTTGAACAGATGTCCTTCCAAATCCGTTCCTAAGACTCCCCATGAGATGTGGAGAGGTAGGAAACCAAGTATTAATCACATTAGGATTTGGGGATGCCCTGCTTATGTCAAGAAGACTAAAGTGGAGAAATTGGAAACTAGGTTTGTGAAAGGTCGTTTCATAGGATATCCAGGGGATTCCATGGGATATCTATTCTACATGCACGAAGATCATAGGATCATCGTTGCTATACAAGCACACTTCCTGGAAGATCAGTTTATTCAGGAAGGAGGGGCAGGTAGAAATATTTCTTTGGAAGAAATAAAAGAAACACCAAATGAGAGACCTATGCAAGATATTAGAACCCAACCTTCTGAAATACAAACACAACCTTGCAAGTCTAGTGTAATTTCTCAATTACCTGAGAGGTATGGCTATCTGCATCAAGAGGAACTGGTGTCCATGAGATGACAAAAAGTAGTCAAGAGAATAATCCTTCTACATACGACCAAGCGATGGTTGATGTTGACTCCACCAAGTGGCAAGAAGCTATGGAAGCTGAGATAGACTCAATGCATGCTAATCAGGTCTGGACTTTAGTAGATCATCCTAAAGGCATAGTGCCTATTGGAAACAAATGGATCTATAAAAGAAAGACTGATAGAGATGGCAAGGCTGATATCTATAAGGCCAGGCTTGTGGCAAAGGGTTATTCCCAAAGAGAAGGAATTGATTACTTCGAGACCTTCTCGCCTGTAGCTATGATTATGTCTATTCGCATGATGCTTGCCATAGCAGCCTACTTAGATTATGAAATATGGCAAATGGATGTGAAAACGGCATTCCTAAATGGATTCCTATAGGAGGAGATTTACATGGAACAGCTTAAGGGATTCATATCTCAAACAAATATTCATAAAGTATGCAAACTTCAGCGTGCCATTTGTGGACTGAAGCAAGCTTCACGGAGTTGGAATCTTCGTTTTAACGAGACAGTCAAAGAGTTTGATTTTGTCCAAAACGAAGAGGAGCCCTGTATTTAGAAGAAGGTTTGTGGGAGCAAAATTGCGTTCTTAATACTATATGTAGATGACATTCTACTTATAGGAAACGACGTAGGAATGCTCAGTTCTGTGAAAGCTTGGCTTTCTAAAGAGTTCTCAATGAAAGACTTGGGAGAAGCTACCTATATTCTAGGTATTCGTCTCTACCGTGATAGAGCGAAAAGAATGTTAGGTCTTTCCCAAGCCCTCTATATAGAAAAGATCCTGAAGCGATTTAGGATGGAAGATTCTAAAAGAGGGTTCCTTCCTATGCAACATGGTGCAAAACTTTCCTTAGAGATGTGTCCTCAAAGTGAGGAAGACAAAAAGGAAATGAGTAAGGTGCCCTATGATTCGGAAGTAGGTAGCCTCATGTATGCTATGATTTGCACTAGACTGGACATTGCCTATGCTGTGAGCGTAGTAAGTCGGTTTCAGTCAAATCCAGGGAAGGAACATTGGACTGCTGTAAAGAACATTCTTAAGTACCTAAGGAGGACTAAAGACTTGGTTCTTACATACGGCGGTGGAGAAATGAGTGTGATGGGCTATACAGACTCAGATTTTTCGGGGGACATGGATGCTCAGATGTCCACATCAGGGTATATCTTCACTCTAAATGGTGGGTCAGTTTCTTGGAGAAGTGCCAAGCAAAGTTCGACTGCTATCTCTACATGTCAAGCCGAATATCAGGCAGCCACGGAGGCTGCTAAAGAAGCTTTTTGGATTAAGAAGTTCACTGAGGAACTTGAAGTGTTTCCTAATGCGGAGAAGCCCGTGACACTGTTTTGTGACAACGACGGAGCTGTTGCACAAGCTAAGGAGCCTAAGGCTCACCACAATACCAAACATATTGCGAGAAAATATCATTTTGTGAGAGAAATGGTTCAGGAAGGAAATGTTATACTGCAGAGAGTAGACACAGCAAATAACGTTGCTGATCCGCTTACCAAGCTACTATCTCAGAAGGTCTTAGAGAGACATCTGGAGAGTATGGGTATTAGATACCATAGTTTGTGGCATTGAGTGCAAGTGGGAGATTGTTAGGGATATGCCCTCGAATGCCACTCAGAGGATGAGAGAGTGAGAGTATTTGTATTGTAATTATGCATATTTAATAAGGCAATAATTATTTCTATATTATTGTATATCACTGGCATTGTGATTTGGTATATAGAATAATAGTCCTTGCATTTGAGAGCAAACATTCTACTCCTTATGGAGATAAGGAGATAGGCACTGGAAGTGTTTAGAGCTCGAATGCTTAACTCGTTCGCAATTCGATAAAACTTAACTGGGCAATAAGTTTAGACAAGACTTGTATAACGTGTACTTTGACATGTAGAGTGCCAGTCTTCACTAAGAGTTAGTGGGAGCACACGTTATAGGTATGCTAATGAGATTAGTGTACTCGAACACGACTCACCTTGATTCGGTCACATGGATATCACTCAGGGTTTGTCAATGTGGATCGAAAGGTTGTGATAGGTATACGTGGACCTTTGACTTGAGGTTTCAGTAGGAGATTTGCTTGTGACATTGAGTCAGTCATTAGAGTAGTTCGATCCAATCGCCGGTGGGTGGAGTCAACCTCGAAATGCAACTTAGTGGGCAAGTAGCAGTCTCTACTGAATACCAAGATAGAATTCTTTCTCCTGTAAGTGAGCAGGTAAATTTCCTATGCCGTTAATGGCAAATGAGATTATAAGTCTTTGGCCAAAGCATTTAGAGCTAGTTGTATTTGATACATGAGAGCTCGATGATCTCAGTTTGCATTAACAGAAAGCATGGTGTCAAGTTACAGTAGGGTTTGACTTTTCCATGACCCTAATACTTGACCGGGACATATGATTGAAGGGTTTATACGTATACGGTATTCACGACATAATGGTTTTCGAATGTTCCGATCATTCGTTCTTAGTTGGGTTCTGATGCAAGCACTGATCGGCTAAGTGTTACCCGTACTCCTTGGTTCCTCCCATTGCCGACTAAGACGGACCTACAGAATTGCGCACAAGGATATTTGATGGATATTAGATATTTAATTTGATTTATTTGATAAATCATGTGGTCTAGTGAATTGAAATTAATTATTGGGAAATAAATTTAATTCATAAATAATTATTTCTTGAAAATATATTATTAGAATTTTGTATTTGATAAAATTAATTAATTGGATTAATTAATTAAGTATAAATATATTTGGGATAAAACGAAGTGTATTTAACGGACTAGACACGCGAACGTCCGGTACATGAACCGAGTGGCTCGGCTCGTTTTCTCACCTAAAATCTAGTGGGCCGCCCCCTCATTTTCCTCCCACCTTGCATGATACTTCCTTTAGTTGTCATGATGTGGTGTGGGGTGAGTTTGAGTTGTTTTTGTACATGAAGACAAAAGAAAACATGATAATATTGATCTTTAGTATCATTTCAATCATGTTATAAAACAATACCATTACTCACCACAAGAAGTAGGATTCAGCCGTGAGTTCTAAAGGGAGGGGAGAGAAAAATTTATTTTCTTTTTCTTGTTCATCTTTGAGAGAAAGAAAAGGAAGAAGAGAAGAGAAGAAAAATACCGTATCAATTCCTAGCCGTGTTCTTTGAGAACGAATTGATATTTTATTTTTCCGATCAATATCTGACGCATAATAAAGTAGAGACATTCGGTAATTTCGGTGTTGGATCATTCAACAAGCTACAACGAATTGGATTCGTGTTCGTGTCGGTAACCGGAGAAAGCTTGTTCGGGTTTTTCCTTTGAAGATTATATTATCAAAGGACTACGAGGGTAAGTATTCTTTGATTCTCTTCCTCGTTATTTATATTCGTTTATATGATGCTTGATCGGTCCATTTTTGGGGTTTGGTTTTATCCGGTTGGACCGGTTTATTTTGTACTGCGTAATTCGATTTTCATCACCGAATCCCAACAGTTGATGTTACAGCGGTTTTGTGTATAACACGCTGTATTGGTGGCTTCGCCCCAGAAACGCTGTGGCAATTTTCTAGCGGCGATCATTGTCCTTGTTGCTTCTTTCAGCGTCCTGTTCTTTCGCTCAGCAACACATTTTGTTGAGGTGTACGGGCAGCTGAGTATTCTTGCTTTATTCTATTTTCCGAACAGTATTGCTCTATAAAGCGGTTAGTGAATTTTGTACCTCTGTCGGAACGAATGGACACGATACTCAACCCTTTCTCATTCTGAAGCTTTCTCAGGTGCTCGGGCAGTTTTGATGTTGTTTCCTTCTTCTTGCTTAGAAAGATTGTCCAAGCATATCTGGAATAATCATCAACAATAACAAGACAGTATTTCTTACCTCCCAAACTTACCGGGTCTACAGGACAATAGAGATCCATATGTAGCATTTCCAAAGTTCTGTGAGTGGAAAGGTAGGATTTGCTCTTCAGGGTGGACTTGGTTTGCTTGCCTTTCTGACAGGGTCCACAAACATTGTCTTTTTGGAATGAAACATTTGGAAATCCTATAACCATTCCCTATCTGGAAAGTTTGTTGATAGTCTTGAAGTTGACTTGAGACATCCTTTTGTGCCATAGCCAGCTTAGATCTGCAGTGCCTTTGGCAACAAAACAAGGAATTATGGAGCTCGTAGGTATCCAATCAGCAATATACATATTACCTGATCTGCTTCCTGTGAGCACAACTTCTTTGGTCAGGATGTTCTTGACTCTACAGTGATCTATATAGAACTTCACCAAGAACTGTTTGTCACAGAACTGGCTAATACTAAGTAGATTGTACTATAAGCCTTCAACATAAGCTACATCGGTGACTTTGAATTTTCCTACAAGTAGGGTTCCCTTCCGCCTTGTTCTTCCTTTAGATTTATCACCGAAGTGCACTTTTGGACCGCGACCTTCTACGTAATCTGATAGCTTGCTTTTATCTCCTGTCATGTGCCGAGAACATCCGCTGTCGAAGTACCAGATGTCCTTCTCTAAGATGTCCTGTATGCAAATAAATTAGGTAGATTTAGGTCCCCTTTGCTTGTTAGGTCCATGGATGTTAGTGCCTTTAGGTACCCAGATTTTCCTGAGAGCAATAGGTTTACTATAAGATGGTTTAGGTCCGTAGTTGTGATGTCTACGTGGGGCATGTACGTAGTCTCTATAACTATGATAATTATTATGCATGTCAAATTCAGGGTTATTATTATTAATCCAGTACGAATGCCGTCTTGGAGGTGGAGCCATTTTCTTCATCCTTACAGCTTGCCTTCTGGGTCTACAGTTAGATTCCCAAAGCTGTTGTTGATACTGGGCGGATACTGGCTTTCGCGAGGGATAACGCGGCTCCTGTATCCAATACCTAGGCGTGCTGTACTGAATGTACTGCCGTGCTGGCCTTTGATATTTGGATACAACCTTCTTTCTGAACGGCTGTTGATTCCACTGTCTAGAATATGACTGTGGTGGCAGAATGGCAACTTTTGTTGTTCGCGGTGCAACGGGTTCCTTCACAGGACTCGGAATTTCTTCTGATACAGGAATGGGTTCCACACCCCTGACGAACATAGTACTATTTTTCCCTTTATTGGAAAATGAGTTGTATCCTAAGCCACTTTTATAATTAGCGTGTTGCCCAGTGCTTAGAATTTCTACCATTCTTTTAGAGGATTTCTCGAAAGATTTCAGAATGGTCTCAAGTTCTCCTTCTTGTTTTTCGAGAGTTTTTACTTTGGCTTGAAGCGGAACAAAATCATTTATCTTGCTTTCACTATGAGATTTAGTCTTACTTAGTTCATGAGCAAGTTGATGATTGCTCTCCATGATTTTTCATAATCAACTTTGCTGTTTTCACAATCAACAGACATATTTTCATAGTTTACTTTCAGCAAGTCATTTTCTTATTTCGGCTCTAAGTTAGAAAGTTGGAGTTGCATATTTTCATTTTTCAAAGTCTCATGGGCCTTTTGAATGTTCTTAAACTCATTCATCATGTTTTCAAAAGTATGAGATGCATTGGTAGGAATTGCTGAGGTTGAGCTTACTTCATCATCGCTATCTTCATCTTCCGGAATGTCTTTGGCCATAAAGCACATATAGGCTTTATCTTCGAAATCATCATCAGATGAATCACTGTCAGTGACTACCTGTAGACATTCTTCGGATTTTGATGGTCCGGGGGAGGCTTCTGATTCACCAATCAGGGCCTTGAGCTTGTTTTTCCAAGCATGTCTTCTTCCATCTTTTCTTGTTGCTCGGCTTCCGGCAACCTTTGAACTTTGGAATGAGGACATTTTTTTGCATAATGTCCTAGTTTCTTGCAATTATAACACATGTTAGCATCACCAGAGGAAGTTTCAGTACTTACCTTGTGAACAGGCTTTGGCCTATATAGAGTCTTTCCCGACTGCTTGATAAACTTCTTGAACTTAGGCATGAGTAGCGCCATTTTGTCTTGTGACAGGATGTCATCATTTCTGTCAGCATTCTTGTGAATGGGCTTTGATGAGCTCGGCATGCTGTGTCTTCGGTTGGATACAGCGGCTAATGCTGTAGTCCTGGCGGGAGATTCTTCAGTTTTTTCTCTCCTGTCTATATCGTACTCAAATGCTTTGAGGTCAGAAAAGAGATCAAAAGTAGATATTTCACTAAGATTGCACGATACACGCATAGCTGTGGTCTTAATGTCCCATCGGTCAGGGAGAGATCTGAAAATTTTTAGATTCTTCTCCCTTTAGGTATAAATCTTGCCTAATGCTTCAAGTTCACCAACAATGCCAGTGAATCTGAGGTCAAGTTCCTCAAGTGTTTCAGTTGGTTTCATTTTAAAAGTTTCAATTGTTGAGTCAATTTTGAAATTTTGTTTTCTTTTGAGAGCTCAGTTCCCTCACAAATTAACTTGAGTTTATCCCAGAGTTCCTTAGTTGATTTACAACTCTTTACCTTAGAGAATGTGCCTTTATCAAGAGTAATAAATAGCGTGTTCTTCGAAACATTGTCGAGGTTGGCGCGCTTTCGATCATCAGAAGTCCATTGTTCGTGCTCTTTCTCGAGCATCTCTGCATGATCTTGGCCTTCAATCCTTGGGGCCGGATTTACCTTCATGATTTTTATGGGGCCATCCTGTATGACAAAAATCACCTCTTCATGCATTGCTGCAAGATGAGCCTCCATCCTAATTCTCCAATCGTCAAACTCGTTAATAGAAAACATGGGGACTTTATTGATCATTGATGTATCCATATGAGTATATAGGGAAGAAAAAGACTGTTTTAAAGAATAAGTGATTTAAGGATCTGATTCGGTCAAAAATACGACTGATTCTTTTTAGAATCAACCGCTCTGATATCACTTGTTGGCCACTATGTAACACCCCCAAAATCTCCCGAGGTATTACATTGCCGTAAATCCCATGTGGGACCCACAAGTCTAGTTTATAAAATAGATATTTTAAAGAAATTGCAATAAAACAATAAGTTCACGGTTACATAACATGAGCCGAAAGGTTTTAAGGAGAAACATAGTTAAAAGTTTGATTATTACATAACAGAGGTTTTAAAGACCAAAGTTAATTTAAGCAGCGGTAAGAGTTTATTCCAACACCGTTCAAGTCTGACCGGACCCCTCGGGAATGTCCTGCACATAATCAACAAATTTACCTGGCACGAAAATTCATGCCAGGTAACCAGGGTCAGAGTATGCAAACCAATAACGATCATTATCAACGATATACACAATTTTACCGAACACAATGCCATATAACCAACAAAAAATATTTCACCATGTGACCGACATTGCCTTTCTCTTTTTATCACATAAACTCCAAGGTCGCAACCAAGGGTCACGAAAGCATCCACACGGGAATACCCCGGAACATAGGTGCCCAATTCGGGTCTTATCCCCTAACACATTTCCATACGGGTACCATACAGGTTTTATCCCCAACACATCGGCCCATTTATAACACATTTTAGAGAAAGACAACCGTCAGCATTCATCAGCAATGGCACATTCACAAATACGAACATTACAATAATATTAGCATTTCTCGAGCAAGATTTCACTTCCCTGTGATCCGACGGTAGGTGCTTTATGATAATCGGGATCTCCACGCCCGCTCGAGCATAACATAGTCACGTAATATCCGGTTAACACATTGTACGGATCATGATGAATAAAACTAGTCTCTCTTCCCTAACCGGATTCCTAGCGTAGTCTTAATTACCAACATTAGTATCATTTTTCTAAGTTCATAAGCATTACATACCATTATGCCGTTCAATCCTACGGTTAAGGTTAGGTACATCGATTTGCTCAACAAGATTATCCCTATCATCATTCGGTTGGCAAAAAACGACCATAGCATAATCAAATCCCATACTCCTAATCCAATTATCTATTACGAGTACTTCAGTCGGTAGACTATCATTTTACACAATGATTTCGGCATTCGATTCTCAATGACATTAATACTTTCGAATTAATTCCCCTATTAATGTTAATGCTGATCATCATATTGCAAGGGTAAGTTATGACTAGTTTATCAAAGGGTGATGAATTCCTACGAAATCCTTCTACAATTGATTCGTTGATTATATATGATCCAAATGTAAATTGAGATGGAAGTTCTCGCATGTGATTGTTACAACGAGTTGTATGAAAATGAAATATACGAAAAATAATAACTCCGATTACTACAAGTTCGTCCATTTAGATCGTCTGTGAGATTTTAGCAAAATCTACCCAAGTACCCATAATCTAACGAGTAATAATCAACAACATTGAAGAGATTACTCCAGGGATTGGTAGACTTACCTTAGAAGATGAAGAACAATGAGGAGAGATGACAAATCAACAAGAGCCACGAGGAGAAACGAGGAATGGGTTGAATGACTTGGATAATCTTCACTGGAGCTTACGAAACCACCTCCTTTATGTTAATTCAAGTGTATGAGAGGCCAAGAATTAAGTATAAGGCTGTGGAAAAGCTTCAAGAGCTCTTCACATCAAGTTTTGGGATGGGAGAAATGAAGGTGGGAGTGTTATTTTATAACACTCGGTTTCGTTAACGTATGTTAACATTCCAGGATTTACGTATGTAATACGTTTTACATATGCTATATATAATGGTTAACGTATGTAAAGGCCGTCCAGAGGCCACTGACTGAAATGTGCCCATATGTTACGTATGTACGTCGTCTTTACGTACGTAAGGCTCCAGTACGTAGCATACGTTAAGCTTGGAGGATAGCGTACGCTATGATGAGTTGACTCATTTGTTCCTCTAGCCCGCCGGAAGTAGCTTCATCCGCGTCAAAAGGAAGATTCTGGTCGGGAGACCAACTCACCCGTTACGTACGTAAGCTAGTTACCTTAACGTACGTAATACTCAAATTTTAGCATACGTTAGGCATATAATATAGCGTGCATTAGACATTCAATCCTTTAGCCATATATCACATTTTAACCATCTCGGGGTGACCGTCCTTTCCACTCGTCAACAATTATCAGGAAACAAGACGTTGGCCACCATCATATTCGCACTGACGATCGTCCAATGGCAGCAAGGCGTGTCACCTCCATTTCATCCACATTGTACAGTTACATAGCATTTAATGAAATAATAAATAAGGAAAAACAACATCACATTACAAAAAATCACACAGTACAAGGTAATTAAGCATGAAATACCGGTTGTATTACACACAGTATACAGAATAGAACTTGGAAAGTGTTTTAAACAACAGGCTGTATGATTTACAAATCTGAGTGCATAGCGGAAGTCCTGTTAAAGTAAGTTGCTGTAAATACAGCAACTAGATATGAAGTGTATACTTTAAAATAATCACAGATATTAAAACAGTAAATGCAGAAGGTGAATGACACGATAATTAAAGTGGTTCGAGGTAAACCCCTCTACGTCCACTGGTCCTCCACACAGGAGTTAAAATGTTTATTATAAATACTACGTACACAACTACATATTTATAATCAAACCTATCAATGTATCGTTCACATAGATGGATATAATGATCGAAGCTTTCAACCGTTCACACAGATTGGTTTCGGCTTTCACTTGACTAACTTCTTCACACACAGTTCCGAAGCTTTGTCTCTTCAATGCAAGTACATCACACATTGTTCGGGAAAAGGAATGCTTTCTCAGTCTACACAGGGCTGATGGGTTTGTTCAATGATAGAACGATGGTCTGAACAACAACTTGACTTTCTTGAGCTTGAGCGGATGATGTGTTGTTCAAGGTTGAGCACTTAGATATTTCTTCTCGCAGAATATGCAGTATGTTTGAAGAAATATGTTTGCTCAAAATATTCGTGTAAGTGCTTCTTAGTTGTAGTTCATTGTTCTTGATCTTCAAACTCTTGGGAATATATATAGCTTCTGAATAGATCCATTGAGATTGATCCGTTGAGCAAGATTCCGTGACAACTAGATAGTTGACTTGTATAAACCAAGATCCGGATTTTGCATGGTTTGAAGATCTCTGTCTGCTTCAGTATTTAAATATTTTATCCCTTCAGTATTTAGATACTTCTTTATCAAACGGGACTTGACTTTAGCGAATACCAAAGATTCCTTTTTCAAACGGTGGTTAGTCCTGTTTCGATGTGTATTGATGATCTCAATACTTCACAGCTTGAATGATGTATCCATTTGTGCTGTAGGCTATGAAGGATAGGTCGCTGTATGGAATGCTTGTTGTATGATGGGATAGCTTCCATACTTGGTGCTTTTAGATTCTTGTTGCTATATGATGGCATAAAGATAAGTCTTCGATACAGGATCAGAAACTTCGATATGGCTTACGATACAGCAGCTTGTTGTATGCTGGATTGGCACATTGTCAAAACAATCTATCAAGGTCTTTCGATAAAAGGCCCTATGGGCTTTTGATCGTGCGTGGCGCTCGTGTGCAACCGTTGCTCGGCAATGGACACCAGGGACACACGAGCAGGACGCATGAGTTGGTGCTCGTGCGCGTTGCTCGTACGTGTTGAACAGAAGCTGGGCAGTGGCCTCAGTACGACCAAGCACCCGAGCAATTGTTCATACATGCTGCTCGTGCACAACCGATGTTCGGAAGTAACTCCCAGAGCCGCACGGGCAAGTCACACAAGCAATTGATCGTGTGCGGTGCTCATGGGTGATGTCAGAAGTTGGGCAGTGGCCTAGCACATAACCAGACGCACGAGCACTTGGTCGTGCATGTTGGTTGTGCATCCCTGATCTATTTAAGGGGAGAGTCGCGTTTTCAGCCTCATTTTTCTTCTCTCCTTCTTATTCTTCGAGGGCTAGGCAATTTGGGGCATATGGAAGCTTAGATTTTGGTCGTATATCATCATCCATCCACAATTTTGAGTTCCTAGACCAAGCTATCATCCTCTTAACATCTTTTACCGATTGAATCAAGGTAAAGTCTCTTAGAACCCTACTTTTGGGAAATTTGGAGGTCTCCGATTTTATCTCCGGTTCATTCCGTATTGTTGATTAATCCATGACGTATGTGATTAATCTTAGTAGTATTCATGTTTTCCCTACGAGTTAATGGTAAAGTTTGTGGTATTTGTGAAATCGAGAGGGTTCGATTGCAATCCGCCCTCGTCGTTGTTTTGTACGAATTTACATGAACCGTAGGTGGGTTTTCGAGTGAATTCCATTTTCGTACTCGTGTATGATTGGTTGTGATTGTGTTCTTCGAATCGTTAGGTTCGTGGTTGTCAGTTCCTAGTGATCGTGGTTGATTTTGCTTTCTGTTCGTTTCGTCGTCAATTACTCAAGGCAAGTATTCTTGTGAAACCTTTATGCTTAACATGATGTGATGTCTAATATGTGTGTGCTTTGCTCACTCCGGGAGGGTCCGAAGGGGCCTCGGGGGAATCCGTGACTTTACTCCGGATTCACGAGCTTGTTGGCTAGCCAGTCCGGGAGGGTCCATAGAGGCCTCGAATGGGACCAGTGGCTTCACCTCGGTCCTAGGTGATGCATGTGCATGAATTATAATTATGGCCAGTCCGGGAGGGTCCTTAGAGGCCTCGGATGGGACCAGTGGCTTCACCCCAATCCTAGGCAAGATTAAACTATGATATTTGGCTATTTGTTTTTTAGGAAAATTCATGTCTTATTTTGGATTTTCAAATAACTTGATGCAGGTACTATAAAATGTGTAAGCGAATGGTTTGACTTGATTACTTGTACTAGCGTAATTGCTAACCCCTTTTGGGACCCATTTTAGGGAATTTTTTGTTATGAATTTCAGGTTACGTTCAGCCGGTCGAGTGGGCACTGGATCAGTACGCGGATGCTGGCCAGGGTTTTTGACATGTGCAAATGAGTCCCTTTATTTCCGTTGTCCATTTGATGTGGTTGCTTTCCAAACTTGTGAACTTATAGATAGTACTCGCGAGTACTTAGGCATTTTGATTTGGGATATGGTTTGTATACTAAATCATATTTTTAATTTTGGGTGATGTCTGGTTTACCGGTTCTACCGGGTTATTTCATTTAATTATGGTTGTGGTGGTTTGTGTTTCTCACTAACCGAGAGCGGTATTATTTATTTAGCCTGGTGGGTACCACGTAGGGGTACACGGCGCTGTAATATATCCTGAATATCTTGGGGGTGTTACAGAAAATGGTATCGGAGAACTAGGTTTATGGATACATAGGCTTGTTGGATAATTGGATCTAGTCATGTTTTATTTTGCACATCGTTATCACGCTGCCATCATCTTGGTACTTCCGGTGTTCGTAAGTTTTCCTTACTCGATTCCTTGTTTTCTCGTATCGTACTTATCATCGGATTGCTTTTGCTACCTCTTATCTCTAGTATTGATGCTGAAAGAGGTCGAGGTAGAGGTCGTGGCCGTGGTTGTGGACGCGGCCGGGGATGTGGGGTAGCCAGTGGGGCGACCACGTCACATTCTTCTGGAGCTGGCAGTAATGATGGTCGACAGGACCATACTGGTACTCAAGATGGCGCAACAATGATGTTGCAGTTGTGATGCAACAAATGGTGAACCAAATGGATGCGATAGCCCATGCAGTTTAAAACCCGGCTCTGGCTCGTACTGCTCAAGCCGGAATAGATTTTTGGCTTCGGGATGCCACCAAGATGCATCCTTCTCAGTTTTCTGGGGCTTCAAACCCGATTGGCTGGGAGAGGTGGATGAAAGAGATGTCCAAGATCTTTGTTGCCACTAACTGCCCTGAGGATCGCAAGGTCCCAATCGCCCAGTATTTTCTCACTGGGGAGGCTGGTGATTGGTGGGAGGATGTTGAACCTCAGGATCATACTGCTTCGTGGGACGAGTTCAGAGACCCTATGGAGGCCGAATACTGTCCGTGGCCAGTTCGTCAGGCCCGGGTCCATGTTTTTTATGATGCTCAGCCTCGAGATATTCCGGTTTCTCAGGCCATTGCAGATTTTATTACATGTTATTTTTGTGCGATTTATTATCATTATTCTATATTTATTTTGGTTTAATTCTGTAAAAATCAGCGCCTAATGCATGACATTTGCGTATTTTAAAGGAAATTAGAGTCCTAAAGCTCGAACGTGGAAAATGGGCCAAAAACGACATTTTTTGGTCAAGGGCCGCGTCGCACCGAAGTTGGCCCGTGTCATAGGCACAATACAGTGCAAACCGGCACAAACTGTACCGGGGGCCGCGGCACACTCTCTACGTGCCGCGGACCGTAATGATTTTATGCTCAGGCCTGGGCAGCGGGTCTGTTGTTGCCCAAAATATTTATCCGAAGATTAATACTGCTGGAAGACGGACAACAAACAAATGCGGGAGCACTTCCGAGAGAAAATAAAACGAGATTTGCCGGGTTTGTTAGGCCCGGGCTTGAATGCTCTCGCGAGATGTTATTAATACAAATATTCGTGGATACAAGTACTAATGAGAGAAATCTAAATACAATGAGTGTAAAACGACTCTGTTGATCCGGCTCTTGAGCGAAGCTAGGTGTTCTTCGTCCCGCCGGTAATCTGCTCGAGGAGAAAAGGCCGGGAGAAGTAAGACCGAAAGAAAGCTGTTGCCAAGAGTTGGATATTAGCCAAGTGCTGTATATTTGCTTCTGTATGGTGTGAAATGCGAAGGAAACTGAAGCCTTTTTGTGGTAAAGGTTCGATCCTTTTTACAAGTGCTGGGAGCCATGCTTATATAGGGACAGCCGGGTCCTGTCCTTTAGCTGCCGATCGCCTGCGGGCCATTTTAATATTCTGCCGATCGTCACGGCCAATACTTTAATGGGGCGATCTCTGGGTCACAGCTAAAGTCCAAGGAAGATGCCGGCCGTCCGAATAAAGTCCAATGCATGGCCGCGCCACTGGCGGTCAATAAGGAGCCATCACGTGTCCGAGTCGATCAACATGTGGCCCTACCGACAAGCTTTCGGCTGCCCGTCTAGTGGAGGGAATCTGTCAAAGCTTTGGTCAATGGCCCGGGATTCGCGGATCTTGTCCCGGCCTTTGCACATGGTGCCGCCTTGAGGCTCGGCCTTGCCGACTGGATGGCCATCGGTGGTGATCGACATGAGGCGGCCGTCCTGGATGGTCTTCGGAGGTCGTCATCGGCCGGTGGATGGAGGTCGCCAAGGGTCGGTCGCCAAGGGTAGGTCGCCAGTGCCGAGAGACGGCCGATCGCCAAGGGTTTGGCCGAGTACCGAGAGGCGATCGCCTTGATGTCGATCGCCGCACCGGATTCGCCTGGCCCTTCTTGGCCGCGCCTAGCATGTCCATCGGGCTAAGGCTCGGTCGCTGTCGCGATCGGCAGCTTGCCTTGGTCGCCGCGGCGACTGACTCGCCGGCTCGTAAGTCGGTCGCCGGCCTCGAGGCGATCGCCGGTCGGAAGGTGTTAAATCTTGACACAACAATTGCCCCCAGCCTTGCTCCTATGTTGAAGACATGGGGCGAGGTGGTTCTTGCCGTGATCGTGTATGGATGAGGACGGCGATCCGAGCCGACTTAGGACTCGGACTTGGGCTTAATCATGGTCGATTGGCTTAGCTATCTTTCGGTCTTGTACCGCAAAAACAACATTGGCCGATCCCCATGGAAACTTGGTGGTTTCGCTTTATTTGAGGAATCGTGCACATGCGGAGATCGACGGACCGACCCCATGACCGTGTCTTGGTGCACAAAGACAATGAGTGCCTCGTGACTCACTTTATTATGAGGGTCCTCTGTTAGCCGCGCCTCGCCTTGTTTTTAAACGAAAGGCGTGCGGCCTCGGTCTAGAGGAGTCCTTGCGCGCGGCGTCGGATGAATCAACTCCACGCCCGCGGCTTGTTAGCTCTGCTTCCACCTCGGCCACCATGGAGATGGCCGACCTCGACGGTGTACGTTGAGACGGGGTTGTGGAATGAGTCCACCGATTAATGTTGGAGGGCCCTCCGACTACGCCCGGCCTCGTATTTAAACGAAGGCGGGCGATCTCGGCCGAAGGACCTTGCATGACCGAAGCCGGTTCCATCGATCGCTGTGGCCATGGCTTTATGATGCGCGGTGGAGGCGATCTTATGCCTTAGTCCGTCATGTTATATGCCGGATCGTTGATGGCGATCGTGTCCACCGGGTTGCCGATGATGTTGCGACCGCCGATGATCGCGATCGCCGCTCGGGCACCGATCGCTTTATTCGTAGGTCGGCTATCGGCGATCGGGCGGAGTCACCCCTTATCTAGAATGTTGGATCAGAGGCGGTGAGCGAGTCCTCCGGCTCTTGGATAGTAGCGATCGGCCGGGTAGATCGGAGGTCGTGACGGCGCCGATCGATCTACTCCTAGCCGAGAAGAAGCCTTTGCACAGACAGAAATCTGCGGCTCTAGCCGGAAGGCCGCGTAGGTCGTCGGCAGGTCTTCGTGAGATGCGTGAACATAGGCGAGAAACCCCGAAAACCTCCTAGACAAGCGTAGAGGGCGGTCTCATCGCTTACGGGCTCGCTGAGGATGATCGTGTCAACCGGTCGATGTAGTCCGAGTCGGACTCTGTTCTCCTTGCTCGATTTGCATCATGCGATGGCGACCTTCGGCGGGCGACCGGTGGCGAAGTGCTCCGTGAAGACATGCGCCACCGTTAAAGGAGCCGATGGACCGAGGTGGCAACGAGGTGTACCACCGGTGGGCGAGGTCGCCCAAAGGTCGAGGGAACATTCGGCACACAGTCGCGTCTGATGCCCCACACCCGGTCATGTAGATGTTGAACTTGTGCAGGTGTGCTTGGGGGTCCGATCGCCCTTGGTACACGGGTGTCTTAGGAGGGGCGATCGTGTGCTGCACCGGGGCGAGCTCGATGTCGATCGCGAGCGGCTCGCTTGGCGGGGCGATCGTCCTCACGGCGCCTGCCCCGGATTGCAGGAGCGCCTTCATGTCGTCGATCTGACGTTGCATTGCGGCGATCGCCGCGGCTCGGCTGCTTGCGGATCGGCTTTGGGAGCGGGGGCCGAGGCGATCGTGTACCGACCTTCGGACCCCACTGCTGCCGACCTCGGGAATTTGGCGAGCGGGAGCCAGGCGGCTGGATCGCCTTGTGAGGGTCGGGTAGGCCGAGCTCCTGGTGACGGACACCAACTCCGTCGTCTCGTAACTAGGGCCTGACTGCCCCGGTCGCCAGGTCGGGTCGCTGCCCAGGCGATCGAAGACAGACGTGCCCCGGCTGCCGATCGCCTCTTCTTGCGGGCGAGAGCCTCCTGGCGATTGCTCGGCCAGTAGTGCCTTGAGCTTCCGCTTGATCTTCCGGCGAGAGACCGGGGGGGCGGTAGCTGGAGGCGCGTCGAGAGCACTCCGTCGTTCCTGAAGGGCGGCTATGGCCTCTTCGATCTGTTCATTGGTTCGGAACTGATCGAGCGAGAGGCTCGGGCCGCCGTCCCGGGACGGGATCGAGCGTCTTTGACCGCGGCGTCTGCCTTCCACCATCGGGCCGCGGCTCGAGGGACGGAACAGGTCGCCGGCCGGCGGCGGCTTTCTTCGACGCGGATGCGGAAGACATGATTTCTGAAGGATTTCTTTGAAGTGCAGTGAGTGTCACTTCAAGTATCTGCCCCGAGAACAGTGAGTGTTCGTCGGGACGGTAGGTATAAAAAATTGAGGGTTGGATACCCTCCTTCTAGCGCCAATTGTTGTTGCCCAAAATATTTATCCGAAGATTAATACTGCTGGAAGACGGACAACAAACAAATGCGGGAGCACTTCCGAGAGAAAATAAAACGAGATTTGCCGGGTTTGTTAGGCCCGGGCTTGAATGCTCTCGCGAGATGTTATTAATACAAATATTCGTGGATACAAGTATTAATGAGAGAAATCTAAATACAATGAGTGTAAAACGACTCTGTTGATCCGGCTCTTGAGCGAAGCTAGGTGTTCTTCGTCCCGCCGGTAATCTGCTCGAGGAGAAAAGGCCGGGAGAAGTAAGACCGAAAGAAAGCTCATTGCAAGAGTTGGATATTAGCCAAGTCTCAGTATATTTGCTTCGTATGGTGTGAAATGCGAAGGAAATCAAGCCTTTTTGTGGTAAAGGTTCGATCCTTTTACAAGTGCCGGGAGCCATGCTTATATAGGACAAATGGGTCCCGTCCTTTAGCCGCCGATCGCTCGCGGCCATTTTAATATTCTCGCCGATCGTCACGGCCAATACTTTAATGGGGCGATCTCTGGGCCAAAGCTAAAGTCCAAGGAAGATGCCGCCGTCCGAATAAAGTCCAATGCAAAGGCCGGGCGCCACTGGCGGTCCAATAAGGAGCCATCACGTGTCCGGAGTCAGTCAACATGTGGCCCTACCGACAAGCTTTCGGCGGCCTGTCGGCTGGTGGAGGGAATCTGTCAGGCTTTGGTCAATGGCCCGGGATTCGCGGATCTTGTCCCGGCCTTTGCACATGGTGCCAGTCTTGAGGCTCGGCCTTTGCCGACTTGGATGGCCATCGGTGGTGATCGACATGAGGCGGTCGTCCCTGGATGGTCTTCGGAGGTCGTCATCGGCCAGTGGATGGAGGTCGCCAAGGGTCGGTCGCCAAGGGTAGGTCGCCAGGTGCCGAGAGACGGTCGATCGCCAAGGGTCGGTCGCCGAGTACTGAGAGGCGATCGCCTTGATGTCGATCGCTCGGCACCGGATTCGCCAGGCCCTTCGGCCGCGCCTAACATGTCCACTGGGCTAAGGCTCGGTCGCCTGGTCGCCGATCGGCAGGCTTGCCTTGGTCGCTCGGCAGTGACTCGGTCGCTCGGCCTGTAAGTCGGTCGCTCGGCCTCGGAGGCGATCGCCGGTCGGAAGGTGTTAAATCTTGACACAACAGGGTCAACTAGGGCCGCGACACACTTAATCCGGGCCGCGGCCCCCGGCGGCGGGATTCCTGTTTTGACCACGCGATTCTGGATGTATTGGAAGCGGATTAGACCTAATCCGCGAACGCGTTTTGGAAGGACAAAAAAAAAGGTTATAAAAGTGCAGTAAAGCTCAGAAAAGAAATCATCCAAGGAGAGGAGAAGAATACCTAGCAGCAGAGAGCAAGGCCAGAGAACGGAAGAAGACAAGTTCGTCAATTGTGTTTGAATTTCTTCCTTATGTTTAATTCAAATATTTGTGTATTATTTTCTAGCATGTCGGGCTAGACACCTTTATGCTAGGATCATGGTTCTAAAAAACGCTAGGCGCTAGGCGTTCGGATTGCTAACGCCTAGCGCCCAGAGGATTATTCGGAGATTAATCGGGGATTAATCGGACTAGGCGGATTTATTTTTTATTATTATTTTAATTATTTTATATATTTAAAATTATATATATGTAAAATAATTAAAAATAATTAAAATTTAATCATTTAAACAGATATATAATCAATTATATATTAAATTTGAAATATTTATATAGATATCAAGGAGTCCATAATATCCATAATATCTCAATTTAGGAATTTATAGTACTATTGGAACAAAATAAAAAAACCAAAAAGTATAACCGTCGGCATCCACCTAGTCGCCCATGTAGTTATGAAATTTGAAACATTGATATAGGTATAAAGTAGTCTATATTAGTATCCATAGTATCTTAACTTGCCTTCATAGGCACCCGCCAGCCAGCCTAGACGACCGATTAATCACCCAAACGCCCAGTACAAGCGCCTAGGCTATAATCGGAACGGCAGAGGACCTTCTAGGGATTAATCGGAGGATTAATCGGCCTAGGCGGGGATTTTTAGAACACTGGCTAGGATTGAGATGAAACTGATATTATGATGGATTAATTCTTGATTTTATGTTATTGATATCTTTCCCTTTTCTATTGAGTTTTCCCCAATTGTTCTTAACGCTTTCAATTTTATGGCCTATGATTGAATTGTTATAACTACGTAACTTGAATCGGAAGAGGAGAGTAAATAGTGAAAATTGGGAGAAAGCCGTTATGTCTTGTGAGATAGGAATATACTCATAAGAATTATGAAGCTTGTTTTGAAGATTTTAGAATTTTTTGGCTAATGTCGAATTAACTCACCTAGGAATAGAGTGAATTATTTGCTTTGGAAAATTCTACCGACCTCGGGAGAGGCATTAGATTAACTTAGAATATTCACTTTCAATAAATTGGTAAATTACATAAATTACATTAATCAAGATTAATTTAGATCAATCGAGGCGAATTCTAGATCCTAGATTCTTCTCCTATTTGATCTCCTTTTATCGTACTATTGATTCTATTGTTTGTTTTTAGTTTATCACAATATTTAGTTATTATTAATTATTCAACCCCAAAATTTCGGTCGTTCAAATAAAATTAGAAATACGAATTAATTGGTACTTAGTACATCAATCCTCGAGGGAACGATACTTTTCTCATCACTTTATTACTTGATTACGACAACGTGCACTTGCGTTCACAGAAATACGTAACAAGTTTTTGGCGCTGTTGCCGGGGACTGATTGTTTTTACTAATATCAATTTCGGTGTTTTTAGTCTTAATTTGAACATTATTTTATTTTTTTGTAATTTTTTTTTATTTGTTTTCCTTTCAGGAGTTCGTTTAGTGCATGAGAAAATTTGGTAACAAAGGTTTATTCCCTTTGGATACTGAACTCGTACGCACTTTGCGGAAAAACATGAAGGAAAGACGTGAGTTATTAATTACGGATATCATGGGAGACAACACTGGAAATCAAGGGATTGACAACCCTATTCAGCAAGTTCAACCAGCATTAGCTCTCCGTGATTATGCACTTCCACAAATCAATGTTAATTTTTTGGGGATTCGACGCCGGACCATTCCGGCAACTAATTTTGAAATCAAGCCAGCTATCATTTAAATGGTGCAAGCAAGCCAATTTTTCGGACTGGCGAACGATGACCCCAATGCGCACATTGCTTCATTTCTCGAGATTTGTGACACATTCAAGAACAACGGTGTTACCGATGATGCCATTCGTCTATGTCTTTTCCCATTCTCTCTAAGGGACAAGGCCAAGTTCTGGTTGAATTCACTCCCGCCTGGCTCTATCACAACTTGGGCAGAGTTAGCCCAAGCGTTTTTAGCTAAGTTCTTTCCACCGGCGAAGACAGCACGACTCATAAATGAGATAACCACTTTTGGACAATATAATATGGAGTCGCTACATGAGGGATAGGAACGATATAAAGATTTGCTAAGGAGATGCCCTCATCATGGCCTGCCGGATTGGCTGCAGATTCAGACATTTTATAATGGGTTGAGTGCTTCTACACGCACTCTAGTGAATGCAGCAGCTGGGGGCGCGTTAATGGGAAAAACTATGGCCGAATCTGATTCATTATTAGATGCTATGGTTGTAAATGCTTATCAGTGGCCTTTTGAGCATGTGAATCCAAAACGAGTCATGGAAATTTCCGACAATGATCCAATCTCTATGCTATCAGCTCAAGTTGCAGCTCTAACTCAACAGATCCAAGTTTTGTCACACACTCCTTCTACTGGTGCCACGGAAACCTGTAATTGGTGCAACAGATCTCATCCTAGTGCTGAATGTCAACTCGGAAATCCTTTTGAGCAATCTCAGATGGAACAAGCTCAATTTGTGGGGAACAGAAATCGTCAGAATAACCCATATTCTAACACTTACAACCAAGGGTGGCGAAATCATCCAAATCTTTCATGGAGGAATGAGCAAGCTTTGAATAAACCTCCATAAGCTCAATTCACTCCCACAACAGCAGCCCCCTCAACCACCGAAGGTCTTTTTAGAAGATGCATTTGCTCAAATGGCGGCTAACACGAGCTAATTCATGACTCGCACGGAAACTACTCTACAAAATCATTACGCTTCTATTTGGAATTTGGAGGTCCAAATGGGGCAGATTGCAAATTTATTATCTTCTCGACCTCAAGGTGTATTACTAAGTGCTACCGAGATGAATCCCAAGGAAAATGTGCAAGCTATCGAGCTACGAAGTGGAAAGGAGCTACACGAGCAGACATAGAGTAGCAAAGAAAAGAGCTGCCCCGTTGAGAAAGTAAATAACGAAGAGCCCAAGTCAAGAGCAGCCTCGACCACTCATCCTGCACCACCAGTCCCATTCCCACATCGTCTGCAAAAGCAAAAGTTAGACAAGCAATTTTCCAAGTTTCTTGATGTTTTCAAGAAATTGCATATCAATATTCCATTTGCCGATGCTTTGGAACAAATGCCGAGCTATGTGCATTTATGAAGGACATCTTATCTAACAGAGGAAGCTCGAAGAATATGAAACAATGGCATTGACTGAAGAGTGCAGCGCTATTTTGTAGAAAAAGCTCCCGCCTAAATTGAGGGATCCGGGACGTTTCACTATACCATGCACTATTGGAAACTCATCCTTTGATAGGGCTTTATGTGATCTTGGAGCCAGTATTAATCTTATGCCTCTTTCTATTTTCAACAAAATAGGCATTGGGGAAGCAAAGCCTACTACGGTCTCTTTTCAACTAGCACATAGATCCATCAAGTATCCGAGAGGGGTAATAGAGGACGTCTTGGTCAAGGTCGATAAATTCATTTTTCTTGCTGATTTCATTGTGCTCGATATGGAAGAAGATCGTGACATCCCAATTATATTGGGAAGACCATTCTTAGCGACCGGATGAACTCTAATTGATATGGAAAAGGGGAAGCTCACTTTACGAGTTCAAGAGGAGCGAGTCACTTTTAATATATTTCGATCTATGCAACATCCTAGTGATGTCGAAAATTGCTTTCAAATTGATGTCATTGACTCGTGTGTAAGAAGAGATTTTCGGGAGAGCTATCCATCGGATCCACTGGATTTCGTTTTAGTCGGATCCTCTACTGAATTGAATTCATAGCATGTAGCCTATTTACGACACATGGATGCGTCACCACCATTTTTCACTCGTAGACCATGTGAGGAGCTCGGAAGTTCACTAATGCGACCCGTCCCATCAATTGAGAAGCCCCCAAAGCCAGAACTTAAGCAGCTGCCTAATCATTTGAAATATGCATTTTTGGGCCCGACGATTCCCTACCTATCATTCTTTCTGCCACTTTAGCGGTTGATCAAGAGGAGAAGCTGTTGAGAGTATTAAGAGAGTACAAATCTGCCCTAGGATGGTCTATAGCGGATATCAAAGGAATCAGCCCTTCCATTTGTCTGCACAGAATCTTGATGGGGGAAGACTACAAACCCTATATGGAGCATCAACGTCGGTTAAATCTGAATATGAAAGAGGTGGTAAAAGTCGAGGTTTTAAAACTCCTCGACGCATGTATGATCTTTCCTATTTCTGATAGCAAGTGGGTAAGTTCTATTCAAGTTATGTCAAAGAAGGGTGGGATAACGATTATTCTAAATGATAATAAAGAATTAATTCCCACTAGAATTGTTACGGGGTGGCGTATGTGCAAAGATTATAGAAAATTAAATAAAGCCACTAGAAAAGACCATTTTCCTTTACCGTTTATTGATCAAATGTTGGATAGATTGGCCGGACATGATTTTTACTGTTTTCTTGATGGTTATTCTGGGTAAAATCAGATTTATATAGCCCAGAAGACCAAGAAAAGACGACGTTTACATGTCCTTACGGCATTTTCGCTTATAGGCGCATGCCTTTTGGTTTATGTAATGCTCCGACCACTTATCAAAGGTGTATGATGGCCATTTTTTCTGACATGGCAGAGCATTGTATTGAAATTGTTATGGATGAATTTTCTGCTTTTTGGTGATTCATTTGATTTATGTTTGCAGAATTTACAGAAGGTCCTGAAGAGATGCGAAGAGACGAATCTCGTGTTAAATTAGGAGAAGTGCCATTTTATGGTCCAGGAAGACATTGTGCTGGGGCACCGCATATCCGCGCATGGGATTGAAGTCGATCATGCGAAAACTGAAACGATTGATAAAATGCCTCCGCTTACTTCCATAAAGGGGGTGAGGTGCTTTTTGGGATACGTCGGGTTCTACCACCATTTTATTAAAGATTTTTCGAAGATCACAAAGCCTTTGTGTAATTTGCTCATGAAAGATGCCCCGTTTCATTTTAATGAGTCTTGTAAAGAAAGCTTCGACCTCTTGAAGAAGGCTCTAAGCACCACTCCCGTCATAATCGCTCCAGACTGGAGCCTTCCATTTGAATTGATGTGCGACGCTAGCAATTTTGCCATTGGGGCTGTTTTGGAACAGCGACAGGGAAAAGTGCTTCATGTCGTGTATTATGCAAGTTGAACCCTTGACGACGCCCAAAGAAACTATGCCACAACAGAAAAAGAATTATTAGCCGTGATTTTTGCTTTTGATAAATTCCGTGCTTATTTGTTGGGAACAAAAGTGGTTGTGTGAACTGACCATTCAGTTATCAAATACCTTTTGGAAAAGAAAGACGCTAAACCAAGGTTGATCAGGTGGGTGCTTCTCCAACAAGAATTCAATTTGCAGATTCGAGACAAGAAAGGGACCGAAAATGTCATTGCAGATCACCTTTCACGCTTAGAAAATCCCCTCGAGAAGGCATAGAGTCATCCACCAATTGTGGAAAATTTCCCCGATGAACAGCTCTACAAGCTGGATTCGCGACAAGCGCCTTGGTACGCTGACCTAGTGAACTATCTTGCAAGCAACATAATTCCGAATGACTTCTCTCATCATTAAAAGAAGAAGTTGATTTGAGACGCAAAGTACTACTTTTAGGAAGACCCTTTTTTCCTTTTAAAATATGTCCTGACCGAATCATTCGCATATGTATTCCGGATGAGGAAATTCACAGTGTGTTGAGTTATTACCATGCATCACCTTACGGAGGGCATTTTGGTGGCAATAGGACAGCGGCAAAAGTATTGCAGTCAGGTTTCTACTGGCCATTGTTATTCAAGGATGCTAATTCCTTTGTGTCCACATATGACCGGTTTCAACGGATGGGAGACATCTCCAAACGACATGAAATTCCGTTGAACACCAATCTTGAGGTTGAATTGTTCGACGTATGGGGCATCGACTTTATGGGTCGATTCCCTCCGTCAAATAATAACCTATATATTCTAGTAGCAGTGGAGTACGTCTCGAAATGGGTCGAAGTGGTGGCTCTACAAACTAATGGGTCCAACGTCGTGATCAAGTTCATAAAAAAATACATTTTCACGTGTTTTGGGACTCCACGTGCAATTATCAGTGATGGTGGCTCACATTTTGACAACAAGTTCCTTGATGCGGTCTTAAAGAAATACGGAGTCACTTATCGTGTTGCTACAGCCTACTATCCCCAAATGAGTGGTCAATTCGAAATATCAAACTGAGAGCTCAAATGGATCTTAGAAAAAACATTCAACTCGTCTCGAAAAGATTGGTCCCTTAAAGTCGATGATGCACTTTGGGCATACCGTACAGCGTATATGACACCTATTGGCATGTGACCGTATATGTTGATTTTTGGGAAAGGTTGTCATTTGCCGGTAGAGATGGAGCATCGTGCATATTGGGCAATAAAGAAACTCAATTTTGATATTAAATCGGCTGGTGAAAAGCGCTGCTTGCAGTTGAATGAGTTGGAGAAGATACGTCATGATGCCTACGAGAATGTTAAACTTTATAAGGAGCGAACCAAGGAGTGGCACGATAAGCACATTATACATCGAGAATTCGTTCTGGGTCAAAAGGTTCTATTATTCAATTCTTGCTTGCGGTTGTTTCCTGGGAAATTACGTTCACGATGGTCGGGACCATTCACTGTAGTTCAAGTATTTCCACACGGAGCAGTGGAAGTACAATGTGAGGGTCAAAAATTTAAAGTAAATGGGCAGCGGTTGAAAATCTACACGGGTGATCCAATGGACGCGCAGAAGCCAGCAGTCGTCCTATCCGCCGTGGAGTAAATCTTAGAAAAGTCCGGCTGAAGACTATAAACTTAGCGTTTCTCGGGAGACAACTCGAGTATTAGTAGTAGATTCTAGTTTTCGTTGTTTTCCCATTTTAGGAGTCTATTTTTTTTGGTATTTTTGTTTTTCTGTGCCTCTCTCTCATGTTTTATGTGTTTTCACTTGAAAAACCTCAGTAGGAACCTCTCCAGGGCCAATTTTCAGTTAGGGCCGCGGCACACTAGGAGTGGGATGCGGAACGCAAAAGAGTCACATTTTGGCGCAACCTCCTGTACTGAGGGCCGCGGCGTGCTAGTTCTAGGATGCAGCACACATCGCCCAGGAGCCGCGGCACACAATGAACAGGCCGCGGCACACCAATGCCCCAGAATCTGGCCCAGTTAGCTATACTTTGTGCCGCAACATGCAATTACTGCGCCACGACACACTTACCCTGGAAGCCGCGGCACCGGTACTTCGAGCCGCGGCGCGCTGCGAAACGCCTAGAACATCAAAACCTACTATACCGTGGGCCGCGGCCCACTTGCTACGTGCCGCGACCCCTGCTGCTAGTTTTAAAATGGACAGCACATGAAATAGAGTCATTCGGCGGAGATAAGGTAACACCCCCTAAACACTTCTTCTTCCGAGCGGCGCAGGTGTTTTCCCTTCTATCAATTCTCCTCTTTTCATCATCTTTGATCAAGCCCAGGTAATCATTAATCTTTCAGTTTATTCTCCGAAATTAATTCAATAATTACGAAGTGGGTAGACTTGTTTCCATTGTTGATGAATTCGTATTTTTCCGATTTCTAGCAAGATTTCAATCGAATTATATTGAGATTATTGATTTATCTGATTATGCTTCGTGTGTTGACATGAATTAACTTGAAAGTATTTGTTGTGGTGATTGAACTCGCAAATAATTTTTTTTCTTGGTTTGAGCTCATGCATACCACGTGTTCGATATAATGCCCCAGTGAAACTCTTGAACTAAAAATCATAAATCTTTGTAAGCAAACATGATTTTCTGAATAGTTTATCTCCCCCTGCCTTAATGCTTAGTTTGAGTTAAATTTTCGCATCATATCTCTCATACGAAAGTGAGAAGTTTTTAACGCTACATTCGTTCTCGCACTTCACCGGATGAGGTTGATGCGAGTGCCTGAGTTTTCCTCAGGGGAGTACTTGACCTGTCTTTTACTGCTTATTCTTATTTGTCGTCCATTGTACTTCTCAAGTTTGGGGGGGGTTTACTTTTTAGTTGTTATTTATTTTTAGTTGCTATTTATTTAGTTGCCTTGCTTGTCTTCTATGGTATGCTCGATTTGGTTTACATTCGTGAGTATGTCGTGCAGTCTTGTGTAAGAGCAAATTTATGATACTGAATTCTATTTGAAGAAATGGATGAGTATTAGTCGAGTTCACATTATGCGATATTTCTTTCCCTCGAGTATTCATTTCGGTCTGAATTCTTTTTGCATCGTTGTGATAGTCTTGGCATTTAAGAAATGAGACATACGTGTTTGTAGTGTCCGCATTACACGAGCCATTGTCTATATGTTTGGTGGCGCTATTCACTTAGCTAGTTGTCCAGTAACTTTAGCCTTGTAGGCATTCAATTAAGTACCTACGGTTAGGCATTGAGTCGGACAGTATTAATTCCCAAAAATTTGAGCAACCTTGCATGTTCTATGATGGGAAGTCTAGTAACCGGGTGTATTCACGTGACCCATTGTTTACTCTCGCGTAAAACGACAACCTTGAATAGACATGTTCATGAGTAGATTAATTGTTCAGAAAAATCGCATCTCTGATGATAGGAAGCCAAATAACCGGATGTATTCACGTGACCCGTCGTTTACATTCGCGTAAAACAACAACCTTGAATTGGACGTGAGGGTGTAGATATTCGAGTTTTTTTCCACTGTAGAGGGAGACTTAGTAACTAGAAGCATTCATGAGCCCCATGAGTGTTTTTTACGTCCAACGGTTCCCTAATACATGAGAATGGAAATCCACCCTAGAGTTCTTCCGATGAAACATCCCGGGAGTCGAAACCTAGTGGTTAACTCGAATCATTATAATTATTAAATAAAACAGAGTGCTGTCCGGGGAATATCATTTATGCTGAAATTCTTATGTTTTTTGCCACGAGGCTGTGGGACTGGGCAAGTTGTCTTGTTATACTCTCAACATTCATATTGGAGGTCGGCTCAATTCACGGTTGTTAATCTTTGAGCCTTGACTTTCTTCATGAGCTAAGATTAGCACTAATAAATCATTGTCCGTAATGTGACTCACTAGTACGATATTCATATTATTCTTTGAGATTTCAAGGTAGTATTAATTAGTTGAGCAATATGGATTTTGCACGATTGTCCACGATACTTGCAATTCTTCTTTGAAATTGATTTTTTTTATTGAGGGCAAGCAAAGGCTTAAGTTTGGGGGTATTTGTTACATGTTTTTTTTGGTGCTTTATTGTCATTATTCTATCTTTATTTTGGTTTAATTCTGCGAAACTGAGCTCCTAATGCATGACATTTGCGTATTTTAAAGGAAATTAGAGTCCTGAAGCTCGAACGTGGAAAAACGGTCCAAAAATGACATTTTTTGGTCAAGGGCCGCGTCGCACTGAAGCTGGGCCACGTCACATGCACAACATAATGCAAACAGGCACAAACTGTACCGGGGGCCGCATCACATTCTCTACGTGACGCGGCCCGTAATGATTTTATGCCCAGGCCTGGGCAGCGGGACAACTAGGGTCGCGTCACACTTAAGCCGGGCCGCGGCCAGCAGCGGCGGGATATTTGTTTTGACCGCGCGATTCTGGCTATTTTGGGGGTGGATTAGACCTAATCCTCGGACGCATTTTGGAAGAAATAAAAAAGGTTATAAAAGCACAGTAAAGGTTAGAAAAGAAATCATCCAAGGAAAGGAGAAGAATACCTAGCAGCAGAGAGCAAGGCCAGAGAACGGAAGAAGACAAGTTCATCAATTGTATTTGAATTTCTTCCTTATGTTTAATTCAACTATTTGTGTATTGTTTTCTAGCATGTTGGGCAAGACCCCTTTATGCTAGGATTGAGATGAAACCGAGATTATGATGGATTAATTCTTGATTTTACGTTATTGATATCTTTCCCTTTTCTATTGAGTTTTCCCCAATTGTTCTTAATGCTTTCAATTGTATGCCCTATGATTGAATTGTTATAACTACGTAACTTGAATCGGAAGAGGAGAGTAAGTACTAAAAATTGGGAGAAATCCGTTTTGTCTTGTGAGATAGGAATATACTAATAAGAATTATGAAGCCCGTTTTGAAGATTTTAGAACTTTTTGGCTAATGTCGAATTAACTCACCTAGAAATAGAGTGAATTATTCGCTTTGGAAAATTCTACTGACCTCGGGAGAGGCATTAGATTAACTTAGAATCTTCACTTTCAATAAATTGGGAAATTACATATATTATATTAATCAAGATTAATTTGGATTAATCGAGGCGAATTCTCTATCCTATATTCTTCTCCTATTTAATCTCCTTTTATCGGACTATTGATTTTATTGTTTGTTTTTAGTTTATCGCAATATTTAGTTATTACTAATTATTCAACCCCAAAATTTCGGTCGTTCAAATAAAATTAGAAATACTAATAAATTGGTACTTAGTACATCAGTCCTCGAGGGACCGATACTTTTTTCATTACTTTATTACTTGATTATGACAACGTGCACTTGCGTTCATAGAAATACGTAACAGATTTCAACCGGGAATTGGGCTACGTCAAGGCCCAGGTTAAACAGAAGAGCAACAAGATCTGCCACTTTTCTAGGTGGATGATACCGAGGATTCATGATTACATGTCTGGACTCTCCTGCACCACCTTAAAGGACTATCAGAGTAGAGCTCTTGCTTATGATATGTCCTTGATGGTCAGTGAGGCGGCTCGAGAAAGTAAGAAACAGAAATCCGTCGGTAACTTTTCGGGTCACTAGGGCGGAGTTCAGCATAAATCTCAGTCTGCTAATTTTCCTGCGGGCGGTTCGGCTCGTTTTTTTGGGGGCTTACAAGATACTGCTAGTGCCTCCACTCATGAGGTCAGATCTTTTAACTATGGCCAGTCGAGCCATAGGAACCAGGAGTATCCTCATCCACAGTTGACTTGTCATACTTGTGGCCAGTCGGGCCACTAGGCTTCCTTTTGTGATTGTTTGTGGAAGATTCTCGGTGCCCGGGCCTCTGTTCTAGCGCCTAGGGAGTCGAGTGTGAACCAGGGGTCGTCTGCTACACAGACTCCACAGAGTGTCGGCCGAGGGAGAGGTCGGGGCCAGACCACAAGATAAGGAGCTTTCAGTGTCGGCTCCGCTCATCCGTGTGTATATGAGATGAGGAGGGCCGATGATCCGATGGCTACTGTGGCTACATGTACCATTCATATCCATTCTCATCTTGTCACTGTGCATTTTGATTCTGGTGCTACGCATTCGTTCATCTCTCTAGATTGTGTGCGTTGTTTGGGTCTTGTCTGTTTGTCGCCTTGTGAGCCTTTCATCGTTAAACTTCCTAGCAGTGATAGGATCGTTGGTTATCGGGAGATCCGAGATTCTTTTGTGATTATATGTGAGAGGGGTTGGCCCTCTGATCTTATTGTTGTGAATATCGAGGGTGGGGATTTGATTATCGGGGATGATTGGCTCAAGTGTCATGGTGCGATCATGAACTATGCCACGAGGATCATCACCATGTTACCCGAGGACGGGACCGAGCACTCTTTCGCGGGGCGAATGAGGGGAAACCAGAAGTTTGTAATTAACGCCTTGAAGGCGATGAGACTCCTGCGCAAGGGGTCTACTCATTATTGGTGTTACGCCTTGAGGGCGGAAGATGGTGGAGTCGAGCTTTCATTGATTCCGGTTGTTAGTGAGTTTCCATATGTCTTCCCTGATGAATTGTCGGGGTTACCACCAAACCGTGAGGTTGAGTTCATTATCGAGTTAGAGCCGGGTGTGGCTCCGATTTTGAAGACGCCGTATCGCATGGCGCCTTCCGAGATGGCTGATATGAAGAAGCAGTTGAGTGAGCTTCTTGGGTCGGGGCATATTCGACCGAGCGCTTCGCCTTGGGGCGCACCGGTCCTGTTTGTGCGGAAGAAGGATGGTTCACTGCATTTATGTATCGACTATTGCGACCTAAACAGAATGACCATCAAGAACAAGTATCCTCGGCAAATGACGTTTGATAAGTTGCAGGGAGATGCGGTATTCTCGAAGATCTACTTGAGGTCCGGGTACTATTGGCTTTGGGTGAAGGAGTCCGATGTCCCGAAAATAGCTTTTCGGACGAGATACGGCCATTATGAATTTGTGGTTATGCCCTTCGGGCTAACCATTGTGCCGGCAGTATTCATGCAGTTGATGAATAAGGTTTTCATCGAGTATTTGGATAAATGTGTCGTCGTCTTCATTGATGATATCCTTATCTACTCGAAGAATGAGGATGAGCATGCGCATCATTTGCGTTTGGTGTTAGACATTTTGAGGACCGAGCGATTCTAGGCGAAGTTCTCAAAATGTGTGTTCTGGATGAAGGAGGTCCGTGTGCTTCCATCTGAGGGGGTCTGTGTGGATCCACAGAAGATTGAGGCAGTGCTGGATTGGGCACTTCCTAAGAATGTGAAGGAGGTTCGTAGTGTCTTAGGTTTGGCTGGCTACTATTGTAGGTTCGTAGAGGGGTTCTCGAAACTGGCTCGGACACTTACACAGTTGCTTCAGAAATCCTAGAAGTCCGTCTGGTATGACGAAAGGCAGTCGTGTTTTGAGGAGATAAACAGGCGTTCGACTACACGATTCTGGTGTTGCCATGTGGCGACGAGGGTTTTTCTGTTTATAATGATGCTTCAGGCCAAGGTATTGGGTGTGTGTTGATGCAGAACGATACGACTATTGCGTTTGCGTCGAGACAGTTGAGGCCGTATGAGCTCAACTACCTTACTCATGATTTGGAGTTGGCAGCAGTTGTTTTTAAGCTCAAGATTTGGCGTCATTATCTCTTTGGCTCTGCATGTCAGATTTTTACCGATCATAGAAGTTTGAAGTACATATTCACCCAACGACAATTGAATATGAGGCAGAGGAGGTAGTTGGAATTGATAAAGGATTATGACATCGAAATCCTTTATCATCCAGGCAAGGTGAACATCGTGGCAGACGCCTTGAGTCGGAAACCGGTTATGTTGCGGATGCTTGAGATACTTACGCATCAATCTGAGCTTCAACGTGATTTGATCGAGTTGGGTGTTGAGATTTTGTTGCCAGGAGTTGTGGCGCAACTTTGTGCTTTAGAGATTTCGTCGTCGCTAATCGATGAAATTAAACTGAAGCAGTTGGAGGATCCGATGATTACTAAAATACGAGAGAATGTTCTTAAGGGGAAGTCTCCTGGATTTGTGATTAACGAGGATGGCATATTGAGATTCCAGAGTTGGCTTTGTGTACCAAATGACTTGGAATTGAGACAGAGTATTTTGCGTGAGGCTCATGCTACACCTTACTCTGTTCATCCTTATTCGATTAAGATGTACAAGTACCTAAGGAGGAACTTTTAGTGGAATGATATGAAGGAGGAGGTCACACAATTTGTAGCAAGATGTTTAACTTGTCAGCAGGTCAAAATCGAGCATCAGCAACCAGTCGGGTTGTTGCAGTCGCTTCCCTTTCCGGAATGGAAATGGGAAGATATTTCAGTGGACTTCGCCACGAGCTTCCCGAGATCGAAGTCTTGTATGAATATGGTTTGGGTGATTGTGGATCGTCTGAGCAAGTCGGCACACTTTCTGGGCATCAAGGACACTTGGGGACCGGAGAAGTTGGCTCATGTGTTCATTGTGCATATTTTAAGGCTTCACAGTACTCCGAAGTCTATTATTTCGGATCGTGATGGCCGGTTTGTATCGCATTTTTGGCAGGCGGTGCATAAGGCATTGGGTACTTATTTGCGTCTGAGTACTTCTTTTCATCCCCAGACGGATATGGGCAGTCGGAGCGCACTATCCAGACATTTGAGGATATGTTGCACGGTTGTGCTCTTGTTTGGAGCAGTGATTGGTAGGAGCATTGCCGTTGATCGAGTTTACATACAACAATAGTTGGCATGCATCGATCAGGATGGACCCGTATGAGGCACTTTATTGGCGGCGATGTCGATCGCTGATTTGTTGGAACGAAGCGTCCGATTTGGTCAGGACGGAACGGGATATTGCTTTGGAAACAAGGAAGAAGGTGGAATTGATTCGGGAGAGGATGTTGACTGCTCAGAGTCGACAGAAATCCTATGCTGATGTTTGTCGTTGACATTTTCAAGGTGGGGGACCACGTTTTGCTAAAGGTGTCACAAACGAGGGGAGTTTTCCGCTTCGAGAAGAAGGGAAAGTAGAGTCGCAGATTTATTGGGCCCTTTGAGATTCTCGAGAGTGTCGGCGAATTAGCATAGCACTTGGCATTGCCTCTGGCATTGAGTCACGTCTATAGCGTTTTCCATGTTTCCTAGTTGAGGAAATATGTTCCGGATCCTAGTCATGTCATCGACTATGGTGAGATTGATATCGCTGAGGATATTACCTTCGAAGAGCGACCCTTGAAGATTCTGGAGCACCGTCAGAAACGATTGAGGCATAAAACCATTACATTGGTCAAGGTGCAGTGGTCGAGACATGGTGTCTAGGAGGCAACTTGGGAAACCGAGGATAGCATGCGTGCTAGGTACCCTGAGTTGTTTGTTTCCTAAGTTTCGGGACAAAACTTGTTTTTAGAAGGGGAGAATGTAATATCCGCAATTTTTCTTTTTTAGGTATTTTCATTTTGGTATACTTTTTCGTTTTTAGTGCCTTGCTTGTTAGGAATACTTGTTAGATTTTGATGATGTCATTAATTCAAATGTTTATTACTTGGCAAAATGTAAGGAAGAACCAAAAGAGTATCTTCCATTGGCCAAATTGTGTTAAGTTAAATACTTGGCAAAATGTAAAGAAGAACCAAATTAGTATCTTCTATAGGCCAAATAAGTTAGGCTCAAATTCGGCTAAGTACAAAGGTACAGCTAAGTACATCATAGAAGTACAGCCGAGTCAAGTCCGAGAAGTTATGGTCAACAAAAATTCATCAGAGATGTTTGACCAGACTGCAGTCAAGTGACTTCACATCAATGCAAAAATTGAGACCTTGCTACAGCGGAACATCCCTCAACCTCCCCCTCCTACAAACAACAGAATGCCTCTTGGCATGCCTGACTGGATGCTGAGAATGGAGCAGCAGTTGACCACCCTGGTTGATGCTGGCAAAAAGGGGGAAGAAAGGTTTCAGGGGGAAGGTAGCAAGCAGGGGGAAATTATAGGAGTTCAAGAGATGAGGACCAAGAAGAGGCAAGATGTCCTAATGATCACTTCTGGGACATCTTCGGCAAAGAGGAAGCGAGAAGTAGAACTAGAGCAGACTGATGATCAGCCTGCAGTCAAAAGAAGGAGGATCAGATCCGGGGAAGAGCCTATTCTAGAATGGGAAGGCAGAGAGTTGTGGTATGTTGAAGATTTTGTTCCTATCGAAGCTTTACCTATGTGGGGATCTGCAAAGAAAAGGTTCATCAGAGATTTTTATATCTGGGAGTTACTCCAGGATAAAAATTGCACCCCACAGCAGACGTTTATTAACTTCATGGAAGAGGCAAATCCACAACTCTGGGCCATCCTACTAAAACACGCTATGGCATGCAATGCATATCCCATGATTCCTCCTTTCAGGCCCAAAGAACCTCCCACCTTGGAGAATAATGAACTGAATGAATTAGCACTCCAAAGGAAAATTTAGAAGCTTTGTGACGAGCATAAGTTCTCCTCACAAGAAGAGCAAGACTTTGCCGCTCTCGTTGTCCGAAGAAAATATGGTCTTGCCCCTGTTAAGATAAGACCAATTAGAGCTAAGCCTATCAGACCTGCCAAGCAGCTTATCCAAATAGGCAGAGGCAGAGGCAGATGATTTGTTTTATATTCATTTTTATACTTGTAAAAATTCTGTAATTGTTTTGATCATTAAAAGACATGTATTTGTAAATCAATACAGAAATTTTATAACAGTCTTTTGAATGACAATTCCCAGTTGTCTCAAAACTATACTGATTTTAGTTTGTGTCTTGCACTCAAGTGCAGACTTTTTCATTTTGAATAACTTGCTTAAAGTTTTGCCATCATCAAAATAGGGGGAATTTGTTAGGAATACTTGTTAGATTTTGATGATGTCATTAATTCAAATGTTTATTACTTTGCAAAATGTAAGGAAGAATCAAATGAGTATCTTCCATTGGCCAAATTATGTTAAGTTAAATACTTGGCAAAATGTAAAGAAGAACTAAATGAGTATCTTCTATAGGCCAAATAAGTTAGACTCAAAATCGGCTAAGTACAAAGGTACAGCTAAGTACATCAGAGAAGTACAGCCGAGTCAAGTCAGAGAAGTTCTGGTCAACAAAAATTCATCAGAGATGTTTGACCAGACTGCAGTCAAGTGACTTCAGACAAGTCATCTGATCAGGCGAGTCCCAAACAGCCACCAACAGAAGAAGTCCACGTTGCAGAGAAGATGACTGTACATCAGCCAACTTGATCAACCAAGTACTCCAAGTCCACATCAGCATGCGTTGAAAAGTCAAATATTATGGAAAGTCACATGCAAGCATGAAGAAACAAATTGGAGAGATTCCCGCAAGGATATGAATTGAATAATTCATCCAGGCCTACCATTGAAGACTTTAATCTTATTATATTCAAAAGATTCGGACCCTCACATGCAAAGTCTTCACAATGGTCTAAAGATGGATTAAAATATGGGAAGCCAGCCTTGCAAACGTTCAGAAAAATAAACAAAGAAGTCTATTTCTCCAACGGATGGATTTGTTACAAGATTTGCAACGGCTATGAAGAATGCTCAAGGATCAACACCTATATATATATCCGAAGATTTGAAGTTGAGCAAACAATGGTGCGAATAAAGATCTTAGGCAATCAAAGCATTCAAAGCAATCAAAAAGCGAACTATAGCATCGTGAAAAGAGTGGTTCTAAAAGTTCATATTTGAAGAAGCTCTTAGTTGGAGCAGACAAAAACTCGTGTCTTTAATCCTGAGTTCGGGGTACTTCACTGGTTGAAGTTCGATACTATAAAGGCATCCAAGGATCGCGGATCAAGAGTTGCAAGGCAATCAAGGGAGTTGCAACGGCAAGGATTTCCACTGGTTGGAAGCTGTTGTAATTTGGTTGAATCACTGTAATATTTATCACTGGTTGACAATTATAGTGAATTCATCTCCAACTGGTTTGGATAAAAGTGTATTAGTAGAGGATTACCCCACCTCTGAGACCACTATAACTGCCTGCGTATTTTACTGTTTTATAGCATCATACTTTAACTAATGCATTCATTGTTAAGTGTTTCATTAGTTGTTTTGTATTCGTCATCAGCTGACTTCCGCACGTATTGAGTACAAACGACTCTAAGTCATTTGCTTATTTATCAGCTGAAGAAACTTACTCTTCGTGAAGAAGAGTTTAAGAGTTTCAATAAGTCTATTCACCCCCCTCTAGACTTATTCATGGACGACTTGTGACCTACACTGCTTGTTACCGTATTAGTATTTCGAGAATACTTAATACTGGACTTTTTGTCATCCGAGCTTGTTTCAGGTTTGTTTTACTCAATTCCGTGCTTAATGTCACTTTCCGTCCCTATTTGGTTCAATTCTCGTAATCATTGTTCGGAACCGCCATTTCGGGGTTTCCGTAAGCCCATCTTATGTCTTATAGATGTAATCTACTTTTGTTTGTTGTTTCGATCGTGTATTGTGTATTACGGATGTTTTGGGCCATTTTGTATTTTTCCTAACTTTTGGGGCATTTGTTTCCAAACCCATCTTCCTCAACTTTCATTTATCATGTTCGTAAGTATGTTTTGTTGCTTAGACCCCAACCTTTTTATTTCTTAAGTTTTGGGACGTATGTGATACCCGAGATTTCTGTTTCTGGTTACCTTGAATCGCTTGTCGGTTGTGCCGATTATTTTGTCTCGTTGATGATTATTTGCGATTTTCCTATGTTGTGTATGGTATGATGTACCGTGTTGTGGTGTTCGTCGGGTACGACGTGTTGTTGTGTAAGATGTGCAGATAGTGTGTATGCTTGTGTGGCATGGCATATTGTATTCCGTTGTCGCTTTGCTTCTTTGAGGATGTTGTGAACACTTTTTGTCGTCCCTTTCGAGTTGGTTATGTTATAGATGCTTTCGGAGTTTTGTCGGGCTCGATGTTAGCCTTTCATTCTAGCACACGAGCAGGCCACACGGCCTTTTGATCGTGCGTGGCGCTCGTGCGCAACCGATGCTCGGCAGTGGACACTAGGGATGCACAAGTAGGACGCACGAGCTGGTGCTCATGCGCGTTGCTCGTGTGTGTTGGACAGAAGCTCGACAGTGGCCTAGCGCATGACCAAGCACCCGAGCAATTGGTCGTGCATGCTGCTCATGCACAACCGATGTTCATCAGTAACTACTAGGGACGCACGAGCAGGACACACGAGCATCTGCTCGTGCGCGGTGCTCATGCGTGATGACAGAAGTCGGGCAGTGGCCTAGCACACGACCAGACGCACGAAAACTTGGTCATGCATGTTGGTCGTGCGTTCCTGATGTATTTAAGCGTACATTCGCGTTTTCAGCCTTATTTTTCTTCTCTCCTTCTTCTTCTCTGAGGGTTAGGCGATTTGGGGCGTATGGAAGCTTAGATTTTGGTCGTATATCATCATCTATCCACGGTTTTGAGTTCCTAGCACCAAGCTATCATCATCTAAACATCTTTTACTGATTGAATCAAGGTAAAACCTCTTAGAACCCTACTTTTGGGAAATTTTGGGGTTTTCGATTTTATGTCTGATTTGTTTCGTATTGTTGACTAATACATGATGTATGTGATTAATCTTAGTAGTATTCATGTTCTCCCTACCAGCGGTATTATTTATTTAGCCTGGTGGGTCCCATGTAGGGGTCCACGGCACTGTAATATACCCTGAATATCTAGGGGGCGTGACACCATAAATGTAACACCCCCAAAATCCACCGGGAATATTACACACTGTAGACCTCCTTACAGAGGGATCAACCCGGCTAACTACCACGAGACGACAAACGTTTGGCCGACTGGGGTCGAACTACATACTGACACTGACCGATAAGGTCAAACATTAAAATACACCGACCGATATGGTCACACGACAAGAAATCAATCCAAAAACAAACTCATTACTGTACATACCCACGCAGGGGTCAAGATACAATATAGCGGAAGACTGAAGATAACTCAACAATACAATAACATCAAACTGAACTCTATCTCTTGATTAGTATCGTGGCTCGTCTTCTTCCATGTCGTCCCTGTGATTGCTCCGACGAACTAAGCATACCTGAAATGCATGATGTTACATGTATTTTTGTGCACATTATTGTCATTATTTTATCCTTATTTTGGTTTAATTCTGTTAATATGAGCTCCTAATGCATGACATTTGCATATTTTGAAGGAAATTAGAGTCCTGAAGCTCGAACGTAGAAAAACGGGCCAAAAATGACATTTTTTCGGTCGAGGGCCGCGTCGCACCAAAGCTGGGCCGCGTCACAGGCATAACACAGATCAAACCGGCACAAACTGTACTGGGGGCCGCGACACACTTATTCTGGGCCGCGGCCCGTAATGTCTTTCCGCCCAGGCCTAGGCAGCACAAGGACTAGGGCCGCGACACACTTATTCCGGACCGCGGCCCGCGGCGCAGGAACCCTGATTTCAGCGCGTGATTTTGGCTGTTCTGGATGCGGACTAGACCTAATCCTCGGACACGTTTTGGAGACGGAAGATGGTTATAAAAGCCTAGAGAAGATCAGAAAAGAAATCATCGAAGGATAGGAGAAGACAAGTCCATCAACTGTGTTTGAATTTCTTCCTTATGTTTAATTCAAATATTTGTGTATTGTTTTCTAGCATGTCGGGCTAGACCCCTTTATTCAAGGATTGAGATGAAACCGATATTATGATGGATTAATTCTTGATTTTACGTTATTGATACCTTTCCCTTTTCTCTTGAGTTTTCCCCAATTGTTCTTAATGCTTTCAAATTTGTGGCCTATGATTGAATTATTATAACTACGTAACTTGAATCGGAAGAGGAGAGTAAGTAGTGAAAATTGGGAGAAAGCAGTTTTGTCTTGTGAGATAGGAATATACTCATAAGAATTATGAAGCTCGTTTTGAAGATTTTAGAACTTTTTGGCTAATATCGAATAACTCACCTAGGAATAGAGTGAATTATTTGCTTTGGAAAACTCTACTGACCTCGGGAGAGGCATTAGATTAACTTAGAATCTTCGCTTTCAATAAATTGGGAAATTACATAAATTATATTAATCAAGATTAATTTAGATTAATCGAGCGAATTCTCGATCCTAGATTCTTCTCCTATTTGATCCCCTTTTATCGGACTATTGTTTGTCTTTAGTTTATCGCAATATTTACTTATTAATAATTATTCAACCGCAAAATTTTGGTCGTTTAAATAAAATCAGAAATACTAATAAATTGGTACTTAGTATATCAGTCCTCAAGGGAACTCTACTTTTCTCATCACTTTATTACTTGATTACGACAACGTGCACTTGCGTTCACAGAAATATGTAAAAAGTTTTTGGCGCCGTTGCCGGGGAACTGATTGTTTTTACAAATATCAATTTCGGTATTTTTAGTCTTAATTTGAACATTATTTTATTTTCATGTAAATTTGTTTTTATTTGTTTTCCTTTCAGGAGTTCGTTTAGTGCATGAGAAAATTTGGTAACGAAGGTTTATTCCCTTTGGATAGTGAACTCGAACGCACTTTGTGGAAAAACAGGAAGGAAAGACGTGAGTTATTAATTACGGATATCATGGGAGACAACACTGGAAATCAAGGGATTGACAACCCTATTCAGCAAGTTCAACCAGCATTGGCTCTCCGTGATTATGCACTTCAACAAATCAATGCTAATTTTTTGGGGATTCGGCGCCCGACCATTCAGGCAAATAATTTTGAAATCAAGCCAGTTATCATTCAAATGGTGCAAGCGAGCCAATTTTGCAGATAGGCGAACGATGACCCCAATGCTCACATTGCTTCATTTCTCGAGATTTGTGACACATTCAAGAACAACGGTGTTACCAATGATACCATTAGTCTACGACTTTTCCCATTCTCTCTAAGGGACAAGGCCAAGTTCTGGTTGAATTCACTCTCGCCTGGATCTATCACAACTTGGGCGGAGTTAGCACAAGCTTTTCTGACTAAGTTCTTTCCACCGGCGAAGACAGCACGACTCAGAAATGAGATAACCACTTTCGGAAAATATGATATGGAGTCGCTACATGAGGCATGGGAACGATATAAAGATTTGCTAAGGAGATGCCCTCATCATGGCCTGCCGGATTGGCTGCAAATTCAAACATTTTATAACGAGTTGAATGCTTCTACACGCACTCTTGTGGATGCAGCAGCTGGGGGTGCATTAATGAAAAAAACTGAGGCCGAAGCTTATACATTATTACCTGCTGTACCGTGGGCCGCGGCCCCTGCTGCTATTTTTTAAACGGGCAGCACATGAAATAGAGTCATTCGGCCGAGATAAGGTAACACCCCCTAAACCCTTTTTCTTCCGCGCGGCGCAGGTGTTTTCTCTTCTACCAACTCTCCTCTTTTCATCATCTTTGATCAATCCCAGGTAATCATTAATCTTTCAGTTTATTTTTCAAAATTAATTCAAGAATTACGGAGTGGGTAGACTTGTTTCCATAGTTTTGATGAATTCATATTTTTCCAATTTCTAGCAAGATTTCAATCGAATTATATTGAGATTATCGATTTATCTGATTATGCTTCGTGTGTTGACATGAATGAACTCGAAAATATTTGTTGTTGGTGATTGAACACACAAACAACTCTTTTTCTCTTGATTAGAAATCATGCATACCATGTGTTCGATATAATTCCCTAGTGAAACTCTTGAACTAAAAATCATCAATCTTTGGAAGCGAACATGATTTTATGAATAGTATATCTCCCCCCTGCCTTAATGCTTATTTTGAGTTAAATTTTTGCATCATGTCCCTCAAACGAAAGTGAGAAGTTTTTAACGCTAGATTCATTTCTCACAATTCATAAGTTCGGGGTGGTTCTTTCATATACCATTTTCTCATCTGATAACCTGCGTTTATTTTCCAGGAATTCACAATGGCCCGAAAGAGAAAGTTTAGCTCTACTAGGACTAGGACTTGATCATCCCCCCCGAGAGGGGAAACCTCGCAAAACCGAATGGATGGGCAATCCCAGCAATTCTCCGACCATGAGATCCATCGAATCTTTAATAAAAGAATTCGACCTCGGCCAATAATTCCTGAGAGGGGATTCACTCCCACGCCCAAGACGGCGAACTATTAACCATGATCCCCGAAATGGGGTGGACAAGATTTGTCGCATAGCCCGAGCCGGCTGTAATCTCTATAGTTCACAAATTCTATGCCAGCGCTTTGCTACTCCATATCCAGGGAGGACAGATGTTGGGGAGACCGGATATACGTACTGAGGTCATTGTCCGTTGCCAGACAGTAGACTTCTCGGCTGCAGTGATCCGGAGTTTATACGAGCTACCCTAGGTAGATGAATCGGCATTCACGCGGACAATGGGCAGCCTCATGAGGGAGGCATTGTTGGAAACACTTACTCAGCCGAAATCCGTTTGTCAAACGCGTGTCCCGAGTTCTGCAGCTTTCTTTGTAACACCTCAAACTAGGCGAATATTACAGTGCTGTGGACCCCCGACTGGGACCCACTAGGCGAATGAAAATGAATGAATTATATAGGGTAAATATAGTACCAAACCACATTACAATAATAATTACTCCGATGAGGAGTTTGAGTACAAAACACCAGGACAATACCGAATACTAGTATATTTTATATGAAGATAAAATACACAACACTGAATGAAACGAAGTAACCAAATGAAAATCTGCAGCAGAAAATAAATGACAACAATAGGAATGACTGAAAGGATTAGGGCCCCCTACTAGTATCACTGGGACTCCTTGCCGTAAACATGCTATTCCCGTGCTTTTGCCTTGCCATGACCTGAAAACAAAATCCCCAAACGGGGTCAGTTACACAGAACAACAATCCTCATGAGTTGAAAATACACAATCATGAGTTATCTTTAGTTATGAAATATCCTGTCGAAACATACGCAATCAAACATGCTATATGAATCAACTAACAGTACGGCTCAAAGGAATGGCGCCACACTACATCCGGGATGGAAATGTGTCCGTGCACAAGTCACCAACGAGTATCGATCGAATACACGTGTGGTCTTGTACCTAATCAGTCTCACGAAGCCATCAACTCGTGTGCACAGTCCAATGTGAGGCCACCAACCAACACACGACTTAAATGTGCCTGACATGAAAATCCTACACATACGAACCGACACGCTAGTATGACCCGGAATGCTACGATATAACAAAAGTGACATCAAAAATGAATAATGACTCACCGAGATGAAATGATAGTGAAATGAATGACAGATCAATGAAATGATTGGAATCGTCGTTCCTTGTGACTGAAGTGATTAATTGACAATGACAAGTATTGATACGGTTAATACAATGATGAATGAGTTATGATTATGAATGAACAACGACAAAAGGAATGAATATCCTTTTAACCGAGTAAGAATTAACTTACACAACACCGGTGACAATTATCCTTCCACGAACAACGTCCTAATTGAGATATCGGTCGCTCGAACAACCTTGAGTAATATAATTACAAACAATCCATTCAATATACGAATCAAACACGAATATAACGAACTCAAAACGTCGATACAATTAAACCAAGTTCATTGGGGCATTATATCGAACACTTTGTGGCCAAACTTCGATTGTTTAAAACCAAACCTCAATAATACCAACATCAAATCCCCAAGAAGTGTTTCAAACCAACAAAACATCTTGAATACGATCAATAATCCATCATGAATATACAAAATCGTGATTTCAACAACAATTAATCGAAAACCCCCAAATCCAACACAATATTCAAAGTGTTCTTGAATAATCCTTCACTAATCCAATGAATAATCAAACATGTCCATAATCATGCGTATATCACTTCATACAACATGATCTTAACATCCTAAACATCATATCTCAATACAAAATCGAAATCCAAGAGGTTTGATGAATATTACCTTTGAAGATCCAAGTACTTTAATCCGATGAAATTGCGTTAGATCCACAATCCGAGCTTCGCAACCGAATGAAAATGATGATAGATGAATACTCAAGTGATTGATGATGAAAATCTTCCCCCTCAAGCTCTCTCTCTCGTATGGGTTGAAGAAAAGGGAAAAAATGAGCTGCTCATGCTCAAAAAACGCAATTATAGAGTTGACTGCCCTTTGTGCCCCGTCCCGGCCGAAGTGTGCCGTGGCACAGGGCCAAAAATGCCCCCAGTGATCGGCAGCGTGCCGCGGCCTGGACGAGTGTGCTGCGGCAGTGACTCGGCAGTGTGCCGCGGCCCCGTCGGCATGAGCCGCGGCCCTAGGTACAGAAGGGTTGGCCGATAAGTTGCAACACGAGTGTGCCGCGGCCCAGACGAGTCTGCCGTGGCAGTGACTCGGCAGTGTGCCGCGGCCATGCCGGCATGTGCCGCGGCCCACAGTACAGGCTGCTCGGCCAAAAACTGGAAAATGTGTGTGCCGCGGCGCACACTCCTTGTGCCGCGGCCCACACCCCCCTAGGGTCCTAAAATGATGAAAAATGATCCGGGAAGATAATGAAAGCAATAGGAACCAATATTTGGGAAACAATAACACGAAATGGAAGTACGGAAACCCCAAAACGGTGGTTCCAAGCCATGATTACAAGGGTTCGCCCAACAAAACACAATTTGAACAATGAGAAGGTTTGAAAGGACATGAACTCCAATGTCAACAACGACTAATTAATCGATTACCACGATCAAGATAATACTCTTGTCTCGATTCCCGAGTAAGGTTGAAATAATGAACAATATCGATGCACAACTCGAAGTTAATCCGAACGGTGAACACGGATGGATGGTTATTAACAAGTGAAAACTTACATAACGACGATTATCGAATGAAATTACTGAATGATAATGACTGAATTACGACCGGGTATTACATACACCCCCTCCTTAAAAGAGTTTCGTCCCCGAAACTAAGGGTCAAACAACTCGGGATAACTCTCCCGCAAACTATCCTCGGTTTCCCAAGTAACCTCTTCGACTCCGTGTCTAGACCACTGAATTTTAACCAAAGGAATCGCCTTATTCCTCAACTGTTTGATTCGCCGCTCTAAGACTCGTACGGGGCGCTCCTCATACGAATGATCATCTGCGATCTCGATTTCATCGAACTGAAGTATGTGACTCGGGTCGGCAACATACTTCCGTAGCTGAGAGACGTGAAACACATTATGAATTCGGCTCAACGCCAGAGGTAAGGCCAAACGATAAGCTAGCTTGCCTACTCGTTCCAAAATTTCAAACGGTCCAATAAATCTTGGACTCAACTTCCCCGCTTCCCGAAACGGAAGATACCTCGACTTGGGGATACCTTGACCAATACGTGGTCGCCTGTCTCGAACTCTAATGGTCGGCGACGATTGTCTGCATAAGATTTATGTCGACTCTGAGCGGTCAACAAATGAGTCCTGATCAAATCTACCTAATCACGGGCGGCTATAAGCATATCGGGCTCGGTGCCGATTGATTCGGATAGGTCATCCCAACACAAAGGAGATCGACAACGACGACCATACAAGGCCTCGTAAGGTGCCATCTTAATCGAAGCATGCTAACTATTATTATACGTGAACTCGATCAATGGTAGTTGGGCTTCCCAATCGTCTTTCCAAACGAGGACGCATGCCCTCAACATGTCCTCTAATGTCTGAATAGTCCTATCTGATTGTCCATCGGATTGAGGATGAAAAGTTGTACTGAGATTAAGCTGATTTCCCATAGCACGATGAACTGATTTCCAAAAATGGGACTCAAAGCGTCCTTCACGATCGGAAACGATACTTTTAGGAGTACCGTGCAGTCTCACTATCTCTTTGATGAGCAGCTGGGCAAGTTTCTCAGGACCCCACGTATCCTTAATCTCAAGGAAATGAGCTGATTTAGTTAAGCGGTCCACAATCACTTAGATCGTATTCATGCCACGGCGACTCGTCGGCAAACTCGTGATGAAGTCCATTGAAATATCCTCCCATTTCCACTCCGGAATAGGGAGCGGTTTCAGCATACTCGCCGGTCGCTGATGTTCTATCTTGACTTGTTGACAGGTTAAGCATCTCGAAACAAATTCTGCGACTTCTCGCTTCATATTACTCCACCAGTAATTTTGTTTCAAGTCCTTGTACATCTTGCTAGACCCCTGATGAACAGAATAAGGGGTAGCATGAGCTTCTCTCAAAATCGAGTTTTTTTCAACTCGTCATTCGCCGGTACGCACAACCGATTCTTAAATCTCAAAAGTCCATCCTCGTGGACCACAAATCCAGGGGCTTTCCCCTGAGCCACATCCTCACGGATGCGTAACAATGATGGGTCTGAACCCTGATTCTCTTTGATTGCCTCCTCAAGTGGCGATGAAATCTCTAACACGCAAAATTTTCCTTGCACTCGCTGAAGCCAGACCTCGATCTCGGGTCTAAGGAATTCTTATTGAAGCTCTTTCTGAACTGTTAAATGGGCAAGCATCTGCTCCTGAACGGACTTACGACTCAAGGCGTCGGCGACAATGTTCGCCTTGCCCGGGTGGTAAAGAATCTCGATGTCATAATCTTTGATTAGTTCCAACCACCGTCTCTGTCGCATATTTAACTCCTTCTGAGTAAATATATACTTTAAACTCTTATGATCGGTGAATATCTGACAAGTAACGCCATAAAGGTAATGGCCTTGATTTTCACGAACACCACTTTGCTAGCTCCAGGTCGTGGGTCGGATAATTAACCTCGTAAGGTCTCAATTGCCGTGAAGCATAGGCAATAACCTTTACATTCTGCATGAGAACACATCCGAGACCCTGTCCGAACACATCACTATAAACCAGAAATCCTTCTGTCCCTTGCGGCAAGGAAAGTACAGGTGCCGACATTAACCGGCTCTTGAGTTCCTCAAAACTCCGTTGACACGCGTCAGACCACGTGTATTTCTTATCCTTTCACAAAAGGTTCGTCAAGGGTTGAGCGATTTTAGAAAATACTTCCACAAACCGCTGATAATCACCGGCTAATCCGAGAAAGCTTCGGATTTCCTTAACATTCTTTGGAGGTAACCATTCTTGGATAGCCTCCGTCTTCTGAGGATCAACACGCACTCCATATGATGAAATTACATGTCCGAGAAAAGTCACTTCGGACATCCAGAACTCACATTTGGAAAACTTTTCATAAAGTTGCTCTCGTCTTAACACATCGAGAACCTGCTGAAGATGAACCTCGTGTTCCTCTCGGTCACGAGAATAAATCAAAATGTCATCGATGAAGACAACAACCAACTAATCCAAAAAGTCGATGAAAATACGATTCATTAACTCCATGAATACCGTAGGTGCATTAGTTAGCCCGAACGGCATAACTACGAACTCATAATGACCATAGCGTGTACGAAGCGCTGCCCTTGCGATGTCTGACTCTCGAATTCGCAACTGATGATATATATGCCTTAGGTCGATCTTGGAAAATACTGAAGCTCCCTAAAGTTGATCTAAGAGATCATCAATACGGGGTAAGGGATACTTATCCTTGATTGTCACCCTGTTCAACTCCCGATAATCAATACACAAGCGAAATGAACCATCCTTCTTCTTGATAAACAACACTGGTGCTCCCCACGGGGACGCACTCGGTCGGATATAATCTTTCTCGTACAACTCCTCTAGTTTATTCTTCAACTCCTGCATTACGGTCGGGGCCATCCGGTACGGTGCCTTCGATATCGGGGACGTACCGGGCTCCAACTCAATCGCGAATTCCACATCTCTCTGTGGAGGTAAAACAGGTAGCTCGTCTGGGAGTACATCGTCAAATGATAACAATGATACTACGAATGGTTGAACAAATCGATTGCTTAAGAATGGTCAATCGATGACAATGATATAATGAATGATTGAATATCTCGATTGCCTAAGAACGGCCAATCGGTGACAATGAGGTAATAAATGATTGAATTTCTCGATTTCCTATGAACGGCCAATCGATGACAAGGATACAATGAATGATTGAACACCTTGATTGCCTAAGAATGGCCAATCGATGAAAATGATACAAGGAATGATTGAACATCTCGATGGAGTAATTACACTGTTTTCATCAAGTTAATGACTTTACCAGAACAGTTGGGATTACCTCCCTGAAAAACACATTCGGCTCCAATGACTGAAATGATAGTGACCAAACGCCATCGTCCTAAGGTAAGTCCACCATGATTAGGTCCGCAAACCAATCGCAGTCATTAAGCTTAATTCGGTACGATTTACGAAAATTCTTCCATCACCAGGTAGACCGATGGTATGAGGTCCACAAGTAATAGGACTATCCAAATTAAGTCTATTCAAACATGATTCGAAAATGAATGAATGCGGTGCACCAGTGTCAAAAGGTACACACAGGTTGAAATAAAATTACGAGTATACCTGAGATCATTCGGGCCACCGGATCATCGATCCTCTTCATCACATGAATCCGGGACTTGTCGGCCCCCGAACCGGACGCTCCCATCTGATAAATATGAGCTCCGACTTTATTTGCTTCCATCATCTTAAACGACGCTGAAAGAGTAGTCTGATTCTGAATCGCTGATTGCTTCGGGGCCTGAAATGCCGCCGGAGCCGACTTGGAGTCCTTTCGGCAAAAACGGGCCTTATGTCCCGCAATTCGGCATTTGTGGCACGTGGTAGTCTGCCTCGGGCACTTGGCGCTGACATGACCCGGTTCTCCACAATTGAAACAGGTGATGGCTGAGTTGGCTGCTCGGGACTGAGATCCCGTAGGATTAGGCGCCGTAGGAGGTCGCTCAGAAACGTTAGGGCCTGCACGAGGCTTCTTGAAGGTTGACTGAATGCCTTCGGACTGATTATGCTTCGTTGATTTCTTGCTGACAGATAAAGGTTGTTGCTCAGCAATTTCCTTAGCAGCAGGCTCATACGGAAGAGTTCTCTCAAATAATTCGGCCAGAGTGGCGCAATGATGATTAAGCAATTGCATATGGGTCATCATGACCTGCATAAAAGTGAGTGGATCAACCCGAACATCTTCCGATGGAGCGGAGTCTCGGATATGGTTTCCCGACAGTGAGTGATTATTCCCCGGGTTCTGACCCGCACCGCGGCCTCTCCCCGTGCATCTCCTGACAGCTCTCTCCATACTGAAGTAGGAAGGTCGCATGATAATCATAGATCTCGTATGAGTACCGCATTATGATTTACGTCATGAAATGATGAAAATGAGCATATGCGCTCTAACACAGTGATTACATGAATGATTAACTGAGGTGACATGATTATCTGATGAAATTTTTGAAATGAGTATCTTGAACAAGTTAACAAGATTAATGATATGATCTTCCAGATCAACAACTGAGTAATGAAATGAATTGAGTGATTAATGAGTTAACATGATCGTCCTGATCATCAACTGAGTAATGAAATGAATTGAGTGATTAATGAGTTAATATGATCAACATGATTAAAATGAAAATGATGTTTGAGGATTGTTAACTAGTGAATTATGAATGAATGATTATGGCCAGAAATTATACCATGGCGTTAGAAATCTTATAGTTCTTGGTCTGATTGGCTCGGCATTTGCACAGGTCACACATGACGTGAAAGTCCAATGATACTAGTCCGATGACGATGATTTCAAATGAGACATGACTCGGAAGGTAGTATTCAAAACCACTCTCTGATACCAACTCTGTAACACCCCAAACTAGGCGAATATTACAGTGCCATGGACCCCCGACTGGGACCCACTAGGCGAATGAAAATGAATGAATTATATAGGATAAATGTAGTACCGAACCACATTACAACAATAATTACTCCGATGAGGAGTTTGAGTATAAAACACCAGGACAATACTGAATACTAGTATATTTTATATGAAGATAAAATACACAACACTGAATGAAACGGAGTAACCAAATGAAAATCTGCAGTGGAAAATAAATGACAACAATAGGAATGACTGAAAGGATTGGGGCCTCCTACTAGTATAACTGTGACTCCTTGCCGTCAACATGCTATTCCCATGCTTTTGCCTTGCCATGACCTGAAAACAAAATCCCCAAAAGGGGTCAGTTACGCAGAACAACAATCCTCAAGAGTTGAAAATACACAATCATGAGTTATCTTTAGTTATGAAATATCCTGTCGAGACATACGCAATCAAACATGCTATAGTAATCAACTAACAGTGCGGCTCAAAGGAATGGCGCCACACTACGTCCGGGATGGAAATGTGTCCGTGCACAAGCCACCAACGAGTATCGATCGAATACACATGTGGTCTTGTACCTAATCAGTCTCACGAAGCCATCAACTCGTGTGCACAGTCCAATGTGAGGCCACCAACCAACACACGACTTAAATGTGCTTGACATGAAAATCCTACACATACCAACCGGCGGGCCAGTATGACCCGGAATGCCACGATATAACAAAAGTGACATCGAAAATGAATAATGACTCACCGAGATGAAATGATAGTGAAATGAATGACAGCTCAATGAAATGATTGGAACCGTCGTTCCTTGTGACTGAAGTGATTAATTGACAATGACAAGTATTGATACGATTAATACAATGATGCATGAGTTATGATTATGAATGAACAACAACAAAAGGAATGAATATCCTTTTAACCGAGTAAGAATTAACTTACACAACACCGGTGACAATTATCCTTCCACGAACAACGTCCTAATTGAGATATCGGTCGCTCGAACAACCTTGTATAATACAATTACCAACAATCCGTTCAATATACGAATCAAACACGAATATAACGAACTCAAAACGTCGATACAATTAAACCAAGTTCATTGGGGCATTATATCGAACACTTTGTGGCCAAACTTCGATTGTTTAAAACCAAACCTCAATAATACCAACATCAAATCCCCAAGAAGTGTTTCAAACCAACAAAACATATTCAATACGATCAATAATCCATCACGAATATCCAAAATCGTGATTTCAACAACAATTAATCGAAAACCCCCAAATCCAACACAATATTCAAAGTGTTCTTCAATAATCCTTCACTAATCCAATGAATAATCAAACATGTCCATAATCATGCGTATATCACTTCATACAACATGATCTTAACATCCAAAACATCATATCTCAATACAAAATCGAAATCCAAGAGGTTTGATGAATATTACCTTTGAAGATCCAAGTACTTTAATCCGATGAAATTGCGTTAGATCCACAATCCGAGCTTCACAACCGAATGAAAATGATGAAAGATGAATACTCAAGTGATTGATGATGAAAATCTTCCCCATCAAGCTCTGTCTCTCGTATGGGTTGAAGAAAAGGGAAAAAATGAGCTGCTCACGCTCAAAAAAACGCAATTATAGAGTTGACTGCCCTGTGTGCCGCGGCCCGACCGAAGTGTGCCGCGGCACAGGGCCAAAAATGCCGCCAGTGATCGGCAGCGTGCCGCGGCCCGGACGAGTGTGCCGCGGCAGTGACTCGGCAGTGTGCCGCGGCCCCGTCGGCATGAGCCGCAGCCCAAGGTACAAAAGGGTTGGCCGATAAGTTGCAACACGAGTGTGCCGCGGCCCGGACGAGTGTGCCGCGGCAGTGACTCGGCAGTGTGCCGCGGCCCTGCCGGCATGTTCCGCGGCCCACAGTACAGGCTGCTCGGCCAAAAACTGGAAAATGTGTGTGCCGCCGCGCACACTCCTTGTGTCGCGGCCCACACCCCCTAGGGTCCTAAAATGATGAAAAATGATCCGGGAAGAGAATGAAAGCAATAGGAACCAATATTTGGAAAACAATAACACGAAATGGAAGTACAGAAACCCCAAAACAGTGGTTCCAAGCCATGATTACAAGGGTTCGCCCAACAAAACACAATTTGAACAATGAGAAGGTTTGAAATGACATGAACTCCAACGTCAACAACGACTAATGAATCGATTACCACGATCAACATAATACTCTTGTCTCGATTCCCGAGTAAGGTTGAAACAATGAACAATATCGATACACAACTCGAAGTTAATCCGAACGGTGAACACGGATGAATGATTATTAACAAGTGAAAACTTACATAACAACGATTACCGAATGAAATTACTGAATGATAATGACTGAATTACGACCGGGTATTACATTCGTCTTCAAGAGCTCACATCTCAGTCAGCTCGGGCGCGCTTGGCTTTATTTCCTCTGCTCGCGGGTCGACCCTACTTCGCAGATCCGCTCTGTCTTGCTTCTTCGCGCCCGACATCTATATGCTATCACGGTCGGACTTCGATTTGATGTGGCCCCATGTCTGGCCCGGTCTATTCTCCAGTGCATCCAGGGAGGGGACAAGACGGGACTAAAACACCACTCTCTGATTTGCGCCTTATGCCACCAGTCAGGTGTGACTTGGTCGGATGACAAGCCTACTATAGCACTCCAGGGTCCGATCGACCATCATATTATTTCTCATTTCGACCAGTGGGGTGGCGCGCAGGCACACCTGCGAGGACGAGGATTTCTTCTAGATGAGCCACATGAGCACTCCTTAGAGCCACTTCTTCTAACTCATGACCCAGCGGTAGATACTGAGGATCAGACCGAGTCCACTCCACTGCCAGCGAGAGATCACCTTCTTTAGGCAATGTTTCACGACTTGAGGGAGGAGATGCGAGTAGCACGAGACAGCGTGCTCACAGCCGTTCGACATGAGAGGTACGAGTAGGGCCAATCGGCATGCTGAGAGGCGCTTAGCTACGAGGGACGCTTACCATCGGGATTACTTAGCTGTGTGGACATTCTGGATATTGTTTACATTCATGAGTATGTCGTGCATCCTTGTGTAAGACCGAATACACGATACTAATTTCTATTTGAAGAAAGGGATGAGTATTAGTCGAGTTCACATTATGCGATATTTTTTTCCCTTGATTATTCATTTCGGTTTGATTTTTTTGCATCAGTGTGGTAGTCTTGGCATTTAAAAAATGAGACATACGTGTTTGTAGTGTCCGCATTACATGAGCCATCATCTATATGTTTGGTGGTGCTATTCACTTAGCTAGTCATCCAGTAACTTTAGCCTTGTAGGCATTCAATTAAGTACCTACGGTTAGGCATTGATTCGGATAGTATTAATTCCCAAAAATTTGAGCAACCTTGCATGTTATATGATGGGAAGTCTAGTAACCACGTGACCCGTTGTTTACCCTCGCGTAAAATGACAACCTTGAATAGACATGTTCATGAGTAGATTAATTGTTCAGAAAAATCGCATCTCCGATGATAGGAAGCCAAGTAACCGGATGTATTCATGTGGCCCATCGTTTACATTCGCGTAAAACAGCAACCTTGAATCGGACGTGCGGGTGAAGATATTCGAGTTTTTTTCTCCGATGTAGAGGGAGACCTAGTAACTAGAAAAATTCATGAGTCCCATGAGTGTCTTTCACGTCAAACGGTTCCCCAATACATGAGAATGGAAATCCACCCTAGGGTTCTTCCGATGAAACATCCCGGGAGTCGAAACCTAGTGGTTAATTCAAATCATTATAGTTATTAAATAAAAGGGAGTGTAGTCCAGGGAATATCATTTATGCTGAAATTCTTATGTTTTTGCCACGAGGCTTTGTGACTGGGCGAGTTGGCGTGTTATACTCTCAACATTAATATTGGCAGTCGACTCAATTAACGTTTGTTAATCTTTGAGCCTTGAATTTCTTCATGAGTTAAGATTAGCACTAAAAATGGTTACCTCGAGGAATCATCGTCCGTAATGTGACTCACAAGTATGATATTCGTATTATTCTTTGAGATTTTAGGGTAGTATTAATTAGTTGAGCACTATGGATTTTGCACGATTGTCCACGATACTTGTATTCTTGTTTGAAATTAAATTTTTTTGCTTGAGGACAAGCAAAGGCTTAAGTTTGGGGGTATTTGTTACATGTATTTTTGTGCACTTTATTGTCATTATTTTATCCTTATTTTGGTTTAATTAGGTTAAAATGAGCTCCAAATGCATGAAATTTGCATATTTTGAAGGAAATTAGAGTCCTAAAGCTCGAACGTAGAAAAACAGGCCAAAAATGACATTTTTTCGGTCGAGGGCCGCGTCGCACCAAAGCTGGGCCGCGTCATAGGCATAACACAGAGAAAACCGGTACAAACTGTACCAGGGGGCAGAGCACACTTATTCTGGGCCGCGGCCCATAATGAAATTCTGCACAACCCTCGGCAGTACAAGGACTAGGGCCGCGGCACACTTATTCCGGGCCGCGGCCCGCGACGTGGGAACCCTGATTTCAGCGCATGATTTTGGTTGTTCTGGAGGCGGACTAGACCTAATACTCGGATGCGTTTTGGAGACGGAAGATGGTTATAAACGCCTAGAGAAGATCGGAAAAATAAATAGCAGCAGATAGCAAGGCCAAAGAACGGAAGAAGACAATATCCTCAATTATGTTTGAATTTCTTCCTTTTGTTTGGCTAGACCCCTTTATTCTAGTATATTCTTATGTGTATTGTTTTCTAGCATGTCGGGCTAGACCCCTTTATTCTGGGATTGAGATGAAATCGAGATTATGATGGATTAATTCTTGATTTTAGGTTATTGATATCTTTCCCTTTTCTATTGAGTTTTCTCCAATTGTTCTTAATACTTTCAATTGTGTGGCATATGATTGAATTGTTATAACTACGCAACCTGAATCGAAAGAGGAGAGTAAGTAGTGAAAATTGGGAGAAAGCCGTTTTGTCTTGTGAGATAGGAATATACTCATAAGAATTATGAAGCTCGTTTTGAAGATTTTAGAACTTTTTGGCTAATATTGAATTAACTGACCTATGAAGAGAGTGAATTATTCGCTTTGGAGAATTCTACTGACCTCGGGAGAGGCATTAGATTAACTTAGAATCTTCGCTTTCAATAAATTGGGAAATTACATAAATTATATTAATCAAGATTAATTTGGATTAATCGAGGCGAATTCTCGATCCTAGATTCTTCTCCTATTTGATCTCCTTTTATCGAACTATTGATTCTGTTGTTTGTTTTTAGTTTATCGCAATATTTAGTTATTAATGATTATTCAACCCCAAACTTTCGGTCGTTCAAATAAAATTAGAAATACTAATAAATTGGTACTTAGTACATCAGTCCTCGAGGGAACAATACTTTTCTCATCACTTTATTACTTGATTAAGACAACGTGCACTTGCGTTCACAGAAATACATAACACATGAAACGCATTTCCCACATTTAAGGGGTTAGCATTGGAATGCCCAGTACAAATATTCAAGTCATACTAAATATACTACGCAAATATCAGTTATTGTAAGACAACAACAAACCTTAAAGAAGGTCCCGAGAGGTTTTCAAAGTTTAAAGTACAAGTTCAAGTCCTTGAAAGTAAATTATCAACTTGGAAGTTTTAGAAGGCAACAAAAATCTTTTGGGACTTCACGTCTAAGATTACAGAACCTTTTTTCGAAAACAATAGGGTCACAGCCCCAAATCTCGATTCATGAAACAAATATTTTTAAGTAGAAAATCCTTTTGGGACTCACGTCCTTAGTTACAAAACCATTTCAAGACAATTGGGTCTCAGCCCAAAGTCATTTTTCACAAAACAATCTTTACACAATCATTGGGGTCTCGCCCCAAACCCTCTTCAAACCACAATACACAATAACAAGGTCCATTATCCACTACTACAAAAATACCTTTTACTGACACTTTTGTTCTAACACTTTATCAAAAGTGTCAGTAACTTACGACATTTGATCTATTTTCTGGCTTTAATATAAATGTGTCAAAATATATTGACACTAAAGTATCAATAATTTAAATATCATAAATTATAAAAATTAAATCATTATCCCGATGAGAAATTCATTCTCATCTGACACACTCTCTCTTCGTCTCGTCGCCTCATCGCCCCCTTTCTGTTCTCTCTCAGTCTCTCTCATCGTTTGTGCTTCTGAGTGTTCTATCTCCGGCATGACCACCGCTCGCTCGACTCTGCAGCGTATATGTCCTTAATTGGAGTAAATCGGAGCGACAGCCTCCTCTCAGCCCGATTCAAGGGCCTGGTTTGGAAATTTGATATTCCAGATCCGACTACCAGTGAAAAATATGTGGAAGCCAAGGTCTCTGATAAGCTTCGACGGCGACTATCCATGAATGCGACTGAAGGTGTCAGCGCATCGGAGGGTTGGGTTTTGTCGCAACTGAAAGAATGAATTTCATGCTCGTTTTCTTACTGTTCCGATTTTAAATTCCAAAAGAAAATGGGTTTCATGTGTTACGTGAATTCTGGAAATGGTTGGTTTAATGAAGTGTGCTTGTGTGAAATTTTTCTGAACAAGTGAAGGAACTTGGCGACCAGATCGGTTATGGTTGAGGTTTCGGACTAAAAGAGATGGCCCGATTTTAAATCATTTTGATTTACTGTTGTTAATTTGAGAATTTTGTCCAACAGAATGTGATGTTTTTTCTTTTGTTCTTTTTTTTCTCCATTGAAATCACATAGACTGGTGGAAGAAGATGACTTATTTAGAGTAAGGCTACCATTCAATGTGTTAAGTCCACCCGGAAGAGAGTATATTGTCTCATCTGTGAAGGCGGTGAGTGTGAAATGAATATGTTATATGTATATTGATTTTAATACATGCTTCCATGGCTCAGTGTATGTGCGGCTGCAGAAGATTGGGTGTTTTTCAATCAACCAAATACATGCGGGAAAGCTTTTCACTTGTTTGTTCAGATGTAATTTTGAGTGTTATGGTTGAGTTTTTTTTTCCTCACTGTCCAACAAATTACATACAATAAATTCATCATTCACTGTCCAACAAAGTACATAAGATAAATTCTCGATATGCAAATTCCGGAGTGAAGAAATCTCTTAGCATCACTTATTTAGTAGATGGAAACCATGGAAGGGAATATCACTAATGGCAAGATATCAACAAAACTTACCATTATCAGTTTTATTGCATCTTCATATAATGTCATCTCTTATTCATAGTTTACAGGAGTCATTCCTTAGTTAACAACCTAGGACAACTGATGTAGACCAATTAAGGTTTGAGCGTGTATTTAGACACCTTCTCCAAAGATTTGCAGCTTTTATCTTCAGTGTCGGTCTTGTACAATGCTAAACGTGATATCCTCAATGAAGAAATATATATCACTAAATAGAGACTTTTTCAAAAGTCAAAAAGTCTAGACATAAATGGAAAGACATTCAGGGTTGATGGCGTTGATGGTCTCAAGGACTGCATCAAGTGTCTCTCACAAGCAATAAAATTTATTGTAAGATGTTTGGTTCTTATTGGTAACCTCTATTATATTATATTTAAAGCTCTTTAAATTAGTGACGAATAGGCCATTTATATTAAGTCAATCAATTCCTACAGAATGAGATCACATGTAGCAAAGATGTGAATCCCATTTATCATCATCAGTTAGGAGTGACATATTGTCTACGTGCCCTGTGTACCCAGGAAGACGAACCTCATTCAAAGGTACTAAAACAGATCTATATTTGAAATTGGGCAACTTTACTTCATTTATATATTCTATATTCTTTTTTCCTTATACTTTCTTTGTAACCATCTTCCTTTATCTTAATAAATGACTTGCAGGGAATCATAGAAGATGTCTGGGCTGGCTTAGAGATATGGTTGAGCATAGAAGAGGGAGAACTGTATGGATCTTCAAACAATATAATGTGGTTCTACTATTTAACATAGTTGATTTATTACAGTTAAAGGTCCGTTTTTATCTTTAATCATGGTTTCACGTTTCTACATAAATTTCTAGTGACAATATCTTGCTTTCAACATAATCTCTTCAGGGTTTCATGGAACTCTCTAATGATGCATATAAGGTGTTTATTAGAATCTTCAAACTGAAGAGTGTCTCTTTGGAGAAGTGGTTGACCTTACTTTGGAAGTCTAAAAGGCTTACTCACCGACTTTGCCTTTCACCCGTGAATGAGGCATTCATCCAGAATTTAGAGGAAGAGTTTGGTGAACTTTCAACTAGTATTAATTTCTGGAGACATAATCTTAGGGGAAACCAATCATCATCGTTATCATTAGGTTTTCAAGACAATTTCTCCTTTCTATTCGAAAACTCGCATCTGAATTCATGCGATCATCGTGATAGTAGTGGTTTTCAGATAGACTTCAAAGTTGAGAATGTTTGAGAAGCTGCACTCAAACTGATTTCAAATGTAAGGTCCTTTTGAGGCAAAATTTTGCTTTTCTCTCCCTCTCTTCTAAAGTAGTTCTTCTCTCTGTTGTCTTTTAATCTTCTTCTAGGGTCGTACAGTTCTTGCTGGATATCTTTACTATAATTAAAGTGAGAGATGCTAAAGCTGCCATGCAACGTACATAATGTTATCTGTCCATCGTGACAGGGGGCTCTGTGGGGTTCGTTGCGTATGCAATGCATATCCTGTTTGTTGTTATTTGTGATCAGGATATATAGTGACATGATTTATATTGCTGGTGACGTTTTGATGGATTTTAATATTCCGGAGCATGGTTTTGAAAATAATTCCATAAAGAAATAATTCGATCTATTTCCATATAGTTTTGGGAAAAAAGCCCGAGGTGCCAAAAGCATTTTCTAATCTTATTTCGAAAAAAAAATATTTATGAACTTAGATTTTAAAGTGTTACTATTTAAACAAATATCTCGGGGCCTTTTTGAAAAATGATGTTATCAGTGATTTACTACTATGACGCGTGATTTGTTTTTTCCATGTCTGTTTTCGTATCGGCATTATGGATATTGTTATGCGATGTTGTGTTCCAAAGTGTTGAGCGGTTGTGTGTTCAGTATGCCTAGAAGTTGAGGTCAAGATTGTAGTTGTAGACGTATTCAGTATCATGGTGTGGCTCGTGATCAGAGGCAAGTAGCTAGAGAGAGTGACCATGTTGGCAGAAATCAAACATTCGTAATGACTTTATTATTGACGAATCCTATGTCAGTCGTAATGGAGCGGAAGAGTCTAGGGGATTCATTACATAGTAAGGGAACGGGGGTCCATAATCCTCAACCCCCGTATCAATCAGTTGTGGAACCTTTTAGGTCAGCTGAAAAATCTAGGAGATCCAAGGCAGTATCGTTGAATGTGGGTAACTTGCCTAGAAGCTTTAACTGTAATGTTCCGGGTCACGTGCGGGTGAATTTTAAGAAGTCGCCGGTAGCTTGCTATAATTGTGGACACAACGGACATCGACTGCATTACTGTGATGAAGTATCTAGATCAAACGTGACCATTGAGAGGGCCATTCCTACGACGGAGGCAGGTCTAGAAAGAAAGAGGCCGAAGATTACGGGTAGCTCCTCTCGGGGACAGAGAAGCGAGTCCCATGAACCTGATGATTTGAATCATTTTTCTGGGAGGACTTCCCATTTGTCTGACCAGTCCAACAAACTTACTTCTGTAGTGAGTAAAGTGAGCGGTATAAAAACATGCTTTAACTGCAATCGTGTAGGCTATGTACGGCAGAATTGTCTCTCTCCACAGGTGAACTGTTTCAAATGTGGTCAAGTGGTACACCAAGCGGTGCATTAGGAGACCGTTGCCAAGATGCACAAGAACTAGAGATTCACTCCTACTTCTGGAGGACCCAGTGGTGCCTAGTGATAGTTTTTTGTGTTTTGTATTGCGGGTTGTGTCTCGTGCAGAGATTGGATTTTTGATGTGTGAACATTACGTTTTTTTTGTGGCATGGTGATACCTTGTTTTAAGTTTCGTGATAAAACTTATTTTTAGTGGGGTAGTATGTAATACCCAAGATTTTCATTTCTAGTTATTTTTAATTATTTGTCGGTTGTGCCGGTTACTTTGTTCCGTTAGTGATTATTCGAGATTTCCCTATATTGGGTATAGTATGATGTACCGTGTTGTGGTGTTCATCGGGTACGACTTGTCATTGCGTAAGTCATGCAAATTGTATGTTGTGCTTCATTATTTGTTACTCTTCTTTCAGACCATTGTTGCGTTGGATTCTTAGTGCGATTTTATCGCATGTGCATTAGGTGCAGCGCACGCTATGTTGCCACATAACGCGCGCTATTTGTGTATTGATAGCGCACGCTACCTTGCAGTTAGTGCATGCTAACTGGTAGTTCGGAGGCAGTCCAGAGCTACTTGATTGGGACTGGGGTCTAGTTAGCGCATGGTAATGCTTATAGTTAGTGCACTCTATTGTCTCTCTTGCATACGATATCATATATCTTAGCGCACGTTACCTGGAAGCTGCAGAACTGTTCAGAAGACACCGGACTGGATTCGTGACTTGATAGCGCACGCTACGGAGACCATCTAGTGCGCGCTAATAGCACACTGGATAGAACGTTCTAGAGTAGGTTGACCTGTTAGAACGTGCTAAAGACGTGTTAGCGCACGCTAATAGATGTCCAGTATAAATAACTGGACAACGGCCTTTTTCCTTCATTTTTTCATTTCATCCATTTATATCCATCGGGACGAGTCTCCTAGGGCGATCTGAGGCGATCTTCATCATCAAGCTTCATCTTGGTGAGTCTTCTTCGTGTTTATCACATCATTTAACTTGATTTTCTTCTGGATCGAGGTATTTTCTTCTTAGAACCTAGTTGAGTAGTTTTAGGGGCTTTTCCTTGATTTCTTGATTTCATCCGGAAATGATGAATTGATTATGTAATTCTTGCTGTTTTGGTTGTAAACTTCAGATTAGAAACTCGTTTATCAATTCTATCTCATCCTAAACATGATTTTGATTTCCTTGAGAAACCCTTGGTCCCTTGTTGTTCTTCGTGTCGATTTAGGTTTCATTTAGTGTTTTTGATTCGTGGTGTTATTCTTGTAGCATTCGTGGGCATGTCGGGTTCTTGGTTTTTCTTGGAAGTTCAGGGGCTGCTCGATCGTGTCCGTTTATTTTTCTGTTGCTTGTGGTTTCGAGGCAAGTATTCTTATATATACGATTTATATTGTGTGAATTGAGGTTGTATAATGAATATGTGATGATTATTCATTTTTTGTGATTTCCATTATATGGGTTGCTATAGATATTATGCTAAGTTAGAGTCGCCTTGTGTTTGTCGTAGAGGCATGTCAATAGAGAAGTGGTGTCGATTAGATAGTACAGACGTGTGTTGTGATGTTTTGGTGGTCACTGGGTTGTGTGGATTAAGTTGTGTGTTATGAGTGGGTTACTTGTAATGGTTTGATCATTTGTTATAATTGTTGATGTGTGGAAATGCGTTTGGGATTGTTAGGTTGTTGTATAACTGTGTCGGTCGTGGTTACGTGTCAGATAAGTGTCCATTTCTAGCAAGTGACTTGACTATATATATTGTTATTAATGATTAAGACAATGCGGTTCGTATAGTGTGTGTGAGTTCTTCCTCCCGCTGATGGTCCGACGGGGCCTCTGGGGGCCGATACTAATGGGTACAGCCGCAGTAGTGGTTTCCCACTCGGGGATGGTCCAGCGGGGCCTCTGGGGGCCGATACTAATGGGTACGGCCGTGGGTTACCGAGTGTGATTTTTGTCATGATGATGATGTTGATGTTTTCGATAACTGTGATATGTCCGGAATATCACAATGTTTTGTTCTCGATGTTGAGATACATTATATAGAATCTTGGTACTTGGCTAGAATGGCACAGAATATGTATCTTATGTATTTAGTTAGTTGGTTATGGTGCTTTGGTGTCGGATCACTAGTACAAATATCCCCTTTACTGACACAAAAATAGTGTCAGTAAGTATTTTTACAAACACTTTATAATTGTGTCAGTAATGCTAAAGCCAGAAAATACCGACACTAATTTTTAGTGTCAGTAATACAAGTGTCAGTAAATACTGACACTAAAATAATATCCGTAATTATTTTTACTGACACTAACATTAGTGTCAGTATGTTCTGGCTTTAGCATTACTCACACTAATATAAAGTGTCAGTATAAATAATTACTGAAACCATTTTAGTGTTAGTATATGTTCAAATTTGTGAAAAAAATCTATTTTTATCTCAATTCTATTTTTATATTAACTACATTTTTTTGTTTAATTACTTGAAAAATAAATTTACCATAAATTAAAATTGTCAAACAGACAAGTCACTTGTAAAATATCCCAAATACATTGTTAAATTAAATAATCAACATCAGTCGATGACGTTTTAGTCTCGAAAAAAAGAGCAGAGAATACAAAACTCAAAATATTATTAAACTACTACTAGAACGAAATCAAAGCACTACAGAATCTTGGTAAAAGAGCACAACAGTACAGCACTACACCAATCTGCGCAAGACAGACAAGAAATGCTCTGCATGCCTTATATTTCCAGGCACTGCTTCCTTTAATATATCCTCGGCAACGTCGGATTTGTAAACTAGGCGCCTTGTATGCTCTTCACAAGTATTACATAAATCTCCAAGAGACTCATACATAGAAACTTCAAATAGTAGTCTACATTGGTGGCAACAAAGCAATAGATTAGTCTGACCTGCACGCAGATAAGAGAAAGCAAATGTAAACAAAGGAAACGTCATGTAAATGGGATATGTCCTTCCCGGATTTGAAATAGGCTTCAGCCCATCTTCTATCTCCCATCATTTCATAGATTAGTCTGACCTGCACGCAGATATAATATTTAAAATTGAAACAATCTGCATGAGCCCCCTTAAAAATAAATTTAATTTAATTCCATAAATAAAAGGATGATAAGATGGAGGTCAAACCTTTAAAAGGCTCTAGAGAAAACATTGTAGAACTTTCCAGGGACTTGGATAACCATCATTTAAGTCCAATGGTATTGACTCAAATACTTCCTTAGCAACTGAGTTGTTCATCTTACGTTTTGTAAATCTTGCATGGAAAAGATCGTAATGTAATTTATGCGCTTGATTCGCAAATGAAAGAGCCTAACTAAGAAAAAAAATGTTGTAAGTAACAAAGCAATAGAGATGAAGTCCTGTGATGAGTATTGTAAACACTTAAATCAAAATTGGGCTCAACATATAGCAGATTTCAGTCCTGATTTCACCATTTTCATCTTCTCTCCTTATTTCCGGCGATTTGGCGATTTAGTTTGAGGGTGAAGGTGGATTAAGGCCAGATATCATCACTCATCTATATTTTCAAGTTCATAGAAAGAAGAAATCATCATCATAACATCTTCCACCATCCAAATCAATGTAAATCGGCTTAAATCCTAATTTTGGGAATTTTGGGGGATTTTCTTGTGATTCCATCTTATTATTCCGATTCGGCCGATGTATGACGAGTTGTTTCTATGGGTAGAATTTAGGATGGTTTCTAAGGTAGTCGGACCGAAACTTTTTCCTTTCACCGTTTCCTTCACGCAGTGTTATTCGCGACAAGTACATGTATTACATTATGTTATGTTTGTTACGAGTTCGACATGAATGATGAATTATGGTATTGTGTGTGTGTGTGTTATTTCTCTTCCACCTGGGGATGGTTCGACAGGACCTCTGGTGTTGATACTAATGGGTGCGGCCGAGGATGTGGTTTCCCACCTGGGGATGGTCCGACAGGTTACCAAGTGTGGATTATCGTGATGTTGATACGTGATGATATGGTTTTTTGTGAAAATGATGTTTTGATACAAATATGATATTCCGAAATAATGTTTATAAAAAATGCTTTCTAAATGTGATGATATTTTGGAATCATATCTATATATAATTTCGTGTAATTGTGTACTTGCACTAGCTATTTGAATGCTAACCCCTTAAATGGGGGAAATGCGTTTCATGCATTTCAGGTGTCGGGAGAGCTGAGGAGCCAGTACAGGAAATACACGCAAAGGATGACCAAGCCTGATAATGAGGCTTAAGTCTGTGTTATTAATTTTAGTATGCTTATGTTTTTCGTCGGATTTAGATGAGTAAACATATTTTTGTTTTAAAGATGTCATTGGAGTCGCCTGAATGGGCAATGAATTCATTTTACATTATGTTTTTCTGCATTTCAACCAAAACATTTTGGCCGAGGCCACGGCCTTATTTACATTATTAATGTGTCATTATGGGATTATTGTAAATTGTGTGAATGTCCTAGCCTGGTAGACCTTGTTGAAGGTTCTACGGCATGTAATGTCCCTTACGAGATTTGGGGTGTTACATTTATGGTATCAGAGACTTAGGTTGGGAATACTTAGGCTGTCGGTCAATTTGGTCTGTCAGTTGTGTCATAAGAGCCAGTTGTTGAGCCTAACATCATCATGCTACCATATCTTCATGTGACCCATGGTTGTAAGTCTCCTAAAACTATTACGCTTCTGTATTACTTCTCTTATGTAAATTGGAATTATGAGTTGGGGTACCAATAATGTAAATCGTGAACTGTGTTGATCTTGTCTTGTTTCACTTCTTATTCTTCAGTATGTTGAGAGCTCATGGTATACCAGCTCAGGGACGCGGCCAACGCCGTGGACATGGTGCTAATGATGAGGGAGTTCCGCTTTCACAATCGTCTGTAGATTCGGCTTCACATTTAGTGTCGAATACTCTGCCCCTGAGTTCTGACGGACAGCAGGACTTATCAGTCAGTCAGGGCCAACTGTCGGGTAATAATGCTGATGCAGGAGCTACTGCCATACTTCAATAGTTGGTAGCTCAATTGACTCAAATAGCTCAAGATGGGTGCCAGAATCCGCCCCCGACTGCGGAGGAGGAAGCCAGCGAATGGCTTCAAAAAGTGACAAAGATGTACCCCCCTCGTTTTGATGGTTCTACTGACTCCTTAGGTTGGGAAAATTGGCTCTTTCAATTAAGAAGGAATTTCAATGTCGTAGCTTGTCCTCACGAAAGGAGGGTACCTATTGTTCAGTACATCCTGGGTAAGTAAGCTGCGTAGTGGTGGGAGACAGTGGCACCCAGAGATCGTGTAGCCACTTTATAGGAGTTTAAGACCACTATGGAGGCGGAATAATGTCCACCGCCGGTTTGGGACTGCAGGATAGTCGAGTTCTTTACCGCTTCACCACAGGATGTACCAATAACCCAGGCCATCATTACCTATAATTAGCAGTTGAGCTATATGAAGGACCAAGTGAGAACCGAGGCTGATAAGATTCGCTATTTTAATATGCGCATGAAGCTGCATATTTGACAGAGCATGGTGCCACTCATGTGCACTACATTGAAGGAATATCAGGATCGCGCTCTAGCGATTGAGATGGCAGTTCCAGAGTCAGAGTCTGGTTCCGAGGTTACGAAATAAAAGACTACTGGCAATTTCTCAACCGGTAAGGGTGGTTAGTTTTCAAAGTCACAATCTACTCCCACATCTGGGATAAGGTCGTTTCTTCAAGCTGGAGGCTCTCATGGTAACAACTCAGTTCAGTCTATTATACCTGGCGGCAGGGTTTGTTTCAACTGCAGTCAAAGTGAGCATGTGGTGAGGGATTGTCCATTTCCGTTGGTTAATTGCTATTCATGTGGACAAAGTGGACATCGTAAAGATCATTCTGAGAGGGCTACCAGGGCAGCCAGGGCTCTGACATCCACTACAGTACAGAAGGAGCTTAGTGTTCATCATAGTACCCCACTTGCTCAGACCCCTCAGAGTTCGGACCGTGGTAGGGGTCGGGGTCAGCCGGACTGCCATGCAGTATCGAGTTCGCAACGGTACACCCACGTCTATACCATATGAGATGCATAGAGGAGACAGACGCTCCGGTGGCATCAGGTACCACTCATATCCTTTCTCATCCAGTATCGGTGCTACTCATATTGGTATTGACTGTTTATTTGAGAGTGAGCCGTTCGCAGTGGGTATGCCCAGTGGGGATCATATGGTTGGGAATGGGGAAGTCAGAGACTGCCCAATGAGGATTGGGAACCGAGATTGGCCCTCGAACCTCATTGTTGTAGACTTAAAGGGTGAGGATTTGATCCTCGAGGACGATTGGTTGGACCATCACGGTGCTATCATGGACTATTGGACTCGTACTATCTCGATAGTGGTTGAGGATGGCGCGGAACATACTCTTGTGGGTTGTAAGCCGGACAAATCAGGGAGTGTGATCAGTGCCTTGAAGGCGAGGAAACTTATGAACCAAGGTTGCGTAGGTTATTGGTGTTACGCTTTGAATGCGGAAGATGGTGGAATTTATATGTCGTCGATTCCAGTTATTAACGAATATCCAGACGTATTTCCGGATGACTTGCTGGGATTACCACCGCACCATAAAGTTGAGTTTCCTATTAATCTAGAGCCGAATGCGGCTCCTGTTTCTCAGGCACCATATCGTATGGCACCGTCGGAGATGTTGGAGTTGAAGAAACAATTGGGGAAATTTCTAGATAAAGGGTATATTCGACCGAGCGCATCATCTTCGGGTGCGCCTGTGTTTTTCATTAAGAAGGAGGATGGATCGCTTTGTTTATGCATCAACTATCGGGAATTAAACAAGCTGACCATAAAAAATAAATACCCTTTACCCCGGATTAATGACTTATTTGATCAGCTTCAGGGAGCGACAGTCTTCTCGAAGATTGATTTAAGGTCGGGTTATTATCAGTTGAGGATTCGGGATAGCGATATACTGAAAGCTGCATTTCGGGCTAGTTATGGCCATTACGAGTTTCTGGTTATGCCTTTCGGGCTAACAAATGCCCCAGTAGTGTTCATGCAGTTTATGAGAAAGTTTTTATCGAGTATCTGGACAAATTCGTAGTCGTTTTTATTGATGACATTCTTATTTACTCCCGGAGTCAGGAGGAGCACGCTATACATCTTCGTGTTGTGCTAGACATTCTGAGAGCTGAACAGTTGTATTTGAAGTTTTTCTAAATATAAGTTTTGGCTCAAGGAAGTAACATTCCTAGGGCATGTGATATCAGCGGAAGGAGTTTGGGTTGAGCCACAGAAGATAGAGGTGGTACTGGCATGGGAACCACCTTAGAATGTGAAGGAAGTGAGGAATTTCTTAGGACTTGCAGGTTATTACCATAGGTTCATTGAATGGTTTTCCAGGATCGCTCGACCACTCATACAGTTGCTTCAGAAAACTCGAAAATTCGAGTGGAACGTGGATAGACAGAATAGTTTCGAGGAATTAAGGAGACGATTGACTACCGCACCAGTTCTAGCTTTGCCTCAGGGGAACGATGATTTTGTGGTTTATAGTGATGCTTCAGGCCTTGGACTTGGATGTGTTTTGATGCAGAGAGATAGGGTTATTGCTTATGCGTCTCGACATTTGAAACCATATGAAGCAAATTACCCAACACATGATTTGGAGTTAGCTATGGTCATTTTTTCTTTGAAAATTTGGAGCCATTATCTCTACGGGTCGTCGTGTAAGATTTATACGGACCATAAGAGTCTGAAGTACATCTTCAGCCAGAAGGAATTGAACATGAGGCCACGTAGATGGGTAAAATTAATTAAGGATTACAATCTTGAGATTCTTTATCATCCGGGCAAGGCCAATGTACTGGAAAATGCTCGGAGTCATAAGTCGATGGCCCTACAGATGTTATAAGTACATACGCCTCAAAGCAAGATCCAGGGGGATTTTATTTTTCTGAATATTGAAGTTTGGATTCAGAGAGTTCAGGGTCAGTTGTGTGCGTTAGATCACTTCGTCCTTGATTGATTATATCAAGGCGAGACAGTATGATGACCTGTTTTTAGTTCAGCTGAGGGAGGATGTGAAGACGGGTAAATCCCCCGGGTTTGTAATATAGGAGGATGTAATTTTGAGATTTCGAGGTAGATTTTGCATACCATGCGATGTGGAGTTGAGACAGAAGATTTTGAGAGAACCTCATACTACGCCTTATTCCATACACCCTGGTACAAGCAAAATATACAAGGATGTAAGGAGTAACTTCTGGTGGAGCAACTTGAAGACGGACGTTAGCGAGTTTGTGTCGAAGTTTTTGACCCGTCAGTAGGTTAAGATCGAGCATCAGCGACCCGTGGGGTTATTGTGACTACTTCCTATTCTGGAGTGGAAGTGTGAGGATATTTCTATGGATTTCATTACCAGTAGGACTCGGACCTGAATGAACATGATTTGGGTCATTATCGATCGACTAACCAAATCTGCTCATTTTACGGGTGTAAAGGATATGTGGGGACCGGAAAGGTTAGCCCAAGTGTTCGTTGCAGAAATCGTGAGGTTATACGGGACTCCTAAGAGTATTATTTCTGATCGAGATAGTCAGTTTGTATCACATTTTTGGCAAGCTGCTCATCCAGCTTTGGGGACCGAGTTGAGACTTAGTACATCCTACCATCCCCAGACAGACGGACAGTTGGAGCGGATGATACATACGTTAGAGGATATGTTTAGAGCTTGTGCTTTAGACTGGATAACGATTGGGAGTTGCACCTGTCACTGATAGAGTTTACGTACAACAATAGTTGGCACGCCGCGATCAAAATGGCACCATTTGAGGTTTTATATGGAAGGAGGTGCAGTTCGCCGTTGTGTTAGGATGATGCATCTGAATTTATTGGTACCGAACTAAATTTAGTAGTTGAGACGATAGATAAGATTACCTTGATCCGTGATAGGTTGGTAACAGCCCAGAGTTGACATAAGTCCTATGCCGACACGCATCGGAGGCCGTTGGAGTTTGAGGTGGAAGACCATGTATTACTGAAGGTGTCGCTGACTCGAGGAGTTTGACGCTCCAGTCGTAAGGGTAAACTCAATCTGAGGTATATTGGACCCTTTGAGATTTTAGAAGGAGTTGGAGATCTTGCATATCGGTTGGGTTTGCCATCTTTCTTGAGTCATGTGCATAACGTATTTCATGTCTCCCAGCTTAGAAAGTATGTACCAGATCCTAGCCATGTTTTTGATTTTGGAGAGATTGAATTACGACCCGATATCACATTTTAGGAGTGACCGATTCATATTCTAGAGTGTTGGATTAAGCAACTTAGACACAAAACTATTCCTTTGGTTAAAGTGCAATGGTCGAGGTATGGAAAGGAAGAGGCTACTTGGGAAATGGAAGATAGTATGAAGGCGAGATACCCCGAATTATTCACCTTGTAAGTTTCGGGACGAAACTTCTTTTTAGAGGGAGAGAATGTAATATCCATATTTTTCATTTCTGTTTATTCCAACTATTGTGATCCATCGGTACTCTATACGACTATTGCGTATCTCATATTACATATTGTACTCATTCTATTATCGTGATGCTTGAGCTATTTATTGATGTTCGTTCTGAATGTATCATATTAGATGGATAATTGTTTATCTCGTCGTATCTCTATTTGTTAGAACAGTACTGCTGGTTACTAAGTATAACTTATGTTATGCTTAATACTTAGCATACGTTATTTCATCTGTGTAAGTTGGTCAGTAGCCTCTGGAGTCACTCTTGCGTACGTTATCTGTAGGACATAAGGTACATAAATATTCATTACGTAAGATATCCCAGCTCCTCAACGTACGTAATGATATCTGGGCAAGTCAGTAAGCAATGGACATCCTCTTACATATGCTAACATCAGAATATAGCATACGCTAGCTGCCCTTACGTACGCTAAAGTTGCCATGCAACGTATGTAATGTTATCTGTCCATCGTGTCAGGGGGTTCTGTGGGGTTTGTTGCGTATGCAATGCAGATGATATAATGTATGTTAAATTGTTAACATACATAATGCCTGTGTTGTTGCGTACGTAACGATATTCAGCTATATATAGCAGACTTCAGTTTTAATTTCACAATTTTTCATCTTCTCTCATTCTTTCCGGCGATTTGGCGATTTAGTTCGAGGGTGAAGGTGGATTAAGGACACATATATTCGAGTTCATAGAAAGAAGAAATAAACATCCTAACATCTTCCACCATCCGAATCAAGGTAAATCGGCTTAAACCCTAATTTTGGGAATTTTGGGGGATTTTCTTATGATTCCATCTTATTATTCCGATTCGGCCGATGATGTTAGATTAGGGTTGTATATTCGAAATCCCTTGTTATTCTTGTATTTTTGTGGAATAGAATTTGTGAACTCTTTTGTGATTCGATTATGTTGGATTGTGCCCTCGTAGTGTTCGATACGGGTAGAACTTAGGATGGTTTCCTATGTTCCTGTAGTGTAGTGATTGATTATGTGTCGTTGTGATTTAGGAATGAACTTTTGAAAGGAGTCAGACCAAACCTTTTCCTTTTACCGTTTCCTTCACGTGGTGTTATTCGAGGCAAGTACATGTATTACATTGTGTTATGTTTGTTACGAGTTCGACATGAATGATGAATTATGGTGTCGTGTGTTTGTGTTGTTGTTCTTCCACCCGTGGATGGTCCGATGGGACCTCTAGCGGCGATACTAATGGGTACAGCCGCAAAAGTGGTTTCCCACCTGAGGACGGTCTGACGGGACCCTTGGGGGTCGATACTAATGGGTACGACCACGGGTTACCAAGTGTGGATTATCGTGGTGTTGAGATGTGATGATATGGTTTTTTGTGAAAATGATGTTTTGATACAAATGTGATATTCTCGAATATTGGTTATAAAAATGCTTTCTAATGATATTGTGGAATCGTATATGTATGTAATGTCGTATAATTATGTACTTGCACTAGCTATTCGAATGCTAACCCCTTAATGGGGGAAGTGTGTTTCATGCATTTCAGGTATCGGGAGAGCTGAGGTGTCAACACAGGAAACGCAAGCAAAGGATGGCCAAGCATGATGATGAGGCTCGAGTCTGTGTTATTTATTTTAGTATGTTTATGTTGTTCGTTTGAGTTAGACGAGTAAATATATTTTTGTTTTAAAGATGTCGTTGGAGTCCCCTGCGTGAGCAATGAATTCATTTTACATTCTGTTTTTCTGCATTTGAACCAAAATGTTTTGGCCGAGGCCACAGCCTTATATACATTATTAATATGTCATTATGGGATTATTGTAAATTATGTGAATGTCCTAGCCTGGTAGACCTTGTTGAAGGTTCTACGGCGTGTAGTGCCTCTTATGAGATTTGGGGTGTTACACACATAACCATCCAATGATTACCAATCAAACTTATACTAGTATATTAATCACTTGAGTCCACTCTACGTGATTGAACCAAAGACATATGAATAATCTTATTCTTCATGAATAACTATTATCCGACTATTATGATATTAAAACATGACACATTATAATAATCAATGAGAAATAGATGTTATCATATAAATTTATCAAAATGTGACAATTACAAATCTAGACACATCTAATGTCCTAGGGTACTATTCCGAGCAAGTAAGTGATCTTGTCCGCTTCACTCCTCATTTGCTCACGAACATAACACAACTGTTAATTGTAATCGACTATAGCCTGAGATATAGTCATATCCTGGGGCGTGAACGAGAAAAACTCAACAGTCCTGCACTCTCGGACAGGCAACGGGCCATTTTTCTGCCTCCATGGCAGTCCTGAACTCAGCCCAAGTAGTTGTACAGTCTCTAGGCACTATGGCCTCCCACCAGTCTGCAACTTCTTTATCGAGGAGGTACTGATCAATAGGCAACCTTCTCTCATCAGGAAAAGGTACATCTACAAACGTGCTTCCCAACTGTAAGAGCCAGTTCTCCCAACCTAATGAATTAGAGGAACCCGCAAAACATGATGGATGCATTCTTATTACGTCTTAGAGCCACTTACTAGCTCTATTATCTACAATTGGGGCTCATTCCGACGTCCAACCTGATTTATCTGTGCCAATTAGGCTACCACATGCTGAAGAATGGTGGTGAAGCCAATGTCAACATTACCTCTAGCTAGTTGCTTGCCTTTGCTCGAGCAACTGATCCCCACGACCATCTGTACTAGGCCGATTGTCTTCAATAATGAACGAGTCACCTCACCACTCTCATGGTTACGACCATGACCACAGCCTCGACCTCGATATTTCGTCATACTGAACATACAATCCATTCAGTATAATGAAACACTACATCACAAAATAAATATACCGAAAATACCTACATAATGCATCATAACAAAATATGGCAATACATAGTAACACAACGAAAACATCTACTCAGGGAAACTAAATAAACGCCATAGCTACGACTATAACAAAAGGAACTTACAGCCGTAAAATATTCATTACGGCCACAACATATTTCCGAACGATTGCGACAACAATGAAATATGAAAAGTTGCGAAGTGCTTACCTATGTATGCAACATATAGGTCTAAGCGCTATCATCTCACACGGAAGTGATATCATACAAGCCACAAAACAACTCCAAATCATGTGGCACCATATTTAGGAACGCAACCAAAATCATCCAAGAAAGATGATAACATAATGTATATGTGACAAAAACATGGCCCTCGCGCCAATGTGTTGTCCTAAACTCTAACGATGACGCCTTAAGTGGTACATCCACATTATGCATCTATTGCTCTAAAATCAATTATAAAGACATTAATTCTGAAAACGATATCCACATTGCAAATCTGAGAATTTTCCAAATCTGAACATAAAAGTTTAAGCCGAGTAAAATTACAAACTGATGTTTGTTCGATTTGGAAACCATCATCTTTCCCCCAAAATAAGAACATCATTACCAGTTAAAAACCTTAAAAGTTTTCATCTCTGACCCTTTTCAGAACAACCCATACTTTCGTCATCGAGTGCCAAAAATTTATTGTGAAATTCTTTTCAAATCATACACTTGAGTAAAATATCAGAACTAAAAAAAATTTCTTGCAACAAATATATTAAGAAACAGAACTCATTTGCTAAAAATCATTTCCAAAATTCTTTCAAACATATCTGAAGGTTAATGACGGTTATATATTTCAAAACACTAAAAAACATTCCCCAAAAATTATTTTTCAAGTACCGTCAAAAGACCTCATAAAAGAAATATACGACTATTTTTTCAAAACTTAAATAATCTTCAAAATATACGTTAAGCCATCGCTTACATGCACCTACAAAATATTTCGAGAATTGATTTTCCACAAATATACCCAAGCTCGTAATATATTACTAAACCATTTAAAAATACCCATGCAGCGGAAAATAATAATCAGTAAAAATAATTGATTCTCAAACACATACATATCCGATAATCAAACCACCAGTTTAACAAACACGGCTTCATGGGTGCCATTCAAACAAAGATCAACTCAATATGTCTTCATTCTCAACAAACGCTGGCATGGCACTGTAATACCCGGATAATTGTTGTTTATTTTTATCTGTATTTGAACCTTGTGGTATTTGATTATGTCGTATAATTAATTGAAGTATGAATTTCCCGTATCCATACTCCAGTATTCATGATCGTATTGTATAGAGTGTGCTAATTCAAGCATGTGCCTACATGATATTAGCGTATGCTAACTAATGTACCTAGCATACACTACTAACCAAATCTAGCATATGTTATGATGTATACTTAGCGTACGCAAGAGGCCGTCAACACCAGATTGAGACATGGTCGGCGTGTAGGGCCAAACGAAGATGCGTACGGATTTCCCCTACATGAACCTGGACACTTCTTGGAAAAGTGAAGTCAACGGTGATTAGCATACGCTACGTAATGTAGTTAACGCACGCTAAGGTAAGGACAGCAACATGTAGTAAGGTTAGAGGTGTTCGGCAGTTCAAAATGCCGGTTTTTTGAACCGCCAGTTCCGGTTGGCTAAAATAAGAATCGGAACCAAACCGCTTTACGGCGGTTCACGTTTATGGTTTTGAACCGTGAACCGCCGGTTTTGAACCAAACCAGAACCGGTTGTTCAGAGTTTTTTTATTTAATTGAATTTTTAAACTTCAGTTAAAAAAATATGGGGTAAAAATTGGACTTGAGCTTAATTCAAGTATTTAATCTTAAATTTTTAAATTTTAAATATTTGAATTAAGCGCCTACGTATCCGATATACATAAATTAGAGTTTAAGAATCAAAATCAAATTACTCGTAGTTCATTTTTAAATTTTTGGGGGGAAGGGGGAAATTGAAAAAAAATGGAATTGAGCTTAATTCAAATATTTAAAGTTAAAATTAAGAATTTCACCTTTGCATATTTGGATTAAGTTGCCTACGTATACCGTTACCTTAGGAATCAAAATCCTCGTAGTTCACTTACCTAATACTTACCTTAGGGAGCGGAGGCAGAGAGGAGATGGTTCAATCACCAAAGTCAACCGAATCATTGCTAGATCCGGTTTCATATGTAACGTTGTTTTCTTATTCATTATAATTTGGTTTTTGTTCACGTAACTCAGATTTCACCCAATCATTCAATAATGATTGGGTTTCAAGATTTTGAGGCGTATCGAGATCGTCATTCATCCAGAATGTATCCTCCCACACTAAAGGCTTGTTCAACAGAAATTGTTGAGGTGGGGACAGCTAGTATTTCATTTGCGATCTGCGCAACTAGAGAAAAGATTGTAGACCCTTTTGCCCACCAATTAAGAAGATTGTTATTACCATCCGGTCCGCGTACTAAAGCTCCCAATTCAAAAGTAGTTAAATAACTTTCAAGTTCTTGATATGCATTATCTTGGTACCTTGTTCATTTTCGGGATAAATCTTCTTGATAGGCATTCCACTTACCAAGATCCGGAATAGCGAAACCAAAACAAGATATATTGCTACTACTAGAATGAATGTGAATAGGAGGAGAAGAACCCGTACCAAGATCAAGACTACCATAATAACTACAAGCATATTCGCGATAAAGAGCAGATAAATAATTTTTTGCACTTTGGACACAATCGCTAGGATTTGGAGGAATAAGATTAGGAACATGATTAGGACATAAAAGCATTGTATTAAAGTGTAAGTAATTTTAGCAAACCTTCCTCTCTAACTTGAGGATCTAAAAGTTTAGCAACTAAAAAAATCGGAGGAATGTAGGCGAAATATTTTATCCATTTGTCTCTCATTTTTTATACAATTAAATAAATCAGGAACTTTAATTAAAGACTTGTATACAAGTAAAATTTTAACACAATGTTCAACAACAAGTGTAGAAGTGGAATAATAAACACCGGACAAAGACTCAGTTGCCTCTTTAAAAAAATTTAAAAGTGCCATTAAACTAGAGCACTTATCCTATTAACTTGGCAATAAGAAAATGAGTACTTGCTCTTCATTATAAAAATTGCACAATGCAATATGATATTCGTAACTATCATTTAACAAATTGTAAGTAGAATTCCAACAATTTGTCACATCTTTTGAATATTTCTTTGGATGCATATTATTTTTTATACAATGTCTCCTCCATCTTTTACCTAGAGAATGTCTAATTAAATACATTATTGCTTCACGTATAGGAGCATATGCTTCTTGTAAAACAGCCAAATCATCTTGAACACATAAATTAAGAATATGACAAATGCACCTAACATGAAAAATTTTACCACCAAGAGATGGCTCACATACTGAAATAAGTAATTCTAAACTAGTTGTGTTGGAGCTAATATTATCAAAATAGATTGAAATTTTTTTGTACTAAATTATATTCAAATAAAATTGTATGAATTTTATGCAAAATATTTTGGGCGGTATGTGCGGTAATAAACTCTCTAAACCAATTAGACGTTTTTGCATAGTCCAAAAATCATTAATCCAAATACAAGTAATTCCCATATATAAATTTTGCTTCCCAATGATCACTCCAAGCATCGGAGCATAGACAAACTTTATGATCTAGTTTTAAAAACATATTAGCTAAAATTAATTTTGCCTCGCTAGTAGTTTTTTGAACATCACGAGTTACCGTAGAACATAAAATTTTTTTTACTAGCAGGATTAAAACTTAGTTGAGTAAAATTTTCATACATTTGGTAGTCGACAAAGTTAAAAGGAAGAGATTTACCACAAACAAATCTAGCTAATTCTTTTCTAGCTGTAATTGGATTAAATTTAAATAAAGAACTAGTACCTTGATTGTGGGCATTAGACGACGTCGCCGTGCCTCATAGTTGGGTTTGATTAGACTCTATGCCAACTTTATCGAGATGTTGTCTTTGTATATGGTCATTTAGTGTCCCGTAACCTCCTCCTTTTTTAAACTTGTACGTTTTCTCGCAATAGTTGCATGTGGCCAAGAAATGACCGAGACCGGAGGCACCATAGTCCATTTTTGTATTATACACCGCAAATAATGGAGATTTGAGCTCAGATGGTTTCCTTTATTTTTGTTTTGTTGGTTGCTCATCATTTTCATCATCTTCGATATGAATCGATTTTAAGGCTTCAAACATTTGGTTGATTTGTTCCTCGGTGAATTCTTTGGGAACATAATCTCTAAAATTAAAACTTGGAATAGAAGTAGAACTTGGAGTATAATTAAAAGTACCACTACCACTAGCACCTCCTCTTCCTCGTCGAGGAATGCCGATGATAGCCTTTCCCTTTTCCCGGTTGAATTGGCCACTTCACAATTTTTTTCAACTAAAAGTGTAATACTTGAGAGAATAGAAATTAGAATGAAGAATGTAGAAAGAAAGTAGATAGATAATTAGAGTTGGTGTGAGGAAAATGAAGGGTGAAAAGGGGGGTACTTATAGGTGTTAAAATGTATTAAAAAAGGGCCTTGTGACTGTTGGGAACTGTCGGTTACCAGTTGAACCGCTGGTTTGGAGCAACGGATATAAAATTCAAAATCATTTTTTTTAAAACTGGTGGTTGAACCGCCGGTTCGCGGTTCTTCAAAATGCCAAACTGGAACCGAACCGTCTTTAAATGGTTGATGGTTCTAGTTTTGAACAGAACTGCAGTCAAGGGTTAACCGAACTGCGGTCAACGGTTCAAAACCGCCGGTTCGTTGGTTCGAACTGAACCGCTGAACACCTCTAAGTAAGGTTCGTAAAATCGTTAGCGTACTCCGAGTTAATGTACGTTAAAGGCAGCAGGTAGCATACGTAATGTCCGATAACATATGCAAGACTGAAGGCAGATTGAGGCAGTGGGCTTCGTAGCCGTTACCGTACGCTAAGGATAAGGGGTACCATACGTTAATTGTTACTTTCTATAAATAGGTCATCACCCATTTCATTTCTTTCACTCGTCTTGTCCGAACTCTATCCATCTCTCAGACCTTCCAACCTTACATTACCTCTAAATAAACCCTCAACTTGATTTTTGAGGATCATAGGCATCTTGGATTGGTGTTGAAGCTTCCAATGTTGAGTTCTACTAAATGTTTCAGCGTTTTCCTCTGTATAAGTTATGTTAATGTTGCTCCAGCTCTGAGTTCATATTTCTAAGATGACTATGAATGTATTTCCGAGATTAATAGACTCCACTGACGATATAATTACGGAACACCATGATTTGAGGAAGGTTGAGATGATTAAACATAAGGTATACCTTGATTTAGACATGTATGAGTTGAGCTTCGATTATATCGAACCTTAGGCTGTAGTTTTATGAGATCGTAACATACTTTTGGTGATGATTTCGAAAATGTTCTTACATCAATGACTTGTTAAGGTTATCACCTATGATAGATGATTTCAAGAGGATGAACTTTAGGGATTGATTTTGGCAATATAACCTTCTAGTATAGATTGTTAGAAAGAATGAATATCTAGGTAATGATTATATCAAAACATAGCACTCTTGTAGGAGGATTTATTGAGGATTAGATGTTGTTAGCAAGCTTTTTATTGAACTTAGAACCCAAATGAATGCGTTCCTTGGTGACATTTTGGGGATACATTGTCACGATCATGTTTTGATAGAACAACCGAATTGGAAATGTATGGGAGGAACTCACATAATAATGTTCATGCTTTATACTGGGATGTGGAAAGATAGGTTGTAAGTTGATTATCCGAACCAATAGCGATTTTGGTGTTAACTTGTTAATTAAGGTTCGGGTGTTAGAGAAAGATTATCGGAGAAAGTCCTTCGAGTGTGCGAATGTTCGTCGGATTGAATACATAACGTCTTTATAAAGCAAGTACATTAATTTTGTTTATCCGTGTTAATGTCATTTATGTTGACATGGATATGTGTTGTGGTTATTTGTCCACCACGTGTTTGTTCGATGTGATCATCTTAGAATCTAGATTGTTGGACGGGTTTTCCACCATGTGTTGGTCCGACGGGATTATAGTGGGCATCTATGATGTGTGCGCTAGATCGTTGGATTACCATGAGTATGTTGAGATTGACATGTTGTGTCATGCATTGTTAGTCTTCTCGTATAAGAGGCTTGTTGTTGTCGTCATTGTTAATATTGTTGTTGTTGTACTTCATGAATTGTTGAATAAGCTATTATGGAATAATTATCGCACTTGTACTAACATTGTTTTGCTAACCCCTTCAGGGGTGGACATTTGTTTATGTTCAGGGTCCAGGAAAACTGGAAAATAACCACAGGAGCTAGATGACGTAAAGGGTGCAGAGTGATGTTAACGGTCCAGAGAGTCCTTCCAGTTGTGTTGTGTTTTTAATAAGTACTCGAGTACACCATTTCCTTGTGTTGTTTGATTGGTATTGTATTGATGTTGACTGTTCAGTGTTTGTATTTACGTACTTTTGAAACTCGGTATATAATAATAATTTTCACTGTTAGTATTTATTAATTTTATTTTATTCTTAGCCTAGTAAATCCTTATATAAAGAATTTACGGCTCTGTAATAATCCTGAATATCTCGGGGTGTTACAGAATATGGTATCAGAGATAAGATTATAGATATCTTAGTCGTCGGGTTAAATTAGGGTCCAGATGTGTCTTTTGGGTTAACCGACTGCGAATAACATCATTGTACCGCATTCGTCTTCATGTAAGATGTGGTTGTAAGTTTCCGAAAACTCTATTATTGTCCTTTAATGTTATGCCCTTTACAGTAATTAAACGTTAGAAAAATATAGTTCCGCATATATTGAGTATGTATACCTAAAGTATGTTGAGAAGAGATCGTGGATGTGGTCGGGGTCATGGATGCGGATGTGGACATGCTGAGAGGGAAACTTAACCCTCTGTCACGAATTCTCAAATCAGGCTAACTTCAATTCTGACGAGCAACAGGAGTCCATCAACAATAATCGAGAGCAGACTGTGGAGGCGAATTACAATCTTGATGTTCCCAACATACTTCGTCAAGTGGTCAACCAGATGACTAAATTTTCTCAAGTGATGGACAGAGTGCAGGTGGCGATAGCCTACAACCAGGGAAGGTATAACTAGGCATCCCACACTTTTGGTATCGAGGAGACAGATGGCCACAAGAGGTGGAGAAGATGCATCCACCAAAGTTTGATGGTTTTTCTGAAACGCCAACATGGGATCATTGACTAAAGGAGTTAGAGAAAATATTTGCAGGGATTAATTGTCCGGACGATTGAAGAACCTTTATCGCCCAATATTTTTTGACTGGAGAAGTGTCTGAGTGGTTGGAAGCTATCCGACCTATTGACCATGATGCTAATTGGGGAGAATTCAAGCTAATGGTGGAAGCTCAGTACTGCCCTCGTACGATCCAGGAAGCTAAATTTTGAGAATTCTTCTCCACGCTACCTTCAGACGTACCTGTAGCTCAAGCAATTAAGACCTTTAACCAGCAACTGGCATTTATTCGACACCTTGTCAAGACCGATGCAGAAATCATGGTTCACTTTGACATGAGGATCAATCCGGAGATACAAAGATATATGTCAGGATTTAAATGCACCACTCTCCGCCAGTATCAATATAAAGCTCTGGCATACGTGATGAAAGAAGTAGCCATGGAAAAGTTTTTCGAGTCTAAGAAACACAAAGGCTCTGGTGGTTTTGCAGAGCAGAAGAATGGTGGTCCCCGTAATGCCCAGTCGTCTTTTAACTCATTCAGGAGGCCTCCACATCCATCCAGGATTAGAAAGAGTTCCAGATCAGCATCGACATTTGCATATGCAACAAGGAAATGTTTTAATTGCGGTCGATCATGGCATCTTGGGCGTGACTATTCATTTCCTTTGGTAACATGTTATGAATGTGGACCAGAAGGGCATCGTGCAATGTTCTGAAGTGATGCTACTAGATCTTTTGGAGTTCATACTCCACAACCTGTCCAGAAAGAGGCAAGTGTCAACCCTAACTCAGTAGAGTGTTCAGCTACATCAGATTTTCAGCTGAGGAAGAGGCAGAGGACTGTATGACCGGAAGGAAGCATCAAGTGCTGGATCAGTTCCTCCATGCCTTTATAAAATGAGGAGGATAGAAGACCAGAGTACAGCTGTTGCATCAGGTACGATTCAGATCCTTTCGCAACCAGTTGGCATTTTGATAGATACCGGAGCTACACATTCGTTTATATCACCGCCTTGTGTAAATCATTTAAAAATTTCTTGTTTTCATGAATGTGAGCCTTATATTGTGGGTTTTCTGAATGGGCAAAGAATTTTTGAGAATTTATACGCTATGAATTTCCTGTATCAATCGGAGGCAACGATTGCCTTCAAATCTGAGTGTGGTGTAAATTCAAACGCATGATCTGATTTTCGGAGACTATTGGCTTAACCGTTACGGAGCTATTATGAATTATCGGGAGAGAAACATCTCGATCATAGCTGAGGATGGCTCTGAATATTTATTTGAAGGATGTAGACTATGGAGCTCAAGAAAAGTGATTAAAACAGTGAAGACTATCAAACTGCTACAACAGGGCTGCTCCGGATATTGGTGTTATGCGATGAAGAAAGAAGAAGGAATAATAGAAATTTCATCTAATCCTGTTGTAAAAGAATTTTCGGATGTATTCCCTGATGAATTACCTGGATTACCTCAACAACGAGACATAGAGTTTACCATCGAGCTAGAGCCGGGAGCGACAACTATTTCCAAGGCGCCCTGTAGCACCTACCGAGATGTATGAGTTGAAGAAGCAACTTGAAGAACTGGCGGACAAAGGTTATATTCAGATAAGTGTTTCTCCCTGGGGTGCACCAGTATTATTCATTCGAAAGAAAGATGGATCACTTCGGTTGTGCATCGACTATCAAGAGCTAAATAAAGTGAAGATCAAAATAAGTATCTGTTGCCTCGAATTGATGATTTGTACGACCAATTGCAAGGAGCGATAGTATTCTCTAAGATCGATTTGATATTGGGATACCCTCAATTGAAAATTAAAGAATCTGACATTCCAAAGTCAGCATTTAGGACACATTACGGGCACTATGGATTTGTGGTAATGTTGTTCGGTCTCACCAATGCACCTGTCATGTTTATGAAATTGATGAACCGAGTATTCATAGAGTACTTGGATAAATTCTTAGTTGTCTTTATCGATGATATTTTGGTTTACTAAAAGAGTCCGGACGAGCACACGGAACACATATGGACTGTGTTGAACCTCTTGAGGAGCAAGCAATTATACGTCAAACTTTCTAAATGTGAATTTTGGTTGAATGAAGTAATGTTCCTTGGTCATGTAATATCAACAGACGGAGTCAGAGTAGATCCGCAGAAGTTCGAGGCAATCACACAGTGGGAGTCTCCTAAGAATATGAAAGAAGTCAGAAGTTTCTTAGGACTTGCTGGGTACTATCGTCGGTTCGTGGAAGGTTTTTCTAAAATCACCCATCACTTACTCAGTTATTGCAGAAAACCCAAAGGTTCCAATGGAATGAGAAGTTCCAAGTCAGTTTTGACAAACTCAAAAAGAGATTGACGACAGCCCCAATCTTATCTCTACCACAGGGAACTAAAGGGTTCATGGTTTATAGTGATGCTTCAAATCAGGGTCTCAGTTGTGTACTAATGCATAATGATAGGGTAATCGCCTATGCCTCACGACAGTTGAAATCATATGAAGTTAATTACCCAACACATGAGCAGCTATTTATTTTTGCACTGAAAATATGGCGACATTATTTGTACGGGACTCACTGTCAGATTTTTAGAGATTATAAGAGGCTTAAATACATCTTCAGTCAGAAAGAGTTAAACATGCGATAGAGGAGATGGCAAAAATTTATAAAAGACTATGATTTGGAAATTTTTTATCATCCAGGCAAAGCGAACAAGGTAGCAGATGCACTGAGCCGCAAACCTGTTTCTATTCGGATGCTGGAGATGCTCACTTCCCAGTCTAACATTCGACTAGAGCTAATTCATGGAGGAATTCAAGTGTGGTTACAAGGATTTCAAGGGCAACTATATGTGATGGAATTAACTTGCTTGTTGGCCGATGAAATCAAATCTAAGCAATTAGATGACCCTCTGATGATTCAGTTACGTGATGAAGTGAGCAAATGAAAGGCTCTAGGCTTTGTAATCCATGAAGATGGAGTTTTAAGATTTCAACATCGACTTTGTGTCCCGGATAATGACATTCTGAAGCAAACAATTATGAAAGAAGCTTATAGGGCACCTTATTTAATTCACCCAGGCACCAGTAAGATGTATAAAGATGTGAAGAATAATTTTGGTGGGGTAACATGAATAAAGAGGTGGCAGAATATGTCTCGAAATGTTTGACTTGTCAGAAGGTTAAATCAAACATCAGCGACCCATCGGGATGTTGAAGCCGCTTCTAATCCTGAAATAGAAGTGGGAAGATATATCGATGGACTTTAACACCAAATTCCGAAGACCAGGACAGGAATGAATATGATCTGGGTGATAGTTGATCTTTTAACCATGTCGGCTCATTTCCTAGGCATTAAAGATACCCGGGGACCAGATAGATGCGAGTATTTATTGCGGAAATAGTCTGATTGCATGGAACACCGAAGACCATTATTTCATATCGGGATGGTCGATTCGTGTCGTATTTTTAGAAAGCGATTCATAAGGATTTGGGAATCGAGTTGAGATTTAGAATGGTTTACCATCCTCAAACCGATGGACGGTCAGAGAGAACTATATAGACGATAGAAGACATGTTGAGAGCTTGTGTCTTAGATTGGTCAACTAATTGGGAAACTCATCTGTCATTGACTGAGTTCACCTACAACAATAGTTGGCATGCTTCCATCAAGATGGCACCTTTCGAAGCATTGTATGGGAGAAGATATAGATCATTCTTATTCTTGTAATATCCGGATTTATTACTGTGTATTTCATCTGTATTCAAACCCTGTATTATTCGGATTTGTGGTTTTGATTATTGGAGTATGATATTTCTTGCATTGGCATCCTTGTACTTAAGTATAACAACATGCAAAATTTTCTCATACAAACTCGTGATAGCGCACGCTAAGAATGTAGCTTAACGCGCGCTAACGGCTATTACTAGCACACGCTACGTATATAGAAGTTGCGTGCGCTAGACACTGAATTATTGAGGTAGGCGGCTAGCACATGCGCCAGCCGGGACATGGGTCTGGATAAGATTCCCGCGGACGAACCTGGATAGATTTGGAGTCAATGCTTATTAGCGTGCGCTAAGCATTGTATGCTAGCGTGCGCTAATTAGCTAAAGTGCAGAATATTATAAATGGGACAACAACCCGTTTTGGCTTACATTTCCTTCATCCATTCTTCATTCTTGAGAGGCCAGAGAGCTATAATAATCCTTCTAACACACTTAGAACACATCATATTGATCCTTGTATATTGGTTATCACTTGTGAGTGATCATTGAAGAGAAGTAACACCTTGGAGTGGCACATAACCAACCAGAGTTGGATTCTACCTTGTGGTTCAGTGATTTCGTCATATTAAGGTATGTTGATTCTATCTTCAAACTCTAGATTCATGTTATGGAGAATAAGATGATCATGTTAGCAAATATTGATCTTCGTGGATGAATTATCCAAAGTACATCATGTTTGGAATATTGAGATGAATAGGCCTTAAGTACCTTGATTATGAACATCATGATTCGAATCTTATAACATTGAACAAGTAGAGGAAGCTTCTATCATTGGTAATCCGAATCTAGTAGGTGTTTTCATAACAATCATGGACTTGACTTTTACATCATTATTGTTAGACGAATCTATAGGGTTGATCATGGAAAGATTTATTTTGTAAAGATGGAACATTATTCACACTTCAGAATGATAGTTTTCATTGATATAAAGGTGTTGATATCAACCGTTAAGCCTTCCGAATTATCGCATGAAGAATTGTATTTGAAATGGATTATGGTTTCATAATAGTATACTTATTCTTGAATCCGAAGTTGTTGTTATCCGTAAGATCATTCATAGCCGTATGAACATGATATTCATGGAGGTAACATGAATTAACACTGAGGATTTTATTTGGTTTGATCATGTTGAGGTCCGTCTACTGCCCAGTAGTAAACTACCATGCACAGTTAGCGCACGCTAAGCTATGTAAATTAACGTGCGCTATCGAGCATGAGTTAACGTACGCTACGTTTGGTACTTAACGTACGTTAGGCCATCAGACGAGTCAGTCGGCTGATCAGTGAGGTACTGGCCATGCATAGTTAGCTTACGCTAGGCTTTGTTGTTTGCGTGCGCTATCGAAAGCGCACTTAACGACGCTACATGAGTACTTAGCGTGCGCTAAGAAGTTCAGGCAGATTACATTTTATGAGCTTTTGGCCGTAAATCGAATTGTTAGACATTCGTACGATGTGAGATAAATCCTATATTATTTCTTTTGTTAAGGTTTGAGCTTGTTACGTGATTGATTGAGTGGGACGACCTTCGAGTGTTCGTTTTCGTGGAAGTATTGTTCTTGTCTTCGAATCGAGGCAAGTACCTTATTTGTTTTGTGTCTTGATGTTATACATATTGTCGTGCATGTATGTCGTTGTTGTATGTCCACCTCGCGTTGGTCCGACGAGATCATCGGGGGATCTATGCTAGCGTGCGCTGGATCATCGGACGGGTTTTTCCACCACGGGTTGGTCTGATGGGATCATCGTGGGTTCTAGGCAGTGAACGCTGGATCGACGAAATTACCATGTGTATGTTATGATATCATGTTGTGATTATCAGTTGTGTATGTCATTTATGAGTTTCTGGTAGGAGAAGACTCGTTGGTATTTTTATCGTTTACGTTATTATTCTTCGTGAGATATGAATAATATGTTGTGGTACTTGTACTAGCATCGTTGTGCTAACCCCTTCGGGGGTGAACATTTTTTTTATGTTCAGGATCCAGGAGAGCGGGAAAACAACCATTTGAGCTGCATGACGACGAGGGTGCAGAGTGATGTTCCGGCCTGGTGTATTTGACTGTTGTTTGTTGGTTATTTCAATAAGTACTCAAGTACGTAGTCGTTTATGATGAATTTGAATTTGGTGATGTATTAATAAGTTTCTGTTGAATATTTTTATTTTCAGTATTGTCATAACTGTCGTATCTTAATTCAGTTACTTCCATTTATTTGTACCTGTTAAGGTCTGTTCAATTCTTCAGCCTTGTAAATCCTTATGTAAAGGATTTACGGCGCTGTAATATTCCTGAATATATCGGGGGTGTTACAGAATATGGTATCGGATCTAAGATTATGGATATCTTGGCAGTTAGGTTAAAATAGGGGTCATTTATGTCTTTTGAAGTAACCGGCCGCGAATAACATCACTGTACTGCCTACGTCTTCGTGCGGGCGGTGGTTGTAAGTTCCTAAACTCTATCTCGTCCTTTGCATGTTATATTTCCTTGTACTTGAGCATTCGAACGATATTGATTCTTGTATATTGAGTATTTATGCTTACAGTATGTTGAGAGGTGGACGTGGACGTGGTCGCAGTCGCGGACACGGACGAAGGAATGCTGAAAGGGAAGTGTCGCCTTCTAATCAGGCCAGTCATAGCTCAGGCGAGCCACAGAGATCTATCAATAACGAACCGGAACCTGCTGTACCAGAAATTCTTCGTCAGGTGGTGAACCAGATAACTCAGTTAACCCAGATCGTGGACCGAATGCAAGTGGCGGTGGGACTACAGCAGGGAGAAGGACAGCAAAGGATCCCGGACATGGGAAATCGAGGTGACCGGTGGCTGCAAGAGGTGGCGAAGATGCAACCACCCAAATTCGACGGCATTTCTGAGACTCCCACCTGGGACCATTGGTTGAAGGAACTGGAGAAAATCTTTGCCGTAATTAACTGCCCAGACGACCGAAGAGCCTCTATCGCTCAATACTTTCTGATAGGGGAAGCGTCCGAATGGTGGGAAGCCATCCGGCCTGTAGACCATGATGTTGATTGGACAGAGTTTAAATTTATGATGGAAACTCAGTACTGCCCTCGTCCTGTGAGGGAAGCCAAGGTTCGGGAGTTTTTCTCCACTCAGCCTTCAGATGTTTCGGTATCGCAGGCAATTAAGATGTTTAACCAATAGCTGGCATTTGTTCGACATCTGGTCAGAACAGATGCAGAGATGATGATCCATTTCGATATGAGGATGAAACCAGAAATCCAGAGATACATGTCCGGTTTTGAATGTACCACACTCCGTCAATACCAGGATAAGGCGTTGGCGTATGAGATCAAGGAAGCAGCTATGGAGAAATTTTCGGAATCTAAGAAACAGAAAGTCTCTGGTAATTTTACACAGCACAAGAACAGCGGGGCCCGTAAGGCCCAGTCATCCTTTCACTCGTTCAAGAAACCTCCGCACCCAGTTAGGAGCGGAAAGAACTTCGGAGCGACATCAACTATTACTGATGTTATCAGGAAATGCTTTAACTGCGCCCAGACGGGGCACTATCGATGGAATTTCCCCCTACCTACCGTGACTTGTTTTGATTGTGGACGAGAGGGACATCGGGCAGTGTTCTGTGAGGAGGCTGCAAAGTCTTTTAGAGCCCGTACCCCACAGCCGGTCCAGAAGGAAGCCAGTATCCAACAGACACAGCAAAGTGTTCAGATGCCTCAAAATTTTGGCCGTGGACGAGGCAGAGGACAATGGGACCGAAAGGGGACATCGAGTGTCGGATGTGCTCCCCCACGTCTGTACGAGATGAGGAGGACAGACAATCGTGATGTCATTGTCGCATCGTAATCGGCCCGCATCCTTTCCCAGCCAGTTAACGTTTTATTCGATACATGAGCTACGCATTCTTTTATATCTTTGTCTTGTGTAAATCGTTTGAATATTTCCGGTTTTCATACTTGTGAACCTTATGTTGTTGGTTTACCGAGTGGAGAGAGGATTGTCAGGAACTTAGAAACTAGAAATTTCCCTGTATCATTTGGAGGCAGAGAGTGGCTCTCAAATTTGATTGTAATATAAATGCAAGGAGACGACCTGATACTCGTAGACGATTGGCTTAATCGATATGGAGCAATTATAAACTACCGAAGGAGGAATATCTCGCTGATCGCTGACGATGGTTCCGAAATTCTGTTTGAGTGATGGAAACCAGGAAGCTCAGGAAAATTGATCAAGGCGATGAAAGCTGTCAAATTGTTGAAACAGGGTTGTACCGGATACTGGTGCTATGCAATGAAGAAAGAAGACGAAATTGTGGAACTCTCATCCATTCCTGTTGTGAACGAATTTCCAGATGTATTTCCTGACGAGTTACCTGGACTATCTCCACGAAGGGATGTAGAATTTACCATTGAGCTGGAAGCCGGGGCTACACCAATTTCTAAGGCGCCGTATCGTATGGCACCTACTGAGATGTATGAACTGAAAAAGCAGCTAGAGGAATTACTGGACAAAGGCTATATACAGCCAAGCTTATCGCCTTGGGGAGCGCCAGTTCTTTTTGTCCGAAAGAAGGATGGATCGCTTCGACTGTGTATCGATTATCGAGAACTGAACAAGATGACGATTAAGAATAAATATCCGTTGCCACGGATTGATGATTTATTTGACCAGTTGCAAGGAGCAACAGTATTTTCTAAAATCGATCTGACATCAGGATACCATCAGCTGAGGATTAAGGAATCTGATGTTCCAAAGTCACCATTCAGAACTCGCTACGGACACTATGAGTTTGTAGTGATGCCGTTTGGTCTCACTAATGCACCTGCTGTATTCATGCAGTTGATGAACCGAGTGTTCATTGAATATTTGGATAAATTTGTGGTCGTGTTCATTGATGACATTCTGGTGTATTCTAAGAGCCCGGAAGAACATGCGCAGCATTTGCGGATTGTATTAGAACTTTTGAGAAGCGAGCAACTGTATGCCAAACTCTCTAAGTGTGAATTCTGGCTAAAGGAAGTAATGTTCCTCGGCCATGTGGTATCATCCAAAGGATTCCGAGTAGATCCTCAGAAGATCGAAGCAGTTTTGGATTGGAAGCCTCCAAAGAACGTGAAAGAAGTCCGAAGTTTCTTAGGACTTGCTGGGTATTATCGTCGGTTCGTGGAAGGGTTTTCCATAATCTCCCGCCCACTTACTCGACTCCTGCAGAAAACTCAAAAGTTTGAGTGGAACGAGTCGTGTCAGACTAGTTTTGATGAATTGAAGAGGAGATTGACGACAACACCAATTTTATCACTTCCACAGGGGACTGGAGGATTCATAGTTTACAGTGATGCTTCGAACCAAGGACTCGGATGCGTATTGATGCAGAATGACAAGGTGATCGCTTATGCTTCACGACAGCTGAAACCTTATGAAGTGAATTACCCAACACATGATTTAGAGCTAGCAGCAGTAATTTTTGCTTTGAAAATCTGGAGGCATTATCTGTACGGGACTCACTGTCAGATCTTTACGGATCACAAGAGTCTCAAGTACATCTTCAGTCAGAAAGAGTTGAACATGCGGCAAAGAAGATGGTTAGAACTGTAACACCCCGAGATATTCGGAATAATTACAGCGCCGTAAACCCTTTAAATAAGGATTTACAAGGCTAATTAAAAAGGAAAGTGAATATAAGACGTCAATACTGCGAAAATTCGAGTTTATGAAAACGTACAACTGATTCAACGGTAATTAATACAACCATATCGAATTAATATCAAAGGACACACGCATACCGAGTACGTAAACCAAACCAAGACAACAAATCTCCAATAACAATAAACATCATCAACCCCTTCGTCGTCACGCTTCAGTCGCGGTCGCTTTCCGCTCCTTGGCTACCTGGACATCAAAACATATGTCCACTCCCGAAGGGGTTAGCAAAACAATGCTAGTACAAGTATCGTATTTAAACAATACGTATAAGCATCAACAATACACAACAAGACATATCACACGGGCTTACGCTACCGGAACCCGACAATGCGAATCTACAAGATTCCATTACACAGCATGGGTATTCCAATGATCCAGCGCCCTCAGCATAGATCCCAAGATGATCCCGTCGGACCAACACGAGGTGGAAATAGCCCGTCCAATGATCCAGCGCCCTCAGCCTAGATCCCAAGATGATCCCGTCGGATCAACACGAGGTGGACATCCGATCCAGCGCCCTCAGCATAGATCGTACAACGTATACAAACACAACTCATGCATACACATATGCCAAATCAATATGTTCATCAACATGAACATATAAATAATATACAACGAATATCATGACAAATCAACGAAGTAAATATCATGTTCAACAACATGCATAATCATACGTATATTCCAAAAATACCGATATTAACATATCACGATACTTGCCTCGAAGATGGCAAGAATGATGTACTTCAATGCTCTCGGCACTCGAAGGCCGCCTCCGATCAACGTAACAATCTCGAACATTAACAAAATGAAAGATATTCAAATCATATCGAGTCTAACAAATGGTTTAACAATTCGACCTACGGCCGAAAAGCTCAAACTAAACAAGTCAGCTGGATTGCTTAGCGCGCTACGTCTATACGTAACGTGCGCTAAGTCGAACTATTAGCGTACGCTATCGTATAAGACTAGCGTCGCTAGCCACAAATCGGCGATCGACTGTTTGCCTCATAACGTACGCTACGACGTTACGTGCGAAAACCGAACCTCGATAGCGCACGTTAACTCACACATGTTAGCGTGCGCTACTCTTGCATGGCGTAAATGCCGCAAACCGAAAACTGGTTGAAATGATGAAGGACTCATGAATCCTATGGTGATATTACAAGTTATCCTCGGGCATATCATGCTAATAAGGTTTCGGAGGATTTCTATGATCATGAGATACAAATATACGGATAGTTATCTTGATATCACAATTCCTCTACGATCTTCAAGAAATAATCTAAATTCCATCGTCTTACGTTCCAAAACACATGATTCCAACGTATACAACGTATCAATCGGGAAATATCCGATTACTTGATCATAAATCGATTTAAACATGCTTAGGAGTCCTTATAATAAGATGGTTCAAAGGTTCATTCGTCATCTAGTACCGATACGTCAAAAGTATCCTTCTAACATGTGATGACCGATAAAAACGAGATACTAGCTATCCAAACATGATTCAAACTTCCTCATGAACATTACTAATCATTGGTGAAGAATCACCTACCTCAAAGTAGTGAAGAACAAAAATGAAGCAATCCAACACCCAAGGCTTGAACACCAATCTCCAATGATATATGATCTTCAATCTCGAACTAGGAGGTTGATATGGAGTGTTTGAGACGAATGGAGTTATGTTACAAGTGCAAGAGTTCGGGTTATGGGGAAGAAAGGATGAAATCACGAATAGGATCTTTCTATTTATAATAAATGGTTTTTAGCGCGCTACACCGTTCGTAGCGTGCGCTAACGGCCGATAGTCTAAATCAGTACTCGGCACTTAGCGTACGCTACGCATATTCTGTAGCGTGCGCTAAGGCGTTGACCCGGCTTTTCCCGAGCCGTCCAGTACATCCGACCGGATCCGGCGACAGGGTCCCCCGGCCGAGATCTCACCTACCGCACGTCTCAACTGGCCGACCACGCATAGCGTGCGCTACTTACACTCGGTAGCGTGCGCTATAAAACCATGTTAGCGTACGCTACCCTTAGCCTGTAGCGTGCGCTACATGCACAGAATTTCATCCTTTGAATCACATACACGAAATTATATGCTCGAAGGCATCGGATTATGAAATACGGAGAATAGTACTCATACAAAAGTACAATTATTATAATATCACAAGTTCCAATTACATAACAGAATCTCGGGTATTTCATCCTTCCTCCCTAAAAAGAAGTTTCGTCCCGAAACTTAGGATGAAAACAACTCCGGATATTTAGCCTTCATACCGTCCTCCGTTTCCCAAGTGGCCTCTTCGACTCCATGTCGTGACCATTGTACTTTAACCAAATGTATTGGTTTGATCCGGCTTTCAAGTATCTTGATTGGTCTTTCTTCGAAGGTGCCATCATTAGCTATCTCGATCTCGTCGAAATCAATAACGTGACTGGGGTCCGGTATATACTTCCGTAGTTGGGATACGTGAAACACATTGTGAACATGACTTAGCGATGGCGGTAAGGCCAACCTGTACGCTAAATCCCCAACTCTCTCTAGGATCTCAAATGGTCCGATATATCTTGGACTAAGCTTACCTCTTCTCCCGAAACGGAAAATCCCTCGTGTAGGAGACACCTTCAATAGTACGCGGTCCCCAGCGTCGAACTCTAGAGGGCGACGACGTACATCTGCATAAGACTTCTGTCGACTCTGGGCAGTCAACAGTCTCTCTCGAATCACAGCTATCTTCTCTTGAGTCTGAACAATCAATTCCGGTTCCGTCCCGATCAAATCCGAAGAATCATCCCAACACAGGGGTGATCGGCATCTCCTCCCATACAAAGCTTCAAATGGTGCCATTCTAATAGAAGCATGCCAACTATTATTGTAAGTGAATTCGATCAAGGGCAAGTGAACTTCCCAATCAGTTGACCAATCCAACGCACAGGCTCTAAGCATGTCTTCCACAGTTTGGATAGTCCTTTCGGACTGACCGTCTGTTTGGGGATGATAAGCTGTGCTAAAATTGAGCTCGATCCCCAAAGCCTTGTGAATCGCTTTCCGTAGTGCGACACGAAACGACCATCTCGATCCGAAACAATGGTCTTTGGCGTCCCATGCAATCGACTACCTCCGCAATAATTACTGGAGCCAATCTTTATGGTCCACAAGTATATTTGATCCCTAGGAAATGAGCGTACTTGGTTAGTCGATCAACTATAACCCAAATCATGTTCATTCCCGATCTAGTCCTTGGCATACTGGTGATGAAATCCATCGAAATGTCCTCCCACTTCCATTCGGGGATCGGAAGCGGCTTTAACATCCCGGCAGTCGCCGATGTTCAATCTTAACCTGCCGACAAGTCAAACACTTCAAACGTACTCACTCGTCCTTCTTCATATTCCCCACCAAGTTTTGTTTAAGATCCTTATACATCTTCTTGCTGCCGGGTGAATAGAATAGGGCGCGCTATGAGCTTCTTTCGAATAGTCCGTCTCAAATCATCATCTTCGAACGCAAAGTCGATTCTCAAATCTCGAACTCCATCATCTTGTATCACGAATCCTGGGGCTTTTCCTTTCTTTACTTCATCACATAATCGAAGGATCAGAGAATCGTCCAACTGCTTGGACTTGATCTTCTCGACTAGTGATGAAGTCAGTTCCATCACATAAAGTCGCCCTTGGATTCCTGGTGCCCATACTTCAATCCCTTCGCGGATCAGTTCCCGTTGAATACTGGTTTGGGATGTAAGTGCTTCCAACACTCGAAGAGAAATAGGTTTACGGCTCAATGCATCGGCTACTACATTTGCTTTCCCCGGATGATAGAGAATCTCTAAGTCGTAATCCTTGATCAATTCCAGCCACCTTCTCTGCCTCATGTTTAATTCCTTCTGACTGAAAATGTATTTGAGGCTCTTATGATCCGTAAAGATCAGACAATGAGTGCCGTACAGATAATCTCTCTAAATTTTCAAGGCAAAGACCACAGCTGCTAGCTCCAGATCATGCGTCGGATAATTAACCCGTACGGTTTCAATTGCCGAGAAGCATAAGCAATTACTTTATCCTTCGCATCAACACACAACCCAAACCCTGATTTGAAGCGTCGCTGTATACCATGAATCCATCAGTTCCTTCTGGCAGCGCTAAAATAGGTGTTGTCGTCAGTCTCTTTTTAAGTTCATCAAAACCAGCCTGGCATTTCTCATTCCACGTGAACTTTTGAGTTTTCTGTAACAGCTGAGTGAGCGGACGAGCAATTTTGGAAAATCCTCTACAAAGCGGCGATAATATCCTGCTAGTCCTAAGAAGCTTCGGACTTCCTTCACGTTCTTAGGAGCTTCCCATTCCAAGATTGCTTCGACTTTCTTCGGGTCCACCTGAACTCCATCGGCGGATATCACATGCCCAAGGAAGGTTACTTCCTTAAGCCAGAACTCGCATTTAGCAAATTTCGCATATAGCTGTTCCTTTCTCAAGATGCTCAAGACCACACGTAAATGATCGCATGCTCCTCTGCGTCCTCGAATAAATCAAAATGTCCAATGAAAACGACCACAAATTTATCCAAGTATTCCAAGAATACCCGATTCATCAATTGCATGAATACCGCAGAGTATTGGTAAGTCCGAATGGCATCACCACAAATTCATAATGCCGTCACGGATCTCGAAAGCGATTTCGGTATGTCCGATTCCTTAATTCTCAATTGGTGGTATCCCGATCGCAAGTCAATCTTCGAGAATACCCTCGCCCCTTGCAGTTGATCAAACAAGTCGTCGATCCGAGGTATAGGATACTTATTCTTGATCGTCATCTTGTTAAGCTCCCTGTAATCAATACACAGTCGGAGGGATCCGTCTTTCTTAGGACAAAGAGAACGGGCGCTCCCAAGGGGAAACACTCATGAATATAGCCCTTCGTAACAATTCCTCCGGTTGCTTCTTGAGTTCATACATCTCGGTTGGCGCCATGCGGTATGGTGCCACTGGAAATAGGGGTTGCTCCGTGCTCTAATTCGATGGTGAATTCCACTTCTCTTTGCGGGGGTAGCCGGGTAGCTCGTCAGAAATACATCGAGAACTCATTCACAATCGAAATAGACGAGCTCTATTCCTTCCTCTTTCCTCATGGCATAGCACCAAAGTCCGTGACATCCCCTGCTTGATAATTTCTGACTTTCATTGCCTTGATCAATTTCCCGAGCTTCCGGTCTCCATCCTCGGAATAAGTGTTCGAATCCGTCATCGGCAATAATGGAAATGACTCTCTCTCGGTAATTCAACACGGCTCCATAGCGGTTGAGCCAATCATCTCCGAGAATTAAATCGTCACCGCATATGTCAACTACAATAAGATTCGATGGCCAATCTCTCCCTTCTATAGATCTTGGAAATCCCTAGCTTCTAGTGTTCCCACAATTTTCTCTCTCGGTAACCCCACAACATAAGGTTCACAATTATACAAGCACGAGATGTTCAAACGATTAATACAGTTCAAAGATATAAAAGAATGCGTAGCTCCCGAATCGAACAAGACACTAACTGGTTGCAAAAGGATCTGAATCGCACTGATGCAACAGCGGTGTTCTGATCGCCGATCTCCTCATTTAAATGCAGGCGCGGAGGAACGGACCCGGCCTTTGGATGTCTCTCTCTTCCCAGCGTTACTGCTGCTGAAATTCACTCTGCGTATCGCTTCACACTCATCTCCTTAGGAACCGGTCTTTGGAGTGCGGGTGCCAACAGATCTAGTAGCGGCTCCACGAAGGCCGCACGGTGCCCTTCTTGCCCACAATCGTAACAAGTCACGAGAAGATGCGGCAATCTCGCCGAATATGCCCCTGCTCGACCACAATTGTAGCATTTCCTTGATGCGTCCGAAACCGTGATCTGTCCGGAACTTCTTTCCGCCTTTAGAAGGATGTGGAGGTTTCCTAGCCGAATAAAGGAAGACGGCCCTTGCGGGCCCCACCACTCTTGTTTTCGCAAAGGCCGCGGTCACCTTCGCTTCTTTGCCTCTACCGATTTCTCCACCGCCGCCTCTTTCATGTCGTAGGCCGGCGCTTTGTCTTGGTACTGTCACAACGTAGTACACTCGAACCGGACATGTATGCTGAATCTCCGCTTCATCCGCATATCAAAATGAAAAATCTTTTCGCCTCCGTTCGACCAAGTGTCGCACACAAGTCACCGATGATTAAAAGTTTTAATTACATCATCACAGATGCCTCCGAACTCGTGGTGAGAAAAACTCTCGGATCTTCGCCTCTCTAACCGGACGAGGACAATCATGCTTCCATCATTTGTTTGAATTCCGTCCAATCCGCATTATGGTTCTCGGGTCGAATGGCCTCCCACCATCAAAGGCCTCCCCGGTCAGAAATACTGGGCAATGGGAACCTTCCGGTCCTCGGGACAATTAAGACCCGCGAATATCTTCTCCAACTCCTTGAGCCGGTGATCCCAAGTAAGTGCCTCACAGATCCGTCAAATTTTGGCGGGTGCAATTTAACCACCTCGGCAAGCCATCTGTCTCCCGGTTATCCTCATGGTGCTGCTGTCCCATCGCTGTCTGCATGCGATCAACGACCTGGGCGAACTGGTTTATCTGCGCCACCACCTGTTGAAGCACTCCCGGCATGTTCGGATTTGCGTCATCATTCGCTGATCCTTGCTGCCCTCCAGAATGGGAATCGGTTCGACTAGCCGATATTTCTAGGGTAGTTGCGGAATCCTCATGTCTCACGTTACCACGTCCGCGTCCAGGACCGCGTCCGCGTCCACGACCTCCTCTCAACATACTGTAAACGAAATTTCTCAATATACAGAACAAAATTTTTGAAATAAAGTCCGTCAATACTCACAAAACAGTAATTAAGTAAAACGGTAGTATAAGAGATTAAGAGACTTACAACCACGGTCCACATGACGACTTCGGCTGAACAGTGATGTTACAAACGACCCGTAAATCAAATAACGTTAACAGACCCAAACAAAACCCGACTGCCAAGATATCCATAAATCTTAGCTCCGATACCATATTCTGTAACACCCCGAGATATTCGGAATAATTACAGCGCCGTAAACCCTTTAAATAAGGATTTACAAGGCTAATTAAAAAGGAAAGTGAATATAAGACGTCAATACTGCGAAAATTCGAGTTTATGAAAACGTACAACTGATTCAACGGTAATTAATACAACCATATCGAATTAATATCAAAGGACACACGTACACGAGTACAGAAACCAAACCAAGACAACAAATCTCCAATAACAATAAACATCACTGAACCCCTTCGTCGTCACGTCGGTACTGTGGCTGTTTCCCTGCTCCTTGGCTACCTGGACATCAAAACATATGTCCACCCCCGAAGGGGTTAGCAAAACAATGCTAGTACAAGTATCGTATTTAAACAATTCGAATATGCATCAACAATACACAACAAGACATATCACACGGGCTTCCGCTACCGGAACCCGACAATGCGAATCTACAAGATTCCATTACACAACATGGGTATTCCAATGATCCAGCGCCCTCAGCATAGATCCCAAGATGATCCCGTCGGACCAACACGAGGTGGAAATAACCCGTCCAATGATCCAGCGCCCTCAGCCTAGATCCCAAGATGATCCCGTCGGATCAACACGAGGTGGACATCCGATCCAGCGCCCTCAGCATAGATCGTACAACGTATACAAACACAACTCATGCATACACATATGCCAAATCAATATGTTCATCAACATGAACATATAAACAATATACAACGAATATCATGACAAATCAACGAAGTAAATATCATGTTCAACAACATGCATAATCATACGTATATTCCAAAAATACCGATATTAACATATCACGATACTTGCCTCGAAGATGGCAAGAATGATGTACTTCAATGCTCTCGACGCACTCGAAGGCCGCCCCCTCCGATCAACGTAACAAGCTCGAACCTTATTAAAAGGAACGATATACAAATCATCTCGAGTCGAACAAATGGCCTAACAATTCGACCTACGGCCGAAAAGCTCAAACTAAACAAGCTGCCTGGATTGCTTAGCGCGCGCTACGTACTATACGTAACGTGTGCTAAGCTGAACTGTTAGCGTACGCTATCATATAAGACTAGCGTGCGCTAGCCACAAACTGGCAGTCTGACTCGGCTGCCTCATAACGTACGCTACGTACGTTCTGTGCGAAAACCGAACCTCGATAGCGCACGTTAACTCACACATGTTAGTGTGCGCTACTCTTGCATGGCAGAAATGCTGCAAACCGAAAACTGGGTTGAAATGATGAAGGACTCATGAATCCTATGGTGATATTACAAGTTATCCTCGGGCATATCATGCTAATAAGGTTTCTGGAGGATTTCTATGATCATGAGATACAAATATACGGATAGTTATCTTGATATCACAATTCCTCTACGATCTTCAAGAAATAATCTGAATTCCATCGTCTTACGTTCCAAAACACATGATTCCAACGTATACAACGTATCAACTGGGAAATATCCGATTACTTGATCATAAATCGATTTAAACATGCTTAGGAGTCCTTATAATAAGATGGTTCAAAGGTTCATTCGTCATCTAGTACCGATACGTCAAAAGTATCCTTCTAACATGTGATGACCGATAAAAACGAGATACTAGCTATCCAAACATGATTCAAACTTCCTCATGAACATTACTAATCATTGGTGAAGAATCACCTACCTCAAAGTAGTGAAGAACAAAAATGAAGCAATCCAACACCCAAGGCTTGAACACCAATCTCCAATGATATATGATCTTCAATCTCGAACTAGGAGGTTGATATGGAGTGTTTGAGACGAATGGAGTTATGTTACAAGTGCAAGAGTTCGGGTTATGGGGGAAGAAAGGACTGAAATCACGAATAAGATGCTGTCCTATTTATAATAAATGGTTTTTAGCGCGCGCTACACCCTGTTCGTAGCGTGCGCTAACGGCTCATAGTCTAAACTGTACTCGGCACTTAGCGTACGCTACGCATATTCCTGTAGCGTGCGCTAAGGCGTTGACCCGGCTTTTCCCGAAAGCCGTCCAGGTACATCCGACAGGATCCGACAGGGGTCCCCCGGCCAGATCTCACCTACCGCACGTCTCAATTTGTCTGACCACGCATAGCGTGCGCTACTTACACTCGGTAGCGTGCGCTATAAAACCATGTTAGCGTACGCTACCCTTAGCCTGGAGCGTGCGCTACATGCACAGAATTTCATCCTTTGAATCACATACACGAAATTATATGCTCGAAGGCATCGGATTATGAAATACGGAGAATAGTACTCATACAAAAGTACAATTATTATAATATCACAAGTTCCAATTACATAACAGAATCTCGGGTATTACAAGAACTGATTAAGGACTATAACTTGGAGATTTTGTATCATCTAGGCAAAGCGAATGTAGTAGCCGATGCACTCAGCCGCAAGCCTATTTCTATTCAGATGCTGGAGACGCTGACCTCCCAACTTAGCCTTCAACGAGAGATGATTCGAGAAGGAATTGAAGTGTGGTTACAAAGAGTCCAAGGACAACTGTGCGTGATGGAAATAACTTCATCACTAACCGAAGAAATCAAATCTAGACAGGCAGATGATCCTCTGATGATTCGGTTACGTGATGAAGTGATCAAGAGGAAGGCCCCCGTATTCCTAATTCATGATGATGGAGTTTTGAGATTCCAGAACCGACTCTGCATTCCCGATGTCAATGTTCTGAAACAGACGATTATGAAGGAAGCTCACAGTTCGCCCTATTCTATCCACCCGGGCACCAGTAAAATGTATAAGGACTTGAAGCAGAATTTCTGGTGGGGCAACATGAATAAAGATGTAGCGGACTATGTTTCGAAATGCTTGACTTGTCAGCAGGTTAAGATCGAGCATCAACGGCCTGCCGGAATGTTGAAGCCGCTCCCAATTCCTGAATGGAAGTGGGAGGATATATCGATGGACTTTATCACCAGTATGCCGAGAACCAAGACAGGAATGAGCATTGGGTGATAGTTGATCGTTTAACCAAATCAACTCATTTTCTAGGCATTAAGGACACGTGGGGACCAGAGAGGTTGGCACGAGTATTTATTTCGGAGATAGTTCGATTGCATGGTACGCCGAAGACCATTATTTTTGATCGAGACGACCGTTTTGTGTATCACTTTTAGAAATCAGTTCATAAGGCCTTGGGGATCGAATTGAACTTTAGTACAGCTTATCACCCGCAGACTGACGGACAATCCGAGAGGACCATTCAAACGGTTGAGGATATGCTGAGGGCTTGTGCCTTAGATTGGTCAAACGATTGGGAAGTTCATCTACCATTGATTGAATTTATCTACAACAATAGTTGGCATGCTTCAATTAAGATGGCACCATTTGAGGCATTATACGAGAGGAGATGCAGATCGCCCCTATGCTGGGACGATTCATCAGACTTGATCGGAACAGAACCAGAGTTGATCGTGCAGACTCGAGAAAAGATAGCCTTTATTCGTGAGAGGTTGTTGACCGCCCAGAGTCGCCAGAAATCTTACGCAGACGTACGTCGTCGCCCATTGGAGTTCAGTACTGGAGACCACGTACTTTTGAAGGTTTCTCCTACTCGGGGAATATTTCATTTCGGAAGGAAAGAAAAGCTGAGTCTGAGATATATCAGACCATTTGAGATCCTTGAGAGAGTTGGAGAGTTGGCATACAGATTAGCATTACCGCCGTCATTGTGCCATGTTCATAACGTGTTCCACGTATCCCAGTTACGGAGGTATATACCAGATCCCAGTCATATCATTGATTTCGGCGAGATCGAAGTCGCGCAGGATGGGACGTTTGAAGAAAGACCGGTCAAGATACTCGAGAGTCGAGTTAAGCAGTTGAGGAACAAACCAATCGTTTTGGTCAAAGTTCAATGGTCACGTCATGGAATGGAAGAAGCCACATGGGAAACGGAAGCTGGTATGAAGTCCAGATATCCCGAGTTATTTTTGTCTTGAGTTTCGGGACGAAACTCCTTTTTAGTAGGAGAGTATGTAATATCCGGATTTATTACTGTGTATTTCATCTGTATTCAAACCCTTTATTATTCGGATTTGTGGTTTTGATTATTGGAGTATGATATTTCTTGCATTGGCATCCTTGTACTTAAGTATAACAACATGCAAAATTTTCTCATACAAACTCGTGATAGCGCACGCTAAGAATGTAGCTTAACGCGCGCTATCGGCTATTACTAGCGCACGCTACGTATGTAGAAGTTGCGTGCGCTAGACACTGAATTATTGAGGTAGGCGGCTAGCACATGCGCCAGCCGGGACATGGGTCTGGATAAGATTCCCGCGGACGAACCTGGACAGATTTGGAGTCAACGCTTATTAGCGTTCGCTAAGTATTGTATGCTAGCGTGCGCTAATTAGCTAAAGTGCAGAATATTATAAACGAGACAACAACCCATTTTGGCTTACATATCCTTCGTCCATTCTTCATTCTTGAGAGGCCAGAGAGCTATAATAATCCTTCTAACACACTTAGAACACATCATATTGATATTTGTATATTGGTTATCACTTGTGAGTGATCATTGAAGAGAAGTAACACCTTGCAGTGGCACATAACCAACCAGAGTTGGATTCTACCTGGTGGTTCAGTGATTTCGTCATATTAAGGTATGTTGATTCTATCTTCAAACTCTAGATTCGTGTTATGGAGAATAAGATGATCATGTTAGCAAATATTGATCTTCGTGGATGAATTATCCAAAGTACATCATGTTTGGAATATTGAGATGAATAGGCCTTAAGTACCTTGATTATGAACATCATGATTCGAATCTTATTACATTGAACCAGTAGAGGAAGCTTCTATCATTGGTAATCCAAATCTAGTAGGTGTTTTCATAACAATCATGGACTTGACTTTTACATCATTATTGTTAGACGAATATGTAGGGTTGATCATGGAAGGATTTATTTTGTAAAGATGGAACATTATTCAAACTTCAGTGTGATAGTTTTCATTGATATAAAGGTGTTGATATCAACAGTTAAGCCTTCCGAATTATCGCATGAAGAATTGTATTTGAAATGGATTATGGTTCCATAATAGTATACTTATTCTTGAATCCGAAGTTGTTGTTATCCGTAAGATCATTCATAGCCGTATGAACATGATATTCATGGAGGTAACATGAATTAACACTGAGGATTTCATTTGGTTTGATCATGTTGAGGTCCGTCTACTGCCCAGTAGTAAACTGCCATGCACAGTTAGCGCACGCTAAGCTATGTAGATTAACGTGCGCTATCGAGCATGAGTTAACATACGCTACGTTTGGTACTTAACGTACGTTAGTCCATCAGACGGGTCAGTCGGTTGATCAGTGAGGTACTGACCATGCATAGTTAGCGTACGCTAGGCTTTGTTGTTTGGGTGCGCTATCGAGCAGACTTAACGCATGCTACACAGAGTACTTAGCGTGCGCTAAGAAGTTCAGGCAGATTACATTTTATGAGCTTTTGGCCGTAAATCGAATTGTTAGACATTCGTACGATGTGAGATAAATCCTATATTATTTCTTTTGTTAAGGTTTGAGCTTGTTACGTGATTGATTGAGGGGGACGACCTTCAAGTGTTCGTTTTCGTGGAAGTATTGTTCTTGTCTTCGAATCGAGGCAAGTACCTTATTTGTTTTGTGTATTGATGTTATACATATTGTCGTGCATGTATGTCGTTGTTGTATGTCCACCTCGCGTTGGTCCGACGGGATCATCGGGGGATCTATGCTAGCGTGTGCTGGATCATCGGACGGGTTTTTCCACCACGGGTTGGTCTGACGGGATCATCGTGGGTTCTAGGCAGTGAACGCTGGATCGACGGAATTACCATGTGTATGTTATGATATCATGTTGTGATTATCAGTTGTTTATGTCATTTATGAGTTTCTCGTAGGAGAAGACTCGTTGGTATTTTTGTCGTTTACGTTATTATTCTTCGTGAGATATGAATAACATGTTGTGGTATTTGTACTAGCATCGTTGTGCTAACCCCTTCGGGGGTGAACATTTTGTTTATGTTCAGGATCCAGGAGAGCGGGAAAACAACCACTGGAGCTGCATGACGACGAGGGTGCAGAGTGATGTTCCGGCCGGGTGTATTTGACTGTTGTTTGTTAGTTATTTCAATAAGTACTCAAGTACGTAGTCGTTTATGATGAATTTGAATTTGGTGATGTATTAATAAGTTTCTGTTGAATATTTGTATTTTCAGTATTGTCATAACTGTCGTATCTTAATTCAGTTACTTCCATTTATTTGTACCTGTTAAGGTTTGTTCAATTCTTCAGCCTTGTAAATCCTTATGTAAAGGATTTACGGTGCTGTAATATTCCTGAATATATCGGGCGTCTTACAATGCTGGGATGATTCGTCTGACTTAATCAGAACGGGACCAGAATTGATAATAAAAACTCAGGAGAAGGTATCTCTACTTGGTCAAAGATTGTTGATCGCCCAGAGTCGACAGAAGTCTTATGCATACGTGCGCCGTCACCCATTAGAATTTGAATTGGGGATCATGTACTTCTAAAAGTTTCTCCTACGCGGGAATTTTTCATCTTGGAAGGAAGGGAAATTTGAGCCTAGATACATCGGGCCATTTGAGATTCTAGAAACAGTTGGAGAATTGGCATACAGATTGTCCTTACCTCTATCGTTGAGTCATGTTCATAATGTGTTTCATGTATCGCAGTTACGGAAGTACATATCGAATCCCAGTCATGTCATCAACTTTGGTGAGATCGAAGTAGCTAATGATGGCAGATTCGAAGAGAAACCAATTAAGATACTCGAGAGTCGAATCAAACAATCAAAGAATAAATCAATCAACTTGGTTAAAGTTTAATGGTCACAACATGGAGTCGAAGAAGCAATCTGAGAGACTTAAGATAGTATGAAACAAGATAGCCGGAGTTATTTCTCTCTTAAGTTTCGGGACAAAACTTCTTTTTAGAGAGGGAGTATGTAATACCCGGATAATTGTTATGTATTTTCATCTGTATTTGAACCTTGTGGTATTTGATTATGTAATTAATTGAATTATGAATTTTTCGTATCCGTACACCTGTATTCATGATCTTATTGTGTAGAGTGTGATAATTCATGCATGTGCCTGCAAGATATTAGCAGATGCTAACTAATGTACCTAGTACGATACTAACCAGATCTAGCGCATGTTATGTTGTATGCTTAGCGTATGCAAGAGGCAGTCAACACCAGATTGAGACATGGTCAGCGTGTAGGGCCGGAGAAGATGCGGATGGATTTCCCCTGCATACGCTATCCAATGTAGTTAACGTACGTTAATGCAAGGACAGAAACATACAGTAAGGTTCGTATAATCGTTAGCATATTGTTGGGATAACAATCCCTGTATCTAAAGATCTTGATAAGAGTATTTTGACAATATGCCAATCCAGCATACAGCAAGCTGCTGTATCGATAAACCGATCAAAGTTGCTGATCCTGTATCGAAGACTTATCATCATGCCATCATACAGCAACAAGAGTCTAAAAAGCGCCAAGTATGGAAGATGTCCCTTCATACAACAAACATTTCATACAACAACTTCTCCACTTTAGGCTACAGCGCAAATGGGTACAGCATTCAAGCTGTGAAGCATCGAAACAGGACTGAAGACTGTTTGAAAAGGAATATTTGGTATTCGCTAAAGTCAAGTCCCGTTTTGTAAAGAAGTATTTAAATACTGAAAGGATAAAGTATTTAAATACTGAAGCCGACAGAGATCTTCAAACCATGCAATATCCGGATCTTGGTCCATTTAAGTCAACTATCTAAGTTGTCACGGAATCTTGCTCAACGGATCTTTCACAATGGATATATTTCAAAAGGCTATATATATATCTCCAGAGTTTGAAAATCAAGTACTGATTAACTACAACCAACAAGTGCTTACACGAATATTCAGAGCAAACATATTTCTTCAAGTATATTGCATATCCTGAGAGAAGAAATATCCAAAATGCTCAACCTTGAACAACACATTATCAGCTGAAGATCGAGAAAGTCAAGTTGTTGTTCAAACCATCGTTCTATCATTTAACAAATCCATCAGCCCTGTGTGGACTGAGAAAGCATTGCTTTTCCCAAACTATGTGTGACGGATTTGCATTGAAGAGACATAGCTTCGGAACTGTGTGAAGAAGTCAGTTAAGTGAAAGCCTAAACCAATCTGTGTGAACGGTTGAAAGCTTCAATCATTGTATCAATCTGTGTGAATGATACACTGATAGGTTTGATTATAAATACGTAGTTGTGTACGTAGTATTTATAATAAACTTTTTAACTCCTGTGTGGAGGACAAGTGGACGTAGAGGGGTTTACCTAGAACCACTTTAATTACCATGTCATCTACCTTATGCATTTACTGTTTTAATATCTGTGATTATTTTTAAGTATACACTTCATATCTAGTTGTTGTATTTACAGCAACTTACTTTAACAAGACTTCCGCTACGCACTTAGATTTGAAAATCGTACAGCTTGTTGTTTAAAATACATTCCAAGCTGTATTCTGTATACTTAATGGCCAATAAGTGGTATCGGAGCGGATTATTCTAAAAAGAATCAATCGTATTTTTGATTGAATCAGATCCTTAAATCACTTATTTTTTTAAAAACAGTCTTTTTCTTCCTCATATTCTCATATGGATACATCAATGATCAATAAAGTTCCTATATTTTCTATTAACGAATTTGATGATTGGAGAATTAGGATGGAGGCTCATCTTGCAGCAATGTACGAATAGATGATTTTTGTCATACAGGATGGCCCCATAAAGATCATTAAGGTAAATTCAGCCCCAAGAATTGAAGGCTAGGCTCATGCAGAGATGCTCGAGAAAGATCGCGAACAATGGACTTCTGACGAAATAAAGCGCGCCAACCTCGACAATGTCGCGAAGAATGCACTATTTGTCACTCTTGACAAAGACACGTTCTCTAAGGTAAAGATTTGCAAATTAGCCAAAGATATCTGGGATAAACTCAAGTTAATTTGTGAGGGAACTGAGCTCTCAAAAGAAAACAAGATTTCAAAATTAACTCAGCAATTTGAATCTTTTGAAATGAAACCAATTGAAACACTTGAGGAACTTGACCTCAGATTCACTGGCATTGTTGGTGAACTTGAAGCATTAGGCAAGATTTATACCCAAAGGGAGAAAAACCTAAAAAAATTCAGATCTCTCCCTACCCGATGGGACATTAAGACCACAGCTATGCGAGTGTCGTGCAATCTTAGTGAAATATCTACTTTTGATCTCTTTTCTGATTCAAAGCATTTGAGTACGATATAGACAGTAGAGAGAGAAAGCTGAAGAATCTCCCGCCAGGACTACAGCCTTAGCCGCTGTATCCAACCGAAGACACAGCATGCCGAGTTCATCAAAGCCTATTCATAAGAATGCTGACAGCGACGATGACATTCTGTCGCAAGACGAAATGGCGCTCCTCATGCATATGTTCCAGAAGTTTACCAAGCAGTCGGAAAAAACTCCATACAGGCCCAAGCCTGTTCACAAGGTAAGTACCGAAACTCCCTCTGGTGATGCTAACCTATGTTATAATTGCAAGAAACCAAGACATTATGCAAACAAATGTCCTTATCCTAAAGTTCAAAGGTTGCCGGAAGCTGAGCAAAAAGAAAGGGATGAAAGAAGACGTGCCTGGAAAAACAAGTTCAAGGCCCTGATTGGTGTATCAAAAGCCTCCCCCGCACCATCTAAATCCGAATAATGTCTTCAGGTAGTCACCGACAGTGATTCATCTGATGATGATTTCGAAGATAAAGCCTATATGTGATTTATGGCCAAGGACATTCCGGAAGATGAAGATAGCGATGATGAGGTAAGCTCAACCTCAGCTATTCCTTCCAATGCATCTCGTACGTTTGCAAACATGATGAATGAGTTTAAGAACATTCAAATGGACCATGAGACATTGAAAAATCAAAATATGCAGCTCTAACTTTCTAACTTAGAGCTGAAAGAAGAAAACGACTTGCTGAAAGTAAATTACGAAAATATGTCTATTGATTGTGAAAACAGCAAAGTCGAGTATGAAAAACTCATGGAGAGCAATCATCAACTTGCTCATGCACTAAGTGAGACTAAATCTCATATTGGAAGCAATATAAATGATTTTGTTCTGCTTCAAGCCAAAGTAAAAACTCTTGAAAAACGAGAAGGAGAACTTGAGACCATTCTGAAATCTTTCGAGAAATCATCTAAAAGAATGGAAGAAATTCTATGCACTGGGCCACATGCTCATGATAAAAGTGGCTTAGGATACTGCTCATTTTCCAATAAAGGGAAAACTAGTACTGTGTTCGTCAGGGGTGTGGAACCCATTCCTGTATCAAAAGAAGTTCCGAGTCATGTGAAGGAACCCGTTGCACCGCAAATAGCAAAAGATGCCATTCCACCACCACAGTCATATTCTAGACAGTGGAATCACCAGCCATTCAGACCTGTAAGGCGTACCAACAGCATGCTTCCCTAGCATATCAACAGCACCAACAGCCGTTCAGAAAGAAGGTTGTATCCAAATATCAAAGGGCTGCACGGCAGTATTTTCAATACAGCACGCCTAGATATTGGATACAGGAGCCGCGGTATCCCTCGCGAAAGCAAGTATCCTCATAGTATCAACAACAGCTTTGGGAATCCAACTGGATACCCATAAGGCAAGCTATAAGGCCGAAGAAAATGGCTCCACCTCCAAGACGGCATTTGTACTGGACTAATAATAACCCTGAATTTTACACGCATAATAACTATCATGGTTATATCAACTACGTACATGCCCCACGTAGAAATCGCAACTACGGACCTAAACCATCCTACAGTAAACCTATTGCTATCAGGAAAATCTGGGTACCTAAAGGCACTAACATCCATGGACCCAACAATCAAAGGGGACCTAAATCTACCTAATTTGTTTGCATACAGGACATTTTGGAGAAGGACATATGGTACTTCGACAGTGGATGTTCTCGGCACATGACAGGAGATAAAAGCAAGCTGTCAGATTACGTAGAAGGTCGCGGTCCAAAAGTACGCTTCGGTGATAAATCACTGCCAGATTACGTAGAAGGTCGCGGTCCAAATGTGTGGAATTTTTAGTCGGGCACGTGATGGCCATGTATTGGGAGTGATACATTGGACTGTGCACACGGTAAAGATTAACTCCGTGAGACTAATTAGGTACAAGGACGGGTGTGTCCGGTCATCCGTCTTGTACACTTGCACAGAACACTATGGGCGTACTATGGTACTCCTCTTCAGCGTAATTCATAACTAAGGATATTTCATAACTTCAGATATATCATGATTGTGTATTTTCAACCCTTGAGGATTGTTGTTCTGTGTAACTGACCCCGGCTGGGGATTTTGGTTTTCAGGTCATGGAAAGGCAAAAGCACGGGAATAGAATGTTGACGGCGAGGAGTCCCAGTGATACTAGTAGGGGGCCCGATCTTTCAGTTATCCTTGTTGTTGTCCTTTATTTTCTGCTGCAGACTTTCATTTGGATACTCCGTTTCATTCGGTGTGGTGTATTTTATCTTCATATAAAATATACTAGTATTCGGTATTGTCCTGGTGTGTTGTACTTAAACTCCTCATCGGAGTGTTTGGTAATATAATGTGGTTCGGTACTACAATTATATTATTTAATTCATCATTTTCATTAGCCTGGTGGGTCCCAGTCGGGGATTCACGGCACTGTAATATCCGCCTAGTTTGGGGTGTTACAAAGTTGGTATCGGAGCGTGGTTTTGAATACTACCTTCCGAGTAATGTCTCATTTGAAATCATCGTCATCGGACTAGTATCATTGGACTTTCGCGTCGCGTGTGACCTGTGCAAATGCCGAGCCAATCAGACCAAGAACTGTAAGATTTCTAACGCCGTGGTATAATTTCTGGCAATAATCATTCATTCATCATTCATTAAATAACAATCCTCAAACATCATCATTCATTGTGATCAGGACGATCATGTTAACTCATTAATCACTCAATTCATTTCATTACTCAGTTGATGATCAGGACGATCATGTTAACTCATTAATCACTCAATTCATTTCATTACTCAGTTGATGATCAGGACGATCATGTTAACTCATTAATTACTCAATTCATTTCATTATTCAGTTGTTGATCTAGAATATCATGTCATTAATCTTGTTAACTTATTCAAGATACTCATTTCAAGAATTTCATCAAATAATCATGTCACCTCAGTTAATCATTCATGTAATCTCTGTGTTGGAGCGCATATGCTCATTTTCATCATTTCATGACGTAAATCATAATGTGGTACTCATACGAGATCTATGATTATCATGCGACCTACCTACTTCAGTATGGAGAGAGCTATCAGGGGATGCACGGGGAGAGGCCGCGGTGCGGGCCGAAACCCGGGAAATAATCACTCGCTATCGAGAAATCGTACCCAGGACTCGGCTCGATCAGAAGATGTTTGGGTTGATCCACTCACTTTTATGCAAGTAATGATGACCCATATGCAATTGCTCAATCATCATTGCGCCACTCTGGCCGAATTAATCGAGAGAACTCTCCCGTATGAGCCTGTTGCTAAGGAAATTGCTGAGCAAAGAACCTTCATCCGCCAAGAAATCAACGAAGCGCAATCAATCCGAAGGCGGTCAGTCAACCTTCAAGAAGCCTCGTGCGGGCCCTATCGTTTCTGAGTGACCTCCTACGGCGCATAATCGTGCGGGATCTCAGTCCCGAGCGGCTAGTTCGGACATCACCTATTTCAACTGTGGAGTGCCGGGTCATTACAGCACTAGGTGTACGACGCCATCTATCACATGCCATAACTGTGGAATTGTTGGGCATAAGGCCCGTTTTTGCCGAAAGGACTCCAAGTCAGCTCCGGCGGTATCTCAGGCCCCGAAGCAATCAGCGATTCAGAATCAGACTACTCGGTCAGTGATGTTTAAGACGATGGAAGCAAATAAAGTTGGAGCTCATATTTATCAGACGGGAGCATCCGGTTCGGGGGCCGGCAAGTCCCGGATTCATGTGATGAAGAGGATCGACGATCCGGTGGCTCGGATGATCTCAGGTATACTCGTAATTTTATCTCAACCTGTGTGTACCTTTTGATACTGGTGCACTGCATTCATTCATTTTCGAATCATGTTTGAATAGACTTAATTTAGACAGTCCTGTTGCTTGTGGACCTCATACCATCGGTCTATCTGATGATGGAAGAATTTCCGGAAGTCAAGAGATTAAGAAATGACTGAATTAAGTTTAAATGACCGCGATTGGTTGGTGGACCAAATCGTGGTGGATTTACTTAAGGACGATGTATATCGGGTATTACTGGGATGGATCGTCATGATACCCCCTCAATGTTCGTAAATGCTTGGTCACTATCATTTCCGTCGTTGGAATCGAATGTGTGCTTCAGGGGGGTGATCCCCGTTGTTCCAGAAGAATCATTAATATGATGGTAGCAGTAAAATTCCTCAGTCGAGTTGTTCAATCATTCATTGTATCATTTTCATCGATTGACCGTTCTAAGGCAACCGAGTTGTTCAATCATTCATTGTATCATTTTCATCGATTGACCGTTCTAAGGCAATCGAGTTGTTCAATCATTCATTGTATCATTTTCTTCGATTGGTCGTTCTAAGGCAATCGAGATGTTCAATCATTCACTGCATCATTGTCATCGATTGACCGTTCTAGGGCAATCGAGATGTTCAATCATTTGTGGTACCATTGTCATCGGTTGACGATGTATTTCGAGAGAGTTACCTGGTTTGCCTCCAAAGAGAGATGTGGAATTCACAATTGAGTTGGAGCCTGGTACATCTCCATTATCGAAGGCATCATACCGGATGGCCCAGACCAAAATACAGGAGTTGAAGAATAACTTGAGGAATTGTTCGAGAAAGGTTATATCCACCCGAGTGCGTCCCCGTGGGGAGCACCAGTGTTATTTGTCAAGAAGAAGGATGGTTCGTACCGCTTGTGTATGGATTATCAGGAGTTGAACAGGATGATGATCAAGGATAAGTATCCTCTACCCAGCATCGATGATCCCTTAGATCAACTTCAGGGAACTTCAGTATTTTTTGTCAAGATCGACTTAAGATCTGGATATCATCAGTTGCGTATTCGAGATTCGGATATCGCGAGGACGACGTTTCAAACACGCTATGGCCATTATGAGTTCGTGGAGTTAATTAATGCACTAATGCACCTGCGGCGTTCATGGAGTTAATGAATCGGGTCTTCATCGACTTTTTGGATCAGTTCGTAGTTGTCTTTATTGATGACATTTTAATTTATTCTCATGACTGGGAGGAGCACGAGCTTCACCTTCATTAGGTTCTCGACATGTTGAGACGAGAGTAGCTTTATGGAAAGTTTTCCATATGTGAGTTCTGGATGTCCGAAGCAACATTTCTCGGGCATGTAATTTCATCAGACGGAGTTCGTGTCGACCCTCAAAAGACGGAGGCTATCCGATATTGGCAACCTCCTAAGAATGTTAAGAAAATCCAAAGTTTCCTCGAATTAGATGATTAATTATCCGACCCACGACCTGGAGCTAGCAGCCGTGGTTTTCGTGTTGGAAATTTGGCGTCATTACCTTTATGGCATCACCTGTCAGTTATTCACCAATCACAAGAGTTGAAGTATATATTTACTCAGAAGGAGTTAAATATGCGACAAAGACGGTGGTTGGAACTAATCAAAGATTACGATATCGAGATCCTTTACCACCCGGGCAAGGCGAACGTTATCGCCGACGCCTTGAGTAGTAAGTCCGTTCAAGAGTAGATGCTTACTCGTTTAACAGTTCAGAAGGAGCTTCAGCAGGAATTCCTTAGACCCGAGATCGAGGTCTGGCTTCAGCGAGTGCAAGGGCAACCTTGCATGTAAGAGATTTCATCGCCACTTGAGGATGCAATTAGAGTGAATCAGGGTTCAAACCCATCATTGTTGCTCATCCGTGAGGATGTGGCTCAGGGGATAGCCCCTGGCTTTGTGATCCATGAGGATGGACTTTTGCGATTTAAGAGTCGGTTATGTGTACCGGCTTTTGACGAGTTAAAAAACTCGATTTTGAGAGAAGCTCATGCTACCCCTTATTCCATTCACACGGGGTCTAGCAAGATGTATAAAGACTTGGAACAAAATTACTGGTGGAGTAGTATGAAGCGAGAAGTCACAGAATTTGTTTCGAGATGCTTAACCTGTCAGCAAGTCAAGATAGAACATCAGCGACCGGCAGGTATGCTGAAACTGCTCCCTATTCCGGAGTGGAAATGGGAGGATATTTCAATGGACTTCATCACGAGTTTGCCGACGAGTCATCGTGGCATGAACACGATCTGGGTGATTGTGGACCGCTTAACTAAATCAGCTCATTTCCTTGAGATTAAGGATACGTGAGGTCCCGAGAAACTTGCCCAGTTGTTCATCAAAGAGATAGTGAGATTGCACGGTACTCCTAAAAGTATCGTTTCCTATCGTGATGGACGATTCATGTCTCATTTTTGGAAATCAGTTCATCGTGTTATGGGAACTCAGCTTAATCTCAGTACCGCCTTTCATCCTCAGTCCGACAGGCAATCAGAGAGGACTATTCAGACATTAGAGGACATGTTGAAGGCATGTGTCCTCGATTGGAAAGACGATTGGGAAGCCCAACTACCATTGATCGAGTTCACGTATAATAATAGTTGGCATGCTTCGATTAAGATGGCACCTTGCGAAGCCTTGTACGGTCGTCGTTGTCGATCTCCTTTGTGTTGGGATGACTTATCAGAATCAATCGGCACCGAGCCCGATATGCTTATAGCCGCACATGAGAAGGTATCTTTGATCAGAAGTCGTTTGTTGACCGCTCAGAGTCGACAGAGACCACCAAAAACAACAACATCTAAGCCTTAGTCCCAAAATGATTTGGGGTCGGCTAACATGAATCAAACTTTGAAACCGTCAATAATCGTTACATAAATAACATAAAAGGAAAAAAGAAGGAAAAAGTAGAGAAAAAAGCAAATAAAAAAAGAGAATGAATGAAAAAAAAAAAAAGATAACATGAAATAAAAGAAAATAGGAATTAAAAAAAAAAAAAAAAAAAAAAAAAAAAAAGAATCAGACTCCATCCACCATCCGTATTCTTTCCCGCCAGAGTCGACAGAGACCATATGCAGAAAATCGTCGTCGACCACTAGAATTCAAGATGGGTGACCACGTGTTGGTCAAGGTATCCCCAAGTCGAAGTATTTTCCCTTTCGAAAATAAACGGGGGAAGTTGAGTCCGAGATACTTTGGACCGTTTGAGATTTTGGATCGAGTAGGCGAGTTAGATTATCGATTGGCCTTACCTCCGGCATTGAGCCGAATTCATGATGTGTTCACGTCTCTCAGCTATGGAAATATGTTGCCGACCCGAGTCACTTACTTCAGTTCGACGAAATCGCGATCGCATATGATCATTCGTATGAAGAACGTCCCATACGAGTCTTGGAGCGACGAATCAAACAGTTGAGGAATAACGTGATTCCTTTGATTAAAATTCAGTGGTCTAGACACGGAGTCGAAGAGGCTACTTGGGAAACCGAGGATAGTATGCGGGAGAGTTATCCCGAGTTGTTTGACCCTTAGTTTCGGGGACGAAACTCTTTTAAGGGGGGTGTATGTAATACCCGGTTGTAATTCAGTCATTATCATTCAGTAATTTCATTCAGTAATTGTCACTATGTGGTTTTTCACTTGATAATAATCATTCATCTGTGTTCATCGTTCGGAATAACTTCGAGTTGTGTATCGATATTGTTCAGTGTATCTACCTTATTCGGGAATCGAGACAAGAATATTATCTTGATCGTGGTAATTGATTCATTAGTAGATGTTGACGTTGTAGTTCATGTCATTTCTAATCTTCTCATTGTTCGAATTGTGTTTTGTTGGGCGAACCCTTGTAATCATTGTTTGGAACCACCGTTTTGGGGTTTCCGTACTTTCATTTCGTGTTATTGTTTCCCAAATATTGATTCCTATTGCTTTTATTCTCTTCCCGGATCATTTTTCATCATGTTAAGACCCTAGGGGGGTGTGGGCCGCGACACAAGGAGTGTGGACCGCGGCACACACATTGTCCAGTTTTTGGCCGAGCAGCCTGTACTGTGGGCCGAAGCACATGCCGGCAGGGCCGCGGCACACTGCTGAGTCACTGCCTCGGCACACTCGTCCGGGCCGCGGCACACTCGTGTTGCAACTTATCGGCCAACCCTTCTGTACCGTGAGCCGTGGCACATGCCGACGGGGCCGCGGCACACTGCCGAGTCTGCCGCGGCACATTTGTCTGGGCCGCGGCACACTGCCGATCGCTGGGGCCATTTTTGGTCCTGTGCCGCGGCACACTTCGGCCGGGCTGCGGCACACATGGCAGTCAACTCTATAATTGCAGTTTTTGTGCGGATCAACTCATCTTTTTTTCATTTCTTCACTTTGGTACGAGAGAGAGAGAGGCTTGAGGAGGAGATTTTCCTTCATCTATCACTTGAGTATGTGATTTTCTTCATCTCCTTTCGATCGTGAAGCCCGGATAGTCGATCTAATGCATGTTCTTCGGATCAAAGTGCTTGGATCTTCAAGAGGTAATTTCTTCAACATCTTGGATTTCGATTTTGTGTTGAGATATGATGTTTTGGATGTTAAGATCATGTTGTATGAAGTGATATACACATGATTATGGATATGTTTGATGATTCATTGGATTATTGAAGGATTATTCAAGAACACTTTGAATATCGAGTTGGATTTGGGGGTTTTCGATTAATCATTGTTGTAATCACGATTTTGGATATTCATAGTGGATTATTGATCGCATTGAAGATGTTTTGTTGGTTTGAAACACTTCTTGGGGATTTGATGTTGGTATATTTGAGGTTTGGTTATAAACAATCGAAGTTTGGCCACAAAGTGTTCGATATAATGCCCCAATGAACTTGGTTTAATCATATCGACATTTTGAGCTCGTTATATTCGTGTTTGATTCGTATATTGAACGGATTGTTGATAATTGTATTTATTCAAGGTTGTTCGAGCGACCGATATCTCAATTAGGACGTTGTTCGTGGAAGGATAATTGTCACCGGTGTTGTGTAAGTTAATTCTTACTCAGTTAAAAGGATATTCATTCCTTTTGTTGTTGTTCATTCATAATCATAACTCATTCATCATTGTATTAACCGTATTGAGACTTGTAATTGTCGAATAATCATTTCATTCACGAGGAACGACGGTTCCAATCATTTCATTGGGTTATCAATCACTTCACTATTATTTTCATCTCGGTGAGTCATTCTTGATATTCGTTGTGGTCATTCTCGTTCATATGACCTTCTGGGTTCATATTGCGTGGCCGGGTGCGGATGTGTGGAATTTTTAGTCGGGCACGTGATGGCCATGTATTGGCAGTGATACATTGGACTGTGCACACGGTAAAGATTAACTCCGTGAGACTAATTAGGTACAAGGACGGGTGTGTTCGGTCATCCGTCTTGTACACTTGCACAGAACACTACGGGCGTACTATGGTACTCCTCTTCAGCGTAATTCATAACTAAGGATATTTCATAACTTCAGATATATCATGATTGTGTATTTTCAACCCTTGAGGATTGTTGTTCTGTGTAACTGACCCCGACTGGGGATTTTGTTTTTCAGGTCATGGCAAGACAAAAGCACGGGAATACATGTTGACGGCGAGGAGTCCCAGTGATACTAGAAGGGGGCCCCAATCTTTCAGTTATCCATGTTGTTGTCCATTATTTTCCACTGCAGACTTTCATTTGGATACTCCGTTTCATTCGGTGTGGTGTATTTTATCTTCATATAAAATATACTAGTATTCGGTATTGTCCTGGTGTGTTGTACTTAAACTCCTCATCGGAGTGTTTGGTAATATAATGTGGTTCGGTACTACAATTATATTATTTAACTCATCATTTTCATTAGCCTGGTGGGTCCCAGTCGGGGATTCACGACACTGTAATATCCGCCTACTTTGGGGTGTTACAGATTATTATTTTGGCCATTAATTTTAACCTGAATACAAGGATGCCTAGTATGAGATGCAATAAAAATGAAATTGTTGATTGTTTGCAGGACTTATTTGTTGATTGTTGATAGTAGTTACATATATAATTAATATGTTACGTATTGATATAGTATTATAATATTTATTGAATATTGATATGTTTAAACAATACAGGCTGCCAGGCTTTTATTCGTACGTTGGAAATTATTGTTACTTGGCAGCTTGTAGTTTGTCTTAATGGATGATCAGTATAGCATTTGGATAGGACTTCCAAGATACACTGAGGAATATGTAAATGGGGTCAAATCTTTTTTGAGAAATGCTTTTCCGATTTTCAGCAATGGCGATGAAATGAAGTGCCCCTGCAAAAATTGTATGGATCGTAAATGGCATCGTGAAGAAGTAATTTACGATCACCTCATTTGCAGTGGGCCTTCCTTGATACATGTCAAATGGATTTGTGACGTTTCGCGTACAAAACTAGGATCTAGTAATGACTTTAACGATAATGGCAGGGGGATGAATTTTGGAGATAACTTAGATGCCATGTTTAATTGTACGGGTATGGAGTATGATAAGGCAGGAGGCAGTGGAGATGTACCGAATGCAGAGGCTAAAAGATTTTATGAGCATGTCAAAGAGGGAAAACAACCATTATACCCTGGCTGCACTAATATTTCTCGTTTAAGCTTCATGATCAGACTTTATCATTTAAAGTGTGTTCATGGAATTAGTGAGTCAGCCTTCGGTGATTTACTAAATTTGATAAAAGAAGCTTTTCCTCAAGCCCACCTGCCTTTGTCTTTTAACGCCTCGAAGAACATTATTAAGGACATAGGTCTAGATTACAACAGAATACATGCATGCCCAAATAGTTGCATGTTGTATTAGGGTGAAAATGAAGACAAAGATGTCTGTGAAATTTGTGGTGCTTCGAGGTGGGTTATACACGAAAAGAAAGGCACTGATGCAAATAATGAGCTGGAGCAGTTAATTCACAAAGTGCCGGCAAATGTTATGAGGTACTTTCCCCTAAAGCCAAGGTTACAAAGGTTGTTTATGTGCAAAGAATATTCAAAAATGATGACATGGCATGCGGTGGGACAAAAAGATGATAGCAAACTAAGACATCCTGCTGATGCGGAGGCTTGGAAGACGATGGATGCGCATTATCCTGATTTTTCTTCAGAAACTCGTAACATTAGTTTGGGTGTAGCAGATGATGGATTTAACCCTTTTCGGACAATGAGTTTAACCCCTGCTCGATTGAGAGGTATCTTGGGAAGCTGAAATCATATGTTCGAAATAGAAGTAAACCTGAATGATCGATTGCAGAAGGGTACTTGGCATAGGAATGTGTCACATTCTGCTCAAGATTTTTAGGTGGTGAAGGTGGAACGGAAAGTACCATGTATTCAGCTAACTTGGAAAATTGTCCAGCAGAAGTGCAATATCACATTGGCACACGAAAGAATAAAGATGGAAAAATCTTTAAATTAAAAGAATGTGACTAGGAAGCAGTTCATCGCTATATTTTGTTCAACTCTGGTAATGAGGATATTGAGAGATTAATCAAGTAAGTTCTCAAGCCTACCTTTGTATTTTACTCAATACTATAAGCCTCTATTTTGTATAGATTACAATAAATAACAATATATACCTTGAATACTTTTTTAGGGAGCATCGAGCTTTAGTGAGTGGGCATGCTGGTTCGAAAAGATACAGAAGGGAGCGTACACATACTGACGAGTTTTGGAACTGGTTGAAGGAAGAGGTTCTGATAAGGGGCTACATTTCAAAAGATTTAGAGGTGTTTGCATTGGGTCCTAATCGAATAGCTAAGAGGTTTACTGGCTATGTAATAAATGGTTATAGATTTCATACAAAGTCTAGGGATTCTCGATGTACCACACAAAATAGTGGGGTATTTTTGACTGCTATAACCACTAGCTTTTCAAGTTCGAAAGATGAGAACCCTATAGTCGGGAATGTTAACTATTACGGATCAATCGAGGACATTTTTGAACTTGATACTGGGGAGATTTTACAGTGGTTATTTTTAAGTGTTCTTGGTACGAGGAAGAGAATGATAACTATGGTCTTACTAAAGTCAATTTTAGTAAGTTATGCCAAAAGTCTGATTCTTATGTGCTAGCTTCGCAAGTTCAACAAATTTTTTATGTGGATGATCCAACTGAAAAGATGGTGAAATATGTTATTAAAAAACTGCCCAGGAATTGGTGTGATTCTGAAATCCACAATGCAACTGAAGAAGATATCACAAAAGCTAATTCACAGAAGGACGATTTCAGACCCCGAATAGAAACTGAAGTTGCTGATGGGAGATGGTCAAGGGATGATGTGCCCCTAACCCAAATCCCTGTTCCATCTTAGTTTGATGATTTATGTTCTATCTTAGTTTGGTTATTTTTAAAATGTAATTGGCACTCTTCATATATGTACCATTAGTTTTTCAAATGTGATTTGCACTCATTAACTCTGTCTTATTAGTCTTTTGGATGTAATTGGCACTCTTATTAGTTCTCTTTATATCTAATTGGCACTCTCTTTATCTCTTTATCAGTGATCTGTGTTGTGGGAAAATCCCTCACAATATGCCGCAAGTGCACGGTGTCAACAAGTAATAAAGTGATAAGTAAAGTATCGTTCCCACGAGGACTGATTTCACTAAGTACCAAAATATAGTCAACTCACAATTTTATTTGAAAAACAATTAAATAGAGTTTATATCTAAACTAATTGCAGAAAGTAAATAATAGTACTAATAATAATAATACTAATAAGGGGTAGGATTATGATTTTCACCTCAAACAATCGGGAATGATATTTATTCGATTCAATTCACTGTTATTCAATTGATTGTAAGCCAGGAATTCCTAAATTATTCTAAAGCCTTTCCCAAGGTCGATAGAAAATACTACGAATTACTAACTCGATATATCCCTATTCGAATCAGATAATTAATAGCTAAAATAGTTCAAGAATTCCCACAATAACAGGCTTCACAATTCGCATGAGTATATCCCTATCTCACGAAAATTATGATTCGTCTAACAAGAACTATGCCTAAATTTCATCTCCCGAATCCATAAAGACATTCAAAATAAATTAACTGTTGGCCAGACAATTAAAAAGCATTAAGAACAGTAAGAAGAATCCAATTCAATAGCATAACGAGTAAATCGAAATAATAATAAATAATCAAACCGTCATGAAATTGGCTACAATCAAAATCCTACTCGAATAAATCTAAAAACTAAGATGCAGAAAAACCGTAGGGATCCGTGGTCTTGTCGTCGCCCACAAATCTCCTCCTTGTGTTCCCCTTGATTTCTTCCGCCGAAAACCTATATCCTCCTCCCCGTCTGTTCTCATTATATCATGCCTTTTATAGTTTTTTTTTCTTTTTTTTTCATTACCCCTGGTGGGTGTCTCCCGAAAAAGTCATCAAAACTTTTTCCCACCAAGTGCTCCTCACGGCCCAACAAAACAAAAGCCCCAGCGGCCCAAAGCTAATGTACGTCCGCGGCCCAATTATCAAATTCAGCATACTTACTTTTGTTAGAAGCAGTGGCGTCTTTTTGCGCTTTCTGTGCCGCGGCTCACTTGGTGTGTGCCGCGGCACACAGTACAGTGTGCACATCATTCGCTGGTTGTCTTCGTGTGCCGCGGTTCACTTGGTGTGTGCCGCGGCTCATGACCAAAAAATGCTATTTTCGCCCGTTTTTCATCGTTTTGGCTTCCGGACTCCGATTTCCTGCAAAACATATAAAATAATGCATTAAAAGCTCATTTATGCTGATTTAAGCTCAAGATGGATATAAAATAATGATATAAAAACGCATAAAAATACGCCTAACAAATACCCCCAAACTTGAGCCTTTGCTTGTCCTCAAGCAAACAATTTTCAATTTTAAACAAAATGTATCGTGAATAATCATGCAAATCCATAGTGCTCAACTTAATCAATACTACCCTGAAAATCTCAAAGCATAATACAAGTATCGTAATAGTGAGTCACGTCCCGGACACTGATTCCACAAAGTAACCAATTTCAGTCCTAATCAATCGTTCATGAAGAAAATCAACCTCAAAGATTAACAATCGTGAATTTAACTGACCGTCAATATGAAGGGTTAGATTAAACAAGCCAATTCGCCCAGTCCCACAGTCTAGTTGTAAAAATTTAAGAGTTTCATAATCGACATTACTCCTCGGACAGCATTCTCTTATGTATGATCAATAATATGATTCGAGTTAACCACTAGGTTTCGGCTCTCGGGATATTTCGTCGGGATGATCCTAGGGTGGGTTTCCATTCTCATGTATCGGGGAACCGTTTGACGTAAAAGACACTCATGGGGCACATGGATGCTTCTAGTTACTAAACCCCCCTCTACAACGGAGAAAAAACTCGAATAGCAAGTCCCGCATGTCAAGGTTGCTGTTTTACGCGAGAGTAAACAACGGGTCACGTGAATACCCCCGGTTACTAGGCTTCCCATCATCGGTAATGCGATATTTCTAAATTATTAATCTATTCAGGTCGCCGTTTTACGCGAGAGTAAACAACGGGTCACGTGAATACCCCCGGTTACTAGACTTCCCATCATAGAACAATCAATATCTCGACTTTTTCTTGGGAAAAACTGTCCGTCTCTAAACTCAATCCGAGGGCCAACAAGACTCATATTACTGGACGACTAGCTACACGAAAAATTTAACCAAACGTATAGACGGTGATATGAAAACACGTATGTCTCTTTTCTTATCTGCTAAAATTTCTACAAAAACGATAAAATTTCGGACCTAATTGAATATTCAATAGAAACAGAAATCGCTGACTGCAACTCGACCAAAAGTCCACTGTTTCTTCAAAGAGAAATCAGTATCGTAACATCAGTTTTACACATGGAAGCACGAAAAATTCACGAAAAATTCAAGCTTGCAAAAACCATCAACAGCATGCAAAATAAAGTCCACTACACATAACATTATCAATAATAAAACTCATGTGAAAATAAAAGAGATAAGGAAAAGTGAAACTTATTCCAAATGTCTTCTTGAACACCAGCACATGTCTGAGTGGAAACGTCGATCAATCCATACTTCAAATAACGCTCAGCATCACGAGGGACCCCCAAACTTAGTCTCTAGTCATGAAATAACAGTAGACATTAAATCAAGAAAGACTATAATATGAAGAATAATAACTCATTGGGGTTAAAAAATTATATTAGAGAAATGAGGGCCAACAAGAATACACGAATCCAAACGAAATACAAAACAAAGGAAAATAATTAATAACGAAAAATCAAATAAAAACAACTAACTAGAAAATAGGTAAAAACGATGGGTTGCCTCCCATCCAGCGCTCTATTTTAAGTCTTGAGCACGACGTGGCGAAAAAAATCTAACGTGGTTTCTTTCTAGGAAGATTGCCAAATGCCCCCTTCTTGCAATCAATAAGCCTATTATTCCACAAGAGAGGCTTTGGCTCATGCCCGGTTGCCAAAAATAATGAATAAGAATAATTATGCGGACAACCAAAAAATGATGGAAGAATATAATAATGATAAGGCATGAAAAAATAAGCAGAGTTCGAATGGGCAAATAATAAAGAATTATCATGCACAACCTCATTAGAACTCTAAGAATCACCAACAAAATCATGAGTAATGGGGTCAATCTCTCCCATTATGGATTTAGGAAAAATTATGCGTGGCACCGTTAATAAAATTTTTGGCACAAAAGTATTCACCTTATTAGTCGAAGTTTGATGACAATTTAATGGGATTTCTTTGGAAACATCATCAATGATAACTTCTTCTCTAGGCTCATCACACTTTATGTAATTATCGGGTGCTGGGGGATCGACCCTAAAACTTAACATGTCTTTCTTCTCAACCTCCCCTTCAACTTCACTACTAAATATATGAGCTGGAAAATAACCATAGTGAATCTCAAGACCACAACGTGCACATTCTAGCTCAAAAAGGGTACTATCAGGATTTTTAAGAGTGCCTACACACTGTTCAAGCATGGTCTTTTGTTTTGGGGGAGGGGGCTGACTGACCCTATTTGGCAAATTATTAAGAACATCGGAATTTATGAAATGCCAAGAGCCACGATACTCAAAGGAAAACATAATAAAAATAAAGAGACTAAAGAGAAAAAAAAACTTCAAATTAAAATTAGAGTCGCTTGGTATTGATATTAGCGAAAAATCAGTCCCCGGCAACGGCGCCAAAAACTTGTTGTGGGAAAATCCCTCACAATATGCCGCAAGTGCACGGTGTCAACAAGTAATAAAGTGATAAGTAAAGTATCGTTCCCACGAGGACTGATTTCACTAAGTACCAAAATATAGTCAACTCACAATTTTATTTGAAGAACAATTAAATAGAGTTTATATCTAAACTAATTGCAGAAAGTAAATAATAGTACTAATAATAATAATAATAATAATAATAATAATAATAATAATAATAATACTAATAAGGGGTAGGATTATGATTTTCACCTCAAACAATCGGGAATGATATTTATTCGATTCAATTCACTGTTATTCAATTGATTGTAAGCCAGGAATTCCTAAATTATTCTAAAGCCTTTCCCAAGGTCGAAAGAAAATACTACGAATTACTAACTCGATATATCCCTATTCGAATCAGATAATTAATAGCTAAAATAGTTCAAGAATTCCCACAATAACAGGCTTCACAATTCGCATGAGTATATCCCTATCTCACGAAAATTATGATTCGTCTAACAAGAACTATGCCTAAATTTCATCTCCCGAATCCATAAAGACATTCAAAACAAATTAAATGTTGGCCAGACAATTAAAAAGCATTAAGAACAGTAAGAAGAATCCAATTCAATAGAATAACGAGTAAATCGAAATAATAATAAATAATCAAACCGTCATGAAATTGGCTACAATCAAAATCCTACTCGAATAAATCTAAAAACTAAGATGCAGAAAAACCGTAGGGATCCGTGGTCTTGTCGTCGCCCACAAATCTCCTCCTTGTGTTCCCCTTGATTTCTTCCGCCGAAAACCTATATCCTCCTCCCCGTCTGTTCTCATTATATCATGCCTTTTATAGTTTTTTTTTTCTTTTTTTTTCATTACCCCTGGTGGGTGTCTCCCGAAAAAGTCATCAAAACTTTTTCCCACCAAGTGCTCCTCACGGCCCAACAAAACAAAAGCCCTAGCGGCCCAAAGCTAATGTACGTCCGCGGACCAATTATCAAATTCAGCATACTTACTTTTGTTAGAAGCAGTGGCGTCTTTTTGCGCTTTCTGTGCCGCGGCTCACTTGGTGTGTGCCGTGGCACACAGTACAGTGTGCACATCATTTGCTGGTTGTCTTCGTCTGCCGCGGTTCACTTGGTGTGTGCCGCGGCTCATGACCAAAAAATGCTATTTTCGCCCGTTTTTCATCGTTTTGGCTTCCGGACTCCGATTTCCTGCAAAACATATAAAAATAATGCATTAAAAGCTCATTTATGCTGATTTAGGCTCAAGATGGATATAAAATAATGATATAAAAGCGCATAAAAATACGCCTAACAATCTGTTGTCCTTTGTCATTTTTTATATTGAAGTAAACTGGTTCAGGATGGACACACAAGAAATTCATGTCAGGTTCAACCATGGTGGACGGTTTCATAAAACTAGTTATCTTGGTGGACAACGAGTGATTATAGCACGTGTTGACGTAGATACATTTTCCTTTACTGTCCTAATGGAGTTCATCAAAGATTACCTCCATTATACAGAAATCGGAAGAGTCTATAGCAGAAGCAAGAAGGGTTGTTGGAAGCTAGTTAGCAATGACAGGGACGTGATTGAAATTGTTGAAGGCTGCAGTAGTGAAAAAGAGGTAGACTTTTAATGACCTCTGATTATTATAAAACTTAACTAAAAGTTCACTGATTCATATTAGTACATATAATTTTGTGCTTGTGTCAGCAACCCGCTGTCTAAAAAATGAAACAAAATGATGAAAGTTTGAGTCCCACGACATGATACGTGTGAGGACATTTTAATTTCTCCGACTGATCTTTGAGAAAGATAAAGATACCAAAAACTATTGTTGAGAGTATAGGAACTAGGCCATTAAATAACTACATTTCTCTTGCTTTGCATATGGGCTGATTATCAAGATTTTTTACATTTCTGAATTTTGCTGAACCTAGGTACATAAGCCACCACTTACACAGTATGAAAAGGATAAGATTAGAAATGTGAAAGAAAATGGTGAACTTTTTCGATCACTTGGGATTATGCCATTAGTGGGTAGTCTAAAAGATGCTTTAGAGAATCCCAAAAAAAAAAGGCAAGGATCATGATAAGGATAATGATAAGGATGAGGAAGGTGAAGACTATAATCCGGAGAAAGAGGACATTGTCCAAAGTGAGGATACATCGAAGGTACATAAAAATAGAATATTAATTGCTTACTGTTTTGGCTTTATGCATACGAATTTTATGAATTGTATTAATGCTAAACTTAAATTTTGTTTTGTAGAGAGCCAAAGATGCTAAGAAACACAAGTTTACACAGGGACCAAGAACCCGTTCGCGAGCAAATGCAGCTGCAGCCGGGAAGGAACCAAAGAATACTGGAGCTGGAAATCAGAAGGAAGTGACAAGTTCATACCGTGCACCAACTTTAAAACCAACATGCAGTAAAGTGTTTCAACAGGCAACCAATAGAGCAGCTCCTGGTTCCGTAAACGCTTACTTAGCGCTGAGGGAACGCCAGAAACAAAACATTGAAGTCCCAGCAACACCATAAGATGGTCCTGAAGTGGACTTGGAAGAAAATGCAGCTGAAGTTGTTAAACCAGGTAATGTGTACATCTAATATTGTTTCATGACTTGCAATTTCAATATTTTAGGGATTCATATTAATCTTTGCTATATTTTTGGAGCCCTGATTTATATTGTACCAGCTCCTAGAAAGCCAAGCGGACGGACGAAATTGTCTAAGGTTCATGCAAGGAGTACTGACGAGAAGATTCTGATTACGTTGAATGAAAAAGATCAACCAGTTTCTGACGATCAGACAATTATTACTGAGCTAACTAATTTTGTGCGGACACTGGCAAGAGATAATATGTCTCTTACTTACATAAATTGGCATTTACTTCCGGAAGAGTTAAAGAAGCAGATGTGGGAATATACTCGGGTATATTTCAAATATCACCTAAAAATAGCGTATATCACTTTTTTATATTTGTGCAATTAATTAATCAGTTACTTATTCTATATTAACTCCATGTATTGTAGGCTTGGTATATTATTCCAGATGAAGGTCGGAAATGGTTGTACACTACACTTTGTGGTGCTTGGAGGGGGTACAAGAGTCATGTGAAGGGCAAGTATTTTTCCAGCGAAAAAACTTTTGAGGAAATGATTGAACAAAGGCCCGATGACATTCCACTAGAGGATTTTAAAATGCTCTTGATGTACTGAGGAGATGGAGAAATCCAGGTACTATAGTGTTATCTGATTTTAAATTGCGCAACTCTATCCCTCTTTCATCACAAATAAAGTAGATTTTCTTTGTCATTTTCTTGCTTAACATATGCATTTTAAGATGCAGTAAATACTTCATCCACAAATTGTTTATGGTCAATATTTTGTAAATGTTTCATCAAATTAACAGGGCATTGTGTTCTTTTTTTAGAAACTGAAGGCTAATTCGGAGCGTCGAGCTTCGATCACTGATATACACACCATGGGACCAAAAAGTCTAGCGCAAGTTAGGAACAAGAAATTTGATATTTATTATTATTATTTATTATATACATCCCTCTGACTTTCTTGAACTCAAATCAATTAGGCTAGTTGTAAACGAGAAATTTGATATTTATTTATTATTATTCTTTTAGCATTTTAAAATTAAATAAAAACCGATAATATAATATGAAAATATATATGCCAGTTTTTCAGTTTGATTTCTTACTATCCAAAAATATATGATCTGTTACGGATTCATAAAAGGAGTTTTGACTTGTGTTAGAAAAGTAAAAAATACCATATTTATTTTTTTAGTCCTGAGCACTGTAAAAAAACAAGCAAAATCACTTTTATTTGGGCTGAAGTTATTAGATTGTCAGTGCATAGATACAAACAATACACAATTGCCATGATGTCGAAACTAAGATTAAAACTTCCAGGACCAACCTCATAATACCACGTGAGGAGCCTTTCAAGGTCGTTTTGGATTCTGATGCCATATGCCAAGAAAGAGTAGTTGCAGCTTTATTTCCTAGGATCTGTCTGTATGTGTGGACTGAAGTGCACCTTCTTGTTAGATGAATCTATTTAATTTCCACATCTATTAAGGATGATTTCACTGCCTTTATATTGACTGTTTTTTCTTTTGTTTTATCAATGTACTTTACAGAAAAAGAGTGACCCACAGCAAGCCCCGCCATGTGATGCTAATGTCTATATTGAAAAGCGCAAGCGAAAGGGGGGGGAAGTACAAGACAAATAGTGAAGCAGTGACAACAAAAATTGTAAGTACTATTTAGTAATTAAAAATAAACCAGACTCCGTACTTCATTCCAAATATGGATATATTTAATTTGCGTTGGTCACTAAAGACAAGGAACATGGCAACAACTGGCTAGTGGGAAGGGGATGTAAAAGGTCCAGAGAACAAGCTCGTGCTCCTGCTCGTTTAGATCCCTATGTGCAGGACTTAACCAAAAAAATAAAGCGTGACTTGGAAATTGAATTAGAAGCCAAGGTAAACAAAAAAGTGCAGGAGAATATCACATGGGTCTTGAAAAGATTGGGAGATGCTAATCCCGATCTAAATCTGGACATCGGAGACTTTTGTCCAACTTTGTCAAGTGAACAAGATGACAACGGTACACCTGTGACACAAGGTGGCACTTCTATGTAGAAATCGAGATATTTAATTATGTCTACTATTTAGAACTTTTGGTCACTTAGTACTATTGAATTAGACTTAGTAATTTGGTCTTAAATTAGACTCTAGTTATGGTGTTACGTGTTGAGTTGGTATTTTGTGTCGACTGTTTGTTGGGATGTTGGTATTTGGTACTAAATGCAGGGTGAATATTTGATGGTATTTTATTTGTATGTGATGATGTTCTTATGAAATGGTTATTGCAAAAATTTTATTTAAAGTGTTGCATTTATCTTTCAGTTAGTGTTGCATATTCTCAAATTAGTGTTGCATATTTTTAACTTAGTGTTGCATAACAACCATGTTACTGTTGGGTATAAGAATAGTGTTGCATTATGATGAAGTGGGACCCACTGCTGACGTGGATGAAGTGGGACCCACTGATGACATGGATGAAGTGGGACCCACTGATGACGTGGATGAAGTGGGACCCACTGATGACGTGGATGAAATGGGACCCACTGATGATGTGGATGAAATGGGACCCACTGATGACGTGGATGAAGTGGGACCATTGCCGACGTGGCAAAAAAGGACCCACCGCTGACATGGCAAAAGGGGGACCCACTGCTAACGTGGCCAAAGGTCCTACTACTGCTGTATTCTCCTCTAAGCCAACACTATTTTCTGTTGCATATATTTTATTTTGTGTTGCACTATGTACATAATGCAACACTTCCCTCTGTTGCATTAGAAAGGAAAAGTGTTGGATTAGAGGTCAAATCCCACGCAAGCAGATGCAACACTCACAAAGTGTTGGATATATCAATTTCTGGCCTAAGGCAACAGAAAATGAGGCATAATGCAACAATAGGAAGCGTTGTATATGAGCACTTATGGTGTAGTGGTAGAAGAGACTTGTTGTTGTTGTCATTGTTGATATTATTGTTGTTATCCTTCATGAATTGTTGAATAAGATATTGTTGAATAGTTATCGTACTTGTACTAGCATCATTTTGCTAACCCCTTCGGGGGTGGACATTTGTTTAATGTTCAGGGTCCAGGAAAACTGGAAAACAACCACGGGAGCTACATGACAACGAGGGTGCAGAGTGACATTAACGGTCCGGAGAGTCCTTTCAGTTCTGTTGTGTTTTCAATAAGTACTCGGGTACGCCATATCCTTGTGTTGTTTGGATGGTATTGTATATGTTTACTGGTTGGGGTTTGTCTTTACGTACTTTTGAAAATCGGTATGTAATAGTAATTTTCATTGTTGGTACTTATTAATGCTGTTTTATTCTTAGCCTAGTAAATCTTTATATAAGGGATTTACGGTGCTGTAATAATCCTGAATATCTCGGGGTATTACAGGCACACCTTCTAAAATACATCAATGTTCAGTAAACATAACATACTCAACTACTCATAATCCAGTTCATCACTATATTCCAATCACTTCATGCCCAATACAACCAAAGTATCAAACATAATTTCAATTACGCATGTAACACCCCCAAGTTATTCAGGGATATTACAGCGCCGTAAGCCCCGCCGTGGGACCCACAAGGCTAAACATACGCGGAACCATAAATTTTGACCGATAAGGTCTACACACAATGGAATGAAAAACGATACAAAGGTATTCGAAATATAACCAATGCATTCACAAACATCACAACTCGACTCAATACTTCGGCAAACACAGGCCGGAACATCAAGGAAAAGGGAAAAGAAAACTCGAGTATTCAATAGCCAATCCAGTACAACAACAATGAACGGGAAACTCCAAACATAACTGGAAGAAAGACACAGTATCACACTTGCCCACCATCTTTATGCCGACCCGATACCTGCCCGTCCGCTCTCCTGGAACCTGAAATACATAAAAAGTATTTCCCCCATAAAGGGGTTAGCCGTCGAATAGCTAGTGCAAGTATATCAAGTATGAAACACAATACTCCTCGACAATAAAGTAAATGTAACCGTGAATTCATCAATTCAAGACTAGTATTCCAGAATAACTAAATCTCATAGCATCACAACAAGACGTATATGAATACCGTGGAACCGCACCAGAGGCTACGGAACCCTTAGGGGACCTGTCGGCCTGCCCCAATATGGTTCGTTCATATCATCCGTCATCAATACATATATGATCCACCGTGGAACCGCACCAGAGGCTACGGAACCCTCAGAGGACCCGTCGGCCCGTCCCAGAGTGGTTAATTCATATTATCCATGGAATCGCACCAGAGGCTACGAAACCCTCAGAGGACCCGTCGGCCCGTCCCGGAGTGGATATAAATAATTATGCCAAACATATATCTTACTTTCAAAGTCGAGAACGTACAATCATAAATATATAATTGCCTTTGAGACATCGAGAAATCGAACGGAGGAAAGGTATGAGTTTGGTAGGTCCAAGAACGCGCTTCCGGCACCTAAACGATTCGCAAGGAATATGACAATTAATTATCCATACTCAAATTACACGAAGAGACTCCCGAAACTCGTCTACGATTCAAGAAAATATACAGGTGAACAACTAAAGGTTGGGAAATCGCCCAAACTCCCACAAGTCCGAAAACGGCACAATCCAACCCGTAAAATCGTAAGAAAACACTCATACGGTATACATATATCAAAATCTCAAGGTTCTCAAGCCTCAATCGGATAAAACGGACGAATCTACGAAAACCCCCAAAATCCAACACAAAATTCAAAGTGTTCTTGAATAATCTTTCAATAATCCGATGAATACTCAAACATGTCCATAATCACGCATATATCACTTCATACACCATGATTCATCATCCAAAACGTCAATACCCACACAAAATCGAGAAGTCAAAATGTCCAAGAAATTACCTCTTGAATATCCAAGCTCTATGATCCAAGGAATACGCGTTAGATCGACTATCCGGGCTTCCTAACCGAGTGAAAGTGGTAAATCTCCAACACACAAGTGATAGATGTGAGAAAACTCCTCCCTCAAACTCTCTCTCTCGCAGGTGGAAGAAGGAAATGGAGGAATTGGCTGAAATCTCGCTTAAAAAGCCGAATTATGCAGTTGACCGCATTGTGTGCCGCGGCTCAGCCCCGATGTGCCGCGGCACAGACCTAAAAATTGTTCCCAGGTTTCGGCAATGTGCCGCGGCTCAGCCCAGGTGTGCCGCGGCACCGGGTACAGGCGGTTTTTGGCTGAGGATGCAACACAAGTGTGCCGCGGCTCAGCCTAGGTGTGCCGCGGCAATGACTCGGCAGTGTGCCGCGGCACTGCCGGAGTGTGCCGCGGCACCCGGTACAGTCCGCTCGGCCAAATTTAGGAAATGTGTGTGCCGCGGCGCACACTCCTTGTGCCGCGGCTCACACACCCTTCGGGTCCTAAAATGATTAAAAATGACCCTGGAAGAGAATAAAAGCAATAGGATTCAATGTCTGGGCAACAATAACACGAAATAGAAGTACGGAAACCCCAAGACGGTGGTTCCAAGCGATGATTACAAGGGTTCGCCCAACAAATCACGATTCGAAGAACATGAAGAGGTTTGAAATGACATGAATTTCGACCGGGTATTACATCATTCATATAAACAAGTCACGCACCAAAAAATATAACATATAAAAGAGGAGACTTACATCCACATGTCGAAGATGGCGGTCGTCCACGATACTAATCTCAACCGACAATACAGACGACGTGAGGTGACAATACACAACTTGACTCGTCTCAACCCCTGTGTAAATCTAATGTTTACAGAGTTCATCAGAATGAAGTAAATTGAGATTTTGCATTAAAAAACCAAAAAAAAAACTGACAATTCATATGACGGGACAAAACATGACTCGACTCGACCCAACAAACTAGGTTTCCACAACCTGGCTCCGATACCATAAATGTAACACCTCCAAAGCCAAAAGGTAATGTCATATGATGTAGACCTGGATTCCGAAAAACAACTCAATTTTGACCGATAGGGGTCAAATCAAATAACAGTACAAACCTATAAGGTCGAAACCCCAAATAACCGGACCGATAAGGTCGCACAACTGGACTAGAACCAAATAAAATTTCATTAAAACACATACCCACATAGGAGTCAAAATAAATTGAAGCAGAAATGGTATACAACCCAACAATATAAAGAAACTCAACTCTCGATTGATTAGTATCGCGGCTTGTCATCTTCCATGCTGACCTTGTGCCTGCTCCCTCGATCTAAAAATATCTGAAATGCATACAACGTATTTCCCCCATTTAAAGGGTTAGCAACTGGAATTTGCTAGTACAGGTATTCCAATTATACAAAATATACCACGTGATATTCTTCATGAAATAGATTACATGTATTATGTAACACCCCCAAGTTATTCAGGGTATATTACAGCGCCGTGAGCCCCGCCGTGGGACCCACAAGGCTAAACATACGCGGAACTATAAACTTGACCGAGAAGGTCTACATACAATGGAAAGAAAGACGATACAAATGGTATTCAAAACCATAAACAATGAAACCATATACACCACTGCACAAATCAATACCTCGGCAACACAGGCCGGAACATCAAGGAAACTGAAATACAACACTCGAGTATTTAAAAAAATCCATTCCAGTACAACAACACTGAATGGAGGAATCCAAGAAAATAACCGGAGACAAGACACAGTATCACACTTGCCCATCATCTTCATGCCGACCCGATACCTGCCTGTCCGTCCTCCTGGAACCTGAAATACATGAAACGTATTTCCCCCATAAAGGGGTTAGCCGTCGAATAGCTAGTGCAAGTATAACAATATGAAATACAATACTCCTCGACAATAAAGTAAATGTAACCGTCAATTCATCAATTCAAGACTAGTATTCCGGAATAACTAAATCTCATAGCATCACATCAAGACGTATATGAATACCGTGGAACCGCACCAGAGGCTACGGAACCCTTAGGGGACCTGTCGGCCCGCCCCAAAGTGGTTCGTTCATATCACCCGTCATTAATACATATATGAATACCGTGGAACCGCACCAGAGGCTACGGAACCCTCAGAGGACCCGTCGGCCCGTCCCGGAGTGGTTAATTCATATTATCCATGGAATCGCACCTGAGGCTACGAAACCCTCAGAGGACCATTGGCCCATCCCGGAGTGGATAGAAATAATCATGCCATTAATATTTCATACTTTCAAAGTCGAGAACGCACATTCATAAATATATACTTGCCTTAACAAACGTTACCGAGAATCCCAAAGAACACGGTTCGACCGGGAAGCTTGAACCACGAAGAAGACAACGAACGAAAAGGTTCCGACTTGAGTTCTTCACAAGGATTTCGTCCCTAAGTCATATCAATGATAAATCAACAATCGTACAACGCACAAACCCCCCTCTTAGACCTTTTGTCGGACACCTTCAAGGCGTCGACTAATAACTCAACCAAAACGACGAATCAATACAATCCAACCATGGAATAACGATGGAAATGATAGAATACACCTAAATAATCATCAATCCATCACTAACCTAAATTACTACGGATTAAAAGGATGAAGTCAAACAAAATCCCCAATTTCCAACACAAAATTCAAAGTGTTCTTGAATAATCTTTCAATAATCCGATGAATACTCAAACATGTCCATAATCATGCGTATATCACTTCATACCCCATGATATTAACATCCAAAACATCATTACCCAATACAAAATCGAAATCCAAGATGTTGAAAAAATTACCTCTTGAAGATCCAAGTACTATGATTCGAAGAGTACGCGATAGATCGATGATCCGAGCTTTACAATCGAAAAGAGATGAAGAGAAATCACACACTCAAGTGATAGGTGAAGAAACTTCTCTCTCTCAAGTCTCCTCTCTCGTGCCCAAGTGAAGAAATGGGGAAAAATGAGGTGACCCGCTCAAGAAAACGCAGATATAGGGTAAACTGTCATGTGTGCCGCGGCTCAGTCGAAGTGTGCCGCGGCACAGGCCCAAAATTTTCTCCTAGGGCTCGGCAGTGTGCCGCGGCTCAGCCGAAGTGTGCCGCGGCACAGGGTACAGACGGTTTTGGCTGAATCTGGAAAATGAGAGTGACTTAGCTATTTCGACTATAACTCCCTCGTCTGGACTCCGATTGACTCACCGTTTGAACCATTGGAAAGCTAACTCGATGCTTTATAATATTGCAAAGATTCAGAATTTTTGGAGTTTCCAAAAATTAATGGTGATCTAACAAAGTCGAACTCGTACGTGGAAAAGTCGCTAAAGAACACGGAATTCAACAGAACGACACCGAAACGAACTCGGATGACAAAAAGTGCAGAATTAATCATTCTCTAAATGACGAAACGGTCATGGGCGAGTCATCAAAACGGACTTCACGGAAAAAAGAAATTACCGGAAATCGAAATTACGGTATTACATTCTACCCTCTTTAAAAGAAGTTTCGTCCGAAACTTAAAACGAGTAGGGAGAAGAATTATCCCGCCAGGAAAAACTCAATGAGATACACAGGGACCGAAAACTTACGCCCAAACGGCGAATCGTCAGTATAGAACACAACAACACATTACCCGAAGGTAAACCAAACCAACGTCGAAATAAATACGAATCACAATGCACAAAGGCTCCAACGGAAATACAAATACATAACAATGGCACGAAACCGAATGTACCCCAAAGTCAAATCATCACGACAGATCTCAAAGAAACAAACTGTCGGACATACCACTCGGCGTATGAACAACCAATCGCAAATCGTCGGACATATCCAATACAACATGGACTACGAACGACCAAACAATAAGGCTCAAGAGGGAACATCACAGTACGCCCGATCCGGAAATGTGTCCGTGCACATGTCCACCCCGTATACGGAATCCAGAATATACGTGTGACAATGTACCTAACTAGCCTCACGAACTACGTCTCGTGTGCACGGTCCAATGCGGAAACATCCACGCATGACCATCGTGTGCCCGGCTAAAAAAAAAAAAAAAACAAAAAAAACTACACATAACCAATCGGTACGCAGGTATGATTCCAGATATGCCACGATACGACGTGACAACGAAACTCAAAAGATAATATATCCTATACGGATCATACGATTCACCCAGTGAACGACGACAAACGAATAATGAAAAATCGACACGACCAACAATATCCAACATAACCATCCTGGGATCAAAATCCCTTAGGACCGATTAACACGAGCAATAATCACAACACAACAATTCGGGAAATCCTCAACTCTCAACGATCACAAAATTACCGAGATCACAAGAATAATAGTGTGCTGCCTTGAGTCGGCCAACACGGCAATAATAATTCAACGGATGGGAACTATCCTAGACGGTCCCAATTCAATTCTTCGATTTCCGTAGTATGGCCTATCGATATCAACTATTCAACGGATGAGAATATCTTTGACAACGGATGGGAATTATCTTCGATAATCCCAATTCAATACCTCGATTACCTTAGAACGGTCAATCGATAATCAATGATACGATAGAATAGATGTTCCGGTGTCTTAAACCGACCACCGAAACGGAGATAACAAAAGGATGTATCAAACGTCTCCAATCGGTTAATATAATATTAATAGAAAAACACCGATATCAATAACGACGATCACCACAATATCTCAATGGAACATCCATCACAATCACAATCGATACGTCGATACCGCGAACCGCTATCGGCATGACTTTACCAACAAGTATCGCAATGCCTTGAACCGCCTTTTACAAACAACGGTAACATTTGGCATAAATTGCCGACGGTGTCGTGTCAACCAATCGATATCAATACAATCATAAAGAGGCCAAGTCCGTAAATGATACACACATTCGTACACCTACAGATAACATTAATCTCATTGATTAGTACAAGTATAAAACTTGCCTCGATATCAATACAACGAATCACATTAATTCAGTTGGTTTCGTCTACGGGTTCCTCAATTCCGACCAAGCTAATCTACGAACTCTTCAACATCAACTGCAACTCAACAGTCATAATCCACGATCAAACATCATATCATATTGTAAAACGAGGACTTAATAATCAACAGGTTCGATGACGATCAATATCAATACAACTAGGCCACAAACTCATCAGTTCCACAATATCTCGATTAAACACAGTCCGAACTGTCCAACTCAGACCCTCACGAATCCATGTCCACAATACGAGCCGAAATCCGATGATCATATCAGCAACCAATTCGGACCAATAATAAGGGTCTAAATGTTATCGGTTCCAAACTCAATTCTTAAATACGAATTGACAAGGTTCCCTTCTCGTAAATCCGTAGTTAAAATTTTCCGATGATCATCGTTAATTCGAACCATCCAATTAGTTCAACATTATAAATAATCATATTCTAAGGTTATCAAACAATCCAATCATTCGACTTGAATATTTGCTCCATACGTATGGGCTTCCAAATTCAGAGATGAATAATAGTCTCATTAAACTCATAATCACATTTGTATTCCTATACGAATATTATTTCCAACACATAGTTTAGCTCTAGATATGAATATTCCATATTCATTTTCAAAACATCAACACTTCTTAAAAATTTCATCACTTCGTATAATTCAAGAGTTCTTCAAGAACATGAAATATCCGAAATCACGTTCAGAACAACATATCCGAGGTATATATCTCCATGTTACCATTTTCTTCATCATGTCATTCATACAACCTCAAGAATCACAACAAAACCCTTATCATCATATGAAGAAGATCTCAATAATCATATCAACATCCGAAATCTCTTATTAAAATTCCAATAAATCTCGTATAGCATTATCGCATGATACCAAGATTGTAATACCCTGCATCCTCCCAGGAATATTACACGCCGTAAACCCTTCTCACAAGGATTTACCAGGCTAAGCACAATTTCCCACGTCATTTCAAAAATGCCAAGAAGACCGATGACGGTAATATTTTTCAAATACTAAAAAAATCATTTTCCAAATACCGTCAAAACGATCAAGGCCAAAATGCCAAAAACTCAGTTTAGGGAATCGGTTTTACAAAATAAAATTCAGTTGGTAAAATACCAAAAGCCATTTCAAAATACTCACGTAGCGGATAAAAGTACAGTCCAATATATGCATTTACATTGAAATAAAAACGAACATCAAAATACACGATTTCCCAACATGCTCCCTCCCAAGTAGTAATCCTTAAAAAAAAAAAAAAAAAAACGAACCACTATCAAGGGGATACAAGGATTACCTTGTATGGACGAACCACGAAGAAGAATAATTGAACTTCATTCCAAGAATCATCAAAAACTTCAAGAACAATACTTAATCCGAGCTCTCCATCTTAATCTTGTTTGAGAGAATCATCTCTCAATGTTTAGGAACTTCAAGTACTTCCCAAGGTTCTCTCCATTGACTGAAGGAAGGAGAATGGACAAAATGCCTCTCAGCACTCGTCTATCCCCTCTATAAAACACATCACTAGCTACTGCATTGCTTCGAAATTCCTCTAACGTACGTAATGCCCATGCATTAACGTACGCAAATAGGCGTTGACTTGCTACAGTGAAATGCTCAGTAGCGTGCGCTATTCTTCGACCTTAACGCGCGTTAATCGTCGTTGACTTGCTATAGTATTGTGCCCCCACATGCCGAAAGCATCCGCGATTATCGGGATTCCTTTGACCGATATGGAATTTGCGTGCGCTAATCATACGGTTTTAGCGTGCGCTAGCTCTACACAACAAGTACTCGTTGACCTTATCTGGACACGCGTCGAACATGGCCGGGTCCACCCGCCGAAAGCTAAGATTCCAATATTGGCGATCTGGTGTTAGCGTGCGCTAACTGGATATAAAAATCAATATGGGCCTACCTGTCGGCCATCTTCCGAAACTAACCCAGCAAGTCGTTACGTACGTTAGGGGTCCTCCTTAGCGTACGTAACCGAATCTCTTAGCGTGCGTTAAGTATGCACCGTAGCGTACGCTAAGTATATGCCTTAGTGCGCGCTAGGCATACCTTGTAGCGTGCGCTAACGTAGCTGTACTTAGCCATTATCCGCTATTCTCTACCAACATCTCGACATACCAAACGATCATACGGCACAATGAATACATATACGCATTCAGCAACATTGTCATACGTTCACATCATCCTCAAGCACAATTATCCATCAACGACATCCAACAAATAAACGGAAAAAAATATATCCGAAAAATCAGGGTATTACACTAAAAATATATCCGAAAAAATAAATCCGAAAAAATATATCCGAAAAATCAGGGTATTACACTCTACCCCCCTCTTAAAATAAGTTTCGTCCTCGAAACTTGCAATCACTCGCACAACCAACATTTCAACGGGAATTCAAATTCACCAAGAATTATCGAATAATCCAAACAACATACTTACAAGTCTGTGAAGTCGAAGATCTCCCGTGATACTAGCATGCGACTCCTAAACAAAGTCTCAACATAATACCGATACACACCAATATCGCAATTAGCAACTTAACAAAATCTCAAGGAAGAGTTCACGTCCGTGACCACGGCCACGTTTCTTTCTACTTTCAGCCAGCATTCTGAAGGGCACACACGTGCGTAAGTATAATCCGAATCGCACATTCTCGAAGTGACCAAATCCCAAGAATACCAAGCTATAAACAAAACGATTAAGAAAAATACAAGAAGAGTGAGAGGACTTACAAGTACCGGTCGCACTGTGATGATGGCAGAGTAGTGATACTGTGGGCAAATGCCGACTCAATCGACCCAAAAAAACCGAAATACAACACTCGAGTATTTAAAAAAATCCATTCCAGTACAACAACACTGAATGGAGGAATCCAAGAAAATAACCGGAGACAAGACACAGTATCACACTTGCCCATCATCTTCATGCCGACCCGATACCTGCCTGTCCGTCCTCCTGGAACCTGAAATACATGAAACGTATTTCCCCCATAAAGGGGTTAGCCGTCGAATAGCTAGTGCAAGTATAACAATATGAAATACAATACTCCTCGACAATAAAGTAAATGTAACCGTCAATTCATCAATTCAAGACTAGTATTCCGGAATAACTAAATCTCATAGCATCACATCAAGACGTATATGAATACCGTGGAACCGCACCAGAGGCTACGGAACCCTTAGGGGACCTGTCGGCCCGCCCCAAAGTGGTTCGTTCATATCACCCGTCATTAATACATATATGAATACCGTGGAACCGCACCAGAGGCTACGGAACCCTCAGAGGACCCGTCGGCCCGTCCCGGAGTGGTTAATTCATATTATCCATGGAATCGCACCAGAGGCTACGAAACCCTCAGAGGACCATTGGCCCATCCCGGAGTGGATAGAAATAATCATGCCATTAATATTTCATACTTTCAAAGTCGAGAACGCACATTCATAAATATATACTTGCCTTAACAAACGTTACCGAGAATCCCAAAGAACACGGTTCGACCGGGAAGCTTGAACCACGAAGAAGACAACGAACGAAAAGGTTCCGACTTGAGTTCTTCACAAGGATTTCGTCCCTAAGTCATATCAATGATAAATCAACAATCGTACAACGCACAAACCCCCCTCTTAGACCTTTTGTCGGACACCTTCAAGGCGTCGACTAATAACTCAACCAAAACGACGAATCAATACAATCCAACCATGGAATAACGATGGAAATGATAGAATACACCTAAATAATCATCAATCCATCACTAACCTAAATTACTACGGATTAAAAGGATGAAGTCAAACAAAATCCCCAATTTCCAACACAAAATTCAAAGTGTTCTTGAATAATCTTTCAATAATCCGATGAATACTCAAACATGTCCATAATCATGCGTATATCACTTCATACCCCATGATCTTAACATCCAAAACATCATTACCCAATACAAAATCGAAATCCAAGATGTTGAAAAAATTACCTCTTGAAGATCCAAGTACTATGATTCGAAGAGTACGCGATAGATCGATGATCCGAGCTTTACAATCGAAAAGAGATGAAGAGAAATCACACACTCAAGTGATAGGTGAAGAAACTTCTCTCTCTCAAGTCTCCTCTCTCGTGCCCAAGTGAAGAAATGGGGAAAAATGAGGTGACCCGCTCAAGAAAACGCAGATATAGGGTAAACTGTCATGTGTGCCGCGGCTCAGTCGAAGTGTGCCGTGGCACAGGCCCAAAATTTTCTCCTAGGGCTCGGCAGTGTGCCGCGGCTCAGCCGAAGTGTGCCGCGGCACAGGGTACAGACAGTTTTGGCTGAATCTGGAAAATGAGAGTGACTTAGCTATTTCGACTATAACTCCCTCGTCTGGACTCCGATTGACTCACCGTTTGAACCATTGGAAAGCTAACTCGATGCTTTATAATATTGCAAAGATTCAGAATTTTTGGAGTTTCCAAAAATTAATGGTGATCTAACAAAGTCGAACTCGTACGTGGAAAAGTCGCTAAAGAACACGGAATTCAACAGAACGACACCGAAACGAACTCGGATGACAAAAAGTGCAGAATTAATCATTCTCTAAATGACGAAACGGTCATGGGCGAGTCATCAAAACGGACTTCCGCCGAAAAAAAAAGAAATTACCGGAAATCGAAATTACGGGTATTACATTCTACCCTCTTTAAAAGAAGTTTCGTCCCGAAACTTAAAACGAGTAGGGAGAAGAATTATCCCGCCAGGAAAAACTCAATGAGATACACAGGGACCGAAAACTTACGCCCAAACGGCGAATCGTCAGTATAGAACACAACAACACATTACCCGAAGGTAAACCAAACCAACGTCGAAATAAATACGAATCACAATGCCCAAAGGCTCCAACGGAAATACCAATACATCACAATGGCCTGAAAACCGAACAGCCCAAAGCTGTAAATCATCACGATACAGATCTCAAAGAAACAAACCTGACTGTCGGACATACCCCTCGGCGTATGAACAACCAATCGCAAATCGTCGGACATATCCAATACAACATGGACTACGAACGACCAAACAATAAGGCTCAAGAGGGAACATCACCGTACGCCCGATCCGGAAATGTGTCCGTGCACATGTCCACCCCGTATACGGAATCCAGAATATACGTGTGACAATGTACCTAACTAGCCTCACGAACTACGTCTCGTGTGCACGGTCCAATGCGGAAACATCCACGCATGACCATCGTGTGCCCGGCTAAAAAAAAAAAAAAAAAACAACAAAAAAAAAAAAAAACTACACATAACCAATCGGTACGCAGGTATGATTCCAGATATGCCACGATACGACGTGACAACGAAACTCAAAAGATAATATATCCTATACGGATCATACGATTCACCCAGTGAACGACGACAAACGAATAATGAAAAATCGACACGACCAACAATATCCAACATAACCATCCTGGGATCAAAATCCCTTAGGACCGATTAACACGAGCAATAATCACAACACAACAATTCGGGAAATCCTCAACTCTCAACGATCACAAAATTACCGAGATCACAAGAATAATAGTGTGCTGCCTTGAGTCGGCCAACACGGCAATAATAATTCAACGGATGGGAACTATCCTAGACAGTCCCAATTCAATACTTCGATTACCGTAGAATGGCCAATCGATAACAACGATACAACGGATGAGAATATCTTTGACAACGGATGGGAATTATCTTCGATAATCCCAATTCAATACCTCGATTACCTTAGAACGGTCAATCGATAATCAATGATACGATAGAATAGATGTCCCGGTGTCTTAAACCGACCACCGAAACGGAGATGACAAAAGGATGTATCAAACGTCTCCAATCGGTTAATATAATATTAATAGAAAAACACCGATATCAATAACGACGATCACCACAATATCTCAATGGAACATCCATCACAATCACAATCGATACGTCGATACCGCGAACCGGCTATCGACAGCGACTTTACCAACAAGTATCGCAATGCCTTGAACCGGCCTTTTACAAACAACAGTAACATTTGGCATAAATTGCCGACGGGTGTCGTGTCAACCAATCCCCTGATATCAATACAATCATAAAGAGGCCAAGTCCAGAAATGATACACACATTCGTACACCTACAGATAACATTAATCTCATTGATTAGTACAAGTATAAAACTTGCCTCGATATCAATACAACGAACTGTTACCAATTCAGTTGGTTTCGTCTACGGGTTCCTCAATTCCGACCAAGCTAATCTACGAACTCTTCAACATCAACTGCAACTCAACAGTCATAATCCACGATCAAACATCATATCATATTGTAAAACGAGGACTTAATAATCAACAGGTTCGATGACGATCAATATCAATACAACTAGGCCACAAACTCATCAGTTCCACAATATCTCGATTAAACACAAACCGAATCGGCCCAACCTGCACCCTCACGAATCCATGTCCACAATACGAGCCGAAATCCGATGATCATATCAGCAACCAATTCGGACCAATAATAAGGGTCTAAATGTTATCGGTTCCAAACTCAATTCTTAAATACGAATTGACAAGGTTCCCTTCTCGTAAATCCGTAGTTAAAATTTTCCGATGATCATCGTTAATTCGAACCATCCAATTAGTTCAACATTATAAATAATCATATTCTAAGGTTATCAAACAATCCAATCATTCGACTTGAATATTTGCTCCATACGTATGGGCTTCCAAATTCGAGAGATGAATAATAGTCTCATTAAACTCATAATCACATTTGTATTCCTATACGAATATTATTTCCAACACATAGTTTAGCTCTAGATATGAATATTCCATATTCATTTTCAAAACATCAACACTTCTTAAAAATTTCATCACTTCGTATAATTCAAGAGTTCTTCAAGAACATGAAATATCCGAAATCACGTTCAGAACAACATATCCGAGGTATATATCTCCATGTTACCATTTTCTTCATCATGTCATTCATACAACCTCAAGAATCACAACAAAACCCTTATCATCATATGAAGAAGATCTCAATAATCATATCAACATCCGAAATCTCTTATTAAAATTCCAATAAATCTCGTATAGCATTATCGCATGATACCAAGATTGTAATACCCCAGATCCTCCTGGGAATATTACACGCCGTAAACCCTTCTCACAAGGATTTACCAGGCTAAGCACAATTTCCCACGTCATTTCAAAAATGCCAAGAAGACCGATGACGGTAATATTTTTCAAATACTAAAAAAAATCATTTTCCAAATACCGTCAAAACGATCAAGGCCAAAATGCCAAAAACTCAGTTTAGGGAATCGGTTTTACAAAATAAAATTCAGTTGGTAAAATACCAAAAGCCATTTCAAAATACTCACGTAGCGGATAAAAGTACAGTCCAATATATGCATTTACATTGAAATAAAAACGAACATCAAAATACACGATTTCCCAACATGCTCCCTCCCAAGTAGTAATCCTTAAAAAAAAAAAAAAAAAAACGAACCACTATCAAGGGGATACAAGGATTACCTTGTATGGACGAACCACGAAGAAGAATAATTGAACTTCATTCCAAGAATCATCAAAAACTTCAAGAACAATACTTAATCCGAGCTCTCCATCTTAATCTTGTTTGAGAGAATCATCTCTCAATGTTTAGGAACTTCAAGTACTTCCCAAGGTTCTCTCCATTGACTGAAGGAAGGAGAATGGACAAAATGCCTCTCAGCACTCGTCTATCCCCTCTATAAAACACATCACTAGCTACTGCATTGCTTCGAAATTCCTCTAACGTACGTAATGCCCATGCATTAACGTACGCAAATAGGCGTTGACTTGCTACAGTGAAATGCTCAGTAGCGTGCGCTATTCTTCGACCTTAACGCGCGCTAATCGTCGTTGACTTGCTATAGTATTGTGCCCCCACATGCCGAAAGCATCCGCGATTATCGGGATTCCTTTGACCGATATGGAATTTGCGTGCGCTAATCATACGGTTTTAGCGTGCGCTAGCTCTACACAACAAGTACTCGTTGACCTTATCTGGACACGCGTCGAACATGGCCGGGTCCACCCGCCGAAAGCTAAGATTCCAATATTGGCGATCTGGTGTTAGCGTGCGCTAACCAACATGCGTTAGCGTGCGCTAACTGGATATAAAAATCAATATGGGCCTACCTGTCGGCCATCTTCCGAAACTAACCCAGCAAGTCGTTACGTACGTTAGGGGTCCTCCTTAGCGTACGTAACCGAATCTCTTAGCGTGCGTTAAGTATGCACCGTAGCGTACGCTAAGTATATGCCTTAGTGCGCGCTAGGCATACCTTGTAGCGTGCGCTAACGTAGCTGTACTTAGCCATTATCCGCTATTCTCTACCAACATCTCGACATACCAAACGATCATACGGCACAATGAATACATATACGCATTCAGCAACATTGTCATACGTTCACATCATCCTCAAGCACAATTATCCATCAACGACATCCAACAAATAAACGGAAAAAAATATATCCGAAAAATCAGGGTATTACACTAAAAATATATCCGAAAAAATAAATCCGAAAAAATATATCCGAAAAATCAGGGTATTACACTCTACCCCCCTCTTAAAATAAGTTTCGTCCTCGAAACTTGCAATCACTCGCACAACCAACATTTCAACGGGAATTCAAATTCACCAAGAATTATCGAATAATCCAAACAACATACTTACAAGTCTGTGAAGTCGAAGATCTCCCGTGATACTAGCATGCGACTCCTAAACAAAGTCTCAACATAATACCGATACACACCAATATCGCAATTAGCAACTTAACAAAATCTCAAGGAAGAGTTCACGTCCGTGACCACGGCCACGTTTCTTTCTACTTTCAGCCAGCATTCTGAAGGGCACACACGTGCGTAAGTATAATCCGAATCGCACATTCTCGAAGTGACCAAATCCCAAGAATACCAAGCTATAAACAAAACGATTAAGAAAAATACAAGAAGAGTGAGAGGACTTACAAGTACCGGTCGCACTGTGATGATGGCAGAGTAGTGATACTGTGGGCAAATGCCGACTCAATCGACCCAAAAAAACCGACAGCCTAGGTATCCATAAACCTAAGCTCTGATACCATATTCTGTAACACCCCCAAGTTATTCAGGGTATATTACAGCACCGTGAGCCCCGCTGTGGGACCCACAAGGCTAAACATACGCGGAACTATAAACTTGACCGAGAAGGTCTACATACAATGGAAAGAAAGACGATACAAATGGTATTCAAAACCATAAACAATGAAACCATATACACCACTGCACAAATCAATACCTCGGCAACACAGGCCGGAACATCAAGGAAACTGAAATACAACACTCGAGTATTTAAAAAAATCCATTCCAGTACAACAACACTGAATGGAGGAATCCAAGAAAATAACCGGAGACAAGACACAGTATCACACTTGCCCATCATCTTCATGCCGACCCGATACCTGCCTGTCCGTCCTCCTGGAACCTGAAATACATGAAACGTATTTCCCCCATAAAGGGGTTAGCCTTCGAATAGCTAGTGCAAGTATAACAATATGAAATACAATACTCCTCGACAATAAAGTAAATGTAACCGTCAATTCATCAATTCAAGACTAGTATTCCGGAATAACTAAATCTCATAGCATCACATCAAGACATATATGAATATCGTGGAACCGCACCAGAGGCTACAGAACCCTTAGGGGACCTGTCGGCGCGCCCCAAAGTGGTTCGTTCATATCATCCGTCATCAATACATATATGAATACCGTGGAACCGCACCAGAGGCTACGGAACCCTCAGAGGACCCGTCGGCCCGTCTCGGAGTGGTTAATTCATATTATCCATGGAATCGCACCAGAGGCTACGAAACCCTCAGAGGACCATTGGCCCATCCCGGAGTGGATAGAAATAATCATGCCATTAATATTTCATACTTTCAAAGTCGAGAACGCACATTCATAAATATATACTTGCCTTAACAAACGTTACCGAGAATCCCGAAGAACACGGTTCGACTGGGAAGCTTGAACCACGAAGAAGACAACGAACGGAAAGGTTCCGACTTAAGTTCTTCACAAGGATTTTGTCCCTAAGTCATATCAATGATAAATCAACAATCGTACAACGCACAAACCCCCCTCTTAGACCTTTTGTCGGACACCTTCAAGGCGTCGACTAATAACTCAACCAAAACGACGAATCAATACAATCCAACCGTGGAATAACGATGGAAATGATAGAATACACCTAAATAATCATCAATCCATCACTAACCTAAATTACTACGGATTAAAAGGATGAAGTCAAACAAAATCCCCAATTTCCAACACAAAATTCAAAGTGTTCTTGAATAATCTTTCAATAATCCGATAAATACTCAAACATGTCCATAATCATGCGTATATCACTTCATACCCCATGATCTTAACATCCAAAACATCATTACCCAATACAAAATCGAAATCCAAGATGTTGAAAAAATTACCTCTTGAAGATCCAAGTATTATGATTCGAAGAGTACGCGATAGATCGATGATCTGAGCTTTACAATCGAAAAGAGATGAAGAGAAATCACACACTCAAGTGATAGGTGAAGAAACTTCTCTCTCTCAAGTCTCCTCTCTCGTGCCCAAGTGAAGAAATGGGGAAAAATGAGGTGACCCGCTCAAGAAAACGCAGATATAGGGTAACCGTCATGTGTGCCGCGGCTCGCGAAGTGTGCCGCGGCACAGCCCAAATTTTGCTCCTGTGGCTCGGCGGTGTGCCGCGGCTCAGCCGAAGTGTCTTTGCCGCGCACAGGCGACGGTTTTGGCCGAATCTGAAAAATGAGAGTGACTTAGCTATTTCGACCATAACTCCCTCGTCTGGACTCCGATTGACTCACCGTTTGAACCATTGGAAAGCTAACTCGATGCTTTATAATATTGCAAAGATTCAGAATTTTTGGAGTTTCCAAAAATTAATGGTGATCTAACAAAGTCGAACTCGTACGTGGAAAAGTCGCTAAAGAACACGGAATTCAACAGAACGACACCGAAACGAACTCGGATGACAAAAAGTGCAGAATTAATCATTCTCGAAATGACGAAACGGTCATGGGCGAGTCATCAAAACGGACTTCGGCCGAAAAAAAAAGAAATTACCGGAAATCGAAATTACGAGTATTACATATTGAAAGAGATTCCCGAGAGATTTTAAGATTTAGGAAACAAGCTCAAATTTAAGGAAAATAATTTATCACCTGGGAAGTTGTAGAAAAGGAAAAGTCTTTGGGACCTCAAGTTCATAGTTACCAGACCACTTCAAAATTCTATTGGGCCTCAGTCCACGAACCATTTCCATAAAACATCATTTGAAAATTCTTAAACAACAAAACAAACTCGTGACCTATGATGTCCTGTCATAAGTCTTCGTAGGTTCAACAACCTGCACGGATTGATCCAAGAAAAATAATTACAACACTCGGTCCTCAACCCCATAATTACAACTCCGGTCCCTTGGTTGGACTATATTATGTCCCGACCCCATGATCGCAAATCATGTGCCTCGTTAGACCGGCATGATTGGACCTCAGCACCACTTACTAAGTGCCAATCCCATGATCCCTCGCCATGTATCCTCGTATGATTCGTCGAACCTACACGAGTAAATTTAGCATCATAATACAAAACATTCACATTGAATCACACATAATTTACACGGTCAATCATTACAACAACCATCATGAACTTTGCAAGACCACACGACATATATCTATCAATTAACGACTCGGCATAGTACACATCCAAGTGAATAAACAAACCAACACAACCTTCTCAACCACATGGCTCCATAACAAGGAATAATCAAGAACAACATCAACACCTTAATATATTCATAACGAACATTCGCATGCTTCACATTCTACGAGAAATGAACAAATCATTATAAAACTAAATACACAACTTCAATTCACAAGATACAAATTGTATAGACAATGACACGCGAATACTTCGACGAACACACCTCGATCGGAAGGTTCCAAAACCTAAAATTCCACGAGAAGACCACAACAATGCAATTGCTATAAGCATATCAATCAATCACAATGGAAAATACGCCCATAAACCGAATAGGAATCCATTGAGGCATTTAATCGAACATTAAATGTTCAAGATTGCTCAAAAACGCGATAATCACGATTCATTAAATGAGACTCATATATGGATATAAAATCCATAGAATATGCTCAACAATACCGGATAAAATTAATTGAACCATCGAAGCCGGATTAGAATGAACCCGCGAAGAAATCCCCAAAAATAGTTGAAAAAGAATTTACAAGAAATTACCTCAATCCGGACGAATAATCAACAAATGATGATGCTAAACATGATCAAGACTTCAATATATAATGATAATTTATTTTCCCAAGGTTTGAACCCTTATCAAATCGCCCAAAACCGAGAGAGAATAGAAATGAGGCTGAAACACGCGACTGTCCTGTTTATGCACCTGAACAAAATTAACCAGAACACGGCTCAAACATCACCGTGTTGTTGTAATATCCGACGGAAATTCTTGCTTACTGTTGTATTATTCGGATAATTCAATACTGTTGTAGTCTTGTTGCATTTGTTTAATGTTTATTAATGTTGGAATATATCATAATAGACTTAATAATAACTACCACTCGCACAATGTTTAATTTTCAGTGTTGTATAGATAAATGCATTTTTGGGCTAGTAATTCTGCACTTAACGTACGCTAACCCTTTAGCATAACGTACGCTATAGTGTGAGATTTACGTACGTAAGGAGGTGCCTTTTACGTACGTAATACTTGTAGTCATATCTGATCTCAACTTTCGGCATGTGGGGTCGGGCGTGATTCGAATATTTGATCTTTTGGAGGCAACCTAGTTGAACTACATTACGTACGTAATGCTCCAAGCAATAACGTATGTAATGATGTTCGTATTTTAGTCCAGTAGCCTCTGGAATTAGCTTACGTACTTAACACTTTTGGTGTAGCGTACGTAAAGCTAATAACGTACGTTATCCTTTGGTGTATAACGTACGTAACGAACTGTGTTATTATAAAAACACAACTTGTGTCTTTCATTTTGCATGTCCAACTTCGATATTTTTCCAGTATAAACATCCTCCTGCCTCCCTAGATCACTTTTAGCTTCTTTCCACTTGTTTTTGAGCTATACATCTTGGTTTGGAGCTTGTTGATTGGAAGTTTGGAGTCATTCTTGAAGCTTAGAGTGTATTCTTGTGATTTTGGTGTAGTGTTCTTCATTTTTGAAGGTATGTTATATGAATTCACTCTATAATTTTGTAGTTATAATGTTAGTGATAATATATACTCCACCTAATATTAAATCAATCAAGATAAACATGGTTGTAGTTAAGTTTTTCAACACCTTAATGATGAATATGGAGAACAAGGGTTTGATATGATGAATTCTTGATGTTTTTAAATGGTAGTAATCGTGGCTAATAGAAACTCACTCTTCTTGCTGAACTATTAACATTACTAAGATGATAATAATCATTAATTTTATTTTAGATAGGTTAATGTGTAGAATTTTTATCATTATATTGAATCAACTATCATATTGAGAGAGATTTTGAACTAGATGAACTTAGGTTCCTCCTTAGAATTGGTTGAACCTTGGATTTCATCAACATAAGATTATATTTCAGAGATGTTAATTCACCTTGATGATGATTTCGTAATGATCTTGTGATGAATAACTCAACTATATCACTAAACTAACTTGATGAACTCATAATCGATGAACATAGTATTAGTTTTACAAACTCATGATTCATTGAGCAATGATAATCACTGAGTATCCTTCGTTTTAATCAATGTTTTATGAACATAGTTGTTCGGATTATATCTTTCAAAATATTGATGTTGATTGTAATAAATTCTATCGGCATATCCATTTTAGCAAGTTCTCCTTGAGGATTGTCCTTGATAAATGCTCATGCGTTTGAACCACATGAATGATTGAGAGCACCTTGAATCATAACTAATAATGAGTATAAATTGAAGTTAGTATGAATCTTTGAAATGAAATTAATACAAAGATAGTCAAACTAAGTGAATTGAATTTGGGATATCGATTCGCTGAACTAGACATCGATAGCTATGAAAATGTGTTATTGAATGGATTGTATCCCTTACAAGGTTGATTGTTCGAGTAACCGATATTAAGTCGAGGACCATTCGTTCTTTTGTCAAGGAAGGACTATTCTCGCCTTCGTATTGAGGTAAGTTATCTTGCTTGGTTATAATGATGTTTGGATTCTTGTGATGATTATGCGTTTCCTGTATATGAAACAATTATGAAATTGTGATCCGTGAATTGATATTATTTTTGATGATGTCCCGTTTTCATCATGGGATTGCATTCCCAAGTTTGTCTTTTTTAACCGTCGATGTCATTGATCCTTATTGTCATTTCGGTGTGTTTCTTGATCCTTAATCGGATATGTGATTTATTGAATTCGTTGTCATGTTGTATCGTGACATATCTGGAATCATATCTGCGTTCCGATTGGTTATTGTGTAGGATTTTTAGCCAGGCACATATATAGTCATGCGTGGATGTTTCCGTATTGGACTGTGCACACGAGACATAGTTCGTGAGGCAAATTAGGTACATTGTCCCACGTATATCCTGGATTCCGTATACGGGGTGGACATGTGCACTGACACATTTCCGGATCGGGCGTACTGTGATGTCCATCTTGATCTGTACTATCTTAGTCGTTCATAGTCCATTTATATATTTGGATGTGTTCGACGTTTTGTGACTAATCGTTCATACGCCCTAGGGGTATGTTCGTTAGTCGGGTTGTTTTCCTTGAAATCTTATATATGTGAATTGTATAATATCTTGAGAAACCATTTATCATGTATATCTGACGCTGTATTGGGCGAAATACTTGTGTTGTATTTTAGGTCGAGGAAAAGGCAAGGCACGGGAAGATCATGGTGATGGCGAAGGGTTCGAAGGAAACTAGTTCGGGGGGGGCGAGTCTTTTGTTGTCCGGTCATGTTCGAACCGTGTAATGTTATCTTTCCGTTTTATTTTGATTTTGGACAAATGTATTGTTATTTAAAGTATATTCCATCTCCATATGGATTATACTTGTATTTTTTGATCCTGTGTATAATAAGACCGTTGGTCATACTACGGTGAACTCCTAATCGGAGTAAGTACTATGTATTGTGGTTCGGTATCACATGTATTGTGTATTTAATCTGTATTTTGGGTATCTCCTGGTGGGTCCCAGTGTGGGGTCCACGGCACTGTAATGGCCGCCTTCTTCTGGTGTTACAGAAGATGGTATCAGAGAAAAGTCATTTTTCTTTTTCTTTTGAGTCTTTATGTATTGAACTAGTATCAAGAGACCTTCGTGTCACATGTGACCCGTGCGAGCGCCTGATCCTACGAGCCAAATGCGGTACGTACTTTATAAGCCATGATTTAATTACTGACATGATATTGATATCAAAATGGATCTCTTTGTTGATCTTGGCATTTTAAGGATTTGTGGCAGGAATTGTCTGATTGATAATACGAAGAAAATTTTGGATTGATCATATGATTGAAATTGTTCGACTCAACATCGATATGATATTCTGTGTGACCCTCGTAGTGTCGATAATTCATTACGAACTGTTTTCTTGAATATGTAATTTCTTATTGCTATTAACTTAGCATGAATTTTGATTGGTATCATGAACTGTACTTATGGTTATCTTTACGAATTGATTCTTTCAGTATGGAAAGAAATTTGAGAGGTCGTGGCAGAGGGGGACGAGGCCGCGGAAGGGGCCGAATCCCGACACCACGAGCCAACAGGCGTGCGAATGCAGAGCATAGTTCCGCAGGCAGTGATTCGCCTTCTAGGGACCAATCGCATCACACTGGACGCGAGGATGCTCGTGTCGATCCTTATGTTGTGATGCAAGGCATGATGGCTCAGATGACCCAGATGGGTCAGTTAATGGAAACTATGCAGAGAGCTGCTACCGACCAGCAACAGGGGCCACCTCCTGTACATGGCGGACCGGTGAGTCGGATCATCAATGACATCTCTCGCCAGCGGCCCCCGATTTTTGAAGGTTCCTCTGAGCCTGCTGATATCGTGCATTGGATTGAACACTTCGAGAAATTGTTCGATATGGTAGACTGTCCAGCAGAGAATCGTGTCTCCATAGCAGCTTAATACCTGGGCAAGGGCGCCCACACTTGGTGGCTTTCGGTGAGGCCAGCTGATGGCGTATGTACTTGGGAGGAATTTAAGAATCTCATGCTAGACCGTTACTATCCGGGTCCTCTCTGCGAGGCCAAACTATCAGAATTGCTGAATCCAGACCCGTCCGAAGATGATGACGTACTATCTATTGCCGAGAAATTCCAGGCACTTCTTCCTTTTGCCGCGACGATTGTCCGAATGGAGGCTGATAAGATCAAATACTTTCTCAAAAGGCTTAAACCCCGAATGAGAATGCAGCTGTTGAACCATCACTGTGCGACCCTACCGGAGTTCATTGAGAAAGCTCTGGAGTACGAATTGACCATGAAAGAACTTTCCAAGAAGCAATCGCAGTCCAACAACAAGAAATTCAGGAACCAGAACCAAACTGATAGCAATCGGGGAACATTCAAGAGGCCCCAACCAGTGCCAAATCCTTCTGAATGGAAACATATGGCGTCGAAGCCAACCGGATCGCAACCTCGCACGGTCAGCCTATCTGTTGTGTGCTATAACTGTGGAGACCAGGGGCACATCAATTCTAAAGGCCCAAGGCCAGCCGTTGCATGCCATACTTGTGGGAAGAATGGACATCGTGCTCGTTATAGTAGGAGTGGACCAGGACGTACTCCAGCAGCACCTCATGTTCCAGTTCAGTCATCCGTCCAGGACCGTGTACCTCCGTCCATTTCTTATCATACTACCAGTGCAAACAGAGGGATGGGCCATGGAAATCAAGCTAGTGCATCTAATACCAGGGCTGCAAAACCCAGAGTCTACGAGATGAAGAAGGCCGACAATCCTGAAGCCAACATGATTGCAGGTACTCTCGAGATCCGATCTCAGCCTATCTGTGTTCTTTTTGATACTGGTACTTCACACTCCTTTTTATCTGCTTCTTGTTTGAGTCGTTTGCAATTAGATTATGTTACCAATTGTGAACCTTATATAATTGGTCTACCCGATGGTAGAAGAATTGTTGGGAATCGTGAAGTGCAGAACTGTCTGATTCACTTAAACGACCGTGAGTGGTTGTCGAATTTAATTGTGGTCGATTTACCTAAAGATGATGTAATCTTGGGTATCGATTGGATGGACCGTCATGATGCTATACTTAGTGTCCTCAAACGATCAGTGACCGTCACATCTGACGATGGTGTTGACTCTGCTTTCTAGGGTGACAATCCCAGCCGTTCCGGGAGAGTCATTAGCGCTATGAAAATAATGAAACTGCTTAATCAGGGATGTATTGGCTACTGGTGTTTCATGACCAAATCAGCGGATCGACCAGTCGAATTGGCCAATATTCCGATAGTCCGAGACTACCCAGACATATTTCCAGATGAGTTTCCAGGCTTACCTCCACATCGTGATGTAGAGTTCAATATTGAGTTAGAGCCTGGTACGTCCCCACTTTCAAAAGCACCGTATCGTATGGCTCCGACTGAGATACAGGAGCTGAAGAGCCAACTTGAGGATTTGACCGAAAAAGGCTATATTTGTAATACCCGAGATTTCTGATATGTATTTGGAACTTGTGATATTGTAATTGTTGCGTTTTGATCTGAGTATTATTCTCCGTATTTCATAATCCGGTGTTGTTGAGCGCATGATTTCATGAATGTGATTTATATTGTGATTCTGCGCATGTAGCGCATGCTATCGACTATGTGTAGCGTATGCTAATTTGGATCCGTAGCGCACGCTGTGCATGAACCTTAGCGCACGCTATACGTAGTCAGCATGATTAAGACAGGGTGGTAGGTGAGATCGGCTGAGGATTTCGGTCGGATCATGTCGGGATGAACCTGGATGGATTTCGGGAAAAGCCAAGTCAACGCGGTAGCGCACGCTAATGATATGAGGATAGCGCACGCTAAACGCTGAGTACAGTGAAGTCAGTAAGTTTCGTATGGCCGTTAGCGCACGCTATGGATAGGGACTAGCGCGCGCTAATAACCATTTCCTATATATAGGACAGCTTACTTTTTCATTATTCAGATATTTTCACTACCCTAATCCGAATTTTTTAGCTTAGAGAGTTACTTCCTCCCTCCTCAACCTCTCATATTATCCTCCTAGCACGAGTTTGAAGATTGTAGATCTTTGGAGATTGGTGTTCAAGCCCTCGGTGTTGGATTTCCTCAAGTTCCTTCGTGTTCTTCGCTACTTTGAGGTAGGTGATTCTTCACCAATTTTAGTAGTATTCTGAAGGACATTTTGATCATGTTTTGGGATTATCTAGTCAGTTAAATTCGTAAGTAGTCGAACCTCATGTGTTAGAAGAATATTTTCGATGTTTCGGTACTTATTCATCGTATAATCCATTGAACCTATTAGTGTTTAAACTCCTAGCATATTCATGTATCTTCAAAACCGATTATGACCAGTAGGTAGAGATTATCAAGTTCTTATGTTTTACATGATGGAATCATGCGTTTTGGAACGTAGGATGAATGGAACTTAGGATACTTTCTCGAAGATCAAGATGAATTATGTTATTGTGATGATTATATGTACCCTTGTATCTTGTAGTCATTTAATCCGTAGAGATCTTTCACAAACCATATGAGCATGATATGCACGGGGATGGCATGTATTAACACTGAAGATTTCATGAGTTTCATCACCTTTAGCTCAAGTTTTCTGCCCAGTAGTAAACTGCCATGCACAGTTAGCGCACGCTAAGATAGGCATATTAACGTGCGCTATCGGGAATGAGTAACGTACGCTACAGTTAGTACGTAACATACGTTATGTCATCAGGCAGATACGGCTGATCGAGAGGATCACAAGATACACAATGGCGTATGCTAGACTTGGTCATTTGCGTATGTTAATAGGCAGGCTTAGCGCACGTTATGTAGAGTACGTAGCGCACGTTAAGTAGTTCAGGCAGAATTCATTTTTAGAGCTTGCGGCCGTAAACCGGATTGTTAGACATTCGTACGACTTGAGAGGAATTCTTTATTATTTCTTATGTCCGAGCCTTGCATAGGGGACGATCGAGGGGCGGTGGCGTACGGACGCGTGTCATTTGTTGGAGTATTTCATTCTTGCCATTTTCGAGGCAAGTATCATATGTTGAGTTTGACTTATATTGGAACTCTGATCATGCTTATGGTTTTGTTGATGTTGTCGAATATGAGATTTATTTCTTTAATTTCTCGTGGTATTCGTTGTTAATGGTTCGTATTGATGAACATATTGAAATGCATATATGTATGCATAATTGATTGGTTTATGGTATAAATGATCAGAGGGGGTCATGAGGATCTATGATGAGGTCGCTGGATAGAATGTCCACCATGCGTTGGTCCGATGGGATCATCATGGGGATCTATGCTGAGGGCGCTGGATCACTGGACCGGTTTTCCACAATGCGTTGGTCCGATGGGATCATCATGGGGATCTATACCAAGGGCGCTGGATCGCTGGATTACCCTGTATTGTGTTGATGGAATCGTGAGGATTCACATCGTTGGATTCCGATGACGGAAGTCCGTTTTGCATGTTTTATGATGCACTGATGATTTATGTATTATGATACTTGTACTAGCATTGTTTTGCTAACCCCTTCGGGGGTGGACATTGTTTTGATGTTCAGGTAGACGAGGAGCGGGGAGGAAACCACAGTACCGACAGGACGATGAAATGGCTCAGTGATGTGGTTGATGTTTATTTTTATTGTGATTTGTCTTCTTGGTTCACTTTAGTACTCGAGTACGTGTGTTTTAATAATGTCATTTTCGATATGGTTGTATAAGTTAACTCTTTGGATCAATTGAACCAGTTCTGTATTTTGAACTTCAGTTGTAAGGTTGAATTATATTTACATTTCTTTTATTTAGCCTTGTAAATCCTTACTTAAAGGGTTTACGGCGCTGTAATTATTCTGAATATCTCGGGGTGTTACAGAATATGGTATCGGAGCTAAGATTCATAGATATCTTGACAGTCGGGTTAGTTGGTTATGTTTACGTTATTTGATTATTGGTCGTTTGTAACATCATTGCTGAGCCAGCATCGTCGTGTGGACCGTGGTTGTAAGTTTCCTAATCTCAAATACTACTGTTTTATTTAATTCATGTTTTGTGAACATTGATGGATTTTCTTTTAGAAAGTTTGCCCTGGATATTGAGTATTTGTGTTTACAGTATGTTGAGAGGAGGTCGTAGACGCGGACGTGGAAATGCGAGACAGGAAGATTCAGTGTCTACCCCAGAAATAACCGCTAGTCGAACGGATTCCCATTCCGGAGGACAACAGGGATCAGCAAATAATAATGCAGATCCTAATGTGCCGGGGGTGCTTCAGCAGGTGGTTGCTCAGATAAACCAGTTTGCTCAAGTTGTTGATCGCATGCAGACGGCGATGGGACAGCAGCATAATGTGGATAATCGGGGAGATAAATGGCTTACTGAGGTAATCAAATTGCATCCTCCGAAATTTGACGGTTCTGTTGAGATGCTTTCTTGGGATTACTGGCTGAAGGAGTTAGAGAAGATTTTTGCGGGGATTAACTGTCCCAACGACAGAAAGGTTCTGGTCGCCCAGTATCTTCTGATGGGGGAGGCTTTCGACTGGTGGGAGGCCATTCGACCTGAGGAGCATAATGTCGACTGGACGGAGTTCAAATTAATGATGGAAGCGCAGTATTGTCCTCGCCCAATTAGAGAGGCCCGAGTCCGGGAGTTTTTCTCACCACAAAATTCAAAAGCATCTGTGACAGACGTGATTAAGACTTTTAATCACCAGTTGACTTATGTGCGCCACTTGGTCAGGACCGAGGCAGAGAGGATTTTTCATTTTGACATGCGAATGAAGTCGGAAATTCAGCAGTATATGTCCGGATTTGAATGTACCACCTTGCGACAGTATCAGGACAAAGCACTGGCCTATGATATGAAAGAGGTGGCAGTAGAAAAGTCAACGGAAGCAAAGAAACAGAAGGTGTCTGGCAACTTCATGGAGAATAAGAGTAGTGGGCCTCGCAGGGGCCAGTCCTCTTTTCATTCATCCAGGAGGCCTCCGCATCCTTCTCGAGGTGGAAAGAAGTTCCGGGCAGCACCAACCGTTTCAGACGCAGGGAAGAAATGTTATAACTGTGGCAAAGCGGGGCATGTTCGACGTGACTGTTTCGCGCCTACTATGACCTGTTTCGAGTGTGGACAGGAAGGGCATCGCGCAACATTTTGTGGAAATGCGACTCGATCTTTTGGTACTCGCACTCCTGTACCGATTCCGAAGGACACTAGTGTAAACCAGACGCAGCAAAGCGGTTTCCATCAGCAGAATGTTGGGAAAAGATAGGCATCCAGCGCTGGGTCCGTTCCTCAGCGTATTTACGAAATGAAGAAGTCAGACGATCAGAACACAGCTGTTGCATCAGGTACGATTCAGATCCTTTTGCAACCAGTTAGTGTCTTATTCGATCCAGGAGCTACGCATTCTTTTATATCTTTGAACTGTGTTAATCGTTTGAAAATCTCATGCTTGTATGATTGTGAACCTTATGTTGTGGGATTACCGAGCGGAGAGAAAATTGTGGGAACCCTAGAAACTAGAGATTTTCCAGTGTCTATAGGAAGGAGAGATTGGCCATCGAATCTTATTGTAGTTGACATCTACGGTGATGATTTAATTCTCGGAGACGATTGGCTCAACCGTTATGGAGCTATTCTGAATTACCGAAACAGAGTCATTTCTATCATTGCTGGTGACGGATCTGAACACTTATTCCGAGGATGGAGACCGGGAAGCTCGGGAAAATTTATCAAAGCAATGAAAGCCGTGAAATTACTGAAGCAGGGATGTCATGGACTTTGGTGCTATGCCATGAGGAAAGAGGAAGGAGTAGAGCTCTCATCTATTTCAGTTGTGAATGAGTTCTCAGATGTATTTCCTGACGAACTACCTGGGTTACCTCCGCAGAGAGAAGTGGAGTTCACTATCGAATTAGAGCCTGGAGCTACTCCTATTTCCAGAGCACCATACTGCATGGCGCCAACCGAGATGTATGAACTAAAGAATCAACTGGAGGAATTATTACAGAAGGGTTATATTCAACCTAGCGTTTCTCCTTGGGGAGCACCTGTTCTCTTTGTCCGGAAGAAAGACGGATCCCTCCGACTGTGTATTGATTACAGGGAGCTCAACAAAGTGACGATCAAGAATAAGTATCCTATACCTCGGATCGACGACTTGTTTGATCAACTGCAAGGGGCAAGGGTATTCTCGAAGATTGACTTGCGATCAGGATACCACCAGTTGAGAATTAAGGAATCGGATATACCGAAATCTGCTTTCAGTGTAATATCCGACGGAAATTCTTACTTACTGTTGTATTATTCGGATAATTCAATACTGTTGTAGTCTTGTTGCATTTGTGTAATGTTTATTGTTATTGGAGTATATCATAAATAGACATAATAATAACAATCACTCGCACTATAATTAAATTCTCAATGTTGTATAGATAAGTACATTTTTGAGCTATTAAACCTGAGACTAACGTACGCTAATCCTTAGGCATATCGTACGTTATTTTAAGTCCTTTACGTACGTAACTAGTGTAATCGTATCCCATCTCAACTTTCGGCGTGTGGGGCCGTATGGGATTCGAATATCTGATTTTGGGAGGTAACCTAGTTGACCTACATTACGTACGTAAAGCTTCAAGCGGTAACGTACGTAATGATGTTCGTATTTCAGTCCAGTAGCCTCTGGACTTAGCTTACGTACGTAACACTTTTTGTGTAGCGTACGAAAGCTGTTAACGTACGTTATCCTCTTGTGATAACATACGTAACGAACTGTGCTGTTATAAAAAGACATCTTGTGTCTTTCATTTTGCACGTCCAACCTCTAATTTTTCATCCATATAATCATCCCCCTTCATCCCTAGATCAAAATTACCTTCTTCCAACTTGTGTTTGAGCTTTACACTTTGATTTTGGAGCTTGTTGATTGGGAGTTGGAGTTATTCTTGAAGCTTAGATTGTGTTCCTGTGGTTTTGGTGTATTGTTCTTCAATTCTGAAGGTATGTTATACGATTTAATCCTATAATCTCGTAATTATAATGATAGTGATTAAGTATACTCCACCTAGTGATGAATTAATCATGCTAAACATGTTTATAGTTAAGATTCCAACAAACTTAATGGTGAATATGATGATTAGGGGATTTGTAATGATAAGTTCTTGGTGTTTTGAATAATGATGATCATGTTTAGTGAAACCATACTCTCCTTGCTAGACTAATAACACCATTGGTATAATAATAGTCCTTGTTTCATTGTAATGTAAATGACTTGTTGGAATAATTACCATAAAATGTTTTAAGAAACCCTTGTTGATCATTAGAAGGATGAAATGACCTTCTTGAACCTAAACTAGGTAAATTCAGAGGTATGATATTTGAATCTCCAGGATAGTTAGAAGATTGTAAGGATGGTGTTAAAACTTGAGATAGTCTTCATGATCATGATATAGATTTATCACTAGTGATTGTGTATAATGCAGATTTTTACTTGTAATCAATTGAGATGTTCTTTATAAGTTTAAAAGGTAGGAGATTATTGTTTAACACATTATGGATCAATTCTTAATCCAGCAAACATTTGGTAAACATCTTGTAATCAATTGTAAGAATAGAATGGTATTGAATAGGGTTCTTGGAGTAACACTTCAATATCTTAAAAAGTTGAACTACTCAAATGGGAATTAGGATGTTGTCTCGTTAAAATTTGGTATAGATGATCATATGAACGTATCATTGAGTAAAATATACTTCATTCAAGGTTGATTGTTCGAGTAACTGATTTTGAATCGAGGGCCGTTCGTTCGTTTGAGAAGGAAGGACTATTCTCGCCTCCGTATTGAGGCAAGTTAACTTGCTTGGTTATAATGATGTGTGGATTCTTATGATGGTTATGCATTTCGTGTATATGAAACACTTATAAACTTGTATCTTGTGATTTGAGGTTGTTCTTAACGATGTCCCGTTTTCATCGTGGGATTGTATTCCCAAGTTCGTCACTTTCGAACCCTTGATATCGTTGATCTTATTGTCATTTCGGTGAGTCCTCGATCTTTAATCGGATTTGTGAATTATTGAATTCGTTGTCATGTTGCATTGTGACATATCCAGAGTCATATCTACGTTCTGATTGGATATTGTGTAGGATTTTTAGCCGGGCACATATATAGTCATGCGTGAATATTTTCCTTGTTGGGCTGTGCACACGAGACGTAGTTCGTTGAGGCTAATTTGGTACATTGTCCCACGTATATCCTGGATTCCGTATACGGGGTGGACATGTGCACTGACACATATTCGGATCGGGCGTACTGTGATGTCCCTCTTGAGCCGTACTCTCTTAGTCGTTCATAGTCCATTCTTATATTTGGATGTGTTCGATGTTTTGTGACTAAAGGTTTATACGCCCGAAGGGTATGTTCGTTAGTCGGGTTGTTATCCTTGAAATCTTATATATATGAATTGTATAATATCTTGAGAATCATTTATCATGTATATCTGACCCTGTGTTGGGCAAAATACTTGTGTTGTATTTTAGGTCGAGGAAAGGGCAAGGCACGGGAAGATGAGGGTGATGACGAATGGTTCGAAGGATACTAGTTCGGGGGCCCCAAGTCTTTTGAGTCCGGGCATGTTCGTACCATGTAATGTTATATTTCCGCTTTATTTAAATATGGATTATACTTATGTTTTGGATCCTGTGTATAATAAGGCCGTAGGCCATACTGTTGTAAACTCCAAATCGGAGTAGGTACTATGTTTTGTGGTTCGGTATGACATGTATTTTGTATTTAATCTGTATTTTGGATATCGCCTAGTGGGTCCCAGTGTGGGGTCCACAGCACTGTAATAGCCGCCTTATTGGGGTGTTACAGAAGATGGTATCGGAGAGCAAACTGTCATCTTTTTTTGAGTCTTTGTGTATTGAACTAGTATCAAGAGACCTTCGTGTCACGAGTGACCCGTGCGAGCGCCCGATCCTACGAGCCAAATGCGGTACGTACTTTATGAACCATGATTAAATTATTGACATGATCTTGATATCTGAATGGATCTCTTTGTTGATCTTGGCATTTTAAGGGTTTGTGGCAGGAATTATCTGATTGATGATACAAATAAAAATTCTGGATTGATTACATGATTGAAATCATACGACTCAAACGTCGATATGATATTCTGTGTGACCCTCGTAGTGACGATAACTCATTACGAACTGTTTTCTTGAATATGTAATTTTTTACTGCCATTAACTTAGCATGAATTCTGATTGGTATCATGAACTGTACTTATGGTTATCTTTACGAATTGATTCTTTCAGTATGGAAAGAAATTTGAGAGGCCGTGGCAGAGGGGGACGAGGCCGCGGAAGGGGCCGAATTCCGATACCACGAGCCAACAGGCGAGGGAATGCAGAGCATAGTTCCGCGGGCAGTGATTTGCCTTCTAGGGATCAATCGCACCACACTGGACGCGAGGATGCTCGTGTCGATCCTTACACTATGATGCAGGGCATGATGGCTCAGATGACCCAAATGGGTCAGTTAATGGAAACTATGCAGAGAGCTGCTACCGACCAGCATCAGGGGCCACCCCCTGTACATGGCGGACCAGTGAGTCGGATCATCAACGACATCTCTCGCCAGCGACCCCCGATTTTTGAAGGTTCCTCTGAGCCGGCTGATATCGTGCATTGGATCGAACATTTCGAGAAATTGTTCGATATGGTAAACTGTCCAGCAGAGAATCGCGTCTCCGTAGTAGCTTACTACTTGGGCAAGGGCGCCCAGACTTGGTGGCTTTCGGTGAGGCCAGCTGATGGCGTATGTACTTGGGAGGAATTTAAAAATCTCATGCTAGACTGTTACTATCCGGGTCCTCTCCGCGAGGCAAAACTATCAGAATTGCTGAACCCGGACCCGTCCGAAGATGATGACGTACTATCTATCGCCGAGAAATTCCAGGCACTTCTTCCTTTTACCGCGACGATTGTCCAAATGGAGGCAGATAAGATCAAATACTTTCTCAAAAGGCTTAAACCCCGAATGAGAATGCAGTTGTTGAACCATCATTGTGTGACCCTACTGGAGTTCATTAAGAAGGCTTTGGAGTACGATTTGACCGTGAAAGAAATTTCCAAGAAGCAACCGCAGTCTAACAACAAGAAATTCAGGAACCAGAACCAGTCAGACAGCAACCGGGGAACATTCAAGAGACCCCAACCAGTGCCAAATCCTTCTGAACGGCAACCTACGGCGTCGAAGCCAACTGAGTTGCAACCTCGAGCGGTCAGCCTATCTGTTGTGTGCTATAACTGTGGAGACCAGGGGCACATCAATTCGAAATGCACAAGGCCAGCCGTGTCATGCCATACTTGTGGGAAAAATGGACATCGTGCTCGTTATTGCAGGAGTGGACTAGGACGTACTCCCACAACACCTCATGCTCCAGTACAGTCTTCAGTTCAGGACCGTGTACCTCCGTCCGCTTCTTATCAGACTACCGGGGCAAACAAAGGGATGGGGCGTGGAAATCAAGCTGGTACCTCTGGCGACGGGGCTGCAAAACCCAGAGTCTACGAGATGAAGAAGGCTGAAGATCCCGAAGCCAGCATGATTGCAGGTACTCTCGAGATCTAATCTTAGCCTGTCTGTGTTCTTTTTTATACCGGTGCTTCACACTCCTTTTTATCTGTTTCCTGTTTGAGTCGTTTATAATTAGAGCATGTTGGTCCCCTTTTTAAGTATACTCGATACAGCTTGGGAAATGTTTGAGCAACAGGCTGTATGGTTTTCGAATCTGAGTGCGTAGCGGAAGTCTTTAATATAGTAGATATGCTGTCGATACAACAACTCGGTCTATTCTCCTGTTGGCTTGGTGCTTACAGGGTTTTGAAGTGTATACTTGTATAAATCACAGTTATGAAAACAGTAACGGCGAAAGGTAAATAACATAGTATTTAAGTGGTTCGAGGTAAACCCCTCTACGTCCACTGGTCCTCCACACAGGAGTAAAACGTTTATTATAAATACTGCGTACACAACTATGTATTTATAATCAAACCTATCCTTGTATCGTTCACACAGATAGATACAAAGACTGTCGCTTTCAACCGTTCACACAGATTGGTTAAAGCTTCCTTCTTGACTAGCTTCTTCACACACAGTTCCAAAGCTTCGTCCTCTTATTCGTCCCACACAGGTCAGAATAACTTGTTGAGTTCACATAGAGCTCGGTTTTTACACAGAGGTAAAAAGGTAGGTAACCGGGTAAGAACAGCAGCTTTGAATATGAAGTTCTTGAGCTGATGATGACTGTTCTTGATGTTGAGCACTGTATATCTCTTTGGATCTTAACTTGCAGAAAGCTTCTGAGATATGTTTTGCTCTGATGTATATAATGATAGCTTTTTCACTTGGTAACTTCGGTGTATATCACTATTGATCTTCAACGCTCTTATGAGATATATATAGTCTTCTGGATATTATATCCGTTGAGATAGATCCGTTGGGCAAGATTCCGTGACAACTTGAATAGACCAGGATCCGGATATTGCGGGATTTGAAGATCTCTCGATACTTCAAGATTTAAATACTTTATCCTTTCAGTATTTAAATACTTCTTTATCAAACGGTACTTGACTTTAGTGAATACTAAAGATTCCTTTTAAAGCGGTCTTCAGTCCTGTTCCGATGTGAATGCTGTATCCACTTATGCTGTAGCCATATTGGAATAGTCAGGTGCTGTATGAAAGGGTGCTGTATTGAGGTTTCGAGACAGCTTCCATACTTGGCTTTTTACAAGACTTCTTGCTGTACTGAAGAGCTTCACTATATGCTGATTCGAGGCAGGTCTTCGATACAGGATTGCAACTTCAACCGGCTTTCGATACAGGGCTTGATGTATCAAGCTTTTGATTGTTTGGCAATTATCAAAACAACATTATTTTTCCCAACAATTTCCCCCTTTTTGATAATTCCCAAAACCTCTTGATGATGCCACGGTTTTGATACCAAAAACCTCTTCAGGCTAAAAATAATTTCCCCTTCGATAACCACTTGATGGTAACATGAGAAGACTTCGATACAGGAGATGTTTTAATCCCATTGTTTCCTCTTTTTGATAATATCTTGAGCAGGCTTCTTGATCTTCTGTCAAATGATCTGGTCTTCAGCACTTAATCTAAAAGAGATATGAACTGTTCGCAGGCAAGTTCTAAAATGATAGCATCTAATAGGGAAGTGTGTTACATCTTAAACTTATGATTGGCGCGCAGACACAATCTTACATTCGTGATCTAGTTGAGTGCAACTGAACCTATAAACTGTTCGCAGACGAGTTCTTATAGTAATAAAAAGATTATTAATCAAAATTGATGTCCTGTAGTGAAAATAATATAGTGTTCTTCCTTAACGGTACATACAGGATTCAATTTATGTTCGGATTAACGCTGTATTCATGGGTCGTACTGTATTCCCCCTTAATTAATGCACACGTCAGCTGTAGGAAGGTTTCATGCCTTCTTAGTCCTACAGTGCTGTCTTGACTGTTCTGAGTGTATAGTTAATTAATGGCAGATACTGTGTTCATGGGTCTTACAGCATTCCCCCTCACTTAATGAGTAAAAGCATAAAAACTTACAGGGATTTCTGGCTGTAGTGTTTCCCGATAGCGCCTTTCGGTACCCAAATTTTCCGGGCAACAATTTGTTTGTTGTAGGCTACTTTTGGTCCATTATATCGATATCTACGTGGGGCAGGCACGTAGTCGTTGTAATCATGATAATTATAATGCATGAAAAATCGAGGATTATAGTTGTTATTCCAGTACGATTGTCGTCTCGGAGGTGGAACCATTTTCTTTGGCCTAACATATTGCCTTCTGGGTCTCCAGTTGGATTCCCAACGATGTTGTTGATACTGCGCGGACACCTGCTTTCTTGATGAATAACGGGGCTCCTGTATCCAGTGCCTAGGCGCGCTGTACTGAGAGTACTGCTGTACGGGCCTTTGTTGGTTGGATACAGCCTTCTTCCTGAATGACTGCTGGCGTTTATCATATGCTTGTGGAGCATGCTGTTGAGTACGCCTTCTGAGTGGCTGTTGGTTCCACTGTCTCGAATAGTAGAGTTGCGGGGGTGGAATGGCAGCTTTTGCTGTTCGCAGTGCAACAGGATCCTTCTCAGGACTCGGGACTTCTTTCGATACAGGAATGGATTCCTCACTCCTGACGAATACCGTACTAGATTTTTCTTTGTTGGAGAACGAGTTGTACCCTAAGCCACGTTTATCATGAGCATGTTGCCCAGTGCTTAGGATCTCTTCCATTCTTTTAGAGGATTTCTCGAAAGATTTCAAAATTGTCTCTAATTCTCCTTCACGTTTCTCGAGCGATTTTACTTTGGCTTCGAGTAGAGCCAAATCATTTGTCTTTCTTTCAAGATGAGACTTAGTCTCATTTAGATTATGAGCAAGTTGATGATTGCTCTCCATGAGTTTTTCTAAATTGACTTTGCTGTTTTCGCAATCAGCTGAAATATTTTCGTAATTATTCTTCAGCAAGTCATTTTCTTCTTTCAGCTCAAAGTTAGAAATTTCAAGCTGTATGTTTTCTCCTTTCAATATCTCATGGGCCGTTTGAATGTTATTAAATTCATTCAGCATATTTTCAAAGGTATGAGATGCATTTATAGGAATAGTTGAGGTGGAGCTTACCTCATCATCATCGCCGTCTTCATTTTCCTCTTTAACTTCGGCCATAGAGCACACATAGGCTCTATCCTCTAGCTCATCATCAGACGAATCACTATCAGTGACCACCTGAAGACATTCTTCGGTCTTTGTTGATGCGGGCGGAGCTTTTGATTCTCCAATGAGGGCTTTGAGTTTGTTCTTCATCTTGTTTCTCCAGTCATCAAACTCGTTAATGTGAAACATAGATATCTTATTTGAGATAAAGGTATCCATATTAGAGGATGGGAATTACAAAGACTGTTTTCGAAAATAAGTGTTTTTAAGGATATAATTCAGTTAAAAATACGACTGATTCTTTTTAGAATCAACCGCTCCGATACCAATTGTTGGTCCCCTTTTTAAGTATACTCGATACAGCTTGGGAAATGTTTGAGCAACAGGCTGTATGGTTTTCGAATCTGAGTGCGTAGCGGAAGTCTTTAATATAGTAGATATGCTGTCGATACAGCAACTCGGTCTATTCTCCTGTTGGCTTGGTGCTTACAGGGTTTTGCAGTGTATACTTGTATAAATCACAGTTATGAAAACAGTAACGGCGAAAGGTAAATAACACAGTATTTAAGTGGTTCGAGGTAAACCCCTCTACGTCCACTGGTCCTCCACACAGGAGTAAAACGTTTATTATAAATACTGCGTACACAACTATGTATTTATAATCAAACCTATCCTTGTATCGTTCACACAGATAGATACAAAGACTGTCGCTTTCAACCGTTCACACAGATTGGTTAAAGCTTCCTTCTTGACTAGCTTCTTCACACACAGTTCCAAAGCTTCGTCCTCTTATTCATCCCACACAGGTCAGAATAACTTGTTGAGTTCACACAGAGCTCGGTTTTTACACAGAGGTAAAAAGGTAGGTAACCGGGTAAGAACAGCAGCTTTGAATATGAAGTTCTTGAGCTGATGATGACTGTTCTTGATGTTGAGCACTGTATATCTCTTTGGATCTTAACTTGCAGAAAGCTTCTGAGATATGTTTTGCTCTGATGTATATAATGATAGCTTTTTCACTTGGTAACTTCGGTGTATATCACTATTGATCTTCAACGCTCTTATGAGATATATATAGTCTTCTGGATATTATATCCGTTGAGATAGATCCGTTGGGCAAGATTCCGTGACAACTTGAATAGACCAGGATCCGGATATTGCGGGATTTGAAGATCTCTGACAGCTTCAGTATTTAAATACTTTATCCTTTCAGTATTTAAATACTTCTTTATCAAACGGTACTTGACTTTAGTGAATACTAAAGATTCCTTTTAAAGCGGTCTTCAGTCCTGTTCCGATGTGAATGCTGTATCCACTTATGCTGTAGCCATATTGGAATAGTCAGGTGCTGTATGAAAGGGTGCTGTATTGAGGTTTCGAGACAGCTTCCATACTTAGCTTTTTACAAGACTTCTTGCTGTACTGAAGAGCTTCACTATAGGCTGATTCGAGGCAGGTCTTCGATACAGGATTGCAACTTCAACCGGCTTTCGATACAGGGCTTGCTGTATCAAGCTTTTGATTGTTTGGCAATTATCAAAACAACATTATTTTTCCCAACAGAGCATGTTATCAATTGTGAACCTTATATAATTGGACTACCTGATGGTAGAAGAATTGTTGGGAATCATGAAGTTCAGGACTGCTCGATTCGTATGAACGACCGTGAGTGGTTGTCAAATTTAATTGTGGTCGATTTACCTAAAGATGATGTGATCTTGGGTATCGATTGGATGGACCGTCATGATGCCATAATTAGTGTCCACAAGCGAACAATGACCGTCACATCCGACGATGGTGTTGAGTGTACCTTCGAGGGTGACAATCCCAGTCGTTCCGGGAGAATCATCAGCGCTATGAAAACAGTGAAACTGCTTAATCAAGGATGTATTGGCTATTGGTGTTACATGACCAAGACAACGGATTGACCAGTTGAATTGATCAATATTCCGGTAGTCCGAGACTACCCAGACGTATTTCCAGATGAGTTGCCAGGCTTACCTCCACATCGTGATGTAGAATTCAATATTGAACTAGAGCCTGGTACGTCCCCGCTTTCAAAAGCACGGTATCGTATGGCTCGGACTGAGATGCAGGAGCTGAAGAGCCAACTTGAGGATTTGACCGAGAAGGGCTACATTAGACCTAGCGCGTCCCCTTGGGGAGCACCAGTACTATTTGTACGGAAGAAGGACGGATCCCTACGTCTGTGTATTGATTATCGTGAGCTGAACAGGGTAACCATTAACACAAATATCCATTGCCGCGTATTGACGATTTATTGGATCAGCTTCAGGGGGCTGCTGTGTTTTCTAAGATTGACTTGAGGTCTGGTTACCATCAGTTGAGGAGTCGTGAGTCTGATATTTCGAAGACCGCTTTTCGTACTCGCTATGGACATTATGAGTTCGTAGTGATGCCTTTTGGACTGACGAATGCACCAGCAGTATTCATGGAACTGATGAATCGGGTCTTTATTAATTATCTGGATCGCTTTGTAGTCGTTTTTATTGACGACATTCTGATCTATTCTGGTGACCATGAAGAGCGTGAGCGTCATCTCCATCTGGTTCTCGAGGCGTTAAGGCGGGAGCAGCTTTATGGAAAGTTTTCTAAATGCGAGTTCTGGATAAATGAAGTTATCTTTCTCGGACATGTGATATCAGCTGATGGGGTGCGAGTAGACCCACAGAAGACAAAAGCTATCCGAGACTGGTTACCACCAAAAAACGTTATGGAAGTACACAGTTTCTTGGGACTAGCAGGTTATTACCGACGGTTCACGGAAGGTTTTTCCAAAATTGCCCAACCAATGACTAATTTGCTGAGGAAGGATAAGAAGTATTTATGGTCCGAGGCATGTCAGGGGAGCTTTGATGAACTTAAGAGTCGTTTGATTTCGGCACCTATTTTAGTCCTACCGAAAGGAACGGAAGGGTTTGTAGTGTATAGTGACGCATCTAAACAGGGCCTTGGGTGTGTACTAATGTAGAACGGGAAGGTGATCTCCTATGCATCGAGACAGCTACGACCTTACGAGGTCAACTACCCCACCCACGATTTAGAGCTTGCAGTCGTGGTGTTTGCTTTGAAAATCTGGCGTCATTATCTGTATGGAGTTACCTGTCAGATTTTTACTGATCACAAGAGCCTGACGTACATTTTTAGCCAGAAAGAGTTAAACATGAGGCAGAGAAGGTGGATAGAACTCATCAAAGACTATGATATCGAGATCCTTTATCATCCGGGCAAAGCAAATGTAGTTGCTGACGCTTTGAGTCATAAAACAGTACAAGAGCAGATGCTTGCCCGCCTAACAACTCAGAGGGAATTGCAGTTAGAATTGGTGAGGCCGAAAATTGAAGTCTGGTTACAGCGTATTCAAGGACAACTCTGTACACTTGAGATTTCATCGTCCCTTGAGGATATAATTGGATCAAAGCAAGTTACGGACCCATTCTTATCCCGAGTTCATGATGAAATAACTCAAGGGAAAGCTCCTGGCTTTGTGATACACGAGGATGGATTGATACGCTTGAGGAACCGAGTTTGTGTACCCGCAGATGATGAATTAAGAAATTCCATCCTGAGAGAAGCTCATGCTACCCCATACTCTATCCACCCGGGGTCTAGCAAAATGTATAAGGATTTGAAACAATATTATTGGTGTGGATGTATGAAACGTGGAGTTGCGGAGTTCGTTTCGAGGTGTCTAACCTGTCAACAAGTTAAGATTGAGCACCAGCGACCCGCAGGAATGCTGAAACCGCTTCCGATTCCCGAGTAGAAATGGGAGGACATATCGATGGATTTTATCACCAGCTTGCCGACGAGTCGTCGAGGGATGAATACGATTTGGGTGATTGTGGATCGTCTGACCAAATCAGCCCAATTTATGGAGATTAAAGACACTTGGGGACCCGAGAGATTGGCCCGACTATTTATCAAAGAAATTGTAAGGTTACATGGTACCCCTAAGAGTATTGTATCAGATCTTGACGGGCGATTCGTGTCACATTTTTGGAAAGCAGTTCATCGTGCGATGGGTACGCAATTGAACTTCAGCATAGCATTCCACCCGCAGACGGATGGTCAGACTGAGAGGACTATCCAAACTTTAGAGGATATGCTGAGGGCGTGCGTTCTCGATTGGAAGGATGATTGGGAGGCCCAACTACCTTTGGTGGAATTCACTTATAATAATAGCTAGCACACTTCGATTCAGATGGCACCTTATGAAGCGTTGTATGGCCGTCGTTGTAGATCTCCCCTGTGTTGGGACGATCCATCTGAAACCTTGGGTACGGAACCCGATATGTTGTTAGCAGCCCGTGAGAAGATCGCTCTGATTAGGAGTCGTTTGTTGACGGCTCAAAGCCGACAGAAGTCTTACGCAGACAACCGCCGGCAACCGCTTGAGTTTGAGGTCGGCAACCATGTACTAATGAAGGTGTCCCCTACTCGAGGAGTTTTTTGTTTTGGGAAGAGAGGCAAGCTGAGTCCGAGGTATATCGGGCCGTTTGAGGTTTTGGAACGAGTAGGCGATTTAGCCTATCGCCTGGCTTTACCACCAGCCCTGAGCCGGATTCATAACGTGTTCCATGTCTCCCAGTTAAGGAAATACGCTGCTGATCCGAGTCATGTACTTCAGTTCGATGAGATCGATTTAGCGGAGGATCATTCGTATGAGGAGCGCCCCATACGGATACTTGAGAGGAGGATCAAACAATTGCGGAATAAGACGATTCCCCTACTGAAGGTTCAGTGGTCACGACACGGGGTCGAGGAGGCCACGTGGGAGACGGAGAGAAGCATTCAAGAGAGGTATCCTGAATTATTTACCCCTTAGTTTCGAGGACGAAACCCCTTTTAAGGGGGGGAGTATGTAATATCCGACAGAAATTCTTACTTACTGTTGTATTATTCGGATAATTCAATACTGTTGTAGTCTTGTTGCATTCGTGTAATGTTTATTGTTATTGGAGTATATCATAAATAGACATAATAATAACAATCACTCGCACTATAATTGAATTCTCAACGTTGTACAGATAAGTACATTTTTGAGCTATTAAACCTGAGCCTAACGTACGCTAATCCTTAGGCATCACGTACGTTATTTTAAGGCCTTTACGTACGTAAAGAGGCACCTGTTGCGTACGTAACTAGTGTAATCGTATCCGATCTCAACTTTCGGCGTGTGGGGCCGGATGGGATTCGAATATCTAATTTTTGGAGGCAACCTAGTTGACCTACATTACGTACGTAAAGCTTCAAGCGGTAACGTATGTAATGATGTTCGCATTTCAGTCCAGCAGCCTCTGGACTTAGCTTACGTACGTAACACTTTTTGTGTAGTGTATGTAAAGCTGTTAACGTACATTATCTTCTTGTGATAACGTACGTAACGAACTGTGCTGTTATAAAAAGACATCTTGTGTCTTTCATTTTGCACGTCCAACCTCTAATTTTTCATCCATATAATCATCCCCCTTCATCCCTAGATCAAAATTACCTTCTTCCAACTTGTGTTTGAGCTTTACACTTTGATTTTGGAGCTTGTTGATTGGGAGTTGGAGTTATTCTTGAAGCTTAGATTGTGTTCCTGTGGTTTTGGTGTATTGTTCTTCAATTTTGAAGGTATGTTATACGATTTAATCCTATAATCTCATAATTATAATGATAGTGATTAAGTATACTCCACCTAGTGATGAATTAATCAAGCTAAACATGTTTATAGTTAAGCTTCCAACAAACTTAATGATGAATATGATGATTAGGGGATTTGTAATGATAAGTTCTTGGTGTTTTGAATAATGATGATCATGTTTAGTGAAACCACACTCTCCTTGCTAGACTAATAACACCATTGGTATAATAATAGTCCTTGTTTCATTGTAATGTAAATGACTTGTTGGAATAATTACCATAAAATGTTTTAAGAAACCCTTGTTGATCATTAGAAGGATGAAATGACCTTCTTGAACCTAAAATAGGTAAATTCAGAGGTATGATATTTGAATCTCCAGGATAGTTAGAAGATTATAAGGATGGTGTTAAAACTTGAGATAGTCTTCATGATCATGATATAGATTTATCACTAGTGATTGTGTGTAATGCAGATTTTTACTTGTAATCAATTGAGATGTTCTTTATAAGTTTAAAAGGTAGGAGATTATTGTTTAACACATTATGGATCAATTCTTAATCCAGCAAACATTTGGTAAACATCTTGTAATCAATTGTAAGAATAGAATGGTATTGAATAGGGTTCTTGGAGTAACACTTCAATATCTTAAAAAGTTGAACTACTCAAATGGGAATTAGGATGTTGTCTCGTTAAAATTTGGTATAGATGATCATATGAACGCATCATTGAGTAAAATATACTTCATTCAAGGTTGATTGTTCGAGTAACCGATTTTGAATCGAGGGTCGTTCGTTCGTTTGAGAAGGAAGGACTATTCTCGCCTCCGTATTGAGGCAAGTTAACTTGCTTGGTTATAATGATGTGTGGATTCTTATGATGGTTATGCATTTCGTGTATATGAAACACTTATAAACTTGTATCTTGTGATTTGAGGTTGTTCTTAACGATGTCCCATTTTCATCGTGGGATTGTATTCCCAAGTTCGTCACTTTCGAACCCTTGATATCGTTGATCTTATTGTCATTTCGGTGAGTCCTCGATCTTTAATCGGATTTGTGAATTATTGTATTCGTTGTCATGTTGCATCGTGACATATCCGGAGTCATATCTACATTCCGATTGGATATTGTGTAGGATTTTTAGCCGGGCATATATATAGTCATACGTGAATATTTTCCGTGTTGGGCTGTGCACACAAGACGTAGTTCGTTGAGGCTAATTAGGTACATTGTCCCACGTATATCCTGGATTCCGTATACGGGGTGGACATGTGCACTGACACATATTCGGATTGGGCGTACTGTGATGTCCCTCTTGAGCCGTACTATCTTAGTCGTTCATAGTCCATTCTTATATTTGGATGTGTTCGATGTTTTGTGACTAAGCGTTCATACGCCCGAGGGGTATGTTCGTTAATCGGGTTGTTAAGAATGGAATATTACACGCCGTAGACCCTTTCCATAAGGATCTACCAGGCTAAACATCCATAAACAACCAAATGCTTGCCCAGTCAGGGTCAAACAATAAAATGATACAGACCGAAATGGTCACCTACACGTGAATACACAGACCGATGAGGTCACGCAACCCAATCGACAAAACTGACTTAAATAACATTACCCACACAGGGGTCAAAATACAATACAACGGAAGACTGAAATCAACCCTGACAACACAACAAAAATCAAAACAACTCTCGACTCATGATTAGTATCGCAGCTCGTGATCCTCTTGTGCTAATCCTGTGACTGCTCCTCTGAATCTGCATATACCTGGACGCAAAACAGACATCCACCCCCCGATTACTCGGGGGTTAGTAAAACTCCACTGTTTTACTAGTGCAAGTATCAAATCATACGAAATGTAACAAGAAAATAATAATCGTGAATCCAATATAATAATCAAGTATCAAAATATTCCCGGGAGGTTTTCACAAGGGAAGATAAGCTATGAAGCATTCGAAAATAAGATTATCTTCTCGGGAATTTTTAGATTTTCAAAACCTTTAACCCAAATATTGTTTCATAACTCAACAGTTTACAATACGGGAAACATTTACTCAAGCTTAGGACTCGGTCCAACATTCATTTTCATAAAACTTTTCCTTTCAAAACTTCGATTTGAAAATAATCATGCTCATGACACCGTGATCCACTGTCACGTGTCTCCGTAGGTTCAACAACTCGCACGGACTACACCACGCACAATTAAACAAACATAATCAATTCCGACACCGTGATCCACTGTCACGTGTCTCCGTAGGTTCAACAACCCGCACGGACTATTAACCAGACGTAACCAATTCCGACACCGTGATCCACTATCACGTGTCTCCGTAGGCTTAACAACCTGCACGGACTATATCAATCACAACAATCACACACACCGTCCTGACACCGTAGTCCACTGCCACGTGCCACCGTAAGCCCCATCGAGCTCACCCGGTTGGACGTACTGTGTCCGAAACTCATGGTCCACTGCCATGCGTTATCGTAGGCCTCGTCAGACCAGCACGATTGGACCTCAGTACCTCACTAAGTTCTGACCCCGTAGTCCACACATATTCATATTCACATTCACATTACATACAACAATGAGCACAATTAATCAATCACATTGATCACCACAAGATCGTACATCACACGCACCCAACACAATCTCAACACTCACAACAACTGTAGTCAATCAACGACACATAACCAACATAACACGCTTTCGGTACACAATACATTGCACAACCAAGTGTACCACCATCCCATATGTACGTCGTAATCCTGCACAAATGGCACAACGCCTAACACGTATACTAATATAACACCATTATCGCAAAGCCTTCAAATTACGGAAAACACAACCAACTCAAACGGAACATAATGAAGAAGGCAAGCAAAATCATCATACATCTCATACGTAATTACTAGTCGCAAGATACAAGTCGTATAATAAGATACTTGTCTTACTAACCGCTACCGAACGCTCCGAAAAACACGGTTCGACCGGGAAGCTCGGACCCCAAGGAAGGCAACGAACGTAAGGGTTCCGACTCGAGTTCTTCACAAGAATTTCGTCCCTAAGTCATACCAATGATAAATCAACAATCGTACGATGGATAATAATCATACAACGCCCAATCCCCCTTCTAAGACCTTTTGTTGGACACCTTCAAGGCGTTAACTAAGAACTCGACCAAAACAACGAATCCAAATGATCCAACCATGGAATAACAAGAGAAATGATAGAATACAACTAAATAATCATCAATACATCACAAATCTAAGTTATTACGGTTAAATCGGACAAAACGAACAAAAACCCCCAATTCATCCAAAAGTGGGGTTTCAAGAATTTACCTTGGATTAATGATGAAGAACAATTGTTGGTGTTGTTAATCCATACCAAGAACTTGAAGAATATGAAGTTCTCTGGGATTGATGATGCCAAACCGCCCAAAAATCGCCCACAAGATCCCCCAAGAGAAGGAAGAATGAAGGAAGAGATGAAATGAGCATTCATCTCACAAAATCCGCAGAAATAGGCTAATCTGCCCTGTGTGCCGCAGCACAGGACTAGTGTGCCATGGACCATGGCCAAAAAAACTACCCAGCACTGGCTTAGTGCCGCGGCCCAGCCGAAGTGTGCCGCGGCACGCGGTACAGTCCACTACAACACCAAAAAGGCACATCATGCAGTCTTAGCTATTTCGACCATAACTCCTTCGTCCGGACTCCTATTAACTCACCGTTTGAACCATTGGGAAGCTAACTTGATGCTCTATAATATTGCAGAGATTCAAAATCTTTGGATTTTCCAAGAATTTATGGTGATTTTACAAAGTCGAACTCATACTTGGAAAAGTTGTTTAATAACACTGAACTCAAGAAAACGACACCGAAACGAACTCGGATGACAAAAAGTTTAGAATTAATCATTCTAGGAATGCCGAAACGGTCACAATAGAGTTGCTAAGATGGACTTCCGCCAAAAAAAAAAGAAAATTACCGAAAATCGAAATCGCGGATATTACATATACAAGTTCACTAAAGGCATTTCGACTTCCATTATCTCCATTCCAGCATAACATTACCAATTAACAAGAACTAAAAGCATACTATTGTAGGAGAAAATCAAGGAAAATCAAAAGTAGAAGTACTAAATTTAGTTCATAACAAGCAATCAGAAGATGTTCTTTTTACCTTGTTGGAAATATTAGTTCCATTAATATCCTTCCCCATATGCTTGAACCACTTTCGTTTCATTTATTCACTATCAGTCTATGGAAATATCATCTCTTAAAGCGCAAATATTGCAGTGCAACGAAGGCCAGATGGTAATTGCAAAGGAATGTGTACATTACATTTCTCCAAAAAGAGTAATGAATTGCAAACCTCATACACTTTCCTCCGATCATGAAGAAGGCGTTCTTGTTCCAATTCATTTACGAGGAAGGGCCTATAAGAAATAAAGTTACAAAGCTACATTAGTGATGATTTAACTGAAAACAAAGATTATGCATCCCAAATAATTTCATCAATAATTAAACTAGAAAAAGAAATCAATATCAGGCCTCTAAAATAGTCACTCCCAAGGACTACATTAAGCGTACTTGTCACACATAAATAATATGATGGTGATTATGATGGCGATGGGATTTAGCACACCCTGATGCTATGCTCATGGTTGCAAAATAAAGCACAAAGTTAACCATAACGCTATGCCAATGTGACTTGCAAAATGAGAAACATAGAGATGTGCAGATGCAAATAAGAAATATAAACCAGGCGTAGGCTCACTTCCTTAGAGCAGCCTTTTGCAGAGGATAGCCAGTTGAATAAAAGGCGATCAGGCAATCACATATAGGCCAACTGCAATTTAAGACCAAACAATATTGAACTACGTAATTAGTTGACAGTCTACACTTAGTCCTCTAGTTAAATTCTTTACATGGCCTCAGAGAAAAAACTAGCCCAAAATCTCATAATGAAAATTGCATCATTAAATTGTGATGAAAAAATTCACCTCTCAATAGGCTCTTCAAGTATTACCTTGTCTCCAAAATTCACTATCTGCATTTCAGAATCAAAGCATTAACACTTACACAAATGATAGTCAGGGACAGCCCGCTCGTGAGGCCCATGAGGCTGTTACCTCAGGGTCACAAAATATGGGGGGTATTTTTAGAGTTGTACCTCAATCCAATTGTTGACATTTTTTTCTTTTTTCTTGTTGAATATTAAGGTCCCTAAATAAAGGCGTAATTAAGGGCTCAAAAAAGATTGAAGACTCACAACATTAAGTGCCCAGAAAGAAAAACTAAAATGTACATTGAAGTGTGTCCTCTTCAACATTAATGTAACAAAAATATATATAAAAATAGGGAAACAAAACCGGGGTCCATTATTTGGACCTCGTCTAGAAAATAATATTTAGATTGAAGCGTGATAATACAATATTTTTGTTAAAACAAAAGGGTCCTTCTAAATGCCAAGTTCCAACATCTGTTTTGAGTTTTGCACTGTATACGTTTTGTTTCGTGATTCATCGTGATAATAGCTATGGTTTTTCTTAATACTGTGGGGCTCATTTTCTGAGCCGTGCCGCAGGCCCTTGAAATCACATGATCGGGGATGATGTTAGTAATAGTAAAACTGTAGCTAAATTAAAAGGCTAGCTGTAAACTTGGCAACAATGCAATGATTTCCTTTAGGCTTTACTTAAATCATTACAATGACTTTCACTGACGAAATTCAGCAAAAATTGAGTATCAGCTAATCACCTCAAATTCTGCAAACGCTTGTAGTCTCTGTAAAATCTGTAACATCGGTCCTGAAAATGCCTAAACCAACAACAACAAAAACACAAGTAAACGAAAATCAGCAGCATCAATGGTGTTTCAACTCGTGATGCATGGTTGCGTGAAGTAACAAAACTGAAGAAAATATTAAAAAAAAAAAAAAGGAGCGGCATTCACCTTCTTTTCCATTACACAAACTCCTACCAGAATCAAAGTTATAGTTTATTATATTTCAATATTTTTGTGAGCATGGCCTTTTACATGCAATGCCCGTTTCTTTGACTAAAGCTATAAATGCCATGGTACCTTTTCATTAACATGGTAAGTTGCTCTTATGTTCAATAGTTACAACAGCATTCATCATGAGCTAAGGAGAAAACCAAGTTGGACACGCAATACCAAGAATAATATCTTGTTCAGAAGCAAATAATACATGTTAATTAATACATGAGGAAAGAAACAAAAAAATGGCACAGGTCATATACCTGCCGGGTTCTCTGCAGCAAATCTAAGGCAAATAGCTTTCAGTTCCGCAGCATGAAAACGATCTGCGAAAGCAAGTATATGTGCAACAGCATTTAGAGATATATCTTTGCAAAGATGAGACTCACACATCCGTCTAAGTCTTTCCAAATCATAACGATCAACTGCTGCGAGCAACTTAGCAGTTAATGTATCAGTTATTAAAGGAGATGAACAAGAGCTAGATGCAATCAACTCATCTTCAACCAATGCATCTCTGTATATAAAGTGTAGCATCGCCTGTCACACAAAAGGTAACTTCAGAGGCTATTCCAGTCATGGAAAAGAGAGAATTCATTTAACAATCTAAAAGAATGATGTTATGTGACTTAAAAAAATAACCAAAACGAGTTTAAAGAGGTAAGGATTTTTTTCCCGCAGAACTAAAAGCAGATAAAAAGTGTACCAACCTGAAGAACTTTGGGTTCCATGTCCGATACCATAATCTCTTGCTGATCACTATCCAATTTTTCAAAAATTTCGACCGAAATATAGGGGAACGGGCAACCAATATCAACTTGTGGGGTGGAAATTTCTCCCCAGCAACATTAAAATTAACATCATAACCTTCCATATTTTCCAGTAGCATACCAAAATCTGAACCAATATCAGAATCTGGAACCCGAATTGAATGCAATATCGAACAATCAATAGCAGAAACCACAACCCCAACAGTACAATTGATCTTCAAGCAATCATCTTTAAGATAATCTGAAGTTTCAAGCATAGCTCTCCTGAAAAATCGCTTGTATCCCCTGTATTAAATTAAATTAAACACAGGACCAGAGTTATTATTTAATGGAAAGGGATGGAAGAACCTGCTTTCTTAAACAGTTTAAATATGATACAATATATTATTTAAATATGAAATGACAAAAGACATGTCACCAATCCTTTTTCCTTCCTGCACCAGAACATCCGAACGCCTAAAAGAATTGGCTTAAGCGTATATTCAGAACCCAAAAGCTTTCGTCCAAGTTAGTCATCCTAGCCAACGGTTTTATTACTTTTTATCACTATCATCTTCCAACTCCATTTCTAACTGTAAAATACGACTTTCCCCTCCTTCGCTGTTCGATCCGAATTCCGAAAACAATAACACATCACACATGACACATCCATTGAATCTATAAGGAAAAAAACAAGAAATGCATAGCAATATGGATTTAAACAGAGCGATGAGGATAATTAATTACCTGAGAAAACTGATTTCTTCAAAATGTGCTGAAATGTCTGACAAATGGCAGCGGCACCACTGTTGACCGCAACCAGAATCGCCTTCCTCCTTCCGGCCCGTGCTTCATTCGGGCTGTCGCTACGCTGTAATGGTATATATATATATATATATGCGTATGTTTTAAGTTATGAGAAGAGGAGCCGAGGATAAGAAAGAAGATGGAGATGGAGGGCATGAGCATCGGGTAGAGAGAAAGAGAAGATAGGGAGGGGGACGGTGAATGTGCTATGGGTTTGCCAAAATATATTTATACATAAAATTGAAAAATGACTGCTCAAGATTGTCACAAATATGTGAATTTGTGACTGCTCAAGATAGTCAGAACACTTGTGATAATTGTTGTGAGGAAATCCCTCACACTATGCCACAAGTACACGGTGTCAACAAGTAATAAAGTGATAAGTACGATATCGTTCCCTCGAGGGCTGATTTCACTAAGTACCAAAATATAGTCAACTCGTCATTTTATTTGAAGAACAATTATATAGAATTTATTTCTAAACTAATTGTAGAAAAATAAATAGAAAATAATAATAATAATAATAATACTAAGGGCGTAGGATTATGATTTTCACCTCAAACAATCAGGAATGATTTCTTATTTGATTCAATTCACTTTTATTCAATTGATTGTAAGCCAGGAATTCCTAAATTATTCTAAAGCATTTCCCAAGATCGATAGAAAATACTAATAATTATTAACTCGATATATTCCTATTCGAATTAGATAATTAATAGCTAAAACAGTTCATGAATCCCCACAATAAATAGGCTTCACAATTCCCATGAGTATATCCCTATCTCACGAAAATCATGATTTTTCTCACAAGAACTATGCCTAAATTTCATCTCCCGAATCCACAAAGACATTCAAATCAATTCAACTATTGGCCAGACAATTGAAAGCATTAAACACAATGAGAAAAATCCAACTCAATACGAATAATGCGTGACTTGAAATAAAAATAAATAAATTAAACCGTCATGTAATCGGCTACAATCATAATCCTACTCGAATAGATCTAGACAATAAGATGCGGAAAAATTAAGAAAAACCGTAAGGGATTCGTGGTCTTGTCGTCGCCCCACAAATCTCTTCGTTTCCGCTCCTCTGGTGTCTCCGCTCTATCTATCGATCGATTGATCCTTCCTGTCCCCCCTTTTCTGACCTTCAATGCTTATTTATAGCTTTCATTAGCCTCCAAAATGCGTCCGGGGATTTGGGTCGAAAACTGCTCTAAAAACGGCAAAGAAACGCGGAAGGCTCAGCAAAACCGCCCTGTGGGCCGCGGCTCACTTAAGCTGTGCCGCGGCCCCTATCCTTCAGCGCCGGATGCCTGCGCGCATGTTTTCTTCCTGGGCCGCGGCTCAGCATCCTTGTGCCGCGGCTCAGGGTACAGTCCGCTTGGGGCTTCGCTGGGGCCGTGCGTGTGCCGCGGCTCAGCATCCTTATGCCGCGGCTCAGCATCCTTATGTCGCGGCTCATGACCAAAAATTGTTGTTTTCGCCCGTTTTTCGTCGTTTAGGCTTCCGGACTCCAATTTCCTGCAAAACATATAAGAATAGTGCATTAAAAGCTCATTTATGCATTTTTAGGCTCAAAATGGATATAAACTAATGATAAATATGTGTATAAAAATACGCCTAACAATAGTCATTAACAGTCACAAATATTTGGATTTATCACTGTTTTATCTTTGTGACTCTTATTGGCAGTCATAAAGTTGTGACTGTCATTGACAGTCACAGATCCAGCGAGTTTCAATGTCATAAAATCTTGTTTTTGGTGTAGTGTAAGTACTATGTATTGTGGTTCGGTATCACATGTATTGTGTATTTAACATGTATTTTGGGTATCGCCTGGTGGGTCCCAGTGTGGGGTCCACGACACTGTAATGGCCGCCTTCTTGGGGTGTTACAGTTGTCCGTCGTCTTCCATAGGCTGGCCGATGCCTGACCGATACGGCGCACAAACATGGCGCAAAAGGCCGCGGGTTGAGCGCCATGTTCCCACAAACGGCGCAACACGTGCACCAGACACAGTCATGTGTCTCGCTCGTGTCATGCCTTGCGATATAAACACTCCCCACACACACATGGCGCAAACACCTAGTCATAACTAGGCCGTGGTACAAACAGCCCAACACACGGCGCAACCAGTGCTGTGTTTACCGCGGTCCTCCTCCAGAACCGGCAAAAATGCCTCCGCGAGTCAGCAAACTGATATGAAAACGAATCAACGACATCACACAACATACAATAACATGAATAGACGTACGAATCGTCGCATAACCCATGCCAAAGAATTCATCTTAAACGGTAAACACGACAACACTGTCTCAATATACATTGTCAACGAAAAAATAATCACCAAATCAAGGAACATTAAACACAAAACGACAATAATTCCAGATAACCGAAATAAAAATATTGGGTATTACATTAGGCTCGTTATTTTATTCCTATTACTTCTCATGATCTTAAATCTTTGTGTAGTGACCCCTAACTTCTATACATTGTTAGTGGTACAACTAATATACAATATATTCTTCAAATTTACTATTGTTTGTATTTTTTATTTTATGTCAATCATCTATTTATAATAACCTCAAATATCTTTTCGATTTTTTGTTCAGAAAAATAAAAAAATAAATTAAATCAAAAATCTAAAACCCCCAGAACCGATCCGAAGATAATAGAAAAACTAAAAACGGACAGAATTGAAACCGAAAGCAATTCATTTTCCCTCTTCTAAAGCCAGACGTGTTCAATTTATACCGATTTTAGCCAAAAACTGATACGAACCGACCCATGCACATACATCCATAATTGAATTGTTGATTACCTGGTTTTTGACATATTTTACTTACATATGAATGGTTCTTACGCGTACGATTGAATGTACTGAATCAAAGCTCAAAATGATTAGCTGAATTTTGATAACATTATTCTAATGTGGTTCATAATTCCATTCCTTGTTCTCATGTACGACTGGCCGAGTTGAGTGGGGATAAATATTTGGAGTAATTAATAACCGGTTCATCAAGCTATCTTAATCTGTAAAAACAGTTACCCATAACAACTGATTAGATTAATATATAGCCAAATTTAATTACACATCTTTAGTTGTTTCACACATAAAACATCAACTAACATTAATTATATTAAGTTTTAGATTCTTGTGACTAAAATAAAAAAAGTATATTCCCATAACTATATTTAGCGCACACACCCAAAAAATCACTCATATACACAGGACTAACAATTAACAAAGGTTATAATTTACTTGCTAGCTTCTAACATTCACTAATTGTATTGTATTAATGCTAATCACCACCACCCCACACTCACTCCTATAAACTCCCCCACCCAACCTCCACCACTCTCCTAGTTTCTCTCTCCTCCTCTCACTCCCTCTCTCCTCTTTCTTTTTCTATCTAACAGAAGGTGAAAAATCAAAGCACTGCCCTCAGAGCATATTCTATATGGTGGTGGTTGTAGTGGTGGTGAAGGCGGGACATGGAGGCTGGGGAAGTACTCACGGCGTTGCCGCAGGCCAGCCGGTATAAGGACCTATCTCCCATCGCCAAGGGCAAGCGCACCAAGAGACACAGACCTCATTCCCCTAATCCCTTCCCCATCACAACCACCACCCACAACAAGGACGACGACCACCACCTACTTCTCCGGGGGCCCACCACAATTTCCTCCTCCTCCGAGGAGAGCACCACCACCGAGGAGGTAGACACGGCCAAATGCCTCATCCTACTGTCTCGAGGCTATTTCTTAACAACACCGCACCACCCACCCAATAAAAATAACCATCCTTGCAGGAACAACGCCACCAACACCGCCGCTGGCTCCACAAAAGCTGGAGCCGGCAGCACGTGTGTCTACACATGCAAGACGTGCAACCGGTCCTTTCCTTCGTTCCAGGCCCTGGGCGGCCATCGGGCCAGCCACAAGAAGCCCAAGAACGAGAAGAAATCCGCCTCCATATTCTCTGACGAGGAGGATTTCCCGTCGCCGTCGATGTCCTCCTCCAAGAACAGATTCTCTCTCAACTCTCTATCTTTACAGCTGATCAACGCCTCCACCACCACCTTTTCCACCACTCTCTTGAAGTCGTTGCCTTCCCCAAGAATCCACGAGTGCTCGTATTGTGGTGCCGAGTTCACGTCGGGCCAGGCACTCGGAGGGCACATGAGGAAGCATCGGTCTGGGCCGATCATCCGCGCGGTGGACATTGTTCCTCGGGATGCCTCAGTTGAAGAGATTGAGCCCGAAGAATTGAAGAACCCCCTACACGTTGGGTTTTCTTTAGACCTCAATCTTCCAGCGCCCGAAGACGATAAGGAAAAAAGCTCCCAAGAACCAAAGCCTAGGTTGAGGCCTTGTTTTAGCCACCATTACTACTCCACCATTGATTGACTGCCATTATTAATCTAGAAAGTCCAATTAATTCTTTTATAAGATTATAAATATAAGCATATTGATCTTCCACTTACATAACTTGGATTGACCATAATTATTTACTACTATTCGTTTTTTATATTCTACTTTTACAAATATAATTTGTACAAGTACGGTGTATAACTTAAATGGTCTTGACACATGCAGTACATTGTTCGTTGACACTATGCACAATAATATAGTAAAATTTGACAATTTTGGTCCATCCGTCGTTGACTTTGTATTGTCATTGGTTTTTTGTTGCTGTGGCATGCCACATGATTAGGTTTAAAAAAGAAGAAAATACAAAGAAAAACATAAAATTCACTACTAATATAAATAAAAACAAAAGAAAACATAAAAAATCACCATATGTGGCATTAACAGTGCCTAGGGTTCTTCTTCGATTCTAATGTAGAGCTTCCTCTTTCAAGGGCATTTTCGATCGAAAGTTTGCGGGACACATGTGGCAATGCCATTTGACATAAATATGTTTTAATTTTTTTTTTTTTAATTACGGGCATGCCTGTCACAAGGCACACTCAAGTGACAAAATGACCATATTTGTCATATTTGATAAACAATTGAACTAATATTGCCATGATCAACGAATAATGTATTGCGCGTGCATATAACTTTCATACCATTTTGCCATTTCCCCCTTAAATTTCCATTGAATTCTTTGTTTTTTGTGTTAATTTTTAGTTACCAACTTACCATAGGCATAATGATTTTTATTTGATCTGAATTTTATTAATGGAAGAGTATAGAAATGCTCAAATTAGAGAAACACAGACTTCCGAATGGTAAATCCATTTTTTTTTTTTTTACTTTTAGTTACCATATTCATATTCCCGGTTATGGTATTTAATCAAAACGATGTATAATATTACGATTTTCTCGAGCTACTTTGGCCTGAACTCGTATTTAATAAGATGTTGCGGTCATTGTTGACTTTGTTTACGTTCCTTCTTTTTCATGTTTCCATATCCAACAACGAACGAATCTCAATCTTGTAGCTTGCAGTGTAGCCGTTATGAAGGATTCATTTTAATACGCTCTTTCCCACTCAAATTATATTCTGTCTGCACATTAATTCTCTCACTTTACAATTCTTATGCTTCTCTAAACTATATATATATATATATCATATATATATATATAAAGCCTTGTTTATACCTCGTAAAGCTTCTTCCTCCCTGCCCATAATTATCTTTCCAGAAGAAAACTTCTTTCCCTTTGTTAGAAGTTGTAATAATGCATACATGCAGCTGCCATTCAGTCAAAAAACAAAAATTCTGGAAGCATGGAATTTAGACACATACAACAAAAAAAAGCACCTAAAAGAAGTCGAAGAATAAAAGAAGTCAAAGAAGGTGGCTGCTCATACAACAAAATAAAGTATTCAGGAGAAGAACACAAAAGTTGCAGTCAACATTCAAAAGTGTAGGCTAAATGTTATGATGTAATTGATTAGGTTAGCTAGCAAATTCCGGAAGCAATGAATCAATCATTTGAAACCCTATATATATTACATTCCAGTTGATTCATTCAGCAGATAAAAAACACACACCGAAGTGAGGAACATTGTAGAGAGAAGAGAGAGCGGAAGCTCGTTAAGAAAAGAAAAAGGGTGGTCTCTTGCATGTGTCAAATATATAAGCTGTAGCTTTTGTGTAGTAAAAGTGTTGTGTTATTTTATTTAATCAAACAGACGTGGGTTTACATTATATTTTGTTTTGAATTTATATAGTTGGTGTAAGCCCATTAATATTTCTAGCAAGTCGTATTGAAAACAAGGATCTGTTCGTTAAAAAATGGTGAATATGATGCAACCACAATTTCTAAAATTAACGAGCACTACAGGAAAAATGCAATCAAACGACACTAATCAGACAACAGTCAGCCGAAAAAATATTGGCTGAACTTAACAGATAACGATTGATTTTTATCCTCAAAAAAGTATTGTGTAATTCAAGTACATTACAACGGTTTAAAAACCAGTGTCTAGAAAAATCAATCAGGCAACGCTTTTTGTCGGTGGTGTTATGCAAACTCGAAGGATTAGACAACCGTTTTAAAAATATATTGTGGGAATTAGCTTAACACAATGGCACGTTAAACCGTTGTTGAAATAAGACAAGCTTTTTTAACTATGCTTGTTGTATTACATTTCACACAACGTGTCATAAAATATATTTGTATATTAAACCATTGTCTTCAATACTTTCATACAAGATTTTGTAAATTTAAGCTGTTGTCATAAACTTTTTTATACAAGGGTTTTACAAATAAACTGTTGTCTGTTGTGACAGCACGTGATTGGTGGAAAAGTTTTCACCTGGATTGTTGAGGTGGCGAAATAAGAGCCCTTGATTGAAATCTAGAAGTTTCTTATTTTTACCCTACCAAGATCTCTAACCATATTAATTTTTCATTTTTTGAAAATTTGGTAACATCACTCAATTACATATATCTTGTCAATCGCACGGTTGGATCATCGATAGATATTTTTAAAAAAATAGAAACAATAATCCTTGAAAAGCACTAGTTAATGTATTAGTCAACTTAGTAGTGGTTTGCTAAGATCTCAAATCAAATTAATTTTTTATTTTTTGAAAATTTGGGAACATAACTCAATTAGGTATATCTTGACATTCGTACGGTTGGATCGTCGATAAATATTTTTAAGAAAATAGAAAACAATAATCCGTGAAAAGCACTAGTGACTAGTACTGTCAATTTAGTAGTGGTCTGCTAAAATCTTAAACCAAGTTAATTTTTTATTTTTTGAAAATTTGGGAACATCACTCAATTAGATATATCTTAACATCCGTATGGTTGGATCGTCTATAAATATTTTTACGAAAATAGAAACAATAATTCGTGAAAAGCACTAGTTAATGTACTAGTCAATTTAGTAATGGTTTGCTAAGATCTCAAACTAAATTAATTTTTTATTTTTTGAAAATTTGGGAACATCACTCAATTAGATATATCTTTACATCCGTACGGTTGGATCGTCGATAAATATTTTTACAAAAATAGAAACAATAATTCGGGATAAAGCACTAGTTACTAGTACTAGTCAATTTAGTAGTGGTTTATTAAGATCTCTAACCAAATTAACCTTTTATTCTTTGAAAATTTGGGAACATCACTCAATTACATATATCTTGATATCTGTACAGTTGGAACATCGATAAATATTTTAAAAAAAATAGAAACAATAATCCATGAAAAGCACTAGTTAATGTACTCGTCAATTTAGTAGTGGTTTGCTAAGATCTCAAACTAAATTAATTTTTTATTTTTTGAAAATTTGGGAACATCACTAAATTAGATATATATTAACATCCGTATGGTTGGATCGTCGATAAATATTTTTACGAAAATAGAAACAAATCCGTGAAAAGCACTAGTTACTAGCACTAGTCAATTTAGTAGTGGTTTGCTAAGATCTCAAACCAAATTAATTTTTTATTTTTTGAAAATTTGGGAGCATCACTCAATTAGATATATGTTGACATCCGTACGGTTGGATCGTCGATAAATATTTTTACAAAAATAGAAATAAAAATCTGTCGAAAGCACTAGTTATTAGTACTAGTCAATTTAATAGTGGTTTGCTAAGATCTCAAACCAAATTAATTTTTTATTTTTTGAAAATTTGGGAACATCACTCAATTAGATATATGTTGACATCCGTACGGTTGGATCGTCAATAAATATTTTTACAAAAATAGAAACAATAATCCATGAAAAACACTAGTTAGTAGCACTAGTCAATTTACTAGTGGTTTGCTAAGATCTTAAACCAAATTAATTTTTTATTTTTTGAAAATTTGGAAACATCACTCAATTAGATATATGTTGACATCTGTACGGTTGGATCGTATATAAATATTTTTATGAAAATAGAAACAACAGTACGTGAAAAGCACTAGTTACTAGTAATGTCAATTTAGTAGTGTTTTGCTAAGATCTCAAACCAAGTTAATTTTTTATTTTTTGAAAACTTGGGAACATCATTCAATTATATATATGTTGACATCCGTACGGTTGGATCATCGATAAATATGTTTACAAAAATAGATACTATAATCCACGAAAAGCACGAATTGCTAGCACTAGTCAATTTAGTAGTGGTTTGCTAAGATCTCAAACCAAGTTAAATTTTTATTTTTTTTAAATTTGGGAACATCACTCAATTAGATATATCTTGACATTCGTACGGTTGGATCGTCGATAAATTTTTTACAAAAATAGAAATAAAAATTCGTGAAAAGCATAGTTACTAGTACTAGTCAACTTAGTAGTGGTTTGCTAAGATCTCAAACCAAATTAAATTTTTATTTTTTAAAAATTTGGGAATATCACTCAATTAGATATATGTTGACATCCGTACGGCTGGATCGTCGATAAATATTTTACAAAAATAGAAACAATAATCCGTGAAAAGCACTAGTTAGTAGCACTAGTCAATTTACTAGTGGGTTGCTAAGATCTCAAACCAAATTAATTTTTTATTTTTTGAAAATTTGCGAACATCACTAAATTAGATATATTTTGACATCCGTACGGTTGGATCGTCAAGAAGAGGTAACATTATTAATGACTTGGATCTAAATAGGACTGGATTTGAAGATATAATAAATTATCTGGGGTCAATCGTACTAATTAAAATATGTCTGGGATGAAATTTAATAAATATAGAAAGAAAAGACTTAATTGATCTTAACCAAAACTCTGGATATGTAAACCCTTAACACCGATCCGCCGCTATCTCACCCTCATTTCTCACTTTACTCATTCCTCTCGTCTCTCTCTTCTCTTCTCTCTCTCTCTCCCAAAAATCTTCTGGGCCGCAACTTGCAGAAACACACACGCACACACGGTCCAACACACGCACACACACGAACACAGTCTCACAGACACTACGCGACCGGCGGCAATCCAAAAGAAAGTAGCGACGTAGATCCTACGCCGTGATGTGCGCCTGCAGCAGCGGTGGTTCGAACGGACTGCTCACGACGACCGATGGTGTGCCGCATGTTGTGGACCGGAGGTTCATGTGGCCAGAACGGTGGCATCGGCTATTCCAGGTAAGGTTCGTGCCGCAACTTTGGGTTCTCGGGTTTGAAAAGGGTTGAGGTGGATCAGTGTTGGTTGTTGGTTTTCTGATTCGGGGTTTGGCCGCATCAGGGTGGTGAGGTATAAATCCGCTTAGTCCAACTAATCCCCGATTAATTCCCGAGTAATCCTCTCAGAACCATCGGTATTATTGTGGTATTAGTTATGTAGCATCCAAGAATTTATTTGTCTTCTGATATAAAACTTTTTACATTTTAGGATCACATATCTGACGGTCCATAAATATATTTTTCAGGTCATTGATGCTGCTCAAAACAGAGCAGATGTTCTAGTACACGTAGGATTGGAATATAGATATATGCCACATGTTTCTAAACTGATTGATGTGGTGAAGAGTGGAGTTCTGGGACAAGTCAAGATGGTGGCTATTTGCGAACATCGATTCCCATTTCTAGTCAAGGTATGTTAGAGGCCACTATACATGTCTGCCTTTTCATTGAGTAAAATAAATAATATTCTTAACCTATTCTATGCTTTCGTAGGTCAACCATTAGAACTGGTTCAATTGTAACACTAGGGGTACTCTTGTAGAGAAATGCTGCCACTTTTTTGATCTCATGAGGTTATTTGCGGATGCTAATCCTGTCCGTGTCATGGCATCTGGGTGTATTGATGTAAATCATAAGATGAAACATATGATGGCAAGGTAATTCTATTACCCGGAATCTTGTGGGAAGATATTCCTGTTTCTATTGTGTAAAATTAATTGCGGCATATAACATTCTTCTCGGGATGCATGCATTTAATCAAATATATCTTATATGTTCTCAACCATTAAGTGAAGGACAAGTTTGTTTTCTTGGGAAGGTGATTCAATAAGTTTCATAGAAATTTTGTTGATGCTTGCAACACATTATTGGATCCTTGTTTGAACTCGAGCTGTGTATTGTAGGTTGTGAATGTGGATAATGTGCGACAATGAGTCACCGTCAAATTAATACCTAGGATTGATTGGATGGCTCTTCAATGTATCAATATGCCATTTTTGGATTTGTTTCTAAACATTTTATTAATATCTAGGATTGATTGGATGGCTCTTCAATGTATCAATATTCCATTTTTGGGTTTGTTTCTAAACATTTTTAACGCATATGTTTGTTCTTTTTATATATATTGGATTAATGATGTGTTTATGTGGTTTTTGATTGTGATTTGCAGTCGAACCCAACTGCTATTGGGTTGAAGACTAAGGGGTTGTACTTATTGTTGAGAAGCGTATCACCTCGCCTCTTATGATGTGTCTACATTCTTTTGAAGTTGGTCCTGAAGTTGATCAAATCTATAAGACGGGCAAAGTTAAAGAGATCGAAGAAAGAAACAAAGGAATAAGGGCTTAGTGATATGATTTATTTTTATTTTTTAATGTCAATTATTGTTGTTGTAATAAATGAACGGTTGATTGTTATTGTTGAATGCAATGTTTTTTTAGTTCATATTAATTTTAATTTATTTGATTTCTTGGTTAAAATTCATATAATTTGAAATAGGTGCAGTATGGAAAATAATAAAAATAAAATACAATTGTCTAAATGAGTAGTTTTAATACAAATAATATCATCGCCTGATCTGTCATTAGGCAATTAGGTAATTTAAGAAACCATTGTGTTTATGAAATCTTAACAACATATTCGAAATAAAAAACAATAGTGTTTGATAAATTCTAACAACATGTTTTAGTGAACAACACTTGAGTTATAAGCAGACAGACAATGGACAAATTCTACAAAAACATTGTGTAATTTCCTTTCTGACAAGTGTTTATTGTTCTAAAACTATTGTGTAGCATCCCAAACAACAAAGGTTTCTAAGTGGAGTGTTGTTGTTTCTGGCTATTACACAACAGTGTCTAGAGATGAAGTCATTGTCTCTCACTCTTTCACACAACAGATTCTGTTCCATTGTCTGATGTAGGTAAGAGACGGTGTCTCAATAGACAACGAGAAAACATGAAGTTAGACAACGGGTAAAAAAACGTTGTCTGATGCAGTTTTTCTTGTAGTGGAGTACAAATTACGAAAATTGGAGTATCCAAATGAAGGTGTTACTCGATTCCTGCGGTAATTGAGATATTGTTGAAAATGGGTATGATGATCCCTTAGATGCAACAACAGAAGTAGCACTTTCGAATGCCGAGAAGACGGCGTTAAAGGAATCCTGAAAAAAAGAAAAAAAAACATTGTTTAGCATTCTTCACGGTTTCAACGAATCAACTTTTGAAAAAAATTCAGAAGCCAAAAACTGCAAAAGATGCGTGGAATTTTTACAAAAATCATTCCAAGGTGTAGAGAAAGTAACAAAGGTGCGGCTCCAAGTACTCCGTGGTGAGTTCGAAAATATCAAAATGAAAAGTTCAGAAAATATCGGTTAATATGTTACACGTTTGAAAACGGTAACAAATGAGATAAAAAGAAATGGCAAAAGTCTCAATGATGTTCGGGTCATGGAAAAACTCCTTCGATCATTAACACGAAAATTCAATTAATGTTGTTACATCGATCGAGGAGTCAAAAGATTTATCCTTTATTTTGATCGATGAGCTTCTCGGCTCTCTTCAAGCCCACGAGCAATGGATGGATCATCATGATGATACAAGTCACTTGGAGATGGCTTTGCAAAGTAAGGTGTCCATTGGCGACAATTCAAGCAATAACAATATTGTTCGTGGAAGAGGTGTCTACCGATGTGGACGAGGACGTGGAAGACAATCATCTAACAGTGGCCCAGAAAATGAAGAAAATCAGTCATCTGGTCGTGATCAGGCTTTCAGAGGCCGAGGAAAAGGAAGATTTTAACAACGAGGTGACAAGTCTCATTTTTAGTGCTATAATTGCAACAAGTATGGCCATTTCAGTTACGAGTGTAGAGCTCCAAAGGTGGAAGAAAAGAGTCACTTTGCCGCAGCAAAAGAAGACAGTTGTGCTGTCTGCTATATTCCTCACATACAAAATAAATGAACAGTGCAAGAAGAATATGTGGTATCTTGATCCAAGCGCCAAGAATCACATGTCCGACCAAAAAGAACTATTTACATAGCTTTAATTTAAAAAAATCGATAAATTTCTTGAGATCTAATTGAAATATTAATAAAATGATGATACCATCTATGGAGAAGTTACTTTTGGGTGACTAGTCAAAGGCTCCAATCAAAGGGAAATGTACTATTATGATCATCTTAAAGAATGGTAATAAAAAGTATATCAATGATATATATTATAGACCTACTTTGAAAAGTAATATCATCAGCCTTGGTCAACTTGTGGAGAAAGGATATGACATATAAATGAGGGACAACTCTCTCATAATCAGAAATCAAGTTCAGGAATTGATTTCCAATGTGAACATGACAAAGAACCGTGTGTTCACACTTGAGATGCAGACAAAGGTGTAGAATTGCTTAAAGTTAGTCATTAAACATGACTCGTGGTTATGCCATTTAAGATTTGTTCATCTTGGATTTACTGGCTTGAAATTATTGTCGAAAATAAATAAGGTGGATGGCTTGCCAGAAATCAACGAACCAAATCAACTATGTGAAGCATGTGTCAAAGGAAAGCAACACAAACAGAGTTTTCCTGTTGGAAAATCATGGAGATGTAGGAGGCCATTGGAGATTGTTCACACTGACATAGCTGGTCCGTTTGATATCGCATCACTTGGTGGGAACATGTATTACCTAACATTTGTTGATGATTTTAGCAGAAAGGTTGGGTATACATTCTTAAAGAAAAGGCAGAGGTTCTTGATAAATTCAAGGAGTTCAAAACAATGGCGGAAGAACAAAGTGGCCAGTACTTGAAGATAGTCAGATCAAACAGAGGAGGCGAGTAAACATCAAACTTGTTCAACAATTTCTGCATATCACATGGAATTTGTAACACCCGAAATATGGCGGCTATTATAGTGTCGTGGACCCACACTGGGACCCACCAGGCGATACGAAAACACAAATTAATATAGTCACAATACACAGGATCCAATACCAGTATAAACTATGTGAAGATAGAATATAGTCACAATACATGGGATTCAATACCAGTATAAACCATGTGAAGATGGAATATACCCAAAATAATAATACAACTGACAAGAGTTTATATAAAATGGAAAATCAATATTACATGGTTTATGCATAACCGACCAATAAAAGACTTGGGGCCCCCAAACTAGTATCCTTCAAACCCTTCACCGTCACAGTGCTCTCCCCTTGCCTTGCCCTTGCCTCGAACTAAAATACAACACAAGAATTTTGCCCAAAACCATAAGGTCAGACTTTATACAATTCACATACACTGGATCTCAAGGAACAACCCGAGTGTTGATCATAACCCTCGGGCGTATGAACAACCAGTCACAAATCGTTGAACATACCCAATCATACATGGAATATGAACGACTAATCAATATGGATCAAGACGGACATCAAAGTATGCCCAATCAGAAATTTGTTCGTGCACATGTCCACCCCGTATACGGAATTCAGGATATACGTGGGACAATATACCTAATTAGCCTCATGAACTACGTCTCGTGTGCACATTCCAATACGGAAGCATCAAGGCATGACCATATGTGACTGGCTACTACACATAACCAATCAACATGCATATATGACTCCATATATGTCACAATACAACATGATAATAAAACTCAATAAATCACACATCTAACCAAGAATTGAGAAACTCACCGAAGTGACAACAATTATCGACGAGACCAACGATATCAAAGGAAGTGAATTTGGGAATACAAACCCACAACGAAATAATAAACACGATCAAAAATAATACCGCATTATGAATCATAGATTCACAAAGCATTACATACACGAAATGTATAACATTCGCAAGAATTCAATCAGCATTATAAACAAGCAAGATAACTCACCTTAATCTGGGGACGAAAATAATCCTTCTTCGAACGAATGGACGGACGGTGCCCTCGACTAACAACACTCACTCGAAGAAGCAACCTTGAACGAAAATGCAACTCATTCAACAACATATTCACACAATATCGATATCGAATTCATCGGAAGCGACACCCGCAATTCAACCCGAATGGTTCAACTAACCAATAGACATTAAGGTCCTAATTCATGAACTTTAATACCCTCAAATCATTTTTGTGATCGAATTATCATACTTAAGATGTTCTTTAATACTCTTTTAATCCATTTGGATAAGAATTTCTCAAGAACAACTCCGATTAATCACCCTATGTCATTAATATTATCTTATATCGTCATAATCCTCTTAAGAACATTATCAACATTAGATCATGATGTTCTAGACAATCCTACCTCATAAATTCATCAATTTTATCTTGAATATATCAAAACCATAAGGGTCATTTCATAGCTCATTGTTATCTCCCAATGAATTAGCTAAACCTTTCCAAACATGGTTATATCATCGAAAAATCTCTAAGCATCAAGAACATACTTACCTTATAAGTTCTAATCATCATGTTCTTTATCATGTTTTCAGAATAATCAACAACAACTATGTTATCCTTCAACATTCCAACAATTCAAGAATTAATTAACAATAGCATTACCATGTTCTTCACTTAATTGTTCAAATTTTTAATAATAATGTTATACTTGATCAATCCAATACTATATGAAGTAATCATCACTGGTATCACCATCATTACCAAAATCATGTGAGGTTGTACAACATACCTCAATAAAATGAAGAACAAGCCACAAAACTTCAAGAATGCACTCCAAACTTCCAATCACTAAGCTTCAATCCAAGATATGAAGCTCCAAGACAAGTTGGAAGGGGATAAAAATGATTTAGGGAGGTTGGGGAATGATTTCTTAGAAAGAAAATCAAGTTGGGTTCGGGAAAAAATGAAAGACAAGGCATGACAGTATAATCTGCATTTGCCATAACATACGGTACCAACAAAGGTTAATGTACATTAGAACCCCTTTACGTATGCTAACACATTAGTGTTATGTACGTAACGATCCTCCAAAAGCTACTGCCTCAAAACACACACACCCTTGCGTATGTTGTCAAAATAATGTACGTAAGATCACCATCGTTACATAGGTTATAGCATTTCTATTGTGTATGTAATGCTCATTGACTTGGCTATCTCAATCAAGCCAAGAATCCTAGTCATGCATGGCCCTACACGCCGAAAGTCGAGATGCGATCTGATACCCTATATTACGTACGCAATCGCTGAGACTTTACGTACGTAACAGCACACACATAACCTACGCTAAGCGACTATGGTAGCATACATTAAGCACCAAGGAAATGGTAAAAAATGCCATTCTCCATCCAACATCTAACAATCAAGCATAGTGCGAACGACAAATAAAATTAATTTAATTCTAGTATATCTCAACATTATAATCATTACATTAAATCCAAAGATGATACGACGATACCCGAATCATCCGAGTAATACAACAGTAAAAATGAAAAATTACAGCTAGATATTCCAAAATCAAATCACCAGTTGACAGCAGCATATACTCCAAGAAAATGGCGTTGCAGAAAGAAAAAATCGTACAATTCTTGATATGGAAAGAAGTATGGTAAAGGGAAATCATATGCCATGAAGTTTTTGGGCTGAAGCCGTGTTATGTCCTATTTATTTGCTAAATCACTGTCCAACAGAGAGTGTCAGATTCAAAATACCAAATAAAGCATGGAGTGGTAGCAAACCAACAGTTGGACATTTCAGAACTTTTGGATGCATCCTCATGTTCCTGATAAAAAAGAAAGAAGCTAGATGACAAAGGTAAAAGTGTATCTTCATCGGATATGACAAAAGAATCAAGACCTAGAGACTCTATAATCCATTTGACAAAGAAGGCAATTATTTCACGAGATGTTGAAATTGATGAAACAGATTACTCGAGATGGAGCGCAGAAGAAAAGAAAGTTCTAGGTTTATTTTTTGAGGATGACAATGGCGATGACTCAAACAATGAAGGTGATGAAAATGATGATCCTACTCCTCCACCAAGTCCAAAATCAACACACTCCTGCATCGATACCATAAATGTCAGGAAGCAACAATTCAAGGGGGCACCAAAAAAATACAGAGTCTAGATGATATCTATGATGCAACATGTCTGGTAAACAACATTTGATTATTAATTATTTTGTTTGATGTTTGAGTGTAATCTAGTAACATTTGAGGAATCTTCTGAAGAAAGCAAGTGGAACAAAGTCATGGATGAGAAAATTAACACAATCAAGAATAATGACACCTGGGAGCTCACAGATCTTCCAAACGAACACAAAACAACTGGCCTGAAGCGGGTCTACAAGACAAAGACCAATCAAGATGGAGAAGTGGATAAATACAAGGCAAGACTAGTTGCTATAGGCTACAAACATAGATACAGTATTGACTATGATGAGGTATTTGCTCTGATTGCAAGAGTTGTTATTATAGGGCTTCCTACATCAACTGCAGCTCAGAATCAATAGAAGATATACCATGTGGATGTGAAGTCAGCATTCCTGAATTTTTATCTAGAAGAAAAAGTTTATACTGATCAACCACCTAGATATATTCAGAAAGGTTGAAGAAAGCTCCGTACGGGTTGAGGCAAGCTCCACAAGCTTGGAACACTAGAGTTGATGAGTCCTTTCAGAAGAATGATCCATGCAAGAATGCTCTATATACAAAAGCAATGAAGATGGAGATATCATGATCGTATGTTTGTACGGGGATGACATGATCTTCACTGGAAACAACCCTAGTATATTCGATGATTTTAAGAAAGTTATATCTAATGAACTTGAGATGACAAATATTGGTCAAATGTCTTACTTTCTTAGAGTTGAGGTGAAGCAAAGCAAGGATGGGATCTTTACGTCACAGAAAAAATATACGGAGCATATTCTAAGCAAGTTCAGAATGAAAGAATGCAGGCCAGAGAGCACGTTTGCAGACACTGTAACACCCCGATATATTCGGAATAATTACAGCGCCATAAATCCTTTGTATAAGAATTTACAAGGCTAAATTGAGAAATACGAAATAAATACTAAAGTGTCATCAAAGTAAAAGAAGTTCAAACCCGTTTGACAATTCAAATGAGTCCATTATTACAAAACATCCCCAAAATCATCAACAACATGTGCGTACTCGAGTACTGGAAAATAACCATAAAACAAAATAACATAATCCACATCACTGAGCCACTTCATCGTCATGTCGGTACTGTGGCTGCTTCCCCGCTCCTCGGATACCTAAACATCAAAACAAATGTCCACCCCCGAAGGGGTTAGCAAAACGATGCTAGTACAAGTATCATAATACATAAATCATGAGTGCATCATAAAATATACAAAATGGACTTCTGTCACCGGAATCCAACGATGCGAATCCTCACGATTCCATCAACACAATACAGGGTAATCCAACGATCCAGCGCCCTCAGTATAGATCCCCATGATGATCCCGTCGGACCAACGCATGGTGGAAAACCCATCCAACGATCCAGCGCACTCAGAATAGATCCCAATGATGATCCCGTCGGACCAACGCATGGTGGACATTCGATCCAGCGCCCTCAGCATAGATCCTCATGGCCCCCTCGGATCATTTACAATATCAACCATGCAATCATGCATACACATATGCAATTCAATATGTTCACCAACACGAACAATTAATAACGAATACCACGACAAATCAAAGAAAATAATCTCATACTCGAAAACATAACAAAACCGTATGCATGATCAAAGTTATAATATAAACCAAACTAAATATACGATACTTGCCTCAAATATGGCAAGGACTAAATACTCCCACGAATGTCACACGTCCGCAGGCCGCCGTCGCTTGATCGATCACTATGCAAGGTTCGGACCTTGATCAAAAGAGATAACAGGGAACTCAACATTCTACTCAAAACTAACGTACGATCACCGAATAACTTATATTTGAATCGTGAAATAGTGATGTACGGCCGATTCGTGGTTAGTATACTAGATGAAAGCTGAATCGGAAATGATGATACACTTCATGTGAGTTGAATGATCATTTCGGAGGTGAAGTGCCGATGTTTATGGTTTCAAGGATATACAAGATATTAAAGATTTCGGGTTTAAATATGGAATTCAATTCCAAATTCTCATATGTTTGGCTATTACGATTTTACCATAAATGTTACTGAAGATGGCAAGCATGCCCAAGTATTACGCAAGGAAAATGATACTACGGTGATCCGAGTTGAGTTCAATGACATGGCCGATTCATCATCCTCAAGAACATGAAGAATATTGTCAAAACAAATACCCCTAGCAAACATGAATTTCATCGGTGGTACATCAAAAGAATTCATAGAATCTAACTAAAATCATGCTCATGATTCCAACGAATTAAGGATACTACATCCTAAGGTTTTTATCCACCGAGGCTAGATCAACACTCTAAGTAATGAAAGAAAAACAAGGTATAATTGGGTATCACTTCTTCAAAAATATGTTGCTTAATTCATAAGATCATTAGCTAGCCTAAGGATTTCCGAAGCAGGCTCAAAATATAGCTGAGAACGTAAGTTTATGCTTGGTAAACCATAACATACTTTATTCGGAAAGAAAGGTTGAAATATCTTGATGAACTCCACGTCCAAGAGCTAGAACACCAATCATCAAAGCTCCTTTGTCTTCAATGGTGATGTTAGGAGGCTGGTATGCAGGATTTGGATGGAGGGAGTGACTCTCAAAGTCCCAAAAATCGAGTATGCAAAGTGGTGAAAACTGAAAAATGAAGATGGGTGCTGTCCTATTTATAGAAAAGGGTTATTAGAGCGCGCTACTCTCCCAAATTAGCGTGCGCTAACGGGCTAGCAGTCTACTGTCTCTGACGGGTCTCGGCATAGCATACGCTAAAAAACATTACGTGCGCTAAAATTAACAATTAGCTTACGCTAACAACTATTTTTAGCGTGCGCTAACGACTGAACGAAAGTTCACTGACCACACTGTACTAGACTTAGCATGCGCTAGCCTCATAACATTAGAGTGCGCTAAGCACCGTTGACTCGACTTTTCCAAAAGCCGTCCAAATTCATCCCGACATATCCCGGCCAAGATCCACGGCTGATCTCACCTACCACCCTATCTTAGTCAGGTTGACTATGTATAGCGCGCGCTAAGGTTCATGCACAGCGTGCGCTACGAAACCCAATTAGCGTACGCTACGCCTAGTGGTTAGCGTGCGCTACAAGTGCAAAATTACAAATTCTGAACACATTCATGAAATCATATGCTCAACAACACCGGATCATGAAATACGCTGGATAATACTCAGATCAAATACAACATATACAATGTCACAATGTTCAAAATACACATTAGAATCTCGGGTATTACATCCTCTCTCCCTAAAAAGAAGTTTCGTCTCGAAACTTAAGATGAAAATAACTCTGGATATCTAGTCTTCATACTGTCCTCCATTTCCCAAGTGGCCTCTTTAACTCCATGTCGTGACCATTGTACTTTAACCAAGGGTATTGGTTTATTACTCAATTGCTTGATCCGATTCTCAAGTATCTTGAATGGTTTATCTTCGAACGAGCCATCATTAGCTATCTCGATCTCGCCGAAATCAATGATATGACTGGGATCTAGTACATACTTCCGTAATTGGGACACGTGAAACAGATTGTGAACGTGACTCAGCGATGGCGGTAAGGCCAACCTGTATGCTAAATCCCCAATCCTTTCAAGGATCTCGAATGTCCCGATATATCTCGGACTCAGTTTTCCTTTCCTCCCAAATCGGAAAATTCCCCAGGTAGGGGAAACCTTCAACAACACGTGATCCCCAATCTCAAACTCCAATGGGCGACAACGCGCATCAGCATGCGACTTCTGTCGACTTTGGGCAGTTAACAATCTTTCGCGAATCAGGGCTAACTTATCTTGGGTTTGAACTATCAACTCGGGTTCTGTCCCGATCAAGTCAGAAGAGTCATCTCAACACAGGGGTGATCTGCATCTTCTTCCGTACAATGCTTCAAATGGTGCCATATTAATGGAAGCATGCCAACTATTGTTATAGGTGAATTCAATCAACGACTAGTGAACCTCCAAATCGGTTGACCAATCTAAGGCACAAGCTCTAAGCATTTCTTCTACTGTCTATATAGTCCTTTCAGACTGACCGTCCGTCTGAGGATGATAGGTCGTGCTAAAGTTTAGTTCGGTTCCCAAAGCCTTGTGAACTGCCTTCCAAAAGTGCGACATTAAGCGACCATCTCGATCCGAAATAATGATCTTCGGCGTTCCATGCAATCGGACTATCTCCGTAATAAATACTCGTGCCAATTTTTCGGGTCCCCAAGTGTCTTTAATACCCAGGAAATGAGCTGACTTGGTTAGTCGATCAACTATGACCCAAATCATGTTCATCCCTGTTTTGGTCCGTGGCATATTGGTGATGAAGTCCATCGATATATCTTCCCACTTCCACTCAGGGATTGGAAGTGGCTTCAACATTCCGGTAGGTCGCTGATGTTCAATCTTAACCTGCTGATAGGTTAAACACTTCGAAACGTATTCTGTTACGTCCTTCTTCATATTTCCCCACTAGAAATTTTGTTTTAGATCCTTATACATCTTAATGGTGTCTGGGTGAATAGAATAGGGCGCGCTGTGAGCTTCCTTCATAATTGTCTGTCTTAAAACATCATCATTGGGAATGCAAAGTCGACTCTGAAATCTCAGAACTCCATCATCCTATATCACGAATCCTGGGGCCTTCCCTTTGTTCACTTCGTCACATAATCGAAGAATCAGAGAATCATCCAACTGCTTAGATTTGATTTCTTCAACCAACGACGAAGTTAGTTCCATCACACACAGTTGCCCTTGGACTCCTTGCGACCACACTTCGATTCCTTCACGAATTAGTTCTCGTTGAATGCTGGTTTGGGACGTAAGCGCTTCCAACACTCGAAGAGAAACAGGTTTACGGCTCAGTGCATCAGCTACCATGTTTGCTTTGCCTGGATGATAGAGGATTTCCAGATCGTAATCCTTGATCAATTCCAGCCACCTTCTCAACCTCATGTTTAATTCCTTCTAACTGAAACTATACTTGAGGCTCTTATGATCTGTAAAGATCTGACAATGAGTGACGTATAAATAATGTCGCCAAATTTTTAGAGCAAAGACTACAACTGCTAACTCCAGATCATGAGTTGGGTAATTAACTTCATACGGTTTCAACTGTCGAGAGGCATAGGCAATCACCCTATCCTTTTGCATCAATACACATCCCAGACCCTGATTTGAAGCATCGCTGTATACCATGAATCCATCAGTTCCATCTGGTAACGCTAGTATAGGCGCTGTCGTCAGTCTTCTCTTAAGTTCATCAAAACCCGCCTGGCATTTCTCATTCCACACGAATTTTTGGGTCTTCTGTAACAGCTGAGTAAGTGGACGAGCGATTTTAGAAAATCCTTCTACAAAACGGCGATAATATCCAGCAAGTCCCAAGAAACTCCGGACTTCTTTCACATTATTAGGAGATTCCCATTCCAAGATTGCCTCGACATTCTTTGGGTCCACCTGTACTCCGTCAGCTGATATTACATGCCCAAGGAAGGTCACCTCTTTAAGCCAGAATTCGCATTTAGAAAGTTTCGCATAAAGTTGTTCCTTTCTCAAAGTGCTCAAAACGATACGCAAATGCTCTGCATGTTTCTCTGTGTTTTTCGAATAGATCAAGATGTCATCGATGAAGACTACCACAAATTTATCCAAGTATTCTAAGAATACCGGATTCATCAATTGCATAAATACCGCAGGAGCATTGGTGAGTCCAAATGGCATCACCACAAATTCATAGTGCCCGTACCGGGATCTGAAAGCAGATTTCGGTATGTCCGATTCCTTAATTCTCAACTGATGGTATCCTGATCGCAATTTAATCTTCGAGAATACCCTTGCCCCTTGCAGTTGATCAAACAAGTCATCGATCCAAGGTATAGGATACTTGTTCTTGATCGTCACCTTGTTTAGCTCCCTGTAATCAATACATAATCAGAGGGATCCATCTTTCTTCCGGACAAAGAGAACGGGTGCTCCCCAAGGAGAGACGCTTGGTTGAATGTAACCCTTCTGCCATAATTCCTCAAGCTGCTTCTTTAGTTCACACATCTCGGTTGGCGCCATACGATATGGTGCTCTAGAAATAGGTGCAGCTCCAGGATCCAATTCGATATTAAACTCTACTTATCTTCGCGGAGGTAACCGGGTAGTTCGTGAGGGAATACGTCTGAGAATTCGTTTACCACTGGAATAGATGCGAGCTCGACTCCTTCTTTCTTCATGGCATAACACCAAAATACGTAACAACCCTGGTTTAGCAATTTAACTGCCTTCATAGCTTTGATCAATTTTCCTGAGCTTCCCGGTCTCCATCCCTTAAATAAATGTTCAGATCCGTCATCAGCAATGATAGAAATGACTCTCTTTCGGTAATTCAAAATAGCTCCATAACGGTTGAGCCAATCATCTCCGAGAATTAAATCGTCACCATGGATGTCGACTACAATGAGATTTGATGGCCAATCTCTCCATCCTATAGTCACTGGAAAATCTCTAGTTTCTACGGTTCCCACAAGTTTCTCTCCGCTCGGTAATCCCACAACATAAGGTTCACAATCATACAAGCACGAGATTTTCAAACGATTAACACAGTTCAAAGATATGAAAGAATGCGTAGCTCCTGAATCGAATAAGACACTAACTAGTTGCAAAGGGATCTGAATCGTACCTGATGCAACAGTCGTGTTCTGATCGTTTGACTTCCTCATCTCGTAAATGCGCGGAGGAACGGACCCAGCACTGGACGCCTCTCTTTTCCCAACATTCTGATACTGGAAACCACTCTGCTGTGTCTGGTTCACACTTGTATCCTTCAGAACCGGTGCAGGAGTGCAAGTACCAAAAGATCGAGTCGCATTCCCACAAAACGTTGCGCGATGTCCTTCCTGTCCACACTCGAAGCAGGTCACAGCAGGTGTGTAACAATCACGTCGAACATGCCCTGTTTTGCCACAGTTATAACATTTCCACGCTGCGTCTGAAGCTGTTGGTACTGCCCGAAACTTCTTTCCACCTCGAGAAAGATGCGGAGGTCTCCTGGATGAATGAAATGAGGACTGGCCCTTGCGGGGCCCAATACTCTTGTTCTCCGTGAAGTTTCCAGACACTTTCTGCTTCTTTGCTTCCGTTGATTTCTCTACTGCCGCCTCTTTCATATCGTAGGCCAGTGCTTTGTCCTGATACTGTTGCAAGGTGGTACATTCAAATTCGGACATATATTACTGAATCTCCGGCTTCATCCACATGTAAAAATGAAAAATCCTCTCCGCCTCGGTCCTGACCAAGTGGCGCACATAAGTCACCTGGTGATTAAAAGTCTTAATCACGCTTGTCACAGATGCCTCTAAATTTTGTGGTGAGAGAAACTCCCGGACTCGGGCCTCTCTAACTGGGCGAGGACAATATTGCGCTTCCATCATTAATTTGAATTTCGTCCAGTCAGCATTATGATCCTCAGGTCGAATGGCTTCCCACCAGTCGAAAGCCTCCCCAGTCAGGAGATACTGGGCGATCGGAACCTTTCTGTCGTCGGGACAGTTAATCCCTGAAAAGATCTTCTCTAACTCCTTCAGCCAGTGATCCCAAGTAAGTGTCTTAGCAGAACCGTCAAATTTTGGAGGGTGCAATTTGACCACCTCAGTAAGCCATTTGTCTCCCCGATTATCCTCGTTGTGTTGCTGTCCCATCGCCGTCTACATGCGGTCAACTACCTGAGCAAACTCGTTTATCTGAGCAACCACATGTTGAAGCACTCTCGGCATATTAGGATTTGCGTTATTATTTGCTGATCCCTGCTGTCCTCCAGAATGGGAATCGGTTCGACTAGCCGATAATTCTGGGGTAGACGCCGAATCCTCGTGTCTCGCATTACCACGTCTGCGTCCACGACCACGTCTACATCCACGACCTCCCCTCAACATACTGTAAACACAAATACTCAATATCCAGGGCAAAATTTTCTAAAAGGAAGTCCGTCAATATTCACAAAACAGGAATTAAATAAAACGGTAGTATTTGAGATTAGGAGACTTACAACCATGGTCCACACGACGATGCTGGCTCAGCAGTGATGTTACAAATGACCTTTAAATCAAATAACGTAAACAGACCCAACTAACCCGACTGCCAAGATATCCATGAACCTTAGCTCCGATACCATATTCTGAAACACCCCGATATATTCGGAATAATTACAGCGCCGTAAATCCTTTGTATAAGAATTTACAAGGCTAAATTGAGAAATACGAAATAAATAATAAAGTGTCATCAAAGTAAAAGAAGTTCAAACCCGTTCGACAATTCAACTGAGTCCATTATTACAAAACATCTCCAAAATCATCAACAACATGTGCGTAGCCGAGTACTAGAAAATAACCATAAAACAAAATAACATAATCCACATCACTGAGCCACTTCATCGTCATGTCGGTACTGTGGCTGCTTCCCCGCTCCTCGGCTACCTGAACATCAAAACAAATGTCCACCCCCGAAGGGGTTAGCAAAACGATGCTAGTACAAGTATCATATTACATAAATCATCAGTGCATCATAAAACATACAAAACGGACTTCCGTCACCGGAATCCAACGATGCGAATCCTCACGATTCCATCAACACAATACAGGGTAATCCAACGATCCAGCACCCTCAGTATAGATCCCCATGATGATCCCGTCGGACCAATGCATGGTGGAAAACCTGTCCAACGATCCAGCGCCCGCAGCATAGATCCTCATGACCCTCTCGGATCATTTACAATATAAACCATGCAATAATGCATACACATATGCAATTCAATATGTTCATCAACACGAACAATTAATAACGAATACCACAACAAATCAAAGAAAATAATCTCATACTCGACAACATAAACAATACCGTATGCATGATCAAAGTTATAATATAAACCAAACTCAATATACGATACTTGCCTCAAAGATGGCAAGGACTAAATACTCCCACGAATGTCACACGTCCGCATGCCGCCGTCGCTTGATCGATCACTATGCAAGGTTCGGACCTTGATCAAAAGAGATAACAGGGAACTCAACATTCTACTCAAAACTAATGTACGATCACCGAATAACTTATAATAGAATCGTGAAATAGTGATGTAAGGCCGATTCATGGTTAGTATACTAGATGAAAGTTGAACCAGAAATGATGATACACTTCATGCGAGTTGAATGATCATTTCGGAGGCGAAGTGCCGATGTTTATGGGTTGAAGGATATACAAGATATTAAAGATTTTGGGTTTAAATATGGAATTCAATTCCAAATTCTCATATGTTTGGCTATTATGATTTTACCATAAATGTTACTCAAGATGGAAAGCATTGTTGGTATAAAATCGGATATTTGCGCTGTTTTGTGCGGAAGCATAAATAAATTGCGAAAATAAATCACACAAGGATTTATAGAGGTTCGGCTATTAACGAAGCCTACGTCTTCTCTCGATGTGTCTTTTTCTTAGGATTAAGATCAAAACCTCTACGCCTCTCTTCTATCGGTCTAGGGATTACCGTTTACAAGCTCGTCTTCTATCGGTCCGAGTAAAACCATTTTTCCTTTTCTATTGGATAAGGAATCAACCACTCTAGCTTTCTATGGGTACTAGATAAACCTCACTTAGATATCGATTGCGATTCTAACAATGCCGGATACTTGATCCTAATAACACTGAATCCAATTGTATCTTTTCTTTTACCTCTCGTGTATAATGTTGAATGTATAAACACTCAAACTAACAATATAAGCTCAATATTACAACAACAATGTAAGTAGATGAATATAAGATCAGTGTCTTGAATGCTTGGAGTTGTTGTACTTAAACAATACCATAGGAATGGTATTTATAGGCATTTTCCATAAACTAGCCGTTGCTGGCTGTTTTGACTTGCTAGTGTGTGCTAGCCTTTCTCTATTAGCGTGTGCTAACTCATTAGCGTGCCTGTAGCGTGCGCTAGACTGTTCCCAGTTTCAGTCCAGTAGCTTCGTTTCTTCCCTTAGAGTACGTTATGACTTCTTCCTTACGTACGTTACCATCTTGCTTTAGCGTGCGTTAATAATATAATGTAGTGTGCGCTAAGCAATATATCTGTTGCCTTCATTTGTCAAAGTATCCATTTGATATGCTGACTTTGACCTGCTTTTCCCAACGTTCAGATTGACTAGAATTCAAACTGATATTTAGCGTGCGCTAAATATTATTCCTTGCGTGTGCTAATACTGACTTCATTGCAAACGTCATTCTGTGGTTAAATATCTTCCCAATGGTAACAAGGCTCGATAGCGTGCGCTAATAAATAAGTGTAGCGTGCGCTATCTCGTCAGATGACTTCCCTTCAGGTAACTTTGAACTTGGATGATATGCAGATTACTCCCCGTTAGCGTGCGCTAACAAATATGTCTTAGCGTGCGCTAGACATGCATTTTGCTCAGCTTTTTGCGTCTTCGTCTGCTTCGTCGTTTTGCTTCGTCTTGATGTTGTTTTGTTGTTTAGCAACTTTAATCATCAAAACACAAATTAAATAATGTGTGGAATAAATATTCCAACAATCTCCCCCTTTTTGATGATTACAAAATAACTCTTGAATTGGATAAAATCTGCAAAAATAGAATATATGTATATGTGTACGAATCAAAGTTTTTGGCTTTGATCGTTTCGTTAGTTTCTCCAATTCTCTTTTCTTTTCGACATCTCCTTTATTTTTCAACTCCTTCGTTTTATCTCCCCCTTTTGTATGCTTTCTTTTTCTTTTCGACTTCTTTGATTTTTCTTATTTTTATCAATTCATCTCCTTCTCCCCCTTTTTGTCCTCATCAAAAAGTGTAAAATAATGTAGAGAATATCAATTATCGAATATAAATAATATGCATGATATGGGTAAAACTTCCCCTGAAAATATTATCTCCCCTAACAAAATTAAGTTTTGGGGATCCAACCTATAGTTGGTTTTTGTTTTGAGACGTGAACGATATTTGAAACGTTTGTTCCTTTAGGAACCCAAATCTTTTTAATTTTTATCGTTCGTCTTGGACTTCTACAGTTTGAGATATGATGCCCGATTTTTAAACATTTTTCACAACGGGGTATTTTAAAATTTATGGATTCGTTTTTGAAACGTGGTTTGAATACTAACCCCTCTTTATTTAAAGTATATTTTTGAATTGAGAGCATATTTTCAAATTTCTCGTTTCCGAGAGAAAATTTCTTCATCAAATTCTTGAGCGCGGTTTGAACTTTAACAAGATCATTCTTTAAAATATTGTCGTTTTCAACGCATTTTAAATGATCGATCTCGACAAATTTCCCCTTTTCTAGAATTTTGAAATTTTCATTTTCCAAAGATTTATATTTAGTTTGAAGGGATTTAATTTCTTTTAAAGCATTTTGATAATCCGTATGTAACAACTCGAATGCTTCAAAAAGTTCGTCGTAAGAATTACTTACTTGGCTTTCGACATCGCTATCGTCGAATGAACTCCGGGCCATGAGTGCAAGATTATTTTGGTCAAGAAAATCTTCATCGGGATCTTCGTCGCTCCATGTTGCGATTAAAACCTCCTTTTGCTTAACTCGACAGTTCTTAGCAAAGTGGCCTGGTTTACCACATAATCGCCAGGTGTTGTCGAATTTCTTAGATTCGATCGCTTGAATGTCCTTCTTTCTACGGTTTAATAAGTGTTGGAACTTATTAATATTCTTGGCATAATATGCCGATTCTTCGTCGCTTTCGTCTACCGGAATTTCTTCTTTCTTTTTCGACATTTTAGCCTTGAAGGCTATCGATCTTTCCTTCGGTTTCGGTTTGGCATTCTGAGATTTTAGAACGATCTCGTAGTTGATAAGAGAACCAATGAGCACTAAAATCAAGATTGTTTAAATCTTTAGATTCCATTATTGCCGTAACCGCACCGTCCCATTCCTGAGGTAGTGATCGGAGAATTTTCTTTACTATCTCACTACTCGAAAGTGGTTTTCCAAAACATGCTAATCTATTGGTGATGACCAAAAATCGGTCGAGCATAATCGAGATGGATTCGTCGTCCTTCATTTGGAATAATTCATAATCGTGAAGGAGCATGTTTATCTTCGTCTCTTTGACTTGAGACGTAACTTCGTGTGTTACCTCAAGCATTTTCCAAATTTCTTTGGCACTATCACACGATGATATCCGATTGTGTTCTTCCGGATTTAAAGCACAGTATAATAATTACGTGGATTTGCAATTATAGTGGTTGTTTTTCCAATCCGCATCGTCATACTCTTCAAAGGTTTTGTGTAACACCCCCGATATATTCAGGAATATTACAGCGCCGTAAATCCTTTACATAAGGATTTACAAGGCTGAAGAATTGAACAGACATTAAAAGGTACTAATGAATGGAAATAACGGAATTAAGATACAACCGTCCTGACCAAATACTGAAAGTACAATTGTTCAACAGGAACTTAATAATACATCACCAAATTCGAATTCAACATAAATGACTTCGTACTCGAGTACTTATTGAAATAACCAATAAACAACAGACAAATAAACCCGGTCGGGACATCGCTCTGCACCCTCGTCGTCATGCAGCTCCAGTGGTTGTTTTCCCGCTCTCCTGGATCCTGAACATAAACAAAATGTTCACCCCCGAAGGGGTTAGCACAACGATGCTAGTACAAGTACCACAACATATTATTCAACGTCACACGAAGAATAATAATAACAACGTAAATGATAAAATGTCAAACGAGTCTTCTCCTGCGAGAAAACTCAAACATAACATACACAATTGATAATCACAACATGATATCATAACATACACATGGTAATTCCATCGATCCAGCGTTCACTGCCTAGAATCCACGATGATCCCGTCAGACCAACCCGTGGTGGAAAAACCCGTCCGATGATCCAGCGCACGCTAGCATAGATCCCCCGATGATCCCGTCGGACCAACACGAGGTGGACATACAACAACGACATACATGCACGACAATATGTATAACATCAATACATAAAACAAATAAAGTACTTGCCTCGATTTGAAGACAAGAACAATACTTCCACGAAAACGAACACTCGAAGGTCGTCCTCCTTAATCAATCACGTAACAAGATCAAACCTTAACAAAAGAAATGATATAGGATTTATCTCACGTCGTACGAATGTTTAACAATTCGATTTACGGCCAAAAGTTCATAAAATGTAATCTGCCTGAACTGCTTAGCGCACGCTAAGTACTCTGTGTAGCGTGCGTTAAGTCTGCTCGATAGCGCACGCAAACAACAAAGTCTAGCGCACGCTAACTATGCATGGTTAGTACTTCACTGATCAGTCGACTGACTCGTCTGATGGCCTAGCGTATGTTACGTACCAAACGTAGCGTACGCTAACTCGTGCTCGATAGCGCACGTTAATCTTTATAGCTTAGCGTGCGCTATTCATGCATGGCGCCATCGCATGGCGATTATCGCATGGCGCCATCGCTGGCAGTAAACTTTTCTCATCATGATCAAAACAATGAAATCTTCCGTGATAATTCATGTTACCTCCATGAATATCATGTACATACGATTATGAATGATCATACGGATAACAACAACTTCGGATTCAAGGATATGCATACCATTATAAAACCATATTCCATTTCGACTACAATTCTTCATATGACGATTCGAAAGGCTTAACGGTTGATATCAACACCTTATATCCATCGAAATTATCATGCTGTAGTTGTTTAACATTCCATCTATACTAGATAAATCCTTCCATAATCAATCCCCTAGATTCATCTAATAATAATGATGTTAAAGTCAAGTCCATGATTGTTATGAAGTCATCTACTAGATTCGGATTACCAATGATAGAAGCTTCCTTTACTTGTTCAATGTAATAAGATTCAAATCATGATGATCATAATCAAGGTACTTAAGGCTTATTCATCTCAATATTCCAAACATGATGTACTTTGGATAATTCACTTATGAAAATCAATATCTCGTTAATATGATCATCCAATTCTTTAGAATCCAACTCTAAGTCTGGAGATAGGTTGAACATACCTTAATATGATGAAAATCATTGAACCATAAGATAGAATCCGACTCTGGTTGGTTGTATGCCACTCCAAGGTGCTATTCCACTTCAATGATTACTCCCAAGTGATAACCAATATACAAAGACCAACAAGATGTGTTCTAAGTGTGTAGAAGGATTATTACAGCTCTCTGGCCTCTCAAGAATGAAGAATGGACGAATGAAATGTAAGCCAAAACGAGTTGTTGTCCCATTTATAATATTCTGCATTTTAACAAGTTAGCGCACGCTACAAGCTTTCCTTAGCGCGCGCTAATAAGAGTTGACTTCAGAACTGTCCAGGTTCATCCGCGGGAATCTTATCCGGACCCATGTCCCGGCTGGCGCATGTGCTAGCCGTCCCGCTCAATAATTGAGTTCTTAGCGCACGCAAGTCCTACATGCATAGCGTGCGCTAGTAGAAGCCCGATAGCGCGCGTTAAGCTACATTCTTAGCGTGCGCTATCACGAGTTTGCATGAGAAATTTTCATGTTGTTATACTTATGTACAAAGATATCAATGCAAGAAATATCATACTCCAATAATCAAAACCATACATCCGAATAATACAGGGTTTGAATACAGATGAAATACACCGTAATAAATCCGGATATTACATTTTGAGAGTTCCGTTTGAGTTCGTCGGAATTTTGGGACCAAGGCAAATCACCTTCCATAATTCGATATCGTAAGCTCGGATGAAAATAGACATTTTCTTCTTCCAAGTCATGAAATTCGATCCATCAAAAAATGGTGGTCGATTGAGAGCAAGGCCTTCGACTGGAGCCATTTGAAACGCCATTTTAGATCTTCTCCTCGGATGTTAAGCTGCGTATTGGAGTACCGCTCTGATACCAATTGTTGGTATAAAATCGGATATTTGCGCCGTTTTGTGCGGAAGCGTAAATAAATTGCGGAAAATAAATCACACAAGGATTTATAGAGGTTCGGCTATTAACGAAGCCTACGTCCTCTCTCGATGTATCTTTTTCTTAGGATTAAGATCAAAACCTCTACGCCTCTCTTCTATCGGTCGAGGGATTACCGCTTACAAGCTCGTCTTCTATCGGTCCGAGTAAAACCGTTTTTCCTTTTCAATTGGATAAGGAATCAACCACTCTAGCTTTCGATGGGTACTAGATAAACCTCACTTAGATATCGATTGCGATTCTAACAATGCCGGATACTTGATCCTAATAACACCGAATCCAATCGTATCTTTTCTTTTACCTCTCGTGTATAATGTGGAATGTATAAACACTCAAACTAACAATATAAGCTCAATATTACAACAACAATGTAAGTATATGAATATAAGATCAGTGTCTTGAATGCTTGGAGTTGTTGTACTAAAACAATACCATAGGAATGGTATTTATAGGCATTTTCCATAAACTAGCCGTTGCTGGCTGTTTTGACTTGCTAGCGTGCGCTAGCCTTTATCTATTAGCGTGCGCTAACTCATTACCGTGCCTGTAGCGTGCGCTAGACTGTTACCAGTTTCAGTCCAGTAGCTTCGTTTCTTCCCTTAGCGTACGTTATGACTTCTTCTTTACGTACGTTACCATCTTGCTTTAGCGTGAGTTAATAATATAATGTAGTGTGCGCTAAGCAATATATCCGTTGCCTTCATTTGTCAAAGTATCCATTTGATATGCTGACTTTGACCTGCTTTTCCCAACGTTCAGATTGACTAGAATTCAAACTGATATTTAGCGTGCGCTAAATATCATTCCTTGCGTGCGCTAATACTGACTTCATTGCAAACGTCATTCTGTGGTTGAATATCTTCCCAATGGTAACAAGGCTCGATAGCGTGCGCTAATGAATAAGTGTAGCGTGCGCTATCTCGTCAGATGACTTCCCTTCAGGTAACTTCGAACTTGGCTGATATGCAGATTACTCCCCGTTAGCGTGCGCTAACAAATATGTCTTAGCGTGCGCTAGACATGCATTTTGCTCAGCTTTTCGCGTCTTCGTCTGCTTCGTCGTTTTGCTTCGTCTTGATGTTGTTTTGTTGTTTAGCAACTTTAATCATCAAAACACAAATTAAATAATGTGTTGAATAAATATTCCAACAATCTCCCCCTTTTTGATGATTACAAAACAACTCTTGAATTGGATAAAATCTGCAAAAATAGAATATATGTATATGTGAACGAATCAAAGTTTTTGGCTTTGATCGTTTCGTTAGTTTCTCCAATTCTCTTTTCTTTTCGACATCTCCTTTATTTTTCAACTCCTTCGTTTTATCTCCCCCTTTTTGTATGCTTTCTTTTTCTTTTCGACTTCTTCGATTTTTTTTATTTTTATCAATTCATCTCCTTCTCCCCCTTTTTGTCCTCATCAAAAAGTGTAAAATAATGTAGAGAATATCAATTATCGAATATAAATAATATGCATGATATGGGTAAAACTCCCCCTGAAAATATTATCTCCCCTAAAAAAATTAAGTTTTGGGGATCCAACCTATAGTTGGTTTTTGTTTTGAGACGTGAACGATATTTGAAATGTTTGTTCCTTTAGGAACCCAAATCTTTTTAATTTTTATCGTTCGTCTTGGACTTCTACAGTTTGAGATATGATGCCTGATTTTTAAATATTTTTCACAACGGGGTATTTTGAAATTTATGGATTCGTTTTTGAAACGTGGTTTGAATACTAACCCCTCTTTATTTAAAGTATATTTTTGAACCGAGAGCATATTTTCAAATTTCTCGTTTCCGAGAGAAAATTTCTTCATCAAATTCTTGAGCTCGGTTTGAACTTTAACAAGATCATTCTTTAAAATATTCTCGTTTTCAACGCATTTTGAATGATCGATCCCGACAAATTTTCCCTTTTCTATAATTTTGGAATTTTCATTTTCCAAAGATTTATATTTAGTTTGAAGGGATTTAATTTCTTTTAAAGCATTTTGATAATCCGTATGTAACAACTCGAATGCTTCAAAAAGTTCGTCATAAGAATTACTTACTTGGCTTTCGACGTCGCTATCGTCGAATGAACTCCGGGCCATGAGTGCAAGATTATTTTGGTCAAGAAAATCTTCATCGGGATCTTCTCGCTCCATGTTGCGATTAAAACCACCTTTTGCTTTACTCGACAGTTCTTAGCAAAGTGGCCTGGTTTACCACATAATCGCCAGGTGTTGTCGAATTTCTTTGATTCGACCGCTTGAATGTCCTTCTTTCTCTGGTTTAATAAGTGTTGGAACTTATTAATATTCTTGGCATCATATGCCGATTCTTCGTCGCTTTCGTCCACCGAAATTTCTTCTTTCTTTTTCGACATTTTAGCCTTGAAGGCTATCGATCTTTCCTTCGGTTTTGGTTTGGCATTCCGAGATTTTAAAACGATCTCGTAGTTGATAAGAGAACCAACAAGAGCACTAAAATCAAGATTGTTTAAATCTTTAGATTCCATTATTGCCGTAACCGTACCGTCCCATTCTCGAGGTAGTGATCGGAGAATTTTCTTTACTTTCTCACTACTCGAAAGTGGTTTTCCAAAACATGCTAATCTATTGGTGATGACTAAAAATCGGTCGAGCATAATCGAGATGGATTCGTCGTCCTTCATTTGGAATAATTCATAATCGTGAAGGAGCATGTTTATCTTCATCTCTTTGACTTGAGACGTACCTTCGTGTGTTACCTCAAGCATTTTTCAAATTTCTTTGGCACTATCACACGATGATATCCGATTGTGTTCTTTCGGATTTAAAGCACATTATAATAATTGCGTGGCTTTGCAATTATAATGGTCGTTTTTACAATCCGCATCGTCATACTCTTCAAAGGTTTTGAGAGTTCCGTTTGAGTTCGTCGGAATTTTGGGACCAAGGCAAATCACCTTCCATAATTCGATATCGTAAGCTCGGATGAAAATAGACATTTTCTTCTTCCAAGTCATGAAATTCGATCCATCAAAAAATGGTGGTCGGTTGAGAGCAAGGCCTTCGACTGGAGCCATTTGAAACGCCATTTTGGATCTTCTACTCGGATGTTAAGCCGCGTATTGGAGTACCGCTCTGATACCAATTGTTGGTATAAAATCGGATATTTGCGCCGTTTTGTGCGAAAGCGTAAATAAATTGCGGAAAATAAATCACACAAGGATTTATAGAGGTTCGGCTATTAACGAAGCCTACGTCCTCTCTCGATGTATCTTTTTCTTAGGATTAAGATCAAAACCTCTACGCCTCTCTTCTATCGGTCGAGGGATTACCGTTTACAAGCTCGTCTTCTATCGGTCCGAATAAAACCGTTTTTCCTTTTCTATTGGATAAGGAATCAACCACTCTAGCTTTCTATGGGTACTAGAGAAACCTCACTTAGATATCGATTGCGATTCTAACAATGTCGGATACTTGATCCTAATAACACCGAATCCAATCGTATCTTTTCTTTTACCTCTCGTGTATAATGTTGAATGTATAAACACTCAAACTAACAATATAAGTTCAATATTACAACAACAATGTAAGTATATGAATATAAGATCAGTGTCTTGAATGCTTGGAGTTGTTGTACTTAAACAATACCATAGGAATGGTATTTATAGGCATTTTCCATAAACTAGCCGTTGCTGGCTGTTTTGACTTGCTAGTGTGCGCTAGCCTTTCTCTATTAGCGTGCGCTAACTCATTAGCGTGCCTGTAGCGTGCGCTAGACTGTTCCCAGTTTCAGTCCAGTAGCTTCGTTTCTTCCCTTAGCGTACGTTATGACTTCTTCCTTACGTACGTTACCATCTTGCTTTAGCGTGCGTTAATAATATAATGTAGTGTGCGCTAAGCAATATATCCATTGCCTTCATTTGTCAAAGTATCCATTTGATATGCTGACTTTGACCTGCTTTTCCCAACGTTCAGATTGACTAGAATTCAAACTGATATTTTGCGTGCGCTAAATATCATTCCTTGCGTGCACTAATACTGACTTCATTGCAAACGTCATTCTGTGGTTGAATATCTTCCCAATGGTAACAAGGCTCGATAGCATGCGCTAATGAATAAGTGTAGCGTGCGCTATCTCGTCAGATGACTTCCCTTCAGGTAACTTCGAACTTGGCTGATATGCAGATTACTCCCCGTTAGCGTGCGCTAACAAATATGTCTTAGCGTGTGCTAGACATGTATTTTGCTCAGCTTTTCGCGTCTTCGTCTGCTTCGTCGTTTTGCTTCGTCTTGATGTTGTTTTGTTGTTTAGCAACTTTAATCATCAAAACACAAATTAAATAATGTGTGGAATAAATATTCCAACAATCTCCCCCTTTTGATGATTACAAAACAACTCTTGAATTGGATAAAATCTGCAAAAATAGAATATATGTATATGTATATGAATCAAAATTTTCGGCTTTGATCGTTTCGTTAGTTTCTCCAATTCTCTTTTCTTTTCGACATCTCCTTTATTTTTCAACTCCTTCGTTTTATCTCCCCCTTTTTGTATGCTTTCTTTTTCTTTTCGACTTCTTCGATTTTTCTTATTTTTATCAATTCATCTCCTTCTCCCCCTTTTTGTCCTCATCAAAAAGTTTAAAATAATGTAGAGAATATCAATTTTCGAATATAAATAATATGCATGATATGGGTAAAACTCCCCCTGAAAATATTATCTCCCCTAAAAAAATTATGTTTTGGGGATCCAACCTATAGTTGGTTTTTGTTTTGAGACGTGAACGATATTTGAAACGTTTGTTCCTTTAGGAACCCAACTCTTTTTAATTTTTATCGTTCGTCTTGGACTTCTACAGTTTGAGATATGATGCCCGATTTTTAAACATTTTTCACAACGGGGTATTTTGAAATTTATGGATTCGTTTTTGAAACGTGGTTTGAATACTAACCCCTCTTTATTTAAAGTATATTTTTGAACCGAGAGCATATTTTCAAATTTCTCGTTTCCGAGAGGAAATTTCTTCATCAAATTCTTGAGCTCGGTTTGAACTTTAAAAAGATCATTCTTTAAAATATTCTCGTTTTCAACGCATTTTGAATGATCGATCTCGACAAATTTTCCATTTTCTATAATTTTGGAATTTTCATTTTCCAAAGATTTATATTTAGTTTGAAGGGATTTAATTTCTTTTAAAGAATGTTGATAATCCGTATGTAACAACTCGAATGCTTCAAAAAGTTCGTCGTAAGAATTACTTACTTGGCTTTCGACGTCGCTATCGTCGAATGAACTCCGGGCCATGAGTGCAAGATTATTTTGGTCAAGAAAATCTTCATCGGGATCTTCGTCGCTCCATGTTGCGATTAAAACCTCATTTTGCTTTACTCGACAGTTCTTAGCAAAGTGGCCTGGTTTACCACATAATCGCCAGGTGTTGTCGAATTTCTTAGATTCGACCGCTTGAATGTCCTTCTTTCTCCGGTTTAATAAGTGTTGGAACTTATTAATATTCTTGGCATAATATGCCGATTCTTCGTCGTTTTCGTCCACCGGAATTTCTTCTTTCTTTTTAGACATTTTAGCCTTGAAGTCTATCGATCTTTCCTTCGATTTCGGCTTGGCATTCCGAGATTTTAGAACGATCTCGTAGTTGATAAGAGAACCAACAAGAGCACTAAAATCAAGATTGTTTAAATCATTAGATTCCATTATTGCCGTAACCGTACCGTCCCATTCTCGAGGTAGTGATCGGAGAATTTTCTTTACTTTCTCACTACTCGAAAGTGGTTTTCCAAAACATGCTAATCTATTGGTGATGACCGAAAATTGGTCGAGCATAATCGATATGGATTCGTTGTCCTTCATTTGGAATAATTCATAATCGTGAAGGAGCATGTTTATCTTCATCTCTTTGACTTGAGACGTACCTTCGTGTGTTATGTCAAGCATTTTCCAAATTTCTTTGGCACTATCACACGATCATATCCGATTGTGTTCTTCTGGATTTAAAGCACAGTATAATAATTGCGTGGCTTTGCAATTATAATGGTCGTTTTTCCAATCCGCATCGTCATACTCTTCAAAGGTTTTGAGAGTTCCGTTTGAGTTCGTTGGAATTTTGGGGACCAAGGCAAATCACCTTCCATAATTCGATATCGTAAACTCGGATGAAAATACACATTTTCTTCTTCCAAGTCATGAAATTCGATCCATAAAAAAATGGTGGTCGGTTGAGAGCAAGGCCTTCGACTGGAGCCATTTGAAATGCCATTTTGGATCTTCTCCTTGGATGTTAAGCCGCGTATTGGAGTACCACTCTGATACCAATTGTTGGTATAAAATCGGATATTTGCGCCGTTTTGTGCGGAAGCATAAATAAATTGCGGAAAATAAATCACACAAGGATTTATAGAGGTTCGGCTATTAACGAAGCCTACGTCCTCTCTCGAAGTATCTATTTCTTAGGATTAAGATCAAAACCTCTACGCCTCTCTTCTATCGGTCGAGGGATTACCGTTTACAAGCTCGTCTTCTATCGGTCCGAGTAAAACAGTTTTCCTTTTCTATTGGATAAGGAATCAACCACTCTAGCTTTCTATGGGTACTAGATAAACCTCACTTAGATATCGATTGCGATTCTAACAATGCCGGATACTTGATCCTAATAACATCGAATCCAATCGTATCTTTTTTTTTACCTCTCGTGTATAATGTTGAATGTATAAACACTCAAACTAACAATATAAGCTCAATATTACAACAACAATGTAAGTATATGAATATAAGATCAGTGTCTTGAATGCTTGGAGTTGTTGTACTTAAACAATACCATAGGAATGGTATTTATAGGCATTTTCCATAAACTAGCCGTTGCTGGCTGTTTTGACTTGCTAGCGTGTGCTAGCCTTTCTCTATTAGCGTGCGCTAACTCATTAGCGTGCCTGTAGCGTGCGCTAGACTGTTTCTAGTTTCAGTGCAGTAGCTTCGTTTCTTCACTTAGCGTACGTTATGACTTCTTCCTTACGTACGTTACCATCTTGCTTTAGCGTGCGTTAATAATATAATGTAGCGTGCACTAAGCAATATATCCGTTGCCTTCATTTGTCAAAGTATCCGTTTGATATGCTGACTTTGACCTGCTTTTCCCAACGTTCAGATTGACTAGAATTCAAACTGATATTTAGCGTGCACTAAATATCATTCCTTGCGTGCGCTAATACTGACTTCATTGCAAACGTCATTCTGTGGTTGAATAAGTGTAGCGTGCGCTATCTCGTCAGATGACTTCCCATCACGTAGCTTCGAACTTGGCTGATATGCAGATTACTCCCCGTTAGCGTGCGCTAACAAATATGTCTTAGCGTGCGCTAGACATGCATTTTGCTCAGCTTTTCGCGTCTTCGTCTGCTTCGTCGTTTTGCTTCGTCTTGATGTTGTTTTGTTGTTTAGCAACTTTAATCCTCAAAACACAAATTAAATAATGTGTGGAATAAATATCCAACAATCTCCCCCTTTTTCATGATTACAAAACAACTCTTGAATTGGATAAAATCTGCAAAAATAGAATATATGTATATGTATACGAATCAAAGTTTTCGGCTTTGATCGTTTCGTTAGTTTCTCCAATTCTCTTTTCTTTTCGACATCTCCTTTATTTTTCAACTCCTTCGTTTTATCTCCCCCTTTTTGTATGCTTTCTTTTTCTTTTCGACTTCTTCGATTTTTCTTATTTTTATCAATTCATCTCCTTCTCCCCCTTTTTGTCCTCATCAAAAAGTGTAAAATAATGTAGAGAATATCAATTATCGAATATAAATAATATGCATGATATGGGTAAAACTCCCCCTGAAAATATTATCTCCCCTAAAAAAATTAAGTTTTGGGGATCCAACCTATAATTGGTTTTTGTTTTGAGATGTGAACGATATTTGAAACGTTTGTTCCTTTAGGAACCCAAATCTTTTTAATTTTTATCGTTCGTCTTGGACTTCTACAGTTTGAGATATGATGCCCGATTTTTAAACATTTTTCACAACGGGGTATTTTGAAATTTATGGGTTTGTTTTTGAAACGTGGTTTGAATACTAACCCCTCTTTATTTGAAGTATATTTTTGAACCGAGAGCATATTTTCAAATTTCTCGTTTCCGAGAGAAAATTTCTTCATCAAATTCTTGAGCTCGGTTTGAACTTTAACAAGATCATTCTTTAAAATATTCTCGTTTTCAACGCATTTTGAATGATCGATCTCGACAATTTTTCCCTTTTCTAGAATTTTGGAATTTTCATTTTCCAAAGATTTATATTTAGTTTGAAGGGATTTAATTTCTTTTAAAGTATTTTGATAATCCATATGTAACAACTCGAATGCTTCAAAAAGTTCGTCGTAAGAATTACTTACTTGGCTTTCGACGTCGCTATCGTCGAATGAACTCCGGGCCATGAGTGCAAGATTATTTTGGTCAAGATAATCTTCATCGGGATCTTCGTCGCTCCATGTTGCTATTAAAACCTCCTTTTGCTTTACTCGACAGTTCTTAGCAAAGTGGCCTGGTTTACCACATAATCGCCAGGTGTTGTCGAATTTCTTAGATTCGACCGCTTGAATGTCCTTCTTTCTCTGGTTTAATAAGTGTTGGAACTTATTAATATTCTTGGCATAATATGCCGATTCTTCGTCGCTTTCGTCCACCGAAATTTCTTCTTTCTTTTTCGACATTTTAGCCTTGAAGGCTATCGATCTTTCCATCGGTTTCGGTTTGGCATTCCGAGATTTTAAAACGATCTCGTAGTTGATAAGAGAACCAACAAGAGCACTAAAATCAAGATTGTTTAAATCTTTAGATTCCATTATTGCCGTAACCGTACCGTCCCATTCTCGAGGTAGTGATCGGAGAATTTTCTTTACTTTCTCACTACTCAAAAGTGGTTTTCCAAAACATGCTAATCTATTGGTGATGACCGAAAATCGGTCGAGCATAATCAAGATGGATTCGTCGTCCTTCATTTGGAATAATTCATAATCGTGAAAGAGCATGTTTATCTTCGTCTATTTGACTTGAGACGTACCTTCGTGTGTTACCTCAAGCATTTTCTAAATTTCTTTGGCACTATCACACGATGATGTCCGATTGTGTTCTTCCGGATTTAAAGCACACTATAATAATTACGTGGCTTTGCAATTATAATGATCGTTTTTCCAATCCGCATCGTCATACTCTTCAAAGGTTTTGAGAGTTCCGTTTGAGTTCGTCGGAATTTTGGGACCAAGGCAAATCACCTTCGATAATTCGATATCGTAAGCTCGGACGAAAATAGACATTTTCTTCTTCCAAGTCATGAAATTCGATCCATCAAAAAATGGTGGTCGGTTGAGAGCAAGGCCTTCGACTGGAGCCATTTGAAACGCCATTTTGGATCTTCTCCTTGGATGTTAAGCCGCGTATTGGAGTACCGCTCTGATACCAATTGTTGGCATAAAATCGGATATTTGCGCCGTTTTGTGCGGAAGCGTAAACAAATTGCGGAAAATAAATCACACAAGGATTTATAGAGGTTCGACTATTAACGAAGCCTACGTCCTCTCTCAATGTATCTTTTTCTTAGGATTAAGATCAAAACCTCTACGCCTCTCTTCTATCGGTTGAGGGATTACCGTTTACAAGCTCGTCTTCTATCGGTCCGAGTAAAACCGTTTTTCCTTTTCTATTGGATAAGGAATCAACCACTCTAGCTTTCTATGGGTACTAGATAAACCTCATTTAGATATCGATTGCGATTCTAACAATGCCGGATACTTGATCCTAATAACATCGAATCCAGTCATATCTTTTCTTTTACCTCTCGTGTATAATGTTGAATGTATAAACACTCAAACTAACAATATAAGCTCAATATTACAACAACAATGTAAGTATATGAATATAAGATCAGTGTCTTGAATTCTTGGAGTTGTTGTACTTAAACAATACCATAGGAATGGTATTTATAGGCATTTTCCATAAACTAGCCGTTGCTGGCTGTTTTGACTTGCTAGCGTGCGCTAGCCTTTCTCTATTAGCGTGCGCTAACTCATTAGCGTGCCTGTAGCGTCAGAAGGCTGGGCTTCCATTCCCGATTTCGCTTTCTTCCCTTAGCGTACGTTATGACTTCTTCCTTATGTACGTTACCATCTTGCTTTAGCATGCGTTAATAATATAATGTAGTGTGCGCTAAGCAATATATCCGTTGCCTTCATTTATCAAAGTATCCGTTTGATATGCTGACTTTGACCTGCTTTTCCCAACGTTCAGATTGACTATAATTCAAGCTGATATTTAGCGTGCGCTAAATATCATTCCTTGCATGCACTAATACTGACTTCATTGCAAACGTCATTCTGTGGTTGAATATCTTCCCAATGGTAACAAAGTTGGATAGCGTGCGCTAATGAGTAAGTGTAGCGTGCGCTATCTCGTCAGATGACTTCCCTTCAGGTAACTTCGAACTTGGCTGATATGCAGATTACTCCCCGTTAGCGTGCGCTAACAAATATGTCTTAGCGTGCGCTAGACATGCATTTTGCTCAGCTTTTCGCGTCTTCGCCTGCTTCGTCGTTTTGCTTCGTCTTGATGTTGTTTTGTTGTTTAGCAACTTTAATCATCAAAACACAAATTAAATAATGTGTGGAATAAATATTCCAACAATCTCCCCCTTTTGATGATTACAAAACAACTCTTGAATTGGATAAAATCTGCAAAAATAGAATATATGTATATGTATACGAATCAAAGTTTTCGGCTTTGATCGTTTCGTTAGTTTCTCCAATTCTCTTTTCTTTTCGACATCTCCTTTATTTTTCAACTCCTTCGTTTTATCTCCCCCTTTTTGTAAGCTTTCTTTTTCTTTTCGACTTCTTCGATTTTTCTTATTTTTATCAATTCATCTCCTTCTCTCCCTTTTTGTCCTCATCAAAAAGTGTAAAATAATGTAGAGAATATCAATTATCGAATATAAATAATATGCATGATATGGGTAAAACTCCCCCTGAAAATATTATCTCCCCTAAAAAAATTAAGTTTTGGGGATCCAACCTATAGTTGGTTTTTGTTTTGAGACGTGAACGATATTTGAAACGTTTGTTCCTTTAGGAACCCAAATCTTTTTAATTTTTATCGTTCGTCTTGGACTTCTACAGTTTGAGATATGATGCCCGATTTTTAAACATTTTTCACAACGGGGTATTTTGAAATTTATGGATTAGTTTTTGAAACGTGGTTTGAATACTAACCCCTCTTTATTTAAAGTATATTTTTGAACCGAGAGCATATTTTCAAATTTCTCGTTTCCGAGAGAAAATTTCTTCATCAAATTCTTGAGCTCGGTTTGAACTTTAACAAGATCATTCTTTAAAATATTCTCGTTTTCAACGCATTTTGAATTATTGATCTCGACAAATTTTCCCTTTTCTAGAATTTTGGAATTTTCATTTTCCAAAGATTTATATTTAGTTTGAAGGGATTTAATTTCTTTTAAAGCATTATGATAATCCGTATGTAACAACTCGAATGCTTCAAAAAGTTCGTCGTAAGAATTACTTACTTGGCTTTCGACGTCGCTATCGTCGAATGAACTCTGGGCCATGAGTGCAAGATTATTTTGGTCAAGAAAATCTTCATCGGGATCTTTGTCGCTCCATGTTGCGATTAAAACGTCCTTTTGCTTAACTCGACAGTTCTTAGTAAAGTGGCCTGGTTTACCACATAATCGCCAGGTGTTGTCGAATTTCTTAGATTCGACCGCTTGAATGTCCTTCTTTCTCCCGTTTAATAAGTGTTGGAACTTATTAATATTCTTGGCATAATATGCCGATTCTTCGTCGCTTTCGTCCACCGGAATTTCTTCTTTCTTTTTCTACATTTTAGCCTTGAAGGCTATCGATCTTTCCTTCGGTTTCGGTTTCGGTTTCCTCCGAGATTTTAGAACGATCTCGTAGTTGATAGGAGAACCAACAAGAGCACTAAAATCAAGATTGTTTAAATCTTTAGATTCCATTATTGCCGTAACCGTACCGTCCCATTCTCGAGGCAGTGATCGGAGAATTTTCTTTACTTTCTCACTACTCGAAAGTGGTTTTCCAAAACATGCTAATCTATTGGTGATGACCGAAAATCGGTTGAGCATAATCGAGATGGATTCGTCGTCCTTCATTTGGAATAATTCATAATCGTGAAGGAGCATGTTTATCTTCGTCTCTTTGACTTGAGAGTCTTTTTACACCAAGCTTCGCTCAAGAGCTGGATAACAGAGTCTTTTTACACTCATTATATTTAGATTCTCACATTAATACTTGTATCCACGAATATTTGTATTAATAACATCTCGCGAAAGCATTCAAGCCCGGGCCTAACAAACCCGGCAAATCTTGTGTTATTCATATTCTCTCGGAAGTGCTCCCGCAATTTTGTTTGTTGTCCGTTCATTCCAGCAGTATTTAATATTCGGATAAATATTTTGGGGAACAACAATTAGCGCTAGAAGGAGGGCATCTAACCCTCAAATTTTTATTTCTACCGTCTCAAAGAACACTCACTGTTCTTGGGGCATATACTTGAAGTGACACTCACTGCGCTTCAAAGAAATCTTTCAGAAATCATGTCTCCCGCCTCTGCGTCGAAGAAAGCCACTGGCCAGCCCGCCAGGCGCCTCTTTCCGTCTCAGTCCGAGCCACAGCCGATGGCGAAGGGTAGCCGCCGCAGTCCGAGACGCTCGATCCGACCCCTGACGGGCGGCCCAAGCCTCTCGCTCAATCAGTTCCGAACCAAGGAACAGATCGACGAGGCCATGGCCGTCCTACAGGAGCGACGGAGTGTTCTCGACGCGCCTCCCTCTATCACCCCCTCGGCCATCCGACGGAAGACCAAGCGGAAGCTCAAGGCGTTACTGGCCGAGCGATCGCCAGGAGGCGCTCATCAGCAAGGAGAGGCGCTCACCAGCCGGGGCACCTCTATTTTCGATCGCCTGGGCAGTGACCCGTCTTGGCGACCGGGGCAGTCCGGCCCCGGCTACGAGACGATGGAGTTTGAGTCCGTCACCAGGAGCTCAGCCTACCCGACTCCCAGAAGGCAGCCCAGCCGTCTGGCTCCCCCTCGCCAAATAGCCGAGGTCGGCAGCAGCGGAGTCCGGAGATCGGTACACGATCGCCTCGACTCCCGCTCCCAAAGCCGATCCGCAAGCGACCGAGCCACGGCGATGGCCGCGATGCAACGTCAGCTCGACGACATGAAGGCACTCCTGAAATCCGGGGCAGGCGCCAAGAAGACGATCGCCGAGTCAAGCGAGCCGCTCGAGGTCCACATCGAGCTCGCCCCCGTGCAGCACAAGATCGCTCCTCCGCAAACACCTTTGTACGAGGAGAGATCGGACCCCGAAATGCACCTGAGCAAGTTCAACATCTACATGACCGGGTGTGGGGCATCTGACGCAACCAGGTGCCAAATGTTCCCTATGACGCTAGACGACCTCACCTATAGGTGGTACACCTCATTGCCACCTCGGTCCATTGGCTCCTTTAACCAGCTGGCGAACGTCTTCACAGAATACTTCGCCACCAGGGTCACTCGGCCGGAAGGTCCCCATCGCATGATGCGAATCGAACAAGGGGAAGAAGAGTCCAACTCGGACTACATCGACCGGGTAGACGAGATCATCCTCAACAGCGAGCCCGTAAGCGATGAGAGCGCCCTCTACGCGGTCCTAGGAGGATTTCATGGTCTTTCGCCTATGTTCAGGCATCTCACGAAGGACCAACCCGCGACCTACGCGATCTTCCGAGATAAGACCGCAGACTTCCTGGCCAGGAAAAGGATTCTTCTCAACCTTTGAACAGCACGATCGGCGCCCGAACGACGATCTCCCGCCCGATCGCCAGTATCAACTTATGAATACTGCGATCGGCTGCCGAGTGACGATCACCAGTCTTCCAGCCCGATCGCCGATCATCAAGCTACATCATCTAAAACCCGGAGGATACGATCGCCATCGACAGTCCAGCATCTAACATGATGGACTAAGGCATGAGATCGCCTCCACCGCACATCATAAAGCTATGGTCCTGGTAGTCGATGGAACCGGCTGCTTCGGCCATGCAAGGTCCCTTTGGTCCAAGATCGTCCGCCCTTCGTTTAGACACGAGGCCGGCGTAGTCTGAGGGCCCTCCAAAATTAATCAGTGGACACGATCGCCTGCCCTCAAGGTTCACCATCTAACATGATGTACCCGGACAATGCGACATGTGCCACAACCCCCGTCTCAATGTACACCGTCGAGGTTCGCCATCTTCATGGTGGGCCGAGGTGGAAGCAGAGCTAACAAGCTGCGGGCATGGAGTTGAATCATCCGACGCTGCCCCGCGCAAGGACTCTTCTAGACCAAGACTGCATGTCCTTCGTTTAAATACGAGGCGAGGCGCAGCCTAAAGGAGGACCCTCACAATAAAATGAGTCACGAGACACTCAATGTCTTCGCGCACAAGACACGGTCATGGAGTCGGTCCATCGAACTCCGCGACTGTGCACGATTCCTCAAACGACGAAACCATCAAGTTTCTGAGGGGGATCGGCCAATGTTGTTTTTTGCAGGTACAAGACCGAAAGATAGCTAGCCAATCGACCAGATAGCCCAAGTCCGAATCCAAAGTCAGCTCAACAGGTTACCCGTCCTCATATTACACGATCGCCAGCAAGAACCACCTCGCCCCGTGCCTTCAAACATCGGAGCAAGCTGTGGGGAAATTGTTGTGTCGAGAATTATATTCTCTGACCGGCGATCGCCTCGGAGATCGGGCGACCTAGCCATTGCCGAGCAGTAGGCGTAATCGCCGACCGGCGACGGGCGGCCTAGCCTTAGCCCGGCAATCAAGATAAATCGTCCAACCGAAGGTCCCAGGACAAGTCCCGGTGCCGAGCGATCGACATCAAAGACAATCGTCTCTCGGTACTTGGCGATTGACTCCTGGCGACCGACTAGCGGACGATCATCTCTCGGCACCTGGCGACCGACCCTTGGTGACCGACCGATGCCGACCCTCAGTAACTCGCCGATGCCGACCTCCGGTGACCAGCTAGCGACGACCGCCTCATGCCGCTCAAAGCCGATGGTCATCCAGTCGGCAAAGGCCGAGCCTCAGGACAGACCCCACGTGCAGTGCCGAGACAAGATCCGCATATCACGGATCGTTGACCACAGCCTGTCAGCATCTTCCCACCAACCGACAGGCCCGCTGAAAGGTGTCAGTAGGACCGCATGTCCCTATAAATAGAAGGCTCCCTGCACTCGGCCAACTCTTTGCATTATCGCGATTTCAGCATACAATACAGAAGCAAAACACAGCACTTGGCTTTCTCCTACTCTTGGCAACAACTATCTTTTGGTTCTTTCTTCTCTCGGCCTCTCTCATACAGAAGACGATCGGCAGGGACGAAGAACACCAAGCTTTGCTCAAGAGCTGGATTAACAGAGTCTTTTTACACTCATTGTATTTAGATTCTCACATTAATACTTGTATCCATGAATATTTGTATTAATAACATCTCGCGAGAGCATTCAAGCCCGGGCCTAAGAAACCTGGCAAATCTTTTGTTATTCATATTCTCTCGGAACTGCTCCCGCAATTTTATTTGTTGTCCGTTCATTCCAGCAGTATTTAATCTTCGGATAAATATTTTGGGCAACAACATGCCGTACTTGGTCGACAGTTGTCATTGAGGATATCATGCATCAGACGTACCGTATGAGGATATTTTGGGTTGAGTATATGTGTATTTAGTGTGCCGTATGTTCGTATCCGGTATGTCGAGATGGACCGGAACAGTTGGATTTTGGCTAAGTACATAAGGCCATTACGTACGTTAAGTTTATGGGCTAGCGTATGCTAAGTTGGTACGTTTTACGTACGTTATGCGTAAGGTATTACGTACGTAAAAAGAGGAATCGGACAGTTGGGCCCAGTGTCGGCACCTTTCGGTGTGGATGTGGACAGGTGAGTCAACAGATGGAGTTACGTACGTTATACAGGGTGTATTACGTAAGTAATACGAGTATATATAATACTGTAGCAAGTCAACGTACGTATTACGTACGCAACGGAATAAGTGTTACGTACGTTACGGGGCGGCTGGCGGAGTCATGGCCGAGAGGACCTATAGTGGCCGATCCTGGTCGGCAGTGACTCGCAGGGATGGCCGACCACAGTCGGCAGTGACTCGCTGGGGGCAAGGACTGACCGACAACGTACGTAAGACTGTGGCCGGTTACGGCCGTAAGGGCCCGTTATGTACGTAAGCAGCTGCCGGTTACGTACATAAGGGTGTCGGCCAAAATGGACAGTTGGGTAGGCCATGGCCGGTTACGGCCGTAACGGTCCGGCAGGTCCCGCCTATATAAGGCCTGGACCGAGTCACCTTGAGCATTTTTCGTTTTTCTTCATTCCTTTCGCGATTTATTCAGCAAAGACAATGGATTTGAGTAAGATCAACTTAGAACAACATGTTTTGGAAGTTTGATTCATGGATTAACATCATCTTCCACCCGGATCGAAGGTAAGAATACTTAAACTTTTGATTTTTGGATGTTTTTGAGGTTTCTTGGTGTTTTGGCCGATTTGATTCGTTTTGATTCAGATTATTGATAGAACTTGATTGTATACTCGTAATCATTCAATACTCTTGAAGTTTTGTGGAACAAATTCGAGTATTTCTTCGTTAAACGATTAAATTGGATTATGCCTTCAAAGTGTTCGATGAAATGCCTCAATGAGTAGAACTTGGGAAATTCTATACGTTTTCGTATGAATGGTGATTGAATTGATAGTATTGTGATTTAGGAATGAACTTTTGAAGAAGGTTGAATCGGTACCCTTTCCTTTTGTCGATTTCTTCACACCGTGTTATTCAAAACGAGTGATTACTTGTGTATTTCATATTCTAAGAGGTATGTTGGGCAATCCTCTCCTTGAATTAGGATTTTGATGTTATCATTGAAGAATGATTAGTATGAATATGATTATGGTTTTGTTGTTACGATTCTTGCGGTTATATGACCTATATGTTGAAGACATTGTTAGGACTATTGAATATCGAATTTCGGCTTGTATTCATATTGTTAAGAGTTGATACGGTTTGGTTTCGTACGATCGAGATGTCGTTGAACCATTGAGTTTGATTAGTTGGTCATTTCGGTTGTTGATTGTTATTGAACGTATCGTTAATTGATTATTACATTAGGTTGCGTTTAGTGACCATTGATGTTAACCGTTGCGATGCGGTTGAGGTTGGAGAATGCATGAATCGTCTTGGTTGGGGATGAGGAGCGTGTATATAAAGACGGCGGGATTGATAGCAGCTTCGTCGAATTGGTATCAAGGCAAGTTATGCTTGCTCAGTTCATAATGTTTAATAAATGGTTTCGCTTTCATTTGATTTACGATTCATATAGCAATGGTATTGTGGAATATGAATTGTCGGGATGATGGTATATATATTATGCTTGGACTAAGATAAATCATAATGTATATGAAGATGTCTAGAGGAAACGGAGACGTGAATTAAATTTGGTCTATTGCATGAGAAGTTGGATATCAAGGTTAGTTATTGTGTCGATATTGAACTCGAGATGGTGGTTTGGTATTAGTTATGGACTGTACTTCATTTTGGATTTTTCGAATAAACCGTGTATTCGTTCAGGGCGGTTGGTCGTGGAAAGGTTAGCGTCTCCAGCTTGAGGTAAATTAATATTGTTAGATTATGATAATCATCATGTTGCATTATTGCATGTGTGTGTTGATATTTCATGTGGTGAGTGTGCACCATCGTTTGTTACATTTTGTAATGTGCTCTTTCTTTGAGCTGTAATCTGTTGGGCCATTGTGTTAGGGGATAAGACCTAAATGGCACCTATGTCCGGAGTATTCCTGAGTAGATGCTTCCGTGACCCTCGGCTGCTGCCTTGGGAGTTTATGTGATATTGTCCGGAGTATTTCTGAGTAGATGCTTCCGTGACCCTTGGCTGCTACCTTGGGAGTTTATGTGCTATTATTATATGCATCGTTGAGCATGCTGTGAACTGTTGTCTGACGGAATACGACATTGTGGTCGTGTCGGTCTTTCATGATCGAGTTATTGTTGCCCTCTTGGAAAATCTTATGATCCTTGTTGGATATGTGTTTCTTCGAGATTGGTTGTCATGTTGTATCGTGGCATATCTGGAGTCAGATACGTTCTGATCGTTCATGTGTAGGATTTTCGGGACGGGCACGTTTCGCATATGTTGGTTTTGACCTCATATTGAACCGTGCACACGAGACGTACTTTGTGAGGCTGATTAGGTACGAGGCCAGATGTGTATTGATCAATACCCGTGGCTAGCTTGTACACGGACACCTGTCCGGATTGGGCATATCGTGACGTCCTTCTTGAGTCTTATTGATTGGTTGTTCACAGTCCATGTATAATCGTATCTGTTCGGAATTCGGGTTGTCTTTGTAATTCCGTATATATGATCCGTATATGGTCGACAATTTTATTCTCTCGTATATTTGTCGCCGTTGAACCTTTACTAATGTCGTTCGGAGTTACCATATCGATGGTCAACTCATTTGATATCGATTCTTTATTAATCTCGTTTGGGGTTCACCCTGTCATTGGTAATCTCGTTCGTTGCCGATCCTTATTGATTCTATTTGGGAGTTGTCTCACCGTTGGTATTCTCGGTTATTAGTCCTTGATTGATGTTATTGGAGTTTACCGTGTCGTCGGTGTTCTTGGTTATTGATCCCTTATTATCCCTATTGGAGTTTACCGTGTTGTCGGTATTCTTGGTTGTCGATTCCTTATTGCTCTTGTTGGAGTTTACCGTATCGTTGGTATTTCCATTTGTTGGTCCTTCTTGATCTTGTTAGAGTTTACTATGTCGTCAGTATTCTCGGTTGTTGACCCTTATTGATCTTATTGAAGTTTATCGTACCGTTGGTATTTCTGGTTGTCGATTCTTTATTGATCTCGTTGGAGTTACCATATTGTTGGCATTCCCGGTGGTTGATCTTTCATTGATCTTGTTGGAGTTACCACATCATGGTATTCTCATTCTTGGTTGATCCTTTGTCGATCTTGTGTGGAGTTATCATATCATTAGTATTCCGTTTTGATGCATTGGTTGTTTATCATTATTGATTGTGTGAACATTCATGTTTTGCATTGATATCCGGGACTTGCCATTGTCTCGGGATTTTTGGTTTACAGATATACTGTGTCATATTGGTTTTATCAGAATTGGAATCCGATTGTGCGATTCCCCGGACAGAATCGGACTTGGCCAGATTATTCCATATTGGAGATATGTTTATGTTTGAGAATCTTGGTATCGTTTCGGATACAGCTCAGGTGGTTACTCTTGAATATATTCGTCACTTAAGAACGCGAGATGTGATTATGGTAAGGATTGATTTGATATGGATTGTGATGGGTTGATAAGGTTATGTCGGTAAGACTACATTGAAATTATTCTTACCTTGTAATTACATTGATATGTATTGTTTTTGTGATGTGATCGTTATCATTTTTGAGTATTATGGCTGACCCCGTCGTGGGCTTTATCTTTTAGGTACTCGGAGTTCGAGCTAGTAGCGGTCGTGAAGGGATGAGCTTTCCGGTGATACTGGCTATGGCGCAATTTTTTCGGATTATGTATTCTTTTCTGGTTTTTCTAATTCCGCTGCAAATGTATTTAAATATGTTTTTATCCGCTGTTTGTGTATGTTTCTAATTGGCTTTTCGTTATTCTTTTGAACTGTGTTTTTATCCGTTGTGTGTGTGTACTTCAAAAGGGCCTTTTGGCATTTTTAAACGTTTGCGAAAATGATTTTAGCTTTGTGGGTTCCAATATGGGCCCACGGCACTGTAATATTCTCGTATGGTTTTGGGGGTGTTACATGTTGGTGGTATTGTTCGTATTGATCAGTTCTTCTTTTAATTTAGCCTTGTAAATTCTTATATAAAGGGTTTACGGTGCTGTAATTATTCTTAATATCTCGGGGTGTTACATTACGGAAGCAATGCCAATCATTTGAAGGCCTAAATATAGTACAACAACAACAACAACAACAACAACAAAATTACCCCAATGCCTCAACGGCTCCCGCAAAAAGCAGGGTAAGGGGGGATCGGATGTGCGCAGCCTTACCCCTGTCTTAACACAGAGAGGCTGTTTCCGGATGATTCAAAATGAAAATCGCATCGAGAATTACATGGAACGACTAGTACTTCATGAGAAAAAGAAGTGCAGCCAGTTTAGTGAGTCATTTTGTTTTATTCCATTATAATCCAGAAGCAAAGAATAAAGACTCTTTGGCTCCATCGGAAACAATGGAATATGGCCGAAATATAGTACATTCCAACTAATTCATTCTGCAGATAAAAAAAAACACCAAAGTGAAAGAACATTGTAGAGAGAAGAGAAAGAGATGAAGCTCATTAAGAAAAGAAAAAAGGGTATATTCTCTTACATGTATCAAATATATAAGGTGTAGCTTTTGTGTAATAAAAGTGTGGTGTTATTTTATTTCATCAAACAGACACGAGTTTACAATATATTGGGTTTTGAATTTATATAGTTGGTGTAAGCCCATTAACGTTTCCAACACCCTTTAGCTCACTCAATATTCGCCCACCATGATGACTATCTTTCGCATCCTTCTCCACCCCCCGTATTTTCACTTTAAATCTCTCTATAATGTTTCTCCTTCCCCTTAAAATATCACAACCTCATTTTCCATTGGAGATCCCCCGTATTTTCACTTTAAATCTCTCTATAATGTTTCTCCTTGAAATTCCATTGTTTCTAATGGAGGCAAAGACTCCTTATTCTTTGGTTCTTGATTATAATGGAATAAAACAAAATGACTCACTAAATTGGCTGCACTTCTTTTTCTCATGAAGTACTAGTCATTCCATGCAATTCTCGATGCAATTTTTGTTTTGGATCATCCGGAAACAGCCTCTCTGTGTTAAGACAGGGGTAAGGCTGCGTACATCCGATCCCCCCTTACCTCGCTTTTTGCGGGAGCCATTGAGGCATTGGGGTAATGTTGTTGTTGTTGTTGTTGTATAATGTTTCTCCTTCCCCTTGAAATATCACAACCTCATTTTCCCATTGGAGACAAGTTCAAGACTCTAATGTCTTTCACGCCTGAAACCCCCTATCAGATTAATTTCGGTCCGCATATTACATCCCAGTTCACTATTTGTATTTTTTGGGGGAAAAAAGTATTTTCACGTGCTTATAATGTAAGAAATTCAAATATCTACCCTAATTTTACTTCTAAGTTGAACTATGTGATCTTTTTCCCCGTCTTGGTGGTATTTTGAGGGACGGTTGAAATTACATTTGAGGATATTTTATATCCAGTATCATATGGTAATATTATTGGAACGAGTATAAATATTCAGTATGTAGATTCAACGAATGGCAAGGACAATTAGAACGTGGGTAAGTGTAACGGCCGATTCCTCAAGGGGTACATACATAAACGTGTAAACTTATTCAGCAGGTAAGCTTTACGTATGTTACTCGTGGGTGCTAACATACATAAGTTGGAATAGAAAAAGGGAATCCCTGCCTCATGGTTGCTTCCGGTAGATGGGACCAGGGGGCTTTCTGCGCAGGTGCACACAGATAATTCAATGGAGAGTTAACATACGTTATGGGATGAGCATTACATTAATATAGTATAACAGTTACGTACGCTATCAGAAGAGAATTGCATACGAAAAGATAGTTGATGCCTAAAGCCGTAGCCTCTGGACTAAGCATTACGGACGCTAATGTTGTGGGATTGCGTATGTTAATAGTATGCTACATATGTAACTTGATGGATGCTATGTATGCAACTGAGATCCAAATCGATTGATGTAGCAAGTCAACACCGAGTCATGTACGCTATAGCATCGGCTTTGCACACGTAAGTCATTGTAACGAAATGAGGCAGTAGCCTATAGACTGATGTTGCGTACGCTATCAAGGTCATGTAGTGTATGTAAGGCGCTATTGCGTACGTTAAGTGATGAATGCTGCGCACGTAATGTCAGAGTTTATAAATATGTGAGACACTCGTCCCTTTGTCATTTTGAGATACTATTCTTCAGTTTCCATCCATTTTCACTCCTAAACTGATTGTTGGATCTTCTAACTTGATGGGGAACATCACAACTTAGATTGAAAGCTTGATACTTGGAGTTTACAATGATTCTTGTGACTATTGAAGGTGGTTGTTCTTGTTCAAATAGGTATGGTTGGATAAACTTATACTTCTTATCAAGTTATGGCACTACTACAAAACTAGCCCTTAACAGCGCCCTTTTAACAGCGGTTGTTCGAAAACCGCTGTTAAAATGACGCGGTGGCATACTTGTAAATAGTGTGCAATAAATTAACAGCGGTTATTAAAATAACCGATGTTAAAATAGGCACTTAATAGCGGTTTTATAATAACCGCTGTTAAATTTATCCCGAAAAAAAAATGAACTTTCAATTTAACATCGGTTGTTAAGGAAAACCGATGTTAAATTTTCAGTTAAAAGTGACAATTAACAGCGGTTTATACGATAACCGCTGTTAATTTTTTTCAAAAAAAAAATATAGTTAACAACGGTTTTATTGATAACCGCTGTTAAACATTGTTAACAATACATTTAACAGCAGTTGTTGCTTAACAACCGCTGTTGTTTTATCATTAAGAATAGTCGAGGTTTTCTTTTTCTTTCTTCCTCCGCCTCTATACCCAAAACCTTTCTTTCCTTATTTCAATTTAAGGAGAGAACTCGATTTGATGAAACACCGTTCACTCCTCCATCTTTATCTTTTTGGCCGTCTTCTGCGCGCATACTCTCTCTCTTTATACAAGAATTTCTCATTTTTTCATCTGGGTTCTGGGTTATCTTCTGCTGCGTTTTTTTTTGTGTAAGTTCCTTTTTTTCTGTTGATTTTTATTTGCTTATATTATCTGTAAGCCGTCTGGGTTTGATATATTTCTTTTGATACTTAGATTTTCAATCGTTTATAGTCACTAGATCTGTTTTTTTGAGTGGAAGATCACCATTCTCCCCCACCCCCACCCACCCTCTCGTATTCTTGGTCCTCTGTTAGATTTCTTTGTTTATGCTGTTCTGGAGAGAAAGAAAATGATGTCTTTCTCGATTTTTTTTCAGTCTTCATTTTTTTCAGGATATACAGTTCTTGTATTTTTTTTACCAAAAGACAGTGAATACAAATGAATCTATAGTGAAGCCTGGATTTTTTTTAAATTTTTTTTGAAGGAAGTTTTATTTTTCAGTTGCTAATTATATCTGTTGTTTATTATGATTTATTTCTGTAAAATTATGTGTTGACCCGTCTTCGAAAGGTTAGAGCGCTTGTCGGAACAACTCATGATATTATCCACGTTTGTATGCCCTCCCCAAGATCCGTAATCCGGCACCACTAGGTCCGAACCAGCAGCCTTTGCCATACCACTCATGAAATTATTCATTGCACGTAGCTTGAAACTTTGTTGGTGGTACCCATCAAACATGTCAACCCCTTCATCCCATATCATTTTCAAATCATCAATCAACGCACTTAGATAAACATCTATGACATTTCCTGGCTGCTTTGGGCCTGAAATCATCATTGGCAACATAATATATCTCCGCTTCATACATAACCAATGAGGTAAATTATAGATCACAAGTAGGACGGGCCATGAGCTATGCTTAGTGCTTAAATTACCAAACGGATTCATCCCATCTGTGGCAAGTCCAAGCCTAAGGTTTCTTGCCTCACCCCCAAAATCCGGAAATAAATAATCTATTTTCTTCCAGTATACAGAATCAGCAGGATGACGAATTAGTCCGTCGCATTTTCTCCCTTTTGCGTGCCATATGAGATTCTTTGCATCATCCTTATTTGCAAACAGTCGCTTGAACCTTGGAATAATTGGAAGATACCACAACAACTTCGCTGGAGGCCCTCGTTGTGTGCTCTCTCCATCACTAGAATCATCATGCTTTACTTTGTAGCGTGATGCCCCGCACTTAGGACACTTATGCAATAATTCAAACTCTTTTCGGTACAATATGCAATCATTAGGGCAAGCGTGTATTTTCTTATACGCTAAACCCATCAGACACAAAACCTTCTTCGCCTCATAAGTACAATTAGGCAATTTATCACATTAACCAACTTCAACACGGCAGACAAGCGTGTAATATTTTTAAAACCCAGATATAAAGGAGTCTCTGAATCACTTTTCAATGCATCATAAACATGCGCTTGTCGGAATGATTCTTCTCCAACATCATGAATCATGTCTTCAAATTGATCACCATCTATATCTACATGTGTGTCTTCAGTTGGAATGTCTACTAGTTCGCCATGCCATATCCAAATCGTATAGTTCGTATTTATTCCCTCAAAAATAAGATGTTCACGAATTATGTCAGCTTCATGTCATCTCCCGTTCATACACTTGACACAAGGGCAAAAATATCTTTCATCGGGTTCCGGGCAATTTTGTCAGGCGAACTCAAGAAATTGTTCGATTCCATTATCATACTCATCACTGTTACGACTTGCATTCATCGAACTTCGATCCATTTTTCTTCTTTTCTATTGTACACATAGTGAAATTCAATTTGCAATTCCTTTAGTTAGAACCAACCACATTTAGTGTTATTTTACCAAAAACATACAACTGTTATTGCTATTAATATACTATGTCATCTCACTATTTTATAAAGACTGTAACCTTTTCCCGCATTAACTATTGGGAGAAGATCCTTAAGATGAAAGTTAACATCTATCCCAAAGGAAGAAGATCTTTAAGAAGTTAACCACATCTATCCCAACGTAATTCATGCTTTAAAAGGTAACAGACAAAAACTGAAAGACACACAAGAGTAATTATCCCATTAATGAAAGCAAAGAAACGACAGACCATACTTCTAATTACCAATCAAATGCTCTTGTTTGTCAAAACCATTGAACAGAAACTAAAAAAATCAACATATGAGGAAAGAAAGCACAAAAATAAATACCTGTAGGAGAGTGGCTGGCAGCGGCCGGAGAGAGAGAGAGAGGTCGCAGTGGCGATTCGGGTGTGGTAGAATAGGGCTTAAGACTGTCGTTTGTCGTGCCTTTCTGGAACCTCAGGGTTCGTTTGGTTCAACAGCTACCCCAGTGAAGAATGCCCCAAACCTCCCCTTAGTCCATAGGAAGAACTGGACGACCAAATACAAGCACTAACTTCCAAAAATAGTGCCCCTCTCTCCTTGCTTGCAGCTTACGAACCCAGCCTTTCCCCCGAAAACAAGATTTACGCAGAAAGGTAGCGAACTCTTTTTGCTCAATAGCTAAATAAAGATAAACCAAACCACCCGAAGAGTTATGAAAGATTCAAATCGAGTTCTCTCTAGTAAATAAAAATCAACAGAAACAAAAAAAAAGAAAAAAGGAACTTACAGAAAGAAAAACGCAGCAGAAGATAACCCAGAACCCAGATGAAAAAACAAAACATGTCAAAGGGCAGACTACTCGATGGCATACGTGGTTCTTTATTTCGATCAAATCTCAAATGTTTTTACCAATTTTCAGGACACCTGCGGGATATAAAACACATAGATCAAAAACCTCGTTAAAAGAAATCAAGAAATCCCCCATAACTAATCAATGTATAACATAATTACCATTTCAGGTACATGAGGTCAGAGGAAATCAAGAAGAATAAAAGAAAATGGATGCATTGTTATTGAGAATTAAGAAATGAAGTATTTGTTATGCAAGTATATTATTGACGGATTTAACGCTTAGAGCCCTACTCGGAAAAACTCATGATTTCACTCATGGGTTTTTTGTATGCCCTCTCCAAAACTCGAACTCCGTAACACTAGACTCCGTTATTTTGTACCATTAATGACTTTCCGGCATATGGAAACTTGAGCGGGTATATTGTGAAGGGGCATCATGCATGTCCTATATATGAAGAAAACACCGGTTACGTTCAGTTGAAACACGAAAAAAAAAATAGTTTACACTCAACATCGGAGGTTTCTCAAGCGTCATCACCCATATCGTAGATTGAGAAAAGCTTTTAATGGATACCAGGAAGAGGGATTTGCACCGATACCATTAACAGGTGAGCAAGTTTACGATCGCGTTAAGAATATCAATACTGTGTTTGGTAAAGCTACAAAAAAGTCCGTTGCGACAAATATATGTAAGAAGAGGTCCATATTCTTTGATCTTCCATACTAGAGCAAACTAGATGTTAGACATTGCATAGATGTTATGCATGTCGAAAAAAATGTGTGCGATAGTGTGATTGGCACACTTCTCAATATTAAAGACAAAACAAAAGATGGTGTCCAGGCTCGTCTAGACCTAGAGGATATGCGTATTCGTCCTCAGTTGCATCCGCAATCAGTTGGTAAACGAACTTATCTCCCCCCAGCATGTTATACTTTATCAAAAAGGGAGAAGATCAGCTTTTGTAAATGTTTACAAGGCATTAAAGTACCACAAAGTTACTCTTCAAATATTAAGAGTCTTGTGTTGTTGCAAACTCTTAAATTGGTTGGCTTAAAGTCCCATGACTGTCATGTCTTGATGCAACAACTTCTAGCAGTGGCTATACGTGATGTTTTGCCTAAAAAAGTGAGGCATGTCATAACTCGCTTGTGTTTTTTTTCAATACTATATCTAGCAAAGTGATAGATCCTCTAGTTTTGAATGAGTGGAAAAATGAGGCTGTTGTTATCTTATGCCAGTTGGAGATGTATTTTCCTCCTTATTTTTTCGATATCATGGTTCACTTACTTGTCCATCTAGTTAGAGAGATTGAAGAGTGTGGCCCTGTTTATTTGAGATGGATGTACCCCATTGAGCGATACATGTGTAACACCCCCAAGTTATTCAGGGTATATTACAGCGCCGTGAGCCCCGCCGTGGGACACACAAGGCTAAACATACACGGACTATAAAACTTGACCGAGAAGGTCTACATATAATGAGAAGAAAGTCGATACAAAGGTATTCAAAAACATAACCAATGTATTCACAGACATTACATCACAAGTCAATACTTCGGCAAACACAGGCCGGAACTTCAAGGAAAGAGGAAAAACAATACTCGAGTATTCAATAACCAATCCAGTACAACAACACTGAATGGAAAGTTCAAAACATAACTGGAAGACCAACACAGTATCACACTTGCCCACCATCTTCATGCCGACCCGGTACTGCTGTCCGATCTTCTGGAACCTGAAATACATGAAAAGTATTTCCCCCATAAAGGGGTTAGCCGTCGAATAGCTAGTGCAAGTATATCAAGTATGAAACACAATACTCCTCGACAATAAAGTAAATATAATCCTTCAATTCATCAATATTCGTCAATTCATCAATTTAAGACTAGTATTCCTAATAACTAAAATCTCAAGACGTATGTGAATGCCGTAGAAACGGTTCGCTCATATCATACGCCGTTACATGTAGGAATGCCGTCAAAACGGTTCGTTCATTACATGCCAACATTATTTCATATGAATGCCGTAGAAACGGTTCGCTCATATCAACCATGGAATCGCACTGCAGGCTACGAAACCCTCAGAGGACCATAGGCCCGTCCCGGAGTGGCTAGAAATAATCATACCATCAATATTTCATACTTTCAAAGTCGAGAACGTACAATCATAAATGTATACTTGCCTTTGAGACATCGAGAAATCGCACGGAGGAAGGGTATAAGTTCGGTAGGTCCAAGAACGCGCTTCCGCACCTAAACGATTCGCAAGGAGTATGATAATTACTCATCCATATTCAAACTACACGAAGGAACTCCCCAAACCCGTCTAAGATTCATAAAGATATGCGGATAATCAACTAAAGGTTGGAAAATCGTTCTAAATCTCACAAGTCCGAAAACGGCACAATCTAAACCATAAAATCGTAGGAAAGGTATACATACGGTATAGATACATCATAATCTCAAGGTTCTCAAGCTTCAAAGCGGGTAAAACGGACGAATCTACGAAAAACCCCAAAATTCCCAAAAGGTAGGGTTCTAAGGATTTTTACCTTGATTCGGACGTTTGGAGGAATTAGATGTTGAGAAATCCTTGTTCTCCAACCAAAAATATTGTTGTTAGAAGGAAGATCGCTTCCAATCGCCTAAGATCGCCTCTCCCGAGTGATTCCCGTCGAAAAGGAGTGAAGAAGGTGAGAAATGACGAAAATAAAGTCAATCGCCATATTTATAATCGTCCAGCCTAGCGCACGCTACGCCTCCTTCATTAGCGTGCGCTAGCGAAGTCACCGAATAGTCCGGTGGTTTTTCGCGATTCCGTTAGCGTGCGCTAATCGCTGCTCTAGCGTGCGCTAGTCCAAAATGTGGAACTTACTGTCTCGCCTGCTCAAAGACTTAGCGTGCGCTAGCGCTAAGACTTAGCGTGCGCTATTCCATAACTCTAGCGTGCGCTAGCCGCCTAGCGTCGCTACGATAGTCCGAAAATCGTAACTTCACGCCTCTGGCGACCGGCCGGTGGCGTGCGCTACGGACGGGTGTTAGCGTCGCTACTAACCACGAATAGCGCGCGCTAACAACCCCTAGCGTGCGTTAATCCGCCATCCGAGCGATTTGAAATGTTGGTTCGACTGGTGATCTTCTTAGCGCGCGCTACGGCTCAAAGCTTAGCGTGCGTTAATCAGCAGAATTAGCGTGCGTTAGCCTAGGCCTAGCGTGCGTTATATCTCCGGTCCGTAACATTTCCGCAAGGTCCTAAACGACATGATCAACAACTAAACGAGATGCGAAACTCAAAACAATATCAACAACATCTCCAAGCATTTACAGTGTTAACACAAGAGAAACGGCAAGGTCAAACAATCGAAAAAAATACGGTATTACATTCTCCCCCTCTAAAAGAAGTTTCGTCCCGAAACTTAAGAAATAAACAGTTCGGGGTATTCCACCCGCATCTTCTCTTCCGTCTCCCAAGTTGCCTCCTCGACTCCATGCCTCGACCATTGCACCTTAACCGGTGGAATGGTCTTATGCCGAAGTTGTTTCTCGCGACGCCAAGGATCTTTACGGGTCTCTCCGAAAGGTAATATCCTCGGCTACGCCAATCTCACCGTAGTCGATGATGTGGCTCGGATCCGTATGTACTTTCTCAATTGAGACACATGAAAACACTATGGACGTGACTCAAAGCCGGAGGTAACGCCAAGCGATAAGCTAAATCTCCAACTCGTCGAAATCTCGAAAGGTCCGATATACCTCGGACTAAGTTTCCCTTTTTCCCGGCGGAAAACTCCACGGTCGGCGACACTCGAGCAAGACATGATCCCCACTTCAACTCCAAGGGTCGATTTACGAGTATCAAGATAAGATTTCTCGACGACTGGCGGCCCAATAATCGGTCCGGATAATAGTAATCTTTTCCTTAGTCTCCATCAACATATCCGGCTCCGTCCCAACTAGCTCGAAGCCTCGTCCCAACACAATGGCGACCTACATCGCCACCGTAAAGTGCCTCGAAGGGTGCCATTTGGATCGACGCATGCCAACTATTATTGTAAGCAAACTCGATCAACGGCAAGTGAAGCTCCCAATCATTACTCCATCTAAGGCACAAGCCCGCAACATATCTTCTAACGTTTGAATCGTCCTCTCTGTCGACCATCCGACCGAGGATGAAAAGAAGTGCTCAATCTCAACTCGGCACCCAAAGCCTCGATGAACGGCTGCCAAAGTGCGACACGAAACGGCCGTCTCGATCGAAACAATGGTTTTGGGGGCACCGTGTAACCTCACGATCTCAAAGAATAAATGTTCGAGCGATCTATCCGGCCCCCAAGTATCCTTAATACCCAAAAAGTGTGCGACTTGGTCAACCGTCGACAACCACCCAAATCATATTCATTCCGGCCCGAGTTCTCGGCATGCCATTGATGAAATCCATAGAAATGTCTTCCCACTTCCACTCGGGAATGGGAAGCGGTTTCAACAACCCGGGTCGTTGATGTTCAATCTTGACTTGTTGGCACGTCAAGCACCGTAGTACAAACTCCGTAACATCCTTCTTCATGTTATTCCACCAAAAATTTCGCTTCAAATCTTTGTACATCTTACTCGTCCGGGGTGGATTGAGTAAGGCGTAGCATGCGCTTCTCGGAGAATTCTCTGTCTCAACTCTAAATCGCTCTAACACAAAGCTCGCCTTGAAATCTCGTAATACTATCTTCGTGTACCATAAAGCCAGAGCTTTTCCTTTAATTACATCTTCCTTCGCTTGAGAAATCATCGGGTCACTCCACCGCTTCCCTTTGATGTCATCAACTAAGGACGAAGTAATTTCGAGAGTACACACCGCCCCGTACTCGTTGAAGCCAAACTTCTATCCCTTGCTCAATTAAGTCCTGACGGATTTTCGTCTGAGGTGTAAGAACCTCGAGCATTTGAAGAGATGCCGATTTGCGGCTCAATGCATCCGCAACGACATTAGCTTTACCGGGGTGGTAAAGAATTTCCAAGTCATAATCCTTTATCAACTCTAACCAACGTCGCTGTCTCATATTCAGCTCCTTCGATCAAAATATACTTCAGACTCTTGTGATCGGTATAAATCCGGCACGGCGAACCATACAAATAATGTCGCCAAATCTTGAGTGCGAAGACAATTGCGGCTAATTCCAAATCGTGAGTAGGATAGTTCATTTCGTAAGGCTTTAATTGTCGTGACGCAAAATCTATTGTCTTATCATGCTGCATAAGGACACAACCCAGGCCTTGACCCGAAGAGTCACTGTAAACTGCAAAGCCTTCGCTACCATGTGGTAAAGTTAGAATCGGCGCTGAAGTCAATCGACTCTTTAGTTCATCGAAGCTCTGCTGTCTCTCATCCGTCCAAACAAACTTTTCGGTCTTCTGGAGTAATTTCGTAAGCGGTCGAGCGAGTTTCGAGAACCCCTCGACAAACCGACGGTAATACCCAGCAAGGCCCAAAAAGCTACGAACCTCCTTAACATTTTTAGGCGGTGCCCAGCCTAGCACTGCCTCGATTTTCTGCGGGTCTACACGAACCCCTTCGGCCGAAATCACATGGCCGAGAAACATGACTTCCTCCAACCAAAACTCACATTTCGAGAATTTTGCATAGAGGTGCTCGGTTCTCAAAATGTCTAAAACCAAACGCAAGTGTCGGGCATGTTCCTCCTTATCTCGTGAATAAATTAAGATGTCGTCAATAAAGACGACTACACACCTGTCGAGGTACTCGATGAATATCTTATTCATTAACTGCATGAATACTGCCGGCGCGTTGGTCAACCCAAAAGGCATAACTACAAATTCATAATGCCCATATCTCGTCCGAAATGCCGTCTTCTAACGCTTCTGACTCCCTCACCCTGAGTTGATAATACCCAGATCTTAAATCAATTTTCGAGAAAACTGCAGCCCCTTGCAATTGATCAAATAAATCATCTATACGTGGCAAAGGATACTTGTTCTTGATGGTTACTTTGTTCAGCTCACGGTAGTCAATGCACAACCGTAGTGAACCATCCTTCTTCCTCACAAAAAGAACAGGCGCGCCCCAAGGCGAAGCGCTCGGGACGATGTACCCTTTTTCCGTAAGTTCTCCCAACCGATTCTTCAATTCTTGCATTTCGGAAGGTGCCATCCGGTAAGGTGCTTTAGAAATCGGAGCCGCATCTGGCTCTAAGTCCACATAAACTCTATTTCTCGATCGGCGGTAATCCCGGAGGTCATCCGAAAAACATCGGTACTCACTAACAACCGGAATCGAAGAGAAATCGATTTCATTTCCTTCCGCTGAGGCATAACACCAATAGCCCGTATAACCTTTATTCAAAAGTTTTACGGCCTTCATGGCACCGATAAGTAACTTGGGTAGTCCCGACTTACGCCCCAAAAATGAGTGCTCGGATCCGTCTTTAGTCATCATGGTGATAACCTTAGTACGGTAATTCATAATCGCTTGATGACTATTAAGCGATCCTCACCGAGGATTACATCCTCGCCCTCCATATCAACTACAATCGATTCGATAACCATTCCATACTGTATATAATCACCGGAAAATCTCTAATCTCCCGGTTCCCCACAATTCTATCCCGCTAGCGGTTTCACGATGAAAGGATCGCAAGCAATCAAACAAGTTATATTCAAACGGCGTACACACTCCAAAGAAATAAAAGAATGTGTAGCACTGAATCAAAAAGTACGGACTAGATGAGATAGAATATGAATGGTACTGAAGCCACCGCCGCGTCGGGTTAAATGCGCTCGACGCATCTCATAAACTCGTGGTTGTCTTGAACCGACGCTAGAGTTTCCTCCAAAGATTCGACCCCGTCCCGGCCCCTGCCGAATTGCGTTGAGGTTGACCGGTGGGCGAAGCCCGAGTGTCCAAAGTCTGATTCGGCTCGGAACAATAAGCCGCTCTATGTCCCATCTGTCCGCACGTGTGACACTTCAACGGTGGAAAGTGGCATTCCAAATTAATGTGGCCTGAGCGGCCACAATTATAGCAAGTCACTGCACGATTTGTGGCATCCATAGTAGGACGGTAACCCCTCTTTCCTTTATTAGAACGTGACGACTGTCCGGCAGAACGGTTAGTCGTCTGTGACTTCTGAAAGTTGCCACTCTTAGAGTTAGAAAAATTCCCTGCTACTTTCTGCTTCTTCGATTCTCCCCCGGTATCGTTGTCGGGGCTTAACATATCATGGGCTAAAGCTCTGTCCTGGTATTCCTTTAATGTGGTGCAAGCAAATCCGGCCATGTACCGCCGTAAGTCCAAATTCATCCGCATATCGAAATAACGGATCTTATCACGCTCGTTACGCACTTGATCCTTCACATGGATCAATTGTTGGTTGTACTCCACGATCGCCTGCGAAACGGGAATATCTTGTGGTTTAGCCTCGAAGAAGGCTCGGATTCGGCTCTCTGCACGGCCAAGGACAAAACTCGGCCTCCAAGAGCTCCTTAAATTCATCCCACGAGGCAATACGATCCTGTGGCTTGATGACCTTCCACCAAGTAGCGGCCTCCTTAGTAAGGAAATACTGAGCAATTGGTACTTTCCTCACCTCGGGGCAATCAACCGCCTCGAAAATCTTCTCTAATTCCGCTAGCGCCTTCCCACTTAACGGGCTCGTGGCACCGCCAAACTGTGGAGGGTGCATACGGATTACATTCTGAAGCAAGGCATCCGTGTTTGGGTTCGGGTTATTCAGCTGAACAGTTTGGGCCAAAATAGTCATCTGAGTAGCCAATTGTTGAAGTGCATTCGCCACTCCAACGTCCGCGTTGTTCCCGTGACCGTCTGATTGGCCGTGCTGACTCTCGGTGTCGGGATGCACCGAGTTCGACAAACTGTGGTTGGTCGATCCCGCAACTGAACTGATGGAAACGGCCGCGCCACGACCTCTTCCTCGTCCACGGCCACGACCACGGCCACGGCCCCTACCAGCTGACATACTGAAGAACACACAAGGTACGTAAGCACAATTCAAACACACGTCATTAAGGTGATCGATTCTCAAGAACATCCATAGATGAAGCATAATGAATAAGGAAACATTAGAAGAGTAAAAGGTCTTACAAGTACCGGTCGCACTGTGATGATGGCAGAGTAGTGATACTGTGGGAAGTTGACGACTCATTCGACCCAAAAGACCGACAGCCTAGGTATCCATAGACCTAAGCTCTGATACCATATTCTGTAACACCCCCAAGTTATTCAGGGTATATTACAGCGCCGTGAGCCCCGCCGTGGGACACACAAGGCTAAACATACACGGACTATAAAACTTGACCGAGAAGGTCTACATATAATGAGAAGAAAGACGATACAAAGGTATTCAAAAACATAACCAATGTATTCACAGACATTACATCACAAGTCAATACTTCGGCAAACACAGCCGGAACTTCAAGGAAAGAGGAAAAACAATACTCGAGTATTCAATAACCAATCCAAGATAACAACACCGAATGGAAAGTTCAAAACATAATGGAAGACCAACACAAGATCACACTTGCCCACCATCTTCATGCCGACCCAGACTACCGTCCGATCTTCCGAACTCAAACACATGAAAAGTATTTCCCCCATAAAGGGGTTAGCCGTCGAATAGCTAGTGCAAGTATATCAAGTATGAAACACAATACTCCTCGACAATAAAGTAAATATAATCCGTCAATTCATCAATATCCGTCAATTCATCAATTTAAGACTAGTATTCCGGAATAACTAAAATCTCAAGACGTATGTGAATGCCGTAGAAACGGTTCGTTCATATCATACGCCGTTACATGTAGGAATGCCGTCAAAATGGTTCGTTCATTACATGCCAACATTATTTCATATGAATGCCGTAGAAACGGTTCGTTCATATCAACCATGGAATCGCACCAGAGGCTACGAAACCCTCAGAGGACCATAGTGTTGGGATTCGGTGCCTAAAACGAAGGCCCAGCGGAAGCGGTAAAACGAAAATTAATTCGATCCGAATCCCTACGAGAATCGATCGAGCTACGTATATACGAATATATAAACGAAAAGCAAGAGTCGTAAGAAACTAACCCTCGAAGTCCGTTGATTAAATGGAAACCTTCTCTTGAGCTATTCCCCAAGCTTTAGTTTGATCTCTACGAGTTCAATCCCCTCCAAGCCCTTGAACGATCCAACGCCGAAAACACCGCGTCTCTACTTGCCACGCCACGAAAAACGATCGAACAACAACACTTGATTAACCTCTAAGGTTACGGCTAGAATCAAGTGGTGAAGCTTTTTTTATTACACTCTAAGTGTATAATATATCTCTCTTAATGTATCTTGAATTTTCTCCAAGAAAACTTAAGAATAAAAGTGAAGAAGAAGATGAAGATGAAGACTAAGAAAATAATTTTCTCTCTCACTACTTCAAAGCTCACGGCTGGAATTCTTTGCTATATCAAGTGAGAGTTTGTCTCCACTTATATTCTTATTCAACTCCCCATGATCTCCTACTTTAGACAATATCACCAAGGTGTGATATTTGTCCCCTTGATTGGTCACTAGTCCACCATCCTTGAAAGTGTAGACCAAGACAAAGTGAGGGAGTAGGTGATGGGGTGGCCATCTAGAAGGAATCGGATGAGTTCGATTCGCTTGACTCCGTGAGTCCAAACAGATAAACTCCTATTCCGTTCCGATGTATTTGTGTCGATTAACTAATCCAATCAATTAATCACATTAAATACATAATAATATAATTAATTTCTCCAAGAAATAATTATATTCACGAATTAAATTAATCACCCAAGAATTTATTTAATCCATTAGCCGTAAATCAATTTATCCAATAAATCGATTTAGACATCCAATGTCCCAAATTAGATATCCAATATCTAATATTTATAATGAGAGATTAAGCTCGAATCATTCCGTCAATCCTAATGCGCGACTCGGTAGGTCCGTCTCGACCAAGAATGGGAGGAACCAAAGAGTAGTAGCACCACCTAGCCACTGGCGGCCTACACTGCACTTTAATCGAGAACGAATGATTGGGATCATTCAAGAACCATTCTCCGTGAATACCAAGAACGATAAACCCTTCTTTCAAATGTCCCGATCAAGTTTTAGGGTCACGGCCACCAAACCCTATCTCGTACTTGACGCTATGCATGCGTTAATGCAAATCGAGATCATCGAGCCGTCGTGTATCTAATACAATCGGCTCCAATGCTTTGGCCAAAGACTTATGATCTCATCTCGCCAATAACCGCATAGGACATATAACCCGCTCACTAACGGGAGAAAGAATTCTATCTTGGTATTCGTAGGACTCGCTACTGCCCGTCAAGATGCACGTCGAGGTTGACCCCGCCTTCCGGCATGGTGGTCGAACTACTCTAATGAAAATCTTGACGCCACAAGCACATCCCTACTAAATCCTCAAGTCGAAGGTTCACGAATACCTATCACAACCTTTCGATTCCGTCATTGACTGTCCCGAGTGAAATCCATGTGACGAATCGAGGGTGAGTCGGTTCGAGTATACTAATCTAATTAGCATACCTATAACGTGTGCTCCCACTAACCATTAGTGTTCGACAGCACTCTCCATGTCAAAGAACACGTCATACAAGTCTTTACATAAACTTAACGCCTACCAAGTTTCATCGACTTGCGAACGATTAAGTATTTGAGCTATAAACCTTTCCAAAGGCCGACCCCCTTATCCAATAAGGAGTGGAACGCTTTGCTCTCAAATACACGGACTAGTTTCTATATGTTTATTTACGAGTTAGGAATGCCAAGAACTACCAAGAAATAAAGAAACAATCATTTGCCTTATATAAATGGTTTACATAATTACAAGTACAATGCCCTCACTCAACAACCTCTGAGTGGCATTCGAGGGCATACTCCTAACAATCTCCCACTTGCACTCAATGCCACACACTATGGTATCTAATACCCATGTTCTCCGATGACGCTCCAAGCTAGTCCGAGATAGTGGCTTGTCAGTGGATCGGCGACGTTGTCGGCCGAGTCTACTCTATGCAGCACAATGTATCCCTTGCGAACAAATTCTCTTACGAGATGATACTTCCTCTCAATATGTTTGGTGCTATTGTGAAACCTCGCCTTGGCTCGCGCTACAGACTCCGTCGTTGTCGCCGCACGGTGGAACAGCAAACAAAGACATGGTATCACTTGAAGTTCTCCTTAAACTTCTTAATCCGTAACCCTTCCTTGGAAGCCTCCGAGGCCGCTTGATACTCACCGACAGTGGAATCAGCGGCCGCGCTTTGCTTGGCACTACGCCAAGATACCGCTCCTCCATTAAGAGTAAATATGTAGCCGTAAGTGGACATCGAGTCGCCCTTCGCCCTTGGAAGTCCGAATCTGAATCCCACCACATCCAATTCTCCACCACCATACATCGTAACCATATCTCTAGTCCTTCTCAAGTACTTGAGAACGTTCTTACGGCACCCAATGTTCCCTACCCGGGTTTGCCTCGAAACCTACTCACCACGCTTACGAGATGCGCAATGTCGTCTTGTACACAACATAGCATACATAAGGCTACCCACGGCCGAAGCATATGGTATATTACTCATTTCCTTTCGTTGTTCCTCATTTTGAGGACACATCTTCAAGGTGAGTTTTATTCCATGTCGCATCGGTAGGAACCCTCTTTTAGAATCATCCATCTTAAATCGCTTTAAGATTTTATCTATATAGAGGGCTTGGGAAAGACCTATTGTTCTCTTCGCTCTATCCCTAGAGAGTCGAATACCAAGAATATAGGTAGCTTCTCCCAAGTCTTTCATGGAGAAATTACTCAAAGCCAAGCTTACGTAACCGAGCATTCCCACATCATTTCCTATTAGTAGAATGTCATCTACATATAGTACTAAGAATGCGATCTTGCTCCCACTAACCCTCTTGTATACACAAGGTTCCTCTTCATTTTGCACGAAGTCAAACTCTTTGACCGCCTCGTCAAAACGAAGATTCCAACTACGCGACGCTTGCTTCAATTCATAAATGGAACGTCAAGCTTGCACACTTTCTGAATATCGACTTCGGATACAAAGCCTTTAGGTCGCTCCATATAGATTTCTCCTCGAGGAATCCATTAAGGAAAGCCGTCTTTACGTCCATTTGCCATATCTCATAATCGTGGTAGGCGGCTATAGCAAGCATCATGCGAATAGACTTGATCATGGCTACGGGCGAGAAGGTATCGTGGTAATCGATTCCTTCCTTCAGGTATAACCTTTGCCACTAGCCCGGCCTTATAGGCGTCAACCTTGCCATCACCATCGGTCTTTCTCTTGTAGATCCACTTGTTCCCAATAGGCACTATGCCCTTGGGGCGGTCTACTAGAGTCCAGACTGATTGACATGCATCGAGTCTATCTCGCCTTCCATAGCTTCACGCCATTTCGCGGAGTCTACATCCACCATCGCTTGGTCATAGGTCGTCGGTCGGTCTCTTGGCTATCACTTGGAACCTCATGGAGACCCGGCTCCTCCAAGTGCACAAGCCCATACCTCTCGTAAATGAGACACCCTACTAGACCTACGTGGTGGTTGTACTTGTGTTTCGTAAAGTTCGGTTCCAGTTTCTTGCAGTGTGTCTCTCGAGGAGTTTCATTGTATTCTTCTAAAGAAATACTTCTACCGCTCCGCCTTCCGAATGAACTCATCTTCCAGAAGTGTGCTTGTAAAGCAACAATGATCCTTCGATCTTCGGGCATGTAGAATAGATATCCCATCATCCGAGACGGAATCCAATGAAACGTCCCTTCGCAGACCTAGCTTCCAACTTTTCCACCTTAGTCTTCTTGACATAGTGACATCCCCAAATCCTAATATGATTAAGACTTGGTTTCCTTCCTCCCACATCTCATGTGGAGTTTTAGGAACGGATTTGGAAGGACATCTATTCAAGATATACGCGGTCAGAGTGCATACCCCCACAGTAAATCGGCAAGTCAAGATAGCTCAAGATGGAACGGACCATGTTCAACAGGTCCGGTTCCTTCTTTCTCGACACACCATTTAACCGAGGAGTACTGGAGGTGTTAGTTGTGAAACTATTCCATGTTCCTTAAGGAACTCACAAACTCCGTACTCATATACTCGCCACCTCGGTCCGACCGAAGTGCTTTGATATGATTACGCTTGTTTCTCGACTAGGGCCTTGAATTCCTGGAATTTCTCAAAGGCCTCGATTTATGTTTCATTAAGTATACATAACCATACCTAGTATGATCATCTCGTAAACGTAATGAAATATTGATATCCGTCACGTGTCGCTTCTAAAGCACCACATACGTCGGTATGGATTAATCCCGCTTATCGCGGCTCTTTCAAAAGTCCTCGTGAAGGGGACTTAGTCATTTTGCCTTTAAGGCAAGATTCACAAGTAGGAAAGGGATCCGATCCCAATGGACCCATAAGTCCATCTTTTTCCATCTTGTAAACCTTGGTCCGACCAACATGACCAAGTCTAAGATGCCATTTCAAAACTTGATTGGTTTCATCCCTACCACGTTTTCTAGTCATAGTATTCACAACTACTTTGTTGCTGAGATTTAGATGATACAATCCATTCAACAATGTAGCAAGACTCACTAGTTTATTTCTAAAATAAATTTTGCAGAACCATCACCAATGAAAAATGAAAAGCCTTTTCGGTCCATGACCGAATGGATACAATGTTTTTGTGCCCTTGGGCAAAACAAGTACATCTTCTAAAGTCAAAACAAAGCCGGATTCTAAACCCAAAAGAAGTGATCCTATGTGGTCGCCTCGACACTATGCCCGCTTCCGACCGTGATCATAACTTCTCCAGCTCCAAGCTTCCTACTTTGTTCCGAGATCCCGATTCACGGTACAAATATGAGAACTAGCACCTAATCCAAGATCCAGAAGTAGAAAATACGAGTGCGAACAATTTGTTTCCAAAACTAAAAGTTCTCAGACCAAGTGCCATGAAGAATCGGACAGTCTCTAGCCCGGTGGCCCACTCACCGCACTTGAGACAAGTATCCTTTTCTTCTTGTTCTTCTAACCATTGGGGCCTTGCCCTTACCCTTAAGGTCCTTAGCTTGTGGTCCACCGCTTCTTGGTCTTTTTCTTCTTATTCTTAGACCTCCGAGGTCCGTAAGAAATCACAAGAGCAGACTCCTTCATCCGCGGAGTCTTCATTTGAGACTGAGCGGTCACAAGTTTGTTCATTAGCCCACTAAATTACATGCAATCTCATTGCAGTTGAAGTTCATAACAAACCGTGAGAAGGAATCAGGGAGAGACTGTAGGATAAGGTCGCTTTGGAGAGAAGTATCCATTTTAAAATCAAGAGCCTCCAATCTCTCGATCATGGATATCATTTTGAGGACGTGTTCCCAACCTTCTCACCTTCCTTCATCCTTGCACCGAACAGCTTGCTTGGATATCTCATATCTAGCGATTCTGCGTGCTCACCATAAAGCTCGGTTAAGTGAGATAGAATCGCCTAGCGTAAGTCATTTTCTCATGAGCTCTCAAGCTCATTAGACATGGAAGCCATCATATAAGCACGGACTTTCACGTCATCCTTAACCCACTTTTCGTGGTTTTCAATCTCTTCCTGATTGGCTCGAGTCCGCATAGGAGGCGCCGGAATGTCCGTCTCCAAGACGTATCCCAGCCTCTATACCGAGGAGAATCATCGATTGCGGAGCCAATCCACAAAGTTAGGTCCCATTAAGGTGTTCTTTTCGAGTAGAATTGCGAGTGGATTCATTGTCATATTGAGTTATGTCCGCATTAAGTATAACAGTTAATTAGTGACTTGTTATATTATGATCCGAGTATAGAATTAAGGTCCTTTCTATTCTTGTTACCCGGCTCCCACTATTTTTATCTAATAACACACTCCCATGTGAAATCCTAAGTATCGTCGCTCTACTTCATAGTGGTGATCGAGTTCTTTATAAATCTTAATAGAGGGCAACCGAACGGGTTTCTAGTCTATTAATTTTCATAAAGTGGTGTCCAACACCAACCCATCTAATGGATGATTTGATCTTTTTTCCCCTTGTTCACTCCTCAACCTATACGGTTTCTATGGTTCGTGAACAAGTTAAGTTTATACCATCGACGCAAATCGGCCACAATTGAATCTTATCCGGCAACCTATCGTGTTTCTAGGGATAAAATTTGCTCCAACCGAAGGCATCCAATGCGCTCCCGTAATTTGTCCGTCCTCCCCGAACGACTACCCCGATAACTCTAAGCATAGCACATCCGGTTTGGATTTCAATTTCCGAAAACTCGATGGAGGGAAGGAAAACCTTGAAACCTTATAAACTTAATTATTTGTTGTGGGAGAATTATCGCGATTAACGTTACACTTTGCACATTAATCGCTTAAGCGCGTTTGTGGCATTCATACAATATGAAACAACCAATCACAACCTAGTTGCTACCAACATGTGGTTCATGGACCGTTCTAGAAAACAAAAACTCCGTAATCTAATTACAAGTCTTCGTCTTGAATCTTCGTCTTCTCGAAATGGATCTTCCTCCGGTCTTCGTCATTACATATAAATTTTACATTGAAAATTGCATCCTAGATACAAATTTTTCTAGTAAAATAAATAGGCTCAAACGGCCTTTACAACCCAATCGAATAAAACGAACGATTCAAAACTAAGTCCACGAACCACATCCCCATTCAAAAGCATTCATTCAATAAATACTATATAAATGGAAAGCGTAGAGATACATTGATCCAATCAACAATACGAACCGATCCAATCGATTCACACAATCGGTAATCTAATACCGTTCAAAATAATTCTACGAACATAAATATTCCAATTAATCAAATTTCCCTTATAAAATGAAATACCATAAATCATTTTAATCATATTAAATCCAATTTAACATGCGGAGATTAATTTTTAAGATTACACGGAAAAATCGAGCCGGGTGAAAACGGGCCAAGATGACCGAGTCACCTCGGCGACTTACCGCAGCCACGCCGCTTGGCCGAGTCACGCCGGAAGATGCCGCCAGACACGACCGAGTCACCCAGACACGGCCGGTCGCCGGGCGATGACTTGGCAGATCGCTGACACGACTGTCACCCAGACACGGCCGAGTCACTTTCGCCAGACACGCCCGTGTCTCGACACGGCCGGGTCTCGTGCAGCCGTGGCCACATCAGCGACACACGACCGTGTCACCCAGACACGGTCGAGTCACTCTCGGCCAAATTACCCTTTTTGTCCAAAAAGTCGTCCGACGACGATTCGGGGCTAGATTTTCGACCGGATATCCAATATCAATATTTTTCGACTTTCATATCTTCAATATAAATCATATTTCCCAGAAATTTAAGATTTATATTTAGACATAAACTTACGAAAAATAAAATTATTACGAACGAAAAACATATACCACGATTATGACTAAAATGATTCCAAATCATTCACCATTTAATCGAGCATTCCAAATGCCAATATCGTATATACGATCGCAAGACCTACGCTCCGATACCACTGTTGGGATTCGGTGCCTAAAACGAAGGCCCAGCGGAAGCGGTAAAACGAAAATTAATTCGATCCGAATCCCTACGAGAATCGATCGAGCTACGTATATACGAATATATAAACGAAAAGCAAGAGTCGTAAGAAACTAACCCTCGAAGTCCGTTGATTAAATGGAAACCTTCTCTTGAGCTATTCCCCAAGCTTTAGTTTGATCTCTACGAGTTCAATCCGCTCCAAGCCCTTGAACGATCCAACGCCGAAAACACCGCGTCTCTACTTGCCACGCGCCGGAAAAACGACCGGAACAACAACACTTGATTAACCTCTAAGGTTACGGCTAGAATCAAGTGGTGAAGCTTTTGTTATTACACTCTAAGTGTATAATATATCTCTCTTAATGTATCTTGAATTTTCTCCAAGAAAACTCAAGAATAAAAGTGAAGAAGAAGATGAAGATGAAGACTAAGAAAATAATTTTCTCTCTCACTACTTCAAAGCTCACGGCTGGAATTCTTTGCTATATCAAGTGAGAGTTTGTCTCCACTTATATTCTTATTCAACTCCCCATGATCTCCTACTTTAGACAATATCACCAAGGTGTGATATTTGTCCCCTTGATTGGTCACTAGTCCACCATCCTTGAAAGTGTAGACCAAGACAAAGTGAGGGAGTAGGTGATGGGGTGGCCATCTAGAAGGAATCGGATGAGTTCGATTCGCTTTGACTCTGTGAGTCCAAACAGATAAACTCCTATTCCGTTCCGATGTATTTGTGTCGATTAACTAATCCAATCAATTAATCACATTAAATACATAATAATATAATTAATTTCTCCAAGAAATAATTATATTCACGAATTAAATTAATCACCCAGTAATTTATTTAATCCATTAGGCCGTAAATCAATTTATCCAATAAATCGATTTAGACATCCAATGTCCCAAATTAGATATCCAATATCTAATATTTATAATGAGAGATTAAGCTCGAATCATTCCGTCGTCAATCCTAATGCGCGACTCGGTAGGTCCGTCTCAGTCAGCAATGGGAGGAACCAAAGAGTAGTAGCACCACCTAGCCACTGGCGCCTACACTGCACTTAATCGAGAACGAATGATTGGGATCATTCAAGAACCATTCGTCGTGAATACCAAGAACGATAAACCCTTCTTTCAAATGTCCCGATCAAGTTTTGTGGTCACGGTACCAAACCCTATCTCGTATTGACGCTATGCATGCGTTAATGCAAATCGAGATCATCGAGTAGCCGTGTATCTAATACAACTGCTCCAATGCTTTGGCCAAAGACTTATGATCTCATCTCGCAATAACCGCATAGGACATATAACCCGCTCACTAACGGAGAAAGAATTCTATCTTGGTATTCGCAGACTCGCTACTTGCCCGTCAAGATGCACGTCGAGGTTGACCCCGCCTTCCGGTTTACGTGGTCGAACTACTCTAATGAAAATCTTGACGTCACAAGCACATCCCTACTAAATCCTCAAGTCGAAGGTTCACGAATACCTATCACAACCTTTCGATTCCGTCATTGATCGTCCCGGAGTGAAATCCATGTGACGAATCGAGGGTGAGTCGGTTCGAGTATACTAATCTAATTAGCATACCTATAACGTGTGCTCCCACTAACCATTAGTGTTCGAGGCACTCTCCATGTCAAAGAACACGTCATACAAGTCTTTACATAAACTTAACGCCTACCAAGTTTCATCGACTTGCGAACGATTAAGTATTTGAGCTATAAACCTTTCCAAAGGCCGACCCCTTATCCAATAAGGAGTGGAACGTTTTGCTCTCAAATACACGGACTAGTTTCTATATGTTTATTTACGAGTTAGGAATGCCAGTAACTACCAGTAAATAAAGAAACAATCATTTGCCTTATATAAATGGTTTACATAATTACAAGTACAATGCCCTCACTCAACAACCTCTGAGTGGCATTCGAGGGCATACTCCTAACACATAGGCCCGTCCCGGAGTGGCTAGAAATAATCATACCATCAATATTTCATACTTTCAAAGTCGAGAACGTACAATCATAAATGTATACTTGCCTTTGAGACATCGAGAAATCGCACGGAGGAAGGGTATAAGTTCGGTAGGTCCAAGAACGCGCTTCCGGCACCTAAACGATTCGCAAGGAGTATGATAATTACTCATCCATATTCAAACTACACGAAGGAACTCCCCAAACCCGTCTAAGATTCATAAAGATATGCGGATAATCAACTAAAGGTTGGAAAATCGTTCTAAATCTCACAAGTCCGAAAACGGCACAATCTAAACCATAAAATCATAGGAAAGGTATACATACGGTATAGATACATCATAATCTCAAGGTTCTCAAGCTTCAAAGCGGGTAAAACGGACGAATCTACGAAAAACCCCAAAATTCCCAAAAGGTAGGGTTCTAAGGATTTTTACCTTGATTCGGACGTTTGGAGGAATTAGATGTTGAGAAATCCTTGTTCTCCAACCAAAAATATTGTTGTTAGAAGGAAGATCGCTTCCAATCGCCTAAAATCGCCTCTCCCGAGTGATTCCTCGAAAAGGAGTGAAGAAGGTGAGAAATGACGAAAATAAAGTCAATCGCCATATTTATAATCGGCCCGGCCTAGCGCACGCTACGCCTCCTTCATTAGCGTGCGCTAGCGAAGTCACCGGATAGTCCAGTGGTTTCTGCCGATTCCGTTAGCGTGCGCTAATCGTCTGTCTCTAGCGTGCGCTAGTCCAAAATGTGGAACTTACTGTCTACGCCTGCTCGCCAAGACTTAGCGTGCGCTTAGCGCTAAGACTTAGCGTGCGCTATTCCATAACTCTAGCGTGCGCTAGCCGGCTAGCGTACGCTACTGATAGTCCGTAAAATCTGTAACTTCACTGGCCGGCCCGTGGCGTGCGCTACGGACGGGTGTTAGCGTACGCTACTAACCACGAATAGCGCGCTAACAACCCCTAGCGTGCGTTAATCCGCCATCCAGAGCAGCTTTGAAATGTTGGTTCGACTGATCGATCTTCTTAGCGCGCGCTACGGCTCAAAGCTTAGCGTGCGTTAATCAGGCAGAATTAGCGTGCGTTAGCCTAGGCCTAGCGTGCGTTATATCTCCGGTCCAGAACATTTCCGCAAGGTCCTAAACGACATGATCAACAACTAAACGAGATGCGAAACTCAAAAACAATATCAACAACATCTCCAAGCATTTACAGAGTGTTAACACAAGAGAAACGGCAAGGTCAAACAGTCAAAAAAAAAATACGGGTATTACAACATGAAGATTTTCAAAGGGTATACCAAAAACCCATTTCGTCCGGAAGCATCTATTGTGGAGAGGTACATTGCAGAAGAAGCTATCGAGGTTTGCACAGATTACATGTCACAAGTGGAATCTGTAGGGCTTCCTAAGTCTCGACATGAGGATAGAATTAGAGGAAAGGGTACACGAGGTGTTAAAGCTGTAACCAAGAGTCGAGATGAGGTGCTTCAAGCACATTTGTAAATTTTGAATAACACTGATGATGTTCTTCCCTACTTGTCAGATCACAAGAATCATTTGAAGATAAAGAATCCCCGAATGAGTGAAAAATGGTTGTTGATCGAACATAATAAGACTTTCTTGAGATGGTTTAAGGAACAAATTTCTACCAGTGCATCTGAAACATTACAATGGCTAGCTTACGGACCCAAATCTGATGTCGTAACTTGGAGTGGATACGATATTAATAAGTACTCATTCTATACAAAGTCAGAAGATGACAAGAGTACGGTTCAAAATAGTGGAGTTACTCTTCAAGCCGAGTCTATGCACTTTTCAAGCTCAAAAGACAAAAACCCAGTTTTAGCATCGACGAGTTACTATGGAGTTATAGAAGAGATCTGGGAACTTGATTATGTTAAGTTTAGAGTGTCTATGTTTAAGTGCAAGTGGGATGATAATAATACGGGTGTGGAAACTGATAAGTTAGGATTTACTTTGGTAGATCTTCACAAGGTAGCTTACAAAGACGAGCCTTTTATCATGGCACACCAAGCAAAACAGGTGTTCTATGTCAACGATCCATGTAATGAAAGATTGTTCGTGGTTATTCCTGGTAGAAGTGTGGATATGAATGAAACTGAAGAATCAACGTTTGACAATTGTGAATTTATTCCTTTGTCAACACGGTTACCCACTATCGTTGAAAAAAATGAAGCTGACGACATACATGTCATTCGAAATGACCATGATGAAGGTTTATGGGAGAACTATGATCTCAAAAGATAAATAAAAATCAGGTACATGAATGAATACATCTAAGTTTTGCATAGATACATATGTCATTTTTGTTCTCATTCTAAGTCTAACCGAATTAATTTATTCTCCTCTTATAAAGTGAGTAGGTGTTCACTTAGAAATCGGTAGATTTTGTACTTACTAATCAAAATGTAGGTAATTAGATGTTAAGTTATAATAAGAGTCAATTTAGACAACTAGGTAATACGTTGTGTTTGACAAGTATTAGTTTTTTGACAAAGAGTTTTTCAAAAAAAAAATATTACTGTTGTGTTTGACAAGTATTAGTTTTTTGACAGAGAGTTTTTCAAACAAAAAATATTATTGGTGTATGTTGTGTTTGACAAATATTTTTTTTTTTGGTTTATGTTGTGTTTGACAATATTTTCATTTGTCTATACAGGCACATGACTTCTCCTCGGCATCCTTATCGTTCTCCTTCTCATTCTCCTCATACTCCTCGCCATTCTCCTCATTCCGCTGCTTCTCCTCATATGCAGACTACTACATCGAGAAATCTTTCAAGATGTAGAAGTATGGCCAAACGGCGTGTAGATGGGAAAAAGCTACCTCTTGATATTGATCCAGTCAGGGGAAAACTTAAGTACGAGCACAAAGTCAAGTTGAGTACGTATTTGGGAAAACTTGCGAAGGATCATGTTTCTATATTGTACGATCGATGGAATCACGTACCGGAAAAGCCCGATAAGGAAATGCTGTGGCAGGATGTATTGGTACGTGCATTACTTTTGTGATTAATTATGTGTTTCACTTTGTGCTTAAATTAAATTAAATTATTCTATAAAAACGAAATTAAATAAAATAATTTAAAAAACTGAATTAAATATAAATATGGATTAAAAGTGAAATTTATTAAAAAACCTTAATTTAAGTAATTTATTTTCTAAAAACTGAAATTAAATAAAATAATTTAAAAAACTGAATTAAATATAAATAATTTGGAATAAAATTAAAATTTATGAAAAAACATTATTTGATCAAATTATTCTATAAAAACTTAAATTATTGCAAATAGTTTAAAATTGTATTATTGATAACGTTTCAATTTGAATTGTCAATGTAGGCCAACTTTGATGTTAGTCAAATTAGCAATATTGCTCAATTTCGCACGAAGACATTGCAGTCTATTGGCAGGATGTGGAGGCAATTTAAGACTGATTTGACCGGCGAGTATATATATGGTCCGTCGAAAGGGTTGTCTCCTTGCGAGAAATATGGTATATCGGAGGACGATTGGAAAGAATTCAAAATGACTCGTGAGGACCCTACTTGGGAGGTAAATCTGAATTCAAAAGACATTTTCTGTAGCTCGATCACTTGCAGATATTTTCTTACAATAAAAAAACTCTGTGACACAATATGAAGCTCCCATTACTTAACTTACTGACTGTAACAACTTATCATATCATGTCCGAATGTAATTAGGATGCTTCTTTTAGATGATTAATGTAATATTAATCATAAAACAGTCAGTAGCCCTAGTTTGGTATGCAACTATTTCTGCTAGATCAGATAGCATAAGAATGTTATCATTTCCAAAGTTGCTACATTTAAGTGACAATTTTATTTGTTAATCTACAGTTAAGGATCCGAGAAATGCATTACTGAACCAAGAAAGTTCACTACACCAGTGAGAACATAAAAAGAAAAAAGAGTTGTGAAATTGTGGACATTCTTCATCAAATAAAAGCACATAAAACAATGATACAAAAGTACATAAACAAAGGATTGGGAAGACTTTATTCATATTTGTTGCATCACATTGTACTTGACCTATGAACACATTGATAGTACAAATATTATCTCGATTCCTTGCAAATATTTTTTTCCAGAAAAAGGGAATCAAGAAACAAAATATAGCGATGATGAACAATGCTCCCCATACTATGGCTCGAGGGGGATATGATTTTGTGGAGGTACAGGAGATGGAGAGAAAGATGAAGGAGCGTAAAGAAGAAGCGTCAAAGTCTGGAGAAGATGTTATTATTGATCCTCCATCTCCTCCTTCACGTCATCAGAGGTGTAAACTTGATCGCCAAAAAAGATCTGGAGGAGTGTCATCAGATGCAGCGCGAGAGATTATTACTAAGATCGTAAGTTTAAAAAATCATTTAATATTTGACAATGTACTTAAAATTAAATAAACTTAGTTTTCTTATCTTTTCAAAAGTTGATTCTGGAAATTTTTGTTTTGCAATTAAATTCTATAACTTAAATTTTTGTTGTTGAAAAAAATAAAAGTCGTAATATTAACTTATGAAAGGTTGTGAATGAAATTTTAAAAGTTCACTTTTATGTTTCACTTAAAAGTTTTTTTTTATCCTTACAACAAAAATATTAACAGTTTATTTATGTGCTTCACATTTGTGTTACACTTACGAAAAAACGTTCTTTTGTAGGATGAGTTGGAGGCACAGTGTACACAGGGCAGCTTCACTCCCGAGGGACGACATGATATATTGGCCGAGGCCATTGGGAGACCGGAGCACCCTGGTCGTGTTCGTGGGATTGGATTTGGTGTAGGCATTCTAGATTATTTTGGACGATCTTCACGTCGATCTGCATCATCAAATGTGTTGGAGGAACTAACAAAGAAGATCACATATGATGTGACACAAAATTTGATGAAGACATTTGGCCATACATTGGAGTCTTTGGGTGCCCATTCACAGCAGCCCCACACCGATCTACGTACACCTGATGATCATCATGTTAGTGAGGGACGCTCTAGGTACCTTTATTGCATGGCCAAAGGATCTTGTCGTTGCCGACTTTATCAAGGTATATTTCTTTCATGTTTTAATATTAAATCTAAATAAAAGATACATCTAATGTTTAGCCTAATTACAAAAAATTCCAATTACCTCTCAAGGGATCAAAAACACCTAGATCTGTATTTATGTAAGCAAATATCTCCTGTTGAGAGTACAACTCGTAGAATAGGAAAAATATCAATGGGGTAACTAACTTTGAAAGATTAATGGGTTTTTTTTGTAATTAGACTAAGACCTTGGGGTACTTTTTGTAACTTTACCATTAATTCAATACCGTCAAGGAAAGAAAAAAAGATGTAAAATAGTTGGTTTTTACACTTCTTGTCCTCAAGAAACTAGCTGAAAATTTAGAATATTTAGAATTTAGAAAATTAAGAATAAAATTTGTAGTAGTTTTTAATATTAAAATCTAAATAAAAGATACTTCGTTTACAATTGGTTTTACAGTTGGTTTATACAGTTTTCATGTTTCTTCTATATGATTTAGGATATTGAGCGACCCGAGCCACCTAAGAAACATGCTCGTCAAGATGACAAGTCGAGTGATAGTGACATGTTGAAAGAGTTATTTAGTGTTGCAGCGACTCTCTTTAGTGAGCCGTTACAGGTGCCATGGGATACATCTTCCTTTGGTTGTGGTGGTGATGACGTTCCCTTGTACATAAGTTACAATGATCTTTTGGAAATCATTCAAGACAAGCAGTGGCTTAGCTTATCGATTCTACAGTTTTGGACTTTGTAAGTAATTCTTTACATGCATATTGTGTATTTTTATCAAAAATTCATAGTTTGAAACGTAAATAAGGTAGTAATATTTTGTTTAACAAATTAGGTACTTATCAAAATTGAACGTGGGGACGATGGACGAGGATTTGTATGGATATTTTGATCCTCAATCCATACAAAATATGGGAAATAAGGGAGAGGAGGCCTCGAGATACATCGCTTCGCGTATGTCGGATGCCAGAAAATAGATATACCTTGGAGCTTACCATCATGAGTAAGATCCAACATATTCGTCTCACTACTCTCTTTTTTTCTCTAAAAGTCTTAATATTTCTTTCTTGTCTTTGTAGATTATTATATATTAATAATTATGTAAGTAGATGTATTTAGATTGATTATGGAAAAATTAAATATTCCGTTTGTTAATGCAGTGAGCATTGGCAACTTTTGGTCGTTATTCCGGCAAAAGCCGGGTTGTGTTGTTTTGCTCACTACACCGTAAGCCCGACAATCGCATTAAGGCCGTAGTCCAGAAGTAAGTTTTAACTTGTAGCATTTACTTGAAAAATATATATTATATATATGTGTGTGTTATTTAAATAAAAATTAGTGGAAAAAATGAATTTTTTTATTAAATTAAATTAGGATGGATTTTAGCATGAATGAAGGATGTATTGCGATAATTATTACATACTACTAATAGAAACATGGTCATTTAATTTGATAATTAATTTGGCAGTATTAATGTGGGATGATGTGCTGACATGTTTTCATTTCATAATACAATATTACTTCTTTTAAACAATGTCGTGACCGCATATAAGGTGATGGGGGGTATGCATACAACTAGATCCAAACAGACAATTACTTGGATATATCCCAAAGTAAGTAATACATTCAATCATATATATATATATATATGTATGTATATATTGTAATATCCGACTGTAATTTTTCGTTTTTACCTGTCATTGTATTATTCGGATAATCTAATTATCATGAATCGTTTCATTTAGTATTATGTTGAGGTATTATAGATTTGAACTTCATATCGTTGTTATTTCATTTCATACTCGATGATTCAATGTTAATTAGAGAGATGCATTGTTTTTGAACTTTTCTGTTGATGTAGCGTACGCTACGTAGCATGATTAACGTACGCTAATCTTGTGCCTTAGCATGCGTAATGTTTCCTCTATTGCGTACGCTAAGAGAGAATCTGGCATCAGTTGACTTCAGCACGTGAACTTCATAGCCGTTGGCATGCATGTGAGTAATGTCTGAGTTGTCGTGTTGGCCAGAGTCAATTTTTATTAGCGTGTGTAACCCCTTTTCATTAGCGTGCGCTAACGGCCTGCGGATTCAAGACAGTAGCCACTGCAAGCCGCTTACGTACGTAATATTAACCAGTTAGCGTACGTAAGTGTGTTAGCGTACGCTAAAGCTTCCCGATAGCGTGTGCTAAGTCTGCACAGTCTATTTATAGGACCAGCCTGTTTTTCATTTCTTTATAACTCCAAACCAATTCTCTCTCCATATATCGTCCCTATGCACTCCCAAACCGATATCAACTCCCCCAACTTGCTTCTAAGCCTTAAATCTTGGAGTGGAGCTCATTTCCTTGGAGATTAGGAGGTGTTCTTGAGCTTGGAGTATATTTTCTCATAGCATTCAGGCTGTTCTTCGTTTCTGGAGGTAGGTGTACTTTCTTCTCTGTATTGTTTTTATATGTTGATGTTAGTAACGAATTATACTTCACCTAGAGTTAGATTAATCAAGTAAAACATAGTTTTAATCCAACCCTTTTAACACTTTTGATGAATATGATAAATAAGGGTTTGAGATAGATGTGTTCTTGATGATATAGTGATTTTAACCATCTTGTAACCATCTTGTGAAAACAACAACAACTTTTCATTAATCTAATGTGTTGAGAACTTAGAATGTTTTGATCATCATACTAGATAGATGGTGAATTCATCATGAAGTTAATGGATCTTCCAGCCTTGTAAAGAATGATTTTGATAACCTTCATGAATATGGTGTAATCTCATAACTAATAACCTTGTTGTAAGCTTAATATTCAACTTAGATGAGAGGAGAATGATCACAATGGTGCAGATTTTACCTTTCAACATTTTAATGTTTTGGAAAGTTTAATCATCATAAGATGATCTTAACATCATAATTGGTTATCCAGCATACCCTTGATAGAATTCTTATTTATGATGAACCATGTGAACATTCGGTAAAAGTATTGTAAACCGATTTTTATGGTTGTAATGATGTTAAAAGAACTCTTGACATAAGGCTTCGATAATTAGAGATAGCAAACTATTCTAAAGGATTGTAGGATGACGTCTTACTAATCCTATATTGATAATTATACGAATATGTTATTGAGTAAAATGTATTTCGTTTAAGGTTGATTGTTCGAGTAAACAATATTAGTCGAGGACTGTTCGTTCGTTTCGATAAGAACAGGACTATTCTCGTCTCCACATTGAGGCAAGTTATCTTGCTTGGTTATAATGATGATTAGGTTCTTGTGATGGTTATAAATTTCATGTCTATGAACTGTTCATGTAATGTTTGTCGTGATTTGACATTGTCCTTGACGTTATTCCGTTTTCATCATGGGGTTGCATTCCCAAGTACGTCGCTTTGAATTGTTGACCTCGTTGGTCTTTATTTACACTTCGGTGAGTTTTCTTGATCCTTAATCGGACATGTGATTTATTGAATTCGTTGTCATGTTGTATCGTGACATATCCAGAATCATATCTGCGTTCTGATTGGTTATTGTGTAGGATTTTTAGCCAGGCACATATATAGTCATGCGTGGATATTATTCCGCATTGGACTGTGCACACGAGACGTAGTTCGTGAGGCTAATTAGGTACATCGTCATACATATATTTTGGATTCTGTATACGGGGTGGACATGTACACGGACACATTTCCGGATCGGGCGTACTGTGATGTCCATCTTGAGCCATATTGTTAATCGTTCATAGTCCATGTATGATTGGATGTATTCGACGTTTTGTGACTGATTGTTTCATACGCCCGAGGGGTATGATTAATAGTCGGGATGTTTTTCCTTGAATTCTATATATGTGAATTGTATAATGTCGGAAAAATTAATTATCATGTATATCTGACCCTGTGTTATGGGCGAAATACTTGTATTGTATTTTAGGTCGAGGCAAAGGCAAGGCACGGGAAGAGCATGTTGACGGCGAAGGGTTCGAAGGATACTAGTTCGGGGGCCCCAAATCATTTGTTGTCCGGTTATGTTAAATCGTGTTATGTTATTTTATTTTCCGCTTCATTTAAATTACTATCTGGTTGTATTGACATTTGAAGTATTTTCCATCTCCATATGGTTTATACTTGTTTTTCGGATCCTATGTATTATAAGGCCATTGGCCATATTTTTAATAAGCTCCTAATCGGAGTAATGACTATTTATTGTGGTTCGGTATCACAAATAATACTTATTTAATCTATTTTGGATATCGCCTGGTGGGTCCTAGTATGGGTCCACGGCATTGTAATAGCCGCCTTTTTGGGGTGTTACAGAAGATGGTATTAGAGAGTTGTTTCCTTTTTATGAGTCATTGTGAAATGAACTAGTATCAAGAGACCTTCGTGTCACGCATGACCTGTGCAAGCGCCTGACCCTACGAGCCAAATACGGTATGTACTTTATGAGCCATGATTTAATTACTGGCATGATATTGATATCAGAATGGGTCTCCTTGTTGATCTTGTTATTTCGAGGATTTGTGACAGGATTTATCTGATTAATAATCCGAGATAAATACTGAATTGATTATATGATTGAAATTGTTCGACTTGACGTCGATATAATATTCGGTGCTACATTCGTGGTGTCGATAACTACTTGTGAACCGTTTCCTTGAATATGTGATTCCTTGTTGCTATTAACTTAGCGTGAATTTTAGTATCTTGAACTGTACTTATGGTTATCATTATGATTGATTCTTTCAGTATGGAAAGAGACCTGAGAGGTCGTGGCAGAGGGGGACGAGGCTGCAGAAAGGGCCGAATACCGATACCTCGAGCCAACAGACGCACGAATATGGATCATAGTTCCGCAGACAGTGGTTCACCTTCTAGGGATCAATCGCACCACTGTGGGCGTGGGTATGCGCGTGTCGATCCTTACGTTGTGATGCAGGGCATGATGATGCAGATGACCCAGATGGGTCAACTAATGGAAGCTATGCAGAGGGCCACTACTGGCCAGCAACAGGGGCCTCATCCTCCTCCTGTGCTTGGTGGACCCGTGAGTCGGATCATCAGCGACATCTCTCGCCAGCGACCTCCGACCTTTGAAGGATCCTCTGAGCCTGCTGACATTGTGCATTGGATCGTGCATTTTGAGAAACTTTTCCAGATGGTGGACTGCCCGGAAGAGAATCGCATATCGGTAGCCGCGTACTATCTTAGCAAAGGCGCTCATACCAGGTGGCTTTCAGTAAGGCCAGCTGATGGTGTTTATACTTGGGAGGAATTTAAAAACCTCATGCTAGACCGTTACTATCTAGGGCCACTCCGTGAGGCCAAACTGTCGGAACTGCTGAACCCCGACCCATCTGAAGACAATGATATATTATCTGTTGCTGAGAAATTTCAGGCACTCCTTCCTTTCGCCACGACAATTATCCGAACAGAGGCTGATAAGATCAAATACTTTCTCAAGAGGCTAAAACCCCGAATGAGAATGCAGCTATTGAATCACCACTGTACTACCTTACCAGAGTATATCGAGAAGGCTCTGGAGTATGAACTCACCGCGAGGGAGATCTCCAAGAAGCAACCACAGTCCAACAACAAAAGGTCCAGGAACCAGAACCAGACTGAGAGTAACCGGGGGACATTCAGGAAGCCCCAGTCATTGCCAAACCCTTTTGATCGACCACCCATGGCGTCGAAGCCAGTTGGATCGCACTCTCGAGCGGTCCCCTCATATGTTGTGTGCTATAACTGCGGAGACCAGGGGCACTTCAGCTCCAAATGCCCGAAGCCTGCCGTCACATGCCATACTTGTGGCAAGAATGGTCACTGTGCTCGTTTTTGCAGGAGTGGGCCCGGACCTGAACCAGTAGCGTCTCATGCTCCAGTTCAGTCTTCTGTCCAGAACCGGGCGCCTCCGCCCACTTCCTATCAGACCACCGGGGCCAATAGGGGAATGGGCCGCGGGAATCAAAGTGGTACACCTGGTGCCGGAACTGCGAAACCCAGGATTTACGAGATGACGAAAGCTGACGATCTCGAGGCCAGCATGATTTCAGGTATACTCGAGATCCACTACCAGCCTGTGTGTGTTCTTTTTGATACTGGTGCTTCACACTGCTTTATATCTTCTTCTTGTTTAAGTCGTTTGCCTCTAGACCATGTTATCAATTGTGAGCCCTACGTGATTGGTCTACCTGATGGTAGAAGAAATATTGGAAATCGTGAAGTCCAGGACTGTCCGATTCGTTTGCACGACCGTGAGTGGTTGTCAAATCTGATTGTAGTCGATTTACCTAAGGATGATATAATCTTGGGTATCGATTGGATGGATCTTCATGATACAATACTTAGTGTACACAAGCGGATGGTAACCGTCACTTCTGATGATGGTTTCGAGTGTATTTTTTGAGGTGATAATCCCAGTCGTTCTCGGAGAGTCATCAGCGCTATGAAGGCAGTGAAACTGCTTAATCAAGGGTGTATTGGTTATTGGTGCTACATGACCAAAACAACAAATCGACCAGTTGAATTGGCCGACATTCCGGTAGTCCAAGACTACCCAGATGTATTTCTAGACGAGTTGCCAGGCTTACCTCCTCATCGTGACGTGGAGTTTATTATTGAGTTAGAACCAGGTACATCCCCGCTTTCAAAAGCACCGTATCGTATGGCTCCGACTGAGATGCAGGAATTGAAGAACTAGCTTGAGGAGTTGACTGAAAAGGGCTATATTCGACCTAGTACGTCCCCTTGGGGAGCACTAGTGTTATTTGTACGGAAGAAAGATGGATCTCTGCGCATATGTATTGATTACCGTGAGCTGAACAGGGTAACCATCAAGAACAAGTATCCTTTGCCTCGTATTGATGATTTATTGGATCAACTTCAGGGAGCTGCCGTGTTTTCTAAGATCGACTTGAGATCTGGTTATCATCAGTTGAGAATTCGAGAGTCTGACATTTCAAAGACAGCTTTCCGTACTCGCTATGGGCATTATGAGTTCGTGGTGATGCGATTTGGACTAACTAATGCACCGGCGGTATTCATGGAGTTGATGAATCGAGTTTTTATTAACTATCTGGATCGCTTTGTAGTCGTTTTTATTTACGACATTCTGATTTACTCTCGTGACCACGAAGAGCACGAGCGTCACCTCCACCATGTTCTCGATACATTGAGGCGGGAACAGTTTTATGGGAAATTTTCTAAGTGTGAATTCTGGATGCCTGAGGTTATCTTTCTCGGGCATGTCATATCAGTCGAAGGGATGAGAGTGGACCCACAAAAGATGGAAGCCATTCGAGATTGGCTACCACCGAAGAACTTGAAGGAAGTTCGTAGTTTCCTCGGCCTAGCAGGTTACTACCGACGGTTCGTAGAAGGATTTTCTAAAATTGCACAACCGATGACTAACTTACTCCGGAAGGATAAGAAGTATTTGTGGTCAGAAGCATGTCAGCAAAGTTTTGATCATCTCAAGAGTCGATTGATTTAGGCACCTGTTTTGGTCTTACCAAAAGGAATGGAAGGATTTGTGGTGTATAGTGACGCGTCGCGACAGGGACTTGGATGTGTACTAATGCAGGAAGGGAAAGTGATTGCCTATGCATCGAGACAATTGAGACCCTATGAAGTTAACTATCCGACCCATGACTTGGAGTTAGCAGCCGTGGTGTTTGATTTGAAAATCTAGCGTCACTATCTGTATGGAGTTACCTGCCAGATCTTTACAGACCACAAGAGGCTAAAGTACATTTTTACTCAGAAGGAGTTGAACATGAGACAGAGAAGGTGGCTAGAATTAATCAAGGACTATGATATCGAGATCCTTTATCATCCGGGTAAAGCAAATGTGGTTGCCGATGCTTTGAGCCGTAAGACAGTGCAGGAGCAGATGCTGAGCCGTTTGACAGCACAGAGAGAGTTGTAGTTGGACCTTATGAGGCCAGAAATTGAAGTTTGGTTACAGCGTGTTCAGGGACAACTTTGCACCCTTGAGATTTCTTCGTCTCTTGATGATATGATCAAATCGAAGTAAATTACGGACCCATTTTTATCTCGAGTTCGGGATGAGGTAACCCAAGGGAAAGCCCCTGGATTCGTGATCCACGAGGATGGATTGATACGCTTTAGAAATCGAGTTTGTGTACCCGCTGACGAAGAGTTGAGGAACTCTATCATGAGAGAAGCCCATGCTACCCCGTACTCTATTCACCCAGGATCTAGCAAGATGTATAAGGATTTGAAGCAGATTTATTGGTGGGGGAATATGAAACGTGAGGTTGCCGAATTCGTTTCGAGATGTTTAACCTGTCAGCAGGTTAAGATTGAGCACCAGCGACCCGCAGGAATGCTGAAACCGCTCCCGATTCCCGAGTGGAAATGGGAGGACATATCTATGGATTTTATCACTAGCTTGCCGACGAGTCGTCGAGGAATGAATACGATTTGGGTGATTGTGGACCGTCTGACCAAATCAGCCCACTTCTTGGAGATTAAGGACACGTGGGGTCCCGAGAGATTGGCCCAGCTGTTTATTACGGAAATCGTGAGATTACATGGTACCCCCAAGAGTATTGTATCAGACCGTGACGGATAATTCGTGTCGCACTTCTGGAAGGCAGTTCATCATGCGATGGGCACGCAGTTCAATTTCAGTACGGCTTTTCATCCGCAGAACGATGGTCAGTCTGAGAGAACCATCCAGACTCTAGAGGATATGTTGAGAGCATGTGCACTTGATTGGAAGGACGATTGGGAAGCCCAGCTACCTTTGGTGGAATTCACTTATAATAATAGTTGGCACGCTTCGATTCAGATGGCACCGTATGAGGCATTGTATGGCCGTCGCTGTAGATCCCCTTTGTGTTGGGACGAACTGTCAAAATCTCTGGGTACGGAACCCGATATGTTATTAGCAGCCTGTGAGAAGATCAATTTGATTAGGAGTCGGTTGTTAACAGCTCAAAGTCGACAGAAGTCTTATGCTGACCACCGTCGACGACCGCTTGAGTTCGAGGTTGGTGACCATGTGTTAATGAAGGTGTATCCTACCCGAGGTGTTTTTCGTTTCGGGAAGAGGGGCAAGCTGAGCCCGAGGTACATTAGGCCGTTTGAGGTTTTGGAGCGTGTAGGTGATCTGGTCTATCGACTAGCTTTGTCACCGACCTTGAGTAAGATTCACAACGTGTTTCATGTCTCCCAGTTGAGGAAATATGTAGCTGATCCGAGCCACGTACTTCAGTTCGAAGAGATTGAATTAGCGGAGGATCATTCATACGAGGAGCGTCCTGTGCGGATACTCGAGAGGAGGATTAAGCAGTTGCGGAACAAGACGATTCCCCTACTGAAGGTTCAGTGGTCACGACACGGAGTCGAGGAGGCTACGTGGGAAACTGAGGATAGTATGCAAGCGAGATACCCCGAGTTATTTTACCCCTTAGTTTCGAGGACGAAACTCTTTTTAAGGGGGGAGTATGTAATATCCGACTGTAATTTTTCGTTTTTACCTGTCATTGTATTATTCGGATAATCTAATTATCATGAATCGTTGCATTTAGTATTATGTTGAGGTATTATAGATTTGAACTTCATATCGTTGTTATTTCATTTCATACTCGATGATTCAATGTTAATTAGAGAGATGCATTTTTTTTGAACTTTTCTGTTGATGTAGCGTACACTACGTAGCATGATTAACGTACGTTAATCTTGTGCCTCAACGTGCGTAACGTTTCCTCTGTTGCGTACGCTAAGAGAGAATCTGGCATCAGTTGACTTCAGCACGTGAACTTCTTAGCCATTGGCATGCATGTTAGTAATGTCTGAGCTGTCGTGTCGGCCAGAGTCAACTTTTATTAGCGTGCGTAACCCCTTTTCATTAGCATGCGCTAACGGCCTACGGATTCAAGACAGTAGCCACTGTAAGCCGCTTACGTACGTAATATTAACCAGTTAGCGTACGCAAGTGTGTTAGCGTACGCTAAAGCTTCCCAATAGCGTGCGCTAAGTCTGCACAGTCTATTTATAGGACCAACATGTTTTTCATTTCTTCACAACTCCAAACCGATACTCTCTCCATATATTGTCCCTCTGCACTCCCAAACCGATATCAACCTCCCCCAACTTGCTTCTAAGCCTTAAATCTTGGAGTGGAGCTCATTTCCTTGGAGATTAGGAGGTGTTCTTGAGCTTGGAGTATATTTTCTCATAGCATTGAGGTTGTTCTTCATTTCTGGAGGTAGGTGTACTTTCTTCTCTATATTGTTTTCATATGTTGATGTTAGTAATGAATTATACTTCACCTAGAGTTAGATTAATCAAGTAAAACATAGTTTTAATCCAACCTTTTTAACACTTTTGATGAATATGATAAATAAGGGTTTGAGATGGATGTGTTCTTGATGATATAGTGATTTTAACCATGTTGTAACTATCATGCTCATCTTACTGGACAAATTTAGCTCAGTAGAACACCTTTGAATCAGTTAACTTCACCATAGTTGGATTTAACTAATAGAGTTGTTATCATAAAGTGATTAAACACCATTTTAAGTTTTCGCTTACCTTGGGAAGAACTTGACCATGTTATAAGTAGAAGGATGTCTTCTTGCTCAGATTTATTAAGGATCATATTCTCCTTATGTTTAGCTCAGCAAGATTTTGAATGGTTAAGGATATTTGTGAAAACAACAACTTTTTTTCATTAATCTAATGTGTTGAGAACTTAGAATGTTTTGATCATCATACTAGGTAGATGGTGAATTCATCATGATGTTAATGGATCTTCCAGCCTTGTAAAGAAAGATTTTGATAACCTTCATAAATATGGTGTAATCTCATAACTAATAACCTTGTTGTAAGCTTAATATTCAACTTAGATGAGAGGAGAATGATCACAATGGTGCAGATTTTACCTTTCAACATTTTAATTTTTTGGAAAGTTTAATCATCATAAGATGATCTTAACATCATAATTGGTTATCCAACATGCCCTTGATAGAATTCTTATTTATGATGAACCATGTGAACATTCGGTAAAAGTATTGTAAACCGATTTTTATGGTTGTAATGATGTTAAAAGAACTCTTGACATAAGGCTTCGATAATTGGAGATAGCAAAACTATTCTAAAGGATTGTAGGATGACGTCTTACTAATCCTATATTGATAATTATACGAATATGTTATTGACTAAAATATATTTCGTTTAAGGTTGATTGTTCGAGTAAACAATATTAGTCGAGGACTGTTCGTTCGTTTCGACAAGAACAGGACTATTCTCGTCTCCATATTGAGGCAAGTTATCTTGCTTGGTTATAATGATGATTAGATTCTTGTGATGGTTATACATTTCATGTGTATGAACTGTTCATGTAATGTTTGTCGTGATTTGACATTGTCCTTGAAGTTATTCCGTTTTCATCATGGGGTTGCATTCCCAAGTACGTCGCTTTGAATCGTTGACCTCATTGGTCTTTATTTTCACTTCGGTGAGTTTTCTTGATCCTTAATCAGACATGTGATTTATTGAATTCGTTGTCATGTTGTATCGTGACATATCCGGAATCATATCTGCGTTCCGATTGGTTATTGTGTAGAATTTTTAGCCAGGCACATATATAGTCATGCATGGATATTATTCCGCCTTGGACTGTGCACACGAGACGTAGTTCGTGAGGCTAATTAGGTACATCGTCACACGTATATCCTGGATTCCGTATACGGGGTGGATATGTACACGGATACATTGCCGGATCGGGCGTACTGTGATGTCCATCTTGAGCCATATTGTTAATCGTTCATAGTCCATGTATGATTGAATGTGTTCGACGGTTTTTGACTGATTGTTTCATTCGCCTGAGGGGTATGATTAATAGTCGGGATGTTTTTCCTTGAATTCTATATATGTGAATTGTATAATGTCGAAAGAATTAATTATCATGTATATCTGACCCTCTGTTATGGGCAAAATACTTTTATTGTATTTTAGGTCGAGGCAAAGGCAAGGCACGGGAAGAGCATGTTGACGGCGAAGGGTTCGAAGGATACTAGTTCGGGGGCCCCAAATCATTTGTTGTCCGGTTATGTTAAACCATGTTATGTTATTTTATTTTTCGCTTCATTTAAATTACTATCTGGTTGTATTGACATTTGAAGTATTTTCCATCTCCATATGGTTTATACTTGTTTTTCGGATCATGTGTATTATAAGGCCGTTGGCCATATTCTTAATAAGCTCCTAATCGGAGTAATGACTATTTATTGTGGTTCAGTATCACAAATAATACTTATTTAATCTATTTTGGATATCGCCTGGTGGGTCCCAATATGGGTCCACGGCACTGTAATAGCCGCCTTTTTGGGGTGTTATATATATATATATATATATATATATATATATATATATATATATATATATATATATATATATATGTGTGTGTGTGTGTTTGTGTGTGTGTGTGTGTGTATATACTAGGGCTGGCCACCGTGCGATGCACGGTTGTGCCCATTTCGATGTTGAATCTTTTTTTTTAGAATTTAATAATAGGGTGGGTTCGTCCTAGCTGCTGTGAGGATGATGTCTATTTTATATGAGGAGTATGTATTGGCCAAGGAAATACAACAAAACATTATTAGAAAATATCGATATAAACAGCAAGCAATGTCCAGTCGGAAACTAAGAAAAAATGTGGCATCCTTTTGTCCCATATCATAAGCTTTTCTTAAACAGTCTATTTCAACCTCCGTATATATAACCATAAGGAAAAATGTTTTTATGTAAATTCTACCACAAACGCAAAACAGGAATACACGCCATAATTCAAAATAAGAAACAAAAGGGTAGATAAAATAAAGAACCATAAATTATTTAAAGCACCAGGTATCAAAAGGGAAACCGACATCAGATAGTGAGTACATATATATATATATATATGTAAAACACGAGAAGTGGCAAAAATGGAAAGGAGAATTTTCACCGAGTAGTAGGAGCTTCTGCGCAGTTTCGTTGGGATCCATGGAACATTCCTTAAGCAGTGCATAAATATCATCTTCACTATGATTCAGCCCAGAATTTTTTTACGAGCGAAGTTGCTCTGAAGCGCGACACCTGCAAATTTCAATTATGTAACACAAAACAAATCTGATCCGAATGTTTCCATCTCAGTGAAGCCTAAAATTTCAATCTTGTGATATGTTAACAAGAAATTGCAATGGAACAGAAGAACATTAGGTAAAGATAATTTTACAAAATAATAGGTCAAAAAAAACATCAAAATTACTTATATAAAGAGATCAGATAAGGAGAAAGAATGACACAAAGAAACTCTTACTTACAAAAGGACAAAGAATAACACAAAGAAACTCTTTCTCACAAGAGAAGGTTTTTCGGGTTTCAAAACCAAACATCTAATTAACAAAGGTAGAAAAGAATATGACCTCTATGTAAATATTGAACGGAACGGAAAAATGTTGTCACACAAAGTAAAAACACATTTTTTTCAATGGCAGTCATAAGAGGGAAAAAAAATAAAAGAGACAAAAAAAACTTTTGATGTATCGCCTCTGGCCGTGCACGATCATGTAAAAACTTGTTCACTATACATGTGGGAAGTGGGTTGAAAAAATCAGGAGGAACCTGTTCATAAACAAGTACAAATGTTGAAAATCGATGGCCTTTCTTGAAAAAATATTTCTTTCAGAAGAATTGAACATCTACTGAGGCCTAATCAAATTCAACTGACCATATCATAGCAGGCTTGGACTGCGGCAGCAAGAACTTCGGTGACACCAGAATGATGCTGCGAAACTAATGAGGTCACAATTTGATTATCAAGACAAAAGGACGTTCATTGGAAGGGTCAGGTAACATACCACAATTTGATCCGTACAACAAGAATAAAACTCTTCAACAACCAAGCGATGAAGCCCATTACTCGAGCAATTATTATCAACATCGTTTTCTAAAAAAACATTAAATAATCTTCAAAACTAATGAAAATTGCAATTTCCTATCTGTAAAAGGAAATTCTCAAAAGTTATTTACCCTAATGCGTTCAACCTTCACCTTATTTTGAAGATAGGAGAGTAGCTCCACAACGAGCTTGCAGCGCTAAACAGGCTTCCCAAACATTAACCGAGGGTGCAATATTAAAAACCGCAGAAGAACCCATTCCAACACAAAGATTAGGAAAGAGAGACACAAAGAAATCTGAGAAGCACAAAGATCAGGAAAGGGAGCACGCAGCTGATGAGACTCAAATTCAGGGGCTCGATTTGAATTTTGACATTAAAACCCGTTTAAATTAAAACCGGGATCCTCAAGCTCTTGACAAAGATCCAAGGGACACTTCCGGTCCTCGCAGCGCAAGATTAGTGCTGTTTTGGATTTTAAGGTTTTAATTTGTTTGAGTTTTAAATAATAAGAAAACAAGAGTCACCCTGAAAAATGAATCCAACAAGCTAACACAAAAAGAGGCCGCGGCAAGCGAGACAGCAAGTAACAGTAAACAGTTCAAGGATAGCTAGCAGCAATAGTTCACCCTGAAAAAGAGCAGTAATTATGAACGGGTAACAACAACTGTGAATCTTTCAGATGATTTAGTGGTGTATATTTTGATATGTTTTTCTTGCATGTCAAGCATTGGCCTTTTTTCAGGCTACGGATGGCACGCTGCAGTGTTGCTCTCCTTTTCTTCTTGCTAGCATGTGTGCCTTTATGGTGAGCCTGAAAGGAATCCTATTTTTAAACACATATGCACAAACTTATGAGGTATGTGGGAAATGTAGAAGTATCCAAGTAAAACTCTTGAAATATCATTCACCATGATGCAAATTGACTTTATAGGTATCCTTTCCATTCATTTCTACATGAGATTTAAGTGTTTCCTGATCACTGTTTGATGCATCAGTATCATCCTCCGCTATCTTCTTGTAACCGAGCAGAAATGCGAGACAAGCAATCATAATCCTGACACATTCCAATAAAAATCGTAATTTCTCAAACAACAAGATTAGAGACAACACAGAAAACAACAAGAGAGTGACGAGTACGCTGGTGATGGATGCAAAGCTCCCATAGCGTGATAAGTGTTCTCTTTGCTTATTTATTATCCTCTTGATACAAAAACAAAAGGAACTTGCAAATTGAGCAACATAGAAACTGGCAGCCAAAAAGAAAATGGATCAACACACACTTGTAGCATCCGAAACAAGACATTCTGAAGTGCACGGTTCTTAACTCCAGTCTTATGCTTCACATTCATTCGCTCTATGCTATGGATGAGATGATTGTATGACGTGGTTCTCAAGGCCTTATCGCCATAAATCTGCAACTCCATAAATAAGGCTAGAGTGTCTGCAGCAATAGCCACCATCTACAACACCACATATATTACTATCAAACCAGCTACACAATCAAAACCTAGTTGATAATAAAGTTCGACAAGAAACAAATAAATAAGGTCGATACCTTTCTGTTCATAAGAAGAATGAGAGACTGCACAACATTCAATCTGAGACCATGTGGGAGAGTTCTGGTGGAGGTGCGGAGAAACTTGGAGAGCTGTGAAGGGAACTGGAACAAATCGAAACCTGGAACGAAAATCAAAAAAAGCAGTATATGTGAATGAGCCATGCCGATTTTTTCCTCTTGAAAAAACACACACAACACAGAAACGCACACAACCACCTATACACACAAACACAGAGAGGAAAAATACAAATCCAGCACCTATAAGAACGTACAATCCAAAACAAAGAAAAGAAGAAATCGAAGAGCGCAGCCACATAAATGAAGAGGACTGAGATGCCCAGATATTTGGTATGAAAATACATGCCCGAGAGCTACATAAAACCAGGGAACGTGCATGGCATTCGAAAACACCGCAGACAATAGAAAATATTTTTTTAAAAACACTAAAAAGTACAATTTTTTTGGAAATAAATAAACGACACACAATAAAAAACAACACAACCAAAAAACAGCCATTTCAAACAAACCTGACCACCAACTCAAAACCTCAACACCCAGCAACAGAAGACAAACACCTGCCATGTGATGCACTACTAACACAATACAGAAGTAAAAATGCATCTCCAATGCCTGGGTTAAATAAAAAACACACCTGCCTGACCAAGACGCTCAACCTTAAATCCATTGTGTTCACCCTCTTCCCTGAAACTGAATCTACAGAAATCTGGGATAGAGGGAGAGAGAGAGAGAAAACAGACATGTGAGTAATCCTGGGATCCAAATTGGTTGCTGCTTTTTTAGTGGTGTTGTTTCTTGAGAAAAAAATTGGTTATACCATTCATTGTAAGGACGAAACATAATAAAGGGAAGACGGTAAAGTAGCCTAAAAGAGCCCATCCAGTAAGAAATCCAAAAATAACATATATAGATAAAGAGTACCTATTTGGAAAGATCGCAGCAGATTCGAAGAGCGTGGAATAAAAAAAATTGTCCAATTTAGCGAAGGCAAAAAAAACCTACACACGGAGGAAAAATATTAGAACCTAACCAAACCGAAAAAAAGCAACCCTCAAAACAGCATATGTAGGAAAAAAAGAGCCCGAGAAGAAAGAGGAGCCCAATAAAGAAGAATCTAAGAAAGAAGAGGAGCCCAAGAAGGAGGTGGTCAAGGAAGAAGCTAAGAAAGATGAGTCAAAAGGGGAAGAAGCTAAAAAAGGCGAAGAACCATAAAAGGAGGAGGAGATAAAAGTCGATCATGAAATGGTACTCGGCACTGCATTGCCTTATCGGCCGTACAAGATGTATTATCATCCGCCCCTACCTATGAACACATACTATCAAGTGCATCACAACATTGAAGAGAACCCTAATGCCTGTGTTATATGCTAAATTTGCAAGAGTAATATTTATATGACTTGGATTATTTTCTCGTTTTGCGCGATTGGTGCAAGTATTGTCCCTTTTATTGTTGTATATAAACTTAAATAAAGTCTTGGTCAATTTATTTTCCTTTATGCATCTTATATATTTATAAGATGGAACGAAATTGCATTGATATCATCATGTCAAATTGCCAACGTATATAACCAGATATTTTAAATCTAGATTTAGACATCCAATGAAATTGATGAATTCAAATCGGAAGACCAAATCGGGAGCCTCCTTATGTAGGAATATAAGAAGGACCAACACGGGAATGCGAGAAAATATGGAAAAAATAAAAGCCTAATCTCAAAAGTCAGAGGAAAGCACAAACAAAATCTGAATGTTAAAGAAAAAATACCTATCGAGTGGAGAGCCTAGCAAAATTGGGAGACAATGCGAATGATTGACGCCTTTCAGATGGAGGTTGAGAAGCTCGAGTCCGTGTAATTCGCTGCCTTTTTAGTGGTGTAGTTTCTTGAGGAAAAAAAATAGGTTATACCATTCATCGTAATCACGAAACATAATAAAGGGAAGACAGTAAGGTAGCCTCAAAAACCCAAAAATAACATATATAGATAAAGAGTACCTATTTGGAAAGTAGATCGCAGCAGATTCCTAGAGCCTGGAATAACAAAACAAAATGTGCAATTTAGCGAAGGCAAAAAACACCTACACACGGAGGAAAAATATTAGAACCAAACTAAACCAAAAAAAAAAAAAAAGCAATCCTAAAAACAGTATATGTAGGAAAAAGTACACGACTCAAGAGTACGTGATACCGAAGGCAGTTCAGAATGAAATCGCAGCTGATTCAAAAAAACACAAACACGATAACAGCAAATAAGTACTCACAGTGTAGAAGAAATCATTCAATTATATATATTAGTTAAATAAAGCAAGTATACCCTCATAATACAGAAAATAAGTGCAACAAACAATATAAATGACCAAGAACCTACCAAAAAAATCAGCAGAGCAGAACAATAATAAAAACTCAAACCAAGCACCACCCGACTCAAGAGTACGTGATACCGAAGGCAGTTCAGAATGAAATTGCAGCTGATTCAAAAAAGCACAAACACGACAACAGCAAATAAGTACTCACAGTGTAGAAGAAATCATTCATTTATATATATTATTTAAATAAAGCAAGTATACCCTCATAATACAGAAAATAAGTGCAGCAAACAATAGAAATGACCAAGAACCTACCAAAAAAATCAGCAGAGGGGAACAATAATAAAAACTCAAACCAAGCACCAACACCGTACTGAACATTGTATTATTTTAGAACTGTTTAAACTGGATTAGCATTTACAAGATATGCCACTGTTGTAAATTTACGCGACTGAAATTACATGGAAGGTTCAGCGATTTCAAACATCAGGAAATGGATCATTACATGAAATTTCCCTTCACAAACATTCCACCCAACTCAACTGGAAGGTTCCTGAGAATCAAGCTAGAATGGCAAACGATCAAAATGAATCATATATCTAAAAGATGTAGCTCAAGAACAAAAAATAATGTCGGGGGATAGTTTCTCCAAAATTAGTATATATATGATGAGGACACTGCCTGGCCCTAAAAATACTGGCAAAGACAGTTTAAAAATTGAAGAAAAAGAAAAGGCTATCTGGTTAAATTGAAGAAAAAGTAAGAGGACGGAGAAGTTTCCAAAAAATATGCTTATGACAATTGAGGGTGTATTGAAGAAACGAATCAATGCTGCCATAGACCAAAGTGTAGACAAAAGTTAATGTAATGTGTAATAGGTCGAGTACATCACAACAAGGTCAAACGGGCGGTCCATATTTACATATGATTACAGGACGCAACTTATACAAAAGGTTTGTTGCTAAAGTAATTTACAAAGATTTTACAACATTGTTATTTGCACATAAGTGTGAGTGTGTATTTATTCATTCGAACTTTTTGGCTCTCAATGCGCGGCCTCAGGATGATTTGGGCGTGTCTCCACTTCTCTCTGGACGTGCTGCATTTTGCCAAATATATGATGATTTGGTTAGCCAGGAAAATCAGCTAAATTGTGATGAAGCAGGGAGGGACGCTGTGAAACATACGGTGTCTGTCATTGTTGGATTTCTTAGAAGAAGGTAGAGTTTGAGCGGAGGGAGCTGGATTTTCAGCTGGCTCGTTGTCGTCATCCGGTGCATGGTATGTACTGTCTGTGAGAAGAGAAAAAGAGACAGCTGATAGATTGATCTAAGGGAAGACTGAAATGTGATCCGACAAATTTGGTATCTTAAATTGGAAGTGCATGCAAACCTGTATTTGGATTTTCAGTTAGGTCGTTTATTCCATCGGTTGTGGAGTACGTAATGCCTGTGATAGAGGGAAAATAAAATCGAGAGATTGAGGTAAGAAAAGAGAGAGCCGCTAGGCAAGATATTTAGTGTACTAGATTGGGAGTGCATGGAAACGTACCTGGAGAGGAAGAAGGGGTTGCAGGAGATTTATTTGTTGAGGCAGGGACTGATGCTGTATTTTGACATTCTAATGATTGAACGGTATATGATAATACAACTGAGCCGTCCTGTTTTGTAAAAATTTTAGAATGAAGTTTTATTTTTAGCACCAGCTTTTCAAGGTTGGAGTTCAGCAAGGACAGTATAGAAGAGGCATCCTGCATGTTAGATATGTTTAATTTTTTACATGTAGTATTTGTAGTTTTAAATGCAGTGTAGGTAGAGTAGGGACTCTGTCCTACGTTGTTATATTTTTGCCAGAAATCATCGGCTGAAATATTCAGAAGTTTTTCACCTTCATTGCCAAACACTGTAACCTCTATTTCGCCGGTCTCATCGAAAAGCAGAAGAGAAAATCTGTATCTGTAGATACATGTAATTTTGTATCATGCGTGGATAAATTGTCAGTACAATTTGGGAAAAAATAAAGCAGTGGTGATATGAATACCTTGCAGTTGCTATCTTGTTGATGTGGCAGGATCGGCATTCAAAGAGGGAGCCATATTCTGCAGACGTCAGGCAGTGGCAGCAGTCGCAGCATAGGTAGAAGAACTTTTGATTAGTTCGCATTATCTTTGCTCGAACAACAGTATCGAACCTGCCGGGCTATTTAAGGGAAAATGTTTAGATAGTCTGAGAGTACTTAATAACTGAATATTTGGACTGTGTTTACCTCAGCTGTTGCAAGTATGGTCTGTACGGACATTATATCCTGAGTATTTAAATTTAAATTTGAGGGCACTGTTTCGAGTAGGTTGTTCTGCCCCAGGAGGCCAGCGATCCATTCGGTATTTAGAGCCTGCCTGGAAGTATAAAATTAATAATCGTACAAATATAAAAGGCATGAGTGTTCTATAAGAGATGGTAGGCGCATTATAACTATTATGTTAAACAAGACAATACTAATGTGAATCCGATATTAACAGCAATACAGATGCACATTTATCAATACACTATTCATGTGGTCCATAAGGAAAGCGAAAAAATTAACTGAATAATATCGGGATTTTGCGTCAAGTGTTCTTCAATTTGAATAAAAAAATTCTTCAAATTTTATGCGGCTAGATGTGAGGTTACCATTTCTGAAGTTCTTCAAAACGTTTGTCTTTAAATTGAAGGAGAATGAGCGAAGAGGATGTTGAGCGGAGTGAGACATCTGCAGAATAGCAATTTAATGAAGGAAATAATCAGCACGCAGCATGTTTTGTTGTGTTTAGAAAGGAGTGTATATTGGGAAACATATAGAACAGGGTATAAAATGCGGGGAAAAAAGGAACCCAATTTAAATAAACAGAACTCTTTTCCCAATGTCAACCACGATTAATGCAGACAATTCGGTTAGGCATTTTTCTGTCAGCTGAAGTTCGATTTACCATTTGGAAGTTTCGTTTGGAAGACAATAAAGTTAGCTTGGAAATGGTATCTAATTTTTTAGGATTAGGATACTGAAAATAGACGAAACCAGCCCTGTAATATGGTACCCCGATAATCCTGGCACTAAAATAAAAGGCGTGAAAAAATCAGCAGGAGTTTACAAACTGTTAAAAAAAATAATAATCATCAATGACTCTGAACTAAATGAAGAACAAATATATATATATATATATATATAGAGAGAGAGAGAGAGAGAGAGAGAGAGAGAGAGAGTGAGAGAGAGAGAGATACATAATCTATATATACTTATGATGTAAACACATTCCAGTATATTGTATATTGTTTAGAAAGGAGGGAGAATATTACTATGGTATTTGGTAACATTAAAATTGAGTGCAGCTATAACATGTTGATCCTGAACGGAGTCGAGCAGAGCATACACGTCATCTGGAATAGCGTTGTTCCAAAAAGTAATAACGAAAGGCCTGCAACTAAAACCATTTTTGGCATGGAGATTAGTATATATATTTTTTTTAATTTGATATTAGTATATAGTACGGGGAGGATGATAGGTTCGTACGCTTCGTCTACTGCAACATATTCACGCAGTGTGTTTTCTCTGCCTCTTGATGAAACGTATCTAGGTTCGCGCTTGCTTATTATAACAGCAACAGTACCTGTGAGTTGGGCAAAAAAATGAATGACGTACTTTGTTAATTTATTATGGTGCAAATAAATATTTTAAGGCAGGGGCTAAAATACAGGTGCAATAAGATGTCTGAATAGTTACTTACTTATAAGTGTCCTTGTTCCTATTAAACTATGGAAACGATCGTAATGTGTAAATACAGGAGCCAGAGCGGAAGAAACAAACGCTTTCTTTTCAGTTGGCAGAATTGCTGTTTTAGCACTGATTATCCATTGGTAGTTGTTATTGACTAGAGGATTTTCGAATTCTCGTTTGACAGGCCTCACCAGCGCATTTGATATAAGATAAGTTTCATCAACGGTGAAACAATTTTTCAGCAGTTCGACATCGGATCTGTATAGCATCGCTTCAACTTTATTTCCCTGTTTCAGACATGTTGCAGACGTATGAGATTACGAGATGTGGAAAAATATTCGGAAAAAGTAGGTTTCGATATAAGTAAATATAGTAATAGCAAGTTGCTGCACATGTTGCAGTGTTTGGACAAAGAAATAAATATTTATCCAACAGTGATCGAAGTGAATATTATAGGCAGCAGTTTGTAGGATGATATAGAAAAAAATGTAGAGAAATATCTAATAGCCTACGCAGAAATAATAATGGATATAAGCGAGAAAAAGCTGACCTGTTCATCTGCGAGGAGCAATTTTTGGAATCTAATAGGGGTAGTTTGTGATGATGTTCGAGGGCTTGTTTTATTGAGAACGCAAACTTTGGCAGTCCAGTTTTTCATATCAGGAGTGATGTTGTTGACAGAATATAATTTGGGCTCCATTGGCTGCATATAAATTACAATGAAAATTACAGATGGTACTGAAATAAAAAACTCATAGAGGAAGTATTTGTCAGAGAGGAAAAGCTATCTCATTCTATCATTAAAACACATCAGGAAGTTTTCTGATTAAATCAGATTTATATCAGGTCTGTTAACAGATTTATAAGACTGCTGCATCGATAATATCTCTGTACACAATATTTTTGGTGAGATCATCAGGGATGGCATCAATAGTGGGGGGTCAAATTAGAATTCTAATATCAGCTGCCTTTCTTGCTCGAGAAAGGGCAACATAGAGTTGTCCGTGAGAGAAAATAGGCTCCGACAGATACAGGCCAACTTTATCTAATGTCTGTCCCTGGGACTTGTTAAATGTCATTGCAAAACAGAGGCGCACTGGGAATTGATGTTGTTTAAATGGAATAGGGCATTTTTGTTTGTCAGACGGTTCAAGAGGTATACAGGGTATGAAGACCAAATCTCCTGCATGTTGGCCTGAGACAATTTCTGCAGATAGGACATTTTTCCCCAGATGGCGGCATATAAGACGAGTACCATTGCACAGGCCTTCTGAAGGGTTAATATTACGTACCAGCATGATAGGGCAGTTTATTTTGAGCCGAAGCAAGTGCGAGGGTAATCCTGGAGCGTGAATTGAGTTCAGATAATCTTGATAGTAAGATTGTTGAAACGGATCGTTGGTAAGGTCTGTGCTATAATAATCAATGGCGCAACCAGGAAATTTATCGATCAGAAGATCATTAATTTCGTCGATGCTGTCGTTCTTTGGAGTCAGAATTGCACGGTCAATGAGCATGGTGGGATTCAGAGGAGAAATATTGAAGCGGGGGAAAATTTGGGATAGCAAGTCAGTTAAAGGACTATCATTGTGTTTATAAGGCAAGCACATATTCGAGGGTAGTTTAATCTCGCCATATTGATTACAAGGCTCCGCGCCATTACCAACTGAGAGGAGAAATTCCTTAAAAGCAGGATCATCTATCGCGCGCATATTTTGGGTCAGACGAATTTTTCGCATTGAGGACCATAGAGGGGAATTAATTAGGCAGGCTGCAATAGCATCGTCACGACTACCGCCAGCAATTATCGGGATGGTTTGCCTGAAATCGGCTCCGAAAACAATGGTTTTGCCGCCAAAAGAAATGGAGGTCTCCATGAGGTCACGTAGCAGAGCGTCAAGCGCTTCAATACTCTTGCGATGTGCCATTGAAGCGTCATCCCAGATAATAAGTTTGGCTGCAATAATGAGGCGAGCATGTACACTTTGTTTGCTGATTGTGCATGATTCATCTTCGACAATGACAGGAAGTTTGAACCGTGAATGTGCTGTGCGGCCACCGGCAAGAGGGATGTCGCGACTCTGAAGACGCCATCGCTAATGCAATGAGGTGTTTGGAACGACCGCCAAAAGAGCTCGGTAGAGAAATGTTTTTCCAGTTTGGGCCATCAACGAAGAAAACTGCTGGATCGTTACTGCTAATGGTTTGCATGATTTCTGTAAAGGCCTGATTCTGCATAGAATTCAAATGCGTGCATGATTCCAGATCTGACTCAGAGACAATATAGTTCAGCTCTTGTTCAAAATCTCGGTCTTGCACTTGCTTTTTTGAAGCTCCCAAATTGTAGTCGACCAAACCAAATTCATCAATTATTCGACCCATAGATTGTAAGAAAATGTCCATCGATTGAAGTGATTTTGAAAAAGATTGTTCATTAGTGAATTTTTTCAGAGCAATGTAATCTTCCGCGAGGAAAAATTTGAAGGCATCCCACAATTCTCGTGGATTGGAGGGAGTGTTGTATAACAGAATGATTGCAAAGAGGCGGCGTAATGAGCAGGGCACTTGATAGGAACAGGCCTCAACTATAGAACTTGTAACATCTATATCTGATTCTAACAGCCCACGTGCGAGGGCGGCTGCTCGAAATGTGCGGTATAGTATGCCTGCGGACGTTCTTAAATAGTCGAAAGAAGTCGGCGCTCGAACATGGTTTAGAAGCAAGCGTAAATAATATCTCTCACCATCAAGTGGGTTGGCGGTTACCAGACGGCCAATGTAGGTTCCTTTGAGTCGTTGGTGCCAGGTTTTTTTGGATGCATCCCAGACAAAGAAACGAGGGAAGTCTTTGTACAGTAAATTCATCTGCGAAACTGCGGCCGATTGTGCGTTCATTCTAAAAAACTCAGTTAATTGTGTTTTAGATGCGTTTGGATTTGCTATCACTTCAGGTAAATAGCGGGAGGGAGAGAACAGAACATGTTGTTTGTTTGGCAGATGAACATGAAGTTGCATTACAGCTGGATATATTTTGCTCAATAAAAAAGCGTAAATTCTCCACATGGCCTCAGGAGCACATAACCAGCGGGCTGATTGGAATGCTGTAATCTCATCAGGGGCTGAAATCTCTAGTTATGGGACGACATTAAAAGCAATCTTATTGGTGCCTTTGCAAACGTACTTGTACAAATATTTGATGAGACGTACGCCAACACAGATCTCGACATTAATATGGCAGTCGAATTTGGCGAGCAAGTAGGGATTGTACGGAACGACCCACCTGTTGTCAAGCAATTGATGCCGAACATGTGCAGTTCGTCCATCATTTCTCCTCCTGTACATTGGATATGAGTCATCGTGCTGAGAGGTACTCTCTACATACTCTTTAGGATATCTATTCTTGCACTTGCTTTCTCGCATGCATATATTTGAGGGATTAAGCACGCCACAAGGTCCGTGCATCATATGTCTGACAACACAGGCATGAAGGTGTGGATGCAAATCAATATCAGGCAGCTCTGCACAAACAAAGCGATCATATGCAGCTGAGGAGACTATTTTATAATTTGGCTTTAAAATAAGGATCCAATGAGCATGAGGCAGCCCTCTTTTTTGGAACTCTATAACATAAATGTATGCTGCTACCTCACCCAGTAAGCTTTTTTTTTGACAATGTCGTTCTTGAACTCCTCATTTCTTGCTCTGAAAACTCTCGCAACAAGGTCAGATCTATTATGGGCCTCATCACCAGGCAACAAGCCCTCACGTATTTCAGGCCAGTTAGGGTTGCACGTCATTGTTATGAAGAAATCCGGCTTTCCATATTCGCTTACCAAAGCTAATGCATTTAGATAACGCCGCCGCATGTCTCTGGGACTGCCGATGTGTGACGAAGAGAGCACAAATTTTTGGCCAATTTTGTTTCCGCTCAAATTACCCTCGCATGCCATGCTTTCGATAATACCTTCGAATGATTCAACTCGCAGATCATGTTGCAGTTGTTCACTCCTAAAATAATATAGCCGTTGAGTTTCAATCTTTACGTAACAATCGATTTGATATTACTGTGCAAGCCTGCCTGCTCGAAGTATATTTGTAGTATTGGTGGCCCGGCTTTGAAATAGGTAGCAGTAGAACTCCCTGGCAGCAATATTATCCCGCTCCCAACGATTTGTATTTAGATCTGCGAGCAGAATAACAGAATTATGAGAATTGGACAACATTATTATAACTAAGTATTTAGATGAGATATTAATTGATTTGAGGTACGTGGCGTTGTTACACCTATCAGACCAGTCCATCCACGGACCCGTAATCGCCCTCCGAGGAGTCCTTTCGGCCGCAAGGTTGCCAACCTATATATCTCTTATCAGAAGGAAACTGATAGTAATATCGAGCACAATGATTTGAGAAGGGCAGTAATTATCAAATCTATAGTGATATGATGTAAAGACTAATATAATTTTTAAAGAGCAGTGTAATTTATAGAGAAAGCTCAATATCAATCTACGTTTGAGATTAGAAAATGATGGTATTCAGGACCCATTATTTAGAAACAGCTCGACCTACAAACATCACCGAATCATGAAGTAAAATCCTGTACAGACATGGAGAATTATACAAAAGATTTGAGGTATGTGGCGTTGTTACACCTATCAGACCAGTCCATCCACGGAGCCGTAATCACCCTCCGAGGAGTCCTTTTGGCCGCAAGGTTGCCAGCCTATATACCTCTAATCAGTAGAATACTATATTTGTTAAAGAGACACGGGAAATTTATAGGACTCGAAAATAAATAGTAATATTGAGTAACACGATTTGGAAAGTGTAGTAATTATAAATAGAAAAGGAGCAGTCATTATGAACAGGCAATAAAGAAAGAACTTGTAGCGGTAAACTGCCTTCCTAAACATTCACCAAAGAGAATTCCTGCTCATAGGATTGCTGGCTTATTCATCTATAAATGTAGAAAACACTAAATGTTGCAGTAAATCGGGCAATCCATATGTTAAGAGAGAACGAGCTTGCAGCGCTAAACAGGCTCCCCAAACATTATCCGAGGGCGCAATATTAAAAACCGCAGAAGAACCTATTCCAACAGAAAGATCAGGAAAGGTAGCCACAAATAAACCTGAGAAGCACAAAGATCAGGAAAGGGAGCACACAGCTGATGAGACTCAAATTCAGGCGCTCGATTTGAATTTTGAGATTAAAACCCGTTTAAATTAAAACCGGGATCCTCAACCTCTTGACAAATATCCGAGGGACACTTTCGGTCCTGGCAGCGCAAGATTAGTGCTGTTTTGGATTTTAAGGTTTTAATTTGTTTGAGTTTTAAATAATAAGAAAACAAGAGTTGCACTGAAAAATGAATCCAACAAGCCAACACAAAAAGAGGCCGCAACAACTGTGCAGAACATTAAATGGTCCAGCAAATCGAGAAATTTATATGTTGAGTCATAAGACAGGCAAAGACTAAGACTCTCGACCCACAAAAGTCACCAAAATATGAAGTGTAATCCTGCACAAACACGGAGAATTATACAAAAGATTTGAGGTACGTGGCGTTGTTACACCTATCAGACCAGTCCATCCACGGAGCCGTTATCTGTAACACCCCCAATCCGCTCAGGGATATTACAAGCCGTAGAACCTTTCCTCAAGGATCTACCAGGCTGGTAACGACATATAACAACTCAACCATGCCTTTAAGGATAAAATAACTCAGTAGACCGATTTGGTCTTTCAATGAATGCATACAACTCAAATACAACTCATGCCCACGCAGGGGTCAAAATACAACTACACCCGTACAACGGGAAAATATAGCAGCGGAAAAATAGAGTACAACTGAACCAATAAACAGAGTACGGTTCCTCATGTGATTAGTATCGATCATCTTTCATCATTCTTCGTTCCGACCCTGTGTTATGCTCCAAAACCTGAATGCAAAAACAGACATCCACCCCCCGAATACTCGGGGGTTAGCAAAACTCCACTGTTTTGCTAGTGCAAGAAAAAAGTGCAAATACGAGCCATACAATTCACATTCCACGAATAACAATAACCAAGGATCCTCAAAGATCCAAACGAAACGAAAAGTACTTCCCGAGGCAAGGGTTTGAGAAAACATTTCAAAATCGAAATATCATAAATCAATGGAAGTAATTTATAAAACGGTTTAGAATGCCGTCGAGAGTTTTAATAGAAAACAATTTAGGATTATCAAATCCTACTTTTCAAAATCCAAAAGACAAAAGGGGTCACCGCCCCAAAGGTTTACTTTCCAAAAAAATGACATTTACCAAACCGTTGGGATTTTAGCCCCAAATCCGTAAAATGACTTTTACAAAACCCTTGGGATTTTAGCCCCAAATCTCATCAACTCACCGTATACAAGAACGACCACAAGGTTCGTCTCCCAACATCAAAATCCACAAATAAAGGATTTAAAACAAACAACAAAATACTCTAGTGCCATCCTAGCCAAGTAGGCCAAACGAACAACTTACCTCTTACACACTTAGTCAATGCATGCAATCATGAAAATCGTCCGAAAGCACTCATTTCCGGAAATGCCATTAACAAGTCACATTTGTAAAATGCACCACAATTAACCGCGGACCCACAGCTTCGTGGATCCCTGCCGAGACCCCGTCGGATCTAACCCACAGTGGTTAAAAGCAAGCTCGCGGTTCCACAGCTTCGTGGAGCCCTACCGAGACCCCGTCGGATCTAACCCGTAGTGAGCATACACACACACACGTTACTCATACAATACTAATATGCTAAGAATGTAAGTTCATCAAGAATACTTACTAGAGATGGCCATTTATCCGACAACATTATCAAACTCTTCAAAACACAATAACAAGATTAAACACGGAATACACGATTCCATAACTTTAAACAATAGGAATATCATCAAAGCCTTCAACGTTCAAAATAATCACTTCCCAAAGCACAACGTTCACAAAACACACACGCGTTTTGAGAGAGAGCCTTTAACGAGGCCAAACCGAAATCTTTTGAAACTTCATTTCAAATAACCAACAAACACATTAAGACGAACACCGATCATCATATCCATAAAACGAGAAAAGTATGGGCAAGGTACTTGCCTCGATATCACGAGAAATGGAAAAGTGAACGGATACGGCCGGGTAGCCCTCAAATTCCCGAACACCATCTAGAACGTGATAGTACCGAAATTACTACGGGAAAACACCACATGAATCATCAATCACCAACGGAATTCAACATCGGAATCATCGAGCACCTATAATCCTCCGTAGGGAATAATAAAACATGATTACGACGAGAATCAAGGCCGAAAACAACGAAAATCCCAACAAACTATCAAAGGGAACTCATTCGAACATTTAATCGAACATTAAATGTTCAAGACCCTTCAAGAACAAAGAAATCACCTCTCGGGTCGAACGAACCAAAGATACGAGTATCCAATCCGTAGAACAAGTTCAAAACAACGTTTATACAACAACTAATTGATCAAAAACGGATTGGAATCGAAATCAAAAAGGAAAATCCCCAAATCTACAAAAACAAGGGTTCAAGCCAAAATACCTTGATTTGGATGAAGGATTCAAGTAGAGGTCGAAAATCTACAACAAGACTTGAGGTGGATGATCTCTACAAGTTTGGGAGCACTCAAATCGCCCAAGAATCGCCCACAAATCGCCCTAGATGGAAGGAGGAAGAAGAGAGGAGAAAAATGAAGTTTTCTCCTCGAAAATCTGCTAAAAAACGCAGAAAAAGCCCGTGTGCCGCGGACCAGGGCCACCAAAAACGCCCAGGAATCAGCTTAGTGCCGCGGCACAGCCTGAGTGTGCCGCGGCACACGGTACAGCCCCCTTCAACACCAAAAAGGCACACCGTGCAGTCTTGGCTATTTCGACCATAACTCCTTCGTCTGCACCCCGATTGACTCACCGTTTGAACCATTGGAAAGATAACTTGATGCTCTATAATGTTGCAAAGATTCAGAATTTTTGGAGTTTCCAAGAATTAATGGTGACTTTACAAAGTCGAACTCCCACGTGAAAAAGTCGATTAAGGACACGGAACTCAACAAAACGACACCGAAACGAACTCGGATGACAAAAAGTGCAGAATTAATCATTCTCGGAATGACGAAACGGTCAGGAGAGAGTCGTGAAAACGAACTTCCGCCGAAAAAAGAAAATTACCGAAATTCGAAATTGCGGATATTACATTCTACCCTCCTTAAAAGAAGTTTCGTCCCGAAACTTAAAACAAGTAGGGAGAAGCAATATCCCGCCAGGAAAACTCAACGAGATACGCAAGGAAACGCGTAACTTATGCCCATCGGCGAAACGTTACAAGCAACGCAAGGAATATACGGCGTGAAAACACGTTCCACGACGATCAACACAACGTCGCCGTTAAGGATATAATAAAACCAACAAGTGACAAGCGTCATCAAATGGATAATACAATCAAGTCAATTATCCGAACAACCACAAAACACAATGAACGAAAATCAATACGATTGACCAACCCAACGGTACATCAACCAAAACGCGAGCCAATCGCTGGACAAATACGGAATTCCACCGCCAAAGGGTTGGAAGGTCGAACACCAGACTAATTTCCCGAACTCAAGGGATTTAGGAAGGAGCCTGAATGCTCAACAATCACGAAACGAAAACAAAAACCGAACAAACAAACGACCGAGACAACAAAAATCGAACAATCATGTCCGAAACACGAAGGAAAAAAAATTCAAACAATAACTCCCAGGATGATCTGGTGAGAACTACAAGACATGCATTCCCATAAGATCCACCGGAAAGGGAATAGTGATTGAAAAGTCATAACGACAAACGAGCTATTCCGAAACAATACCGCACTCGTCCGATCAACAAAAGCAAGGGACAGGGAAAGTTCAGAAAATATTAACGAGCATAAACGAGTCGACAGAGTCGAAAACACAGGAGTTCCAAATCCGATCCACTTCGAATAAAAGAACTAATAGAACCAAATGATGTCACTTCCGAACAAGGTTCACAAGAATCGAACCGAACTCGAAAAAGTCACAACGATAACCAGATCGACCCACAACAAGATCACAGTTCGTTCGGACGATGAAACCGAAATACAGAACAATTTCATAAAGTTTCAACGAAGATGAGCGAATCGATAGACTGGAGAAAGAGAAAATACAGAAGTCAAAATAGTACGGGTATTACCCCCGACCTCATCCACGAAATTCACAAAAACAGGAGCAAGGTAACAAGACATTAAACAACCGACACATAACGGAACCATCACCGATGCACACAGTCATACCAACCCAAGCTCTAACAGCTCGCACATGCGCAACAATGCAGAAATCACCACGAGACGACAACATTCAACACCAACATCCCACCTCTCACAGGGGGCTAGCACAACAAATGTGTGGAAAGCGACTCAATGCTCACACCGCCAATTCGATCATACTCGGGAGTAAACATCATAATGACAACGCGAACATCATACATACATACCCAGGCCTCAAACGGGAATGGATAGGTTTTTAAAAAAAAAAAAACGAAAACCTCATTTTGAAAATAATTTAGAAGAACACCGGTTGATCTTGAGTATCACCTTTCAAAAAGTACAAACGTGAAACATCGTTATCGAGACTTTGGAGAACCGTTTCGCATTTGATAAAAATGAGGACACTTTCTCTTAGTGAAAACTTTCAGAATATTCGACCCTCGGGTCTAAATAAAAGTGTTTCTAAAACATTGAAAATATCTCAAAACATTTTGGTCCTCGAGGCAGAAAAATTTCGAAATATATTGTGGCACCTTGGATGTACCACAAGAAAATAACTCATTGAAAAAACTATGTCTCGAAATTTATTTCTAAGATACTCAAGTTTTCGAAAATAATTCAATGCCAAGAAGGACGATGCCAAAAAGGCTAGAATGCCCAAAAATTTCGGGTAATTATACGGAACATTATAGCGCCGTGGGTCCCGTGCCAGAACCCAGCAGGCTAAAAAGCATTTACAAAACGCCAAAAAGGTCGATGACGGTAATATTTCAAAACTCACAAAATCCATTAAAAAAAATACTAAATACCGTCATAAGAATTTCGTCAAAGCGGTCAAGGCCATAATGCCAAAAACTCGGTTAAGGGAAGCGGTTATCGAAATAAAACTCGGTCGGTAAAATTCCGAAAGTCATTACAAAAGAACTCACGCAGCGGATAAAAGAAATACAGTTCAACATGCACAGTCCAGCAACACTACTCCTCAAAAGAACAAAATATTAGAGTCAAATAACCACATTCAGAACAAAACCACTGGCCCCATTCGAGGCCTCTAAGGACCCTCACGCACTGGCTAGTGAACAAGTCGAACGCGTATAAGCACAAAGCTTCCACAAGAGAACTTGTAAAACGTGCAAATCGATTCGAAAATCATCAGCAACGGACAAAAACAACAATAAAAAGACATCACAAGCGACGACACTCCTCGTATAAATCAAATATGAGAGTCGATTAAATACATATCGTGAAATCAAAATTCACATAAGGATTCCATTACTTAACAAATAATCGTAAAATAGCTCGTGTCACACGAGGCACAATACAAAGAAGGGAGACTTACTTCCACAGGTCGCACGAAGATGATGATCGCCCCACGATACTAATCACGACCAACAAACTCAAACGACGCGTCGCGACACGACTCATTCAGATAAAATCCGACGAAACAAGACTCAAACAACACGACTTGACCCGACAGCCTAGGTTTCCTCAACCTAAGCTCTGATACCATTTATGTAACACCCCCAATCCGCTCAGGGATATTACACGCCGTAGAACCTTTCCTCAAGGATCTACCAGGCTGGTAACGACATATAACAACTCAACCATGCCTTTAAGGCTAAAATAACTCAGTAGACCGATTTGGTCTTTCAACGAATACATACAACTCAAATACAACTCATGCCCACACAGGGGTCAAAATACAACTACACCCGTACAACGGGAAAATATAGCAGCGGAAAAATAGAGTACAACTGAACAAATAAACAGAGTACGGTTCCTCATGTGATTAGTATCGATCATCTTTCATCATCCTTCGTGCCGACCCTGTGTTATGCTCCACAACCTGAATGCAAAAACAGACATCCACCCCCCGAATACTCGGGGGTTAGCAAAACTCCACTGTTTTGCTAGTGCAAGAACAAAGTGCAAATACGAGCCATACAATTCACATTCCACGAATAACAATAACCAAGGATCCTCAAAGATCCAAACGAAACGAAAAGTACTTCTCGAGGCAAGGGTTTTAGAAAACATTTCAAAATCGAAATATCATAAATCAATGGAAGTAATTTATAAAACGGTTTAGAATGCCATCGAGAGTTTTAATAGAAAACAATTTAGGATTATCAAATCCTACTTTTCAAAATCCAAAAGACAAAAGGGGTCACCGCCCCAAAGGTTTAATTTCCAAAAAAATGACATTTACCAAACCGTTGGGATTTTAGCCCCAAATCCGTAAAATGACTTTTACAAAACCCTTGGGATTTTAGCCCCAAATCTCATCAACTCACCGTACACAAGAACGACCACAAGGTTCGTCTCCCAACATCAAAATCCACAAATAAAGGATTTAAAACAAACAACAAAATACTCTAGTGCCATCCTAGCCAAGTAGGCCAAACGAACAACTTACCTCTTACACACTTAGTCAATGCATGCAATCATGAAAACCGTTCGAAAGCACTCATTTCCGAAAATGCCATTAACAAGTCACATTTGTAAAATGCACCACAATTAACCGCGGACCCACAGCTTCGTGGATCCCTGCCGAGACCCCGTCTGATCTAACCCACAGTGGTTAAAAGCAAGCTCGCGGTTCCATAGCTTCGTGGAGCCCTACCGAGACCCCGTCGGATCTAACCCGTAGTGAGCATACACACACACACGTTACTCATGCAATACTAATATGCTAAGAATGTAAGTTCATCAAGAATACTTACTAGAGATGGCCATTTATCCGACAACATTATCAAACTCTTCAAAACACAATAACAAGATTAAACACGGAATACACGATTCCATAACTTTAAACAATAGGAATATCATCAAAGCCTTCAACGTTCAAAATAATCACTTCCCAAAACACACACGCGTTTTGAGAGAGAGCCTTTAACGAGGCCAAACCGAAATCTTTTGAAACTTCATTTCAAATAACCAACAAACACATTAAGACGAACACCGATAATCATATCCATTAAACGAGAAAAGTATGGGCAAGGTACTTGCCTCGATATCACGAGAAATGGAAAAGTGAACGGATACGGCCGGGTAGCCCTCAAATTCCCGAACACCATCTAGAACGTGATAGTACCGAAATTACTACGGGAAAACACCACATGAATCATCAATCACCAACGGAATTCAACATCGGAATCATCAAGCACCTATAATCCTCCGTAGGGAATAATAAAACATGATTACGACGAGAATCAAGGCCGAAAACAACGAAAATACCAACAAACTATCAAAGGGAACTCATTCGAACATTTAATCGAACATTAAATGTTCAAGACCCTTCAAGAACAAAGAAATCACCTCTCGGGTCGAACGAACCAAAGATACGAGTATCCAATCCGTAGAACAAGTTCAAAACAACGTTTATACAACAACTAATTGATCAAAAACGGATTGGAATCGAAATCAAAAAGGAAAATCCCCAAATCTACAAAAACAAGGGTTCAAGCCAAAATACCTTGATTTGGATGAAGGATTCAAGTAGAGGTCGAAAATCTACAACAAGACTTGAGGTGGATGATCTCTACAAGTTTGGGAGCACTCAAATCGCCCAAGAATCGCCCACAAATCGCCCTAGATGGAAGGAGGAAGAAGAGAGGAGAAAAATGAAGTTTTCTCCTCGAAAATCTGCTAAAAAACGCAGAAAAAGCCCGTGTGCCGTGGCCCAGGGCCACCAAAAACGCCCAGGAATCAGCTTAGTGCTGCGGCACAGCCTGAGTGTGCCGCGACACACGGTACAGCCCCCTTCAACACCAAAAAGGCACACCATGCAGTCTTGGCTATTTCGACCATAACTCCTTCGTCTGGACTCTGATTGACTCACCGTTTGAACCATTTGAAAGCTAACTTGATGATCTATAATGATGCAAAGACTCAGAATTTTTGGAGTTTCCAAGAATTAATGGTGACTTTACAAAGTCGAACTCCCACGTGAAAAAGTCGATTAAGGACACGGAACTCAACAAAACGACACCGAAACGAACTCGGATGACAAAAAGTGCAGAATTAATCATTCTCGGAATGACGAAACGATCAGGAGCGAGTCGTCAAAACGAACTTCCGCCGAAAAAGAAAATTACCGAAATTCGAAATTGCGGATATTACATTATCGCCCTCCGAGGAGTCCTTTCGGCCGCAAGGTTGCCGGCCTATATACCTCTAATCAGCACAAAACTATATTTCTCAAAGAGATACAGGAAATTTATAGGACTGGAAAATAAATAGTAATATTGAGTAATACAATTTGAAAAGGATAGTAATTATAAACCAAAAAAGAGCAGTAATTATGAACAGGTACCAAAGAAGTAACCTGTAATAGTAAACTGCCTTACTAAACATTCTATGAAGAGAATTCCTGGTCATAAGATTCCTGGCTTATTAATCTCTAAATGTAGAAAACATTAAATGCTGCAGTAAATCGGGCAGTCCATATTTCTCAAAGAGATACAGGAAATTTATAGGACTGGAAGGTAAATAGTAATATTGAGTAATACGATTTGAAAAGGATGGTAATTATAAACAAAAAAAGAGCAGTAATCATCAACAGGTACGAAAAAAGGAACCTGTAGTAGTAAACTGCCTTCCTAAACATTCTCTGAAGAGAATTCCTGGTCATAAGATTCCTGGATTATTCATCTCTAAATGTAGAAAACATTAAATGCTGCAGTAAATCAGAAATCTGAGAAGCACAAAGATCAGTTATGAGAGTCAAATTCAGGGGCTCGATTTGAATTTTGAGATTAGAACTCCTTTAAATTAAAACCCGGATCCTCAAACTCTTGACAAAGATCCGAGGGACACTTCCGGTCCTGGAAGCGCATGATTAGTGCTATTTTGGATTTTAAGGTGTTAATTTGTTTGAGTTTTAATTAATAAGAAAGCAAGTAACACCAAACAAATTAGGGACACCAACTGCAACAACAGAACCGAAGCTACCAGCAATAGTTAACGCTGATAAAGAGTAGTAATTATGAAAAGGTAGCAAAGATGGAACCTGTAGCGCTGATCATAAAAAGAGTACATTTAAAGGAACCTGTAGCGCTGATCATAAGAAATTGACCGAGAGCATCCTCCGAAGAGAACTCCTGGTCAGAAGATTGCCGGATCATTCGTCTCCAACTGTCCAGAACAGTAAATGCTCTAGGTAGAGGTGCGCAACATCATTATAAGTAATTAAACAGCTGAGTTAGTATTCAGGACCTGTTATTTAGAAGCAGCTCGACCTACAAATATCACCGAAATATAAAGTAAAATCTTGTACAGACACGGAGAATTATACAAAAGATTAGAGGGACGTGGCGTTGTTACACCTATCAGACCAGTCCATCCACGGAGCCGTAATCGCCGTCCGAGGAGTCCTTTCGGCCGCAAGGTTGCCGGCCTATATACCTCTAATCAGCACAAAACTATATTTCTCAAAGAGATACAGGAAATTTATAGGACTGGAAAATTAATAGTAATATTGAGTAGTAATTATAAACAGAGAAAGAGCACTAAATATGACCGGGTACCAAAGAAGGAACCTGTAGTGGTAAACTGCCTTCCTAAACAATCTCCAAAGAGAATTCTTGGTCATGAGATTGCTGTCTTATTCATCTCTAAGAAGGAACCTGTGGTAGTAAACTGCGTTCCTAAACATTCTCCGAAGAGATTTCCTGGTCATAAGATTCCTGAGCATCATATTCACCTCGCTTGTGCTAAACATTCTCTGAAGAGAATTGCTGGTCATAAGATTGCTGGCTTATTAATCTCTAAGAAGGCTAAACTATCTCCGAAGAGATTTCCTGGTCGTAAGATTTCTGAGCATCATATTCATATCGCTTGTGCTTGGTGCTTTTCTCAGAAGGGAGAATATTTGTCATGCCGGAATCTGCAGCCCTATCTCAGTAATAGCCCGCTGTCCCAAATTCTCCATTGAGTCTGGTTGATAATATTAATAACCGGACAAGAACCCATCGTAACACACAATGTATGATAATCACAAAGAAACCTGAGAAGCACAAAGATCAGGAAAGGAAGCACGCAGCTGAGGAGACTCAAAATCAGGGGCTCGATTTGAATTTTGAGAGTAAAACCCGTTTAAATTAAAACCGGGATCCTCAAGCTCTTGACAAAGATCCGAGGGACACTTCCGGTCCTGGCAGCGCAAGATTAGTGCTGTTTTGGATTTTAAGGTTTTAATTTGTTTGAGTTTTAAATAATAAGAAAACAAGAGTCACCCTGAAAAATGAATCCAACAATCCAACACAAAAAGAGGCTGCGGCAAGCAAGATAGCAAGTAACAGTAAATAGTTCAAGGACAGCTAGCAGCAATAGTTCACCCTGAAAAAGAGCAGTAATTATGAACGGGTGACAACGAAGGAGATAAAATGGAGTAATCTATAGTGATATGATCTCAAGACTAAATGACATGAGCTAATCTGTGCGATGGCTTGGAAATAATTATTTTTAACTCGAGTATAATTTTCAGAAAGTTATTTCATTTATAGAGAAAGATCAATATCAATCTACATTTGAGAATAAAAATTGGTAAGTCGTTCGGATAAACCAATAACTCATAGTTTACCTAATAAGAAGAGTAGGTCATACTTTATAGATGTTGCTTTAGAGGTGTGTATTCAATTATGAGTTTATTCAGTTGAGATATAATTTGATTTGAGGTACGTGGCGTTGTTACACCTATCAGACCAGTCCATCCACGGAGCCGTAATCGCCCTCCGAGGAGTCCTTTCGGCCGCAAGGTTGCCGGCCTATATACCTCTAATCAGTAAAATACTATATTTGTAAAAGAGATACAGGAAATTTATAGGACTCGAAAATAAATTGTAATATTGAGTAACACGATTTGAAAAGGATAGTAATTATAAACATAAAAAGAGCAGTAATTATGAACAGGTACCAAAGAACGAACCTGTAGTAGTAAACTGCCTTACTAAACATTCTCTGAAGAGAATTCCTGGTCATAAGATTCCTGGCTTATTAATCTCTAAATGTAGAAAACATTAAATGCTGCAAGAATCAAGCACCCATATGTTAAGAGAGAACGAGCTTGCAGCGCTAAACAGCCTCCCCAAACATTATCCGAGAGTGCAATATTAAAAACCGCAAAAGAATCCATTGCAACACAAAGATCAGGAAAGGGAGCCACGAGGAAATCTGAGAAGCACAAAGATTAGCGAGAAGACTCAAATTCAGGGGCTCGATTTGAATTTTGAGATTAGAACTCCTTTAAATTAAAACCGGGATCCTCAAGCTCTTGACAAAGATCCGAGGAACGCTTTCAGTCCTGGCAGGCAAGATTAGTGCTGTTTGGATTTGAAGGTTTTAATTTGTTTGAGTTTTAATTAATAAGAAAGCAAGAGCCATTCTGAAAAATGAATCCAACAAGTCAATCCCCAAATAGGCCGCGGCAAGCGAAACAACAAGTAACACCAAACAAATCAGGGACATCAACTGCAACAATAGAACTGAAGCTAGCACCAACAGTTAACCCTGACAAAGAGTAGTAATTATGAGCAGGTAACAAAGAAGGAACCTGTAGCGCTAATCGTAAAAAGAGTACATTTTTAATAATAAGAAATTGAGCAAAAACGTCCTCCAAAGAGAACGCCTGGTCAGAAGATTGCTGGCTCATTCATCTCCAACTGTGCAGAACAGTAAATCGTGTAGGTAGAGGTGCGCAACATTGTTATAAGCAATCAAACAGCTGAGTTAGTATTCAGGACCTGTTATTTAGAAGCAGCGCGATGCACAAACATCATCGAAATATGAGGTAAAATCCTGTACAGAGACGGAGAAATATACCAAAGATTTGAGGTACGTGGCGTTGTTACACCTATCAGACCAGTCCATCCACGGAGCCGTAATCGCCCTCCGAGTAGTCCTTTCGGCCACAAGGTTGCCGGCCTATATACCTCTAATCAGTAAAAAACTATATTTCTCAAAGAGATACAGGAAATTTATAGGAACGGAAAATAAATAGTAATATTGAGAAATACGATTTGAAAAGAGTAGTAATTATAAACAGGAAAAGAGCAGTAATTATGAACAGGTAGCAAAGAAGGAACCTGCAGTGGTATCCTGGATGAAGTAAAGCATGCAGTCCATATGTTATGATAAAAGGAGCTTCTAGTGCTAAACAGGCTCCCCAAACATTCTCCGAGGGTCCAATATTAAAAACCGAAAAAGAACCCATTGTAACACACAATATATGATAACCACAATGAAACTTGAGGATCACAAAGATCAGGAAATGGAGCACACAGCTGATGAGACTCAAAATCAGGGGCTCGATTTGGAATTTGAGATTAGAACTCCTTTAAATTAAAACCGGGATCCTCAAGCTCTTGAGAAAGATCCGAGGGACACTTCCGGCCCTGGCAGCGCAAGATTAGTACTGTTTTGGATTTTAAGGTTTTAATCTGTTTGAGTTTTAATTAATAAGAAAACAAGAGGCACCCTGAAAAATGAATCCAACAAGCCAACACAAAAATAGGATGCGGCAAGCAAAACAACAAGTCACACTAAACAATTCAAGGACAGCGAGTGCGATAATAGAACCGAAGCTAGCAGCAGTAAATAAAGACGAGGTTCAAGTCAACGGAGCCGTAATCGTAGCACGAGGGATCAACTCAGCCGCATGTTTGTCGGCCTATATACCCCTAATCAGTAGCAAACTAAATTTCTGAAAGAGATACAGGAAATTTAGGGAACCGGAAAATAAATAGTAATATCGAGTAAATGAACAGAAAAAGAGTAGCACTTATGAATAGGTAACAAAGAATTAACCTATGGTGTACACCGCCTTCCCATCTCTAAATGTAGAAAACATCAAACGCTGCAGTAAATCGGGAAATCCATATGTTGAGTCGTAAAACAACCAAATAATAAGAGCACAAAAAAACCTACAAACATGATCGAAGTATGCTGTCAAATCACGGAGGATGGCGGCTCATTTTTTAGTTAATTCTAGCAGGAAGAGAAATATTTAGAGTAAATAACATGCGGTAATTTGCTCATGCAAGAACGAAGCATACTTTGAAGTTCCTGAGCCAATATAGTCTCTCCATATTGTGCGTCGCCGAGCGAAACAACATGCTGACCATCACATTGATTGTACCGGCGGCCTTGATAATGACTATTAACAGGAGTAAGTTTTTCAATTCCCGTATGCCATACACTTTCGCCGTAAGGAAATAATAGTGGATATTGGAGCGGATCGTAGCAGCCGTAATAATAATGCACCCGGTGGGTCTTTCCTGCTGAGGTACATACACGAATGTCATGCGGATGATCTGCTGGAACATCCATCAGTTCATTCCATATGGCTGCTACCTGATGGGTTGTAGGCATACTGTAGAGTTTCATATCTAAACATAGATCAGCCCTGAGAACGATGTTATAATCTTGCAAATTGGTTATTTCCCGAAGGCTTCGAAAGAAATTTGTGTATGGATTTAATTTCATAATTTTGACAATTAGTTCAAGAATACTGAGATCCAAATTTCCTGACTGAGATAGCCGGTTCTGTAGTTCATTTTCGGTATCATAAAAGTAAAGTCGGAGCTGCCGCCCTAGGGCCTCTTGCGGAATCAAACCCCACATGAAATGATAGACAACTCCTTGAACTCGAAGAGTGTAAATACCTTTCTTGGATTGAGCTAGAGTGTGATCATAGGTAATCCCAAGAGAACTAAACGCAGTTGTATTATTGTATGTCCTACAGCGTTTTCGGAAGTGGGCAGTAGCAGGTGAATTCACAGAGGTATACAAAATCCAGAGCTTTGATGGCATCTGAGGCAAAGCCAACGATACCTGCCCACCGAGACAACAGAAACCTTTCGACTCTCTGAAATAGTGTCCAGCTCCACAGAGCCGACATGCATCAACCAGGGCAAGTCCCAGGCGTGCACAGAAATGTTTTCCATTCTTTTGAGGAGATTGGCGCGAGCATATTTTTTTGGCCTAGCTCATTTTCCTCGAGAGGCGCTGCTGTTGTAATTGCCCACAAGGCACGTTGTATTATTCGACGAAGCTCAAGAAACGAATAACAGTCAATTTTCACTATAAATATCTGACCAGAAAGAAGAGACATTCGGTAAGAAGAAGGAACGAAAACAGACCCTGATGTTTCTCAGATGCGCTTCGCCTAGCAAGTAGCAGAGATGCCTTTTTATCTCCATTCATTGATGAATATACAACGCGTCTCCTCATATTTCTGCCTGAAGACCCAGGCACAGCAGCTGCTAGAATAGGAAATCAGGTGACAACAAATATGGATTACCAACGATAAGAATGAAGGATGGCAACAGACTTACCAGGGTGAGGCATACCGGAGCAGGAAGCGTGAGCAGAAGGACGAGCTGGACTGTCAAACAGTGAAACCAAAATAAATAAAATTTTGGAGCAGTATAGAACGGAAAACTGGAGAAGAAATTTGACAGCATTCCAAAGCATACTTGGTATCGTCCGGAGTATGCACTTGGGAAGTTCTCATCATTAACTGCAAAACACATAAAGATCCGCCGTCAATATTCAGGCAGAAATATTACGGAGGCAAAACAGCGCGGATGGTAGAGAATAACGAATAGGTAAGCAGTAAATAAAATCATTAATAAAGGAGCAGTGCTGAGATCAGATCAGACAACTAATAAGAACCTGAGAAGGAACCGCACTAATGATAGTAGGAGACAAAAATTTCCCACACCAATGATGGTAGCACGCATCTGAGATACTGTAGAGACAAGGAAAATCTTGGTGGCCTCATCTGAACTTTTCCGGAATAGTCAAAATCGAGAGGCAAGCCGTGCGGAGGTCGGCCGAAGTTACTGGATTTTGCTATTTATTTTGGAACCCACAATATTCCAAAAAGACAACTGTGCTCCTACTAATGACATCATATGTATGAGGAATCAAGGTCGCTACGAGCGACCGAACTTCTCACGAACGGCATCAGCAAAAACCAATGGGGTTAATAAAGAGTGAGGGAGGTCAACATATCATGGCCGTACAATAAGGAACATACCAATTCGGGAGCATAGAGATATATTCAATATTCCTGTGTGGTAACTCAGAAGAGATGGAACAACATAGGAATATGCAGATGAGAAATGTCATAGCACATCACCAAAGAATTTGGGAGAAGATGGAGCTCAGTCAGATGAATTGTAAATTAACATGTTATAACCACATGCCTAAAAATATAACATAACAGAATAAGCCTAACACTTAAAAAATAGCGCTAATATGAAAATATACCACGAGAATGAGAACCGTGCAGCAGCTGTCGATGTCACAGAAGATCGCAAATCTGAGAAAGAAAATAGTAAAGCTCGATCCGAGATTGTAACATTTGTTAATCAAATCTCAAAGATGATACAGAAAACAAACCAAATCAATTAATACTGTAAGGTTTTAAAAGAGCAGGTGGATCAAAAAGAAAATAAGAAGCCGGTTTATATTAGAGAACATATGTAATAATCACATGCACCAAAATATCCGGGCCTCAATAAATAGCGTAGGCAGCAAGCGACACAGCAGACAATAAGAAATTTCAGAAAGGCGACAAGTTAAGTGTATGCAAGATAAACAGAGGATAGAACTAACCAAGGCTAACAAGAACAATCGCACCAGAGCAGCTATCAGATAGACCTACTAACGTACTGTGGAGGTTGAGCAGGAAACAAATAAAAACCCAAAAGAGAAAAATAAATATTGCACAAATGAGGATACGAAGACAAACATACACCGACAAAGTATAACTGTATAAAGCGCAGGCTCATGGAGAAACGGTGTTACTATATTCTTTACACAACATAACTGAGCATATTTGTTCGAAATCAGTAACGCACGAAAAAACAAGAAAGGAAAACCAAGGAAACATGCAATTCTATAGCCAGATAGCCACACTTATTGCACACGCAATTTAGTCCCCCTCGTTGGCTCTAAGTTTATGAAATCCCAATCCAATCTCTCTCTTGAAAATGTAGTCAGTCAAATTGTGAACACAATAAATATCGGCAATTGAATGTTGAAGCTCAAGACTCCGCTGGATTGTATTGTAATCCTCCAAAAGGGGCCTGTATGCAGGTGTCTCAACAAGGTACCCACAGGGCTGATCCCATCGATTGCCAGTATAGTACAAGATCTTTCGCGCCCGGACATTCGAATATAATTTGTCACAGAGATGCCTAATATGTACTCGTGGACTAAAACCCTAACCCAAAGCTCATCATAGCCCTCAACAGGAGAGTTTGGCGGGCATTAAGACGGCAGTTCAGACTTGGCATATTTAGCTGATAAAATCAAGGCATCATATTCATCTCGCTTGTGCTGGGTACTTTTCTCAGAACGAAGAATATTTCTCAGTTCCGGAATCTGCAGCCCTATCTCAGTAATAGCCCGCTGTTCCAAATCCTCCATTGAGTCTGGTTGATAATATTTCAAGGCTCTAATACATTCAGCTATATCGGTAGCAGAGCCAACCAAGGTAGGAGAATTTGAAAGTTGATTCATTTCCTCGAGCAGTTTTGTAAGATATGACTCCATCATGATCAGGTTATGGCAGCAGAGAATATATTGGAAAACCTAAAGAACTGGACAGATAGTTAGCGCGGAGGTTCAAATCAAACTGGAATATAATTCATAGCATAATACAAATAAACTTAATCTTGTTATTTGTTAGGTAACTGTCACAAACAAGTAGCATAAATTTCCGAGCAAATTGGAATACGTTTTGCAGTGTTTGTGTTTGTGGGTGTTGCAGTTAGACCACCATATATTCATATTGGAGCTGCACCACTCAAATCATATGTAAATAGACATCAGCATATAGTCATATTGGAGTTATACCACGCAAATAGTGCTGAAGAGGAGCTACAACTTAATAATCACTTATATCATAAACTCTATGAGATTTTTTTAAAATATAATAGACCAATTTACACAGGCAAAAAAGAATATCCTCATTTGTAAATTTAATGAAAACAATATTTACAAAAATATATGAACGAACCAACAAATCAGACCACAAAAAATAACAACTTAACCCGGAGATGAAATCCTAAAACAGGAAAGTGTAGACAAATGAAACTCACCAACCAGAGCTGCCTAAATAAGAACCGAAACCTGATAAAAAAAACACGCATAGCACAATCAGCAGGCAAGAAGAGGAAAAATCTGAGAAACAAAATCAATAACAGGCAGTATAAACAGCAGGAAGCCCAAAAAAAAATTCAAGAAAATGACGAAAACCCCACCTCAGGTCGCGCAAAGAGGGAAACCAAAAGTGAACGCCTAGAGCACATAGTTTAACAAGCGAAAAAATATATACAAATAAACCCACCAAACAAACCAGAAGATGTAACCGGCAAAAATATAATAACGACCGCAACTGAGCATGCACCTGATAATCAGAGCACAAGAAGAACAGAAATCTGAAGAAGAAAACCAGGAATAATTAATATAGACATCCGCAAAAATATGATACAAATCCATTAGTAGTTTGTAAAAATGCTAGCAATACCCAAATCCCAACCTGGAGGAAACAGACATACAAAACAAACACGCACATACACACACATATACATAGCATGAAGATATATAACAGAACATAAGAAATGTAGAAAACCAAGGAACACATATCGACCGAAGCAGCAGCAGCTCAGAGAAGGGTGAAAACAGCAAAGAAGCAGCATGATATATATCGGAAAATAATGCGGAGCCTGCATATAGTCTCAATAGAACCGCTATTTTAACACCATCACACATAAACCACCAACGTTTGCAAAAGCTGTAGGATTTTGCAAAACCTGTTGGAAATCTGATTTTATTTCTACACAACACAAACAAACCCAAACATAAATATGCAACAAAAAATAACTCCAGGTGAATAAGTTCACTACGGCTGGACCATGCTGCCGTGAAAAGGAGTAGGTCAATTTACTGAAAGGAACTAAAATATATTTAGAAATAAGCAAAAACGCGTAAATAATACCTATATCGAAAAATAATGCGTAAAACAATACCTATATCAAAAAATAATGAGGAGCCTGCATATAGTCTCAATAGAACCGCTATTCTAACACCATCACACACAAACCACCAACATTTGCAAAAGCTTTAGGATTTTTCAAAAGCTGTTGGAAATCTGATTTTATTTCTACACAACACAAACAAACCCAAACATAAATATGCACCAAAAAATAACCCACGGTGAATAAGTTCACTGCGGCTGGACCATGCTGTTGTGAAAAGGAGCAGGTCACTTTACTGAAAGAAGCTAAAATATATTTGGAAATAAGCAAAAACACGTAAACGATACCTATACAGATCCCAACAAGAAAAGTAAAATCAGCAAGCAAACCCCCACAAATAAATCTGGAGGAAGCAAGCAAAGAAATAGAACTCAGATACCTCAATCTGGAGCTGGCAGGAATTGAAGAAAGATATCAACAACCAGCGAGAGATCGATCGAAAATGTAATAACGGCATTTTTTCTTTCCCTTGTATTTTCATCTCCGGTGTATTTTTCGATTGTAGTAACCCTCGTGTATCTTTCAGTGTATTTTTCCTGTCATCTATCGATCTGATTCTCGTTATTGTTTTGCGGAACCGCCGTTTCGGGGTTGCCGTGGGTCCATCTCGTGTTATTGTTTCCCCAATATTGATTCATATTGCTTTCATTCTCTTCCCGGATCATTTTTCATCATTTTTGGACCCTAAGGGGGTGTGGGCCGCGGCACAAGGAGTGTGCGCCGCGACACACACATTTTTCCAGTTTTTGGCCGAGCGGACTTTACTGTGTGCCGCGGAACACCCGCCCGGGGCCACGGCACACTGCCGAGTCAGTGCCGCGGCACACCCGTCCGGGCCGCGGCACACTCGTGTGGCATCTTCGACCAAAACCCGATGTACCGGGTGCCGCGGCACACGCTGGCCGGGCCGCGGCACACTGCCGAACCCTGGGAGCAGTTGCTGCGCCGCGGCACACCATGCGGTCAACTGTATAATCTCGTTCTTTTTGGGCGAGATCGGCCATTTCCCTCATTTTCTTAACCTACGCACGGGAGAGGGAGGGTTGAAGGGAGAACTTCTCAATCATTCATCAATTGGGGGTTGATTTTCATCATTCTCCTTCGGTTGTGAGGCCCGGATAATCAATCTAACGCGTGTTCTATGGATCATAGTACTTGAATCTTCAAATGTAATATCTCTTAGAACCCTATTTTCGAATAATTTGGGGGTTTTGGGATTTTCTTCTGATTCGTTCCGTTTTGTTGGTGGATTTATGATGAATACGGTTAATATTGTTAGTATCTTTAGCTTCCCTACGGATTCATGGATATTTTGTGGGTTTTTACGGAATCGAGAGGGTTTGGTTGTGGTCCGCCCTCGTTGTTATTTTTGGTACGAATATACATGAATCGTAGGCGGGATTTTGGGTGTATTCCATTTCCGTATTCGTCTAGAGTTGGTTGTGATTGTGTTATTCGAATCATTAGGTTCATTTCCGCCGGTTCCTCGCGGTCTTGTTCGATCCTTCCTTTCCGTTCGTGTCACCATCTATTAACCGAGGCAAGTATCCTTATGAACTTACGATCTTGACATAGTAGTTTTGTATGAAAAATTTGTGTGTGTGTGTGTGTATACTCACTACGGGTTAGATCCGACGTGGTCTCGGTAGGGCTCCACGAAGCTGTGGAACCGCGAGTTGCTTTTAACCACTACGGGTTAGATCCGACGGGGTCTCGGTAGGGATCCACGAAGCTGTGGGTCCGCGGTTAATTGTGGTGCATTTTACAAATGTGGTTTGATTATTGGCATTTCCGGAAATGAGTGTTTTGGAACTATGTTTTCTTGATTGCATGCATTACTATATGTGTAATATATAAGTCGTTCATTTGGTTACTTGTACTAGCGTAATTGCTAACCCCTCTGGGGACCCATTTTGGGGAAATTCGTTTTATGAATTTCAGTCGGGTTCATCATCGAGGCGGAGTCTTTGGACCAGTATGCGGATGATGGCCGTGCGTGATGATTGTGCACGAGTGGTGTCTTATTGCTTTCTATCTTTTTACCTTTTGTGGTCTTTAAACTAATAGAAGTACTCGAGTACTTAAGAGTTTTTACTCGTCGAGATTGTATTGTTGTTTATTATGTTTGTGACGGATTATGGTGTTATGTTTGACCGGTTGAACTGGGTGGATTATTTTGTTGGGCGTCTTTATGATGAGGTATTTTTTCTGTTGTTTCAGTGAGTCTATGAGTATGATGCTTGTTCAGCCTGGTGGGTCCCATATAGGGATTCACGGCGCTGTAATATACCTCGGATATCCTGGGGGTGTTACAGAAAATGGTATCGGAGCGCTAGGTTTATGGATACCTAGGCTTGTCGGTTTATTGGGTCTTGTTGTATTTTGTTTTGCACATCATCATCACGCTGCCATGATTCCGGTACTACCAGTGCCCGTAAGTTTTCTTTCCTTTGTTCCTTATACTCTCTTATCGTACATTTGATTCTCGATTTGTGATTGTTCTTTTCTTGTACTTACCATCGTATGGCTTTTGCTACTTATTTAACTCCAGTATGGATGCTGGAAGAAGTCGTGGTCGTGGTCGCGGTCGTGGTCGTGGACGCGGCCGGGGACGTGGGGCAGCCGGTGGGGCGGCCACGTCGCGATCTTGAGGCCGCATCGGCGACCGTCATAGTCATGCTTCTTCTCAGGAGCACGCCGACCTTGGTATTGCGGCTGTTATGCAGCAAATGGTGAATCAAATGGCAGCGATAGCTCAGGCGGTTCAGAACCCGGATCCGGCCCATGCTAATCGGGGCGGAGCGGATCGTTGGCTTCAGGATGTCATCAAAATGCATCCTCCCCAGTTTTCGGGAGCTTCAGACCCGATCGGCTGGGAGGGGTGGATCAAGGAGATATCTAAAGTCTTCGTTGCCACTAACTGTCCCGAGGACCGTAAAGTCCCTATTGCTCAATACTTTCTCACAGGGGACGCTACGGATTGGTGGGAGGCCGTTGGGCCCAAAGACCATGTGGCTTCGTGGGCCGAATTTCAGGAATTGATGGAGACCGAATATTGCCCGTGGCCGGTCAGACAGGCTCGAGTACATGCTTTCTATGATGCTCAACCACGGGATATTCCCGTATCTCAAGCTATTGCCGATTTTAATAAAGAGTTAGGTTATGTGAAGACCCAAGTTGTCGAGTAGAGCGACGAAATTTTCCATTTTTTCAGACGATTGTCTATTCGGGACTATATGTCAGGGCTCGTCTGTACTACCTTGAAGGATTACCAGAGTAGGGCCCTTGCTTACGATATGTCTGTGACGGCGAGTGAGGCGGCCCGCGAGAGCAAGAAACAGAAGTCCGCCGTGAATTTTTCGGGCCACAAAGTTGGGGGTCAGCAGAAATTCCAGTCTGCTAACTTTTCCGCTGGTGGTGGCCCAACTCGATCTACTGGGTTTCCCCGTAGGGCTACCAGTGCCCCTTCTCGAGAGGTGAAGTGCTTTAACGTGGCGGCAGGCCACATCGATCGTATTTGTCCGAACCCTTTGCCGACGTGTAATCGGTGTGGCCACCGGTCACAAGGTGCTTCAGGCCGAGAGGGAGAAAATCCTTGGTGCTCGGGCTTCCATTCCAGCGCCTAGGGAACCAAGTGTGAATCAAGGATCGTTTGCTCCTCAATCTCCGCCGAGTGCTAGTCGGTGGAGAGGTCGGGGTCAGCCCTCTAAGGGGGGAGCTTCCAGTGTCGGCTCAGCCCACCCGCGTGTCTATGAGATGCGGAGAGCCGATGACCCAGCGGCTACCGTGGCGACAGGTACCGTTCATATTCTTTCTCATCCTGTCAGTGTGCTTTTAGATTCTGGTGCTACGCATTCATTCATATCTCTGGATTGTATGCGCCGTTTGAGTCTCGACTGTTTGACGCCTTGTGAGCCCTTCATCGTTAAGCTTCCTAGCGGTGATCGGATCGTTGGTGATCAGGAGGTTCGAGACTGTTCTTTGTTTATTTGTGAGAGGGCTTGGCCCTCTAATCTTATTGTTGTGGGTATTGAGGGTGAGGACTTAATTCTCGGGGATGATTGGCTCGAGCGTCATGGTGCAATCATGAACTACCGCACGAGGATCATCACCATGTTAGCCGAAGACGGCACCGAGCACTCTTTCGCCGGGCGAAAGAGGAGAACCAGAAATTCGTTATTAACGCCTTGAAGGCGATGAGACTCCTGCGAAAGGGGTGTACTGGCTATTAGTGCTATGCCTTGAAGGCGGAGAGTGGTGGAGTCGAGCTTTCGTCGATTCCAATCGTTAATGACTTTCCTGATGTATTTCCTGATGAGTTACCGGGATTGCCACCGGATCGTGAGGTCGAGTTTGCTATAGAGTTAGAGTCGGGCGCGGCTCCTATTTCGAAGGCGCCCTATCGCATGGCACCTTCAGAGATGTCCGAGTTGAAGAAGCAGTTGAGTGAGCTTCTTGAGTCGGGGTATGTTCGACCGAGCGCCTCGCCTTGGGGCACACCGGTCCTGTTTGTGCGGAAGAAGGATGGTTCACTACGTTTGTGTATCGACTATCGCGAACTAAACAAGGTAACCATCAAGAACAAGTATCCTTTGCCGAGAATTGATGAATTGTTCGATCAATTGCAGGGAGCTGCGGTATTCTCGGAGATTGATTTGAAATCGGGGTACTACCAGCTCCGAGTGAGAGAGTCCAATGTGCCGAAAACAGCTTTTCGGACGAGATACGGGCATTATGAGTTCATAGTTATGCCTTTCGGGTTAACTAATGCGCCGGCGGTGTTCATGCAGTTGATGAACAAAGTCTTTATCGAGTATTTGGATAAGTGTGTCGTCGTCTTCATTGACGATATTCTTATTTATTCGAGGAACGAGGAAGAGCATGCCCATCATTTGCGGGTAGTGTTAGATATTTTGAGGACCGAGCAACTCTATGCGAAGTTCTCGAAATGTGAGTTCTGGCTGAAGGAAGTGATGTTTCTAGGTCACGTGAGTTCAGCCGAGGGGGTTCGTGTAGATCCGCAGAAGATCGAGGCAGTGTTAGATTGGGCACCGCCCAAGAATGTGAGAGAGCTCCGTAGTTTCTTGGGTTTGGCTGGCTACTATCGTAGGTTCGTCGAGGGTTTCTCGAAACTAGCTCGGCCACTTACGCAGTTGCTCCAGAAATCTGAGAAGTTCGTCTGGAATGTCGAGAGGCAGTCGAGTTTTGAGGAACTGAAGAAGCGTTTGACTTCCGCCCCGGTTTTGGTGTTGCCATGTGGCAACGAGGGTTTTGCCGTTTATAGCGATTCTTCGGGTCAGGGTCTTGGGTGGGTATTGATGCAGCACGGCAAGACCATTGCCTATGCGTCGAGGCAGTTAAGGCCGTATGAGCTGAACTACCCTACTCATGATTTGGAGTTAGCGGCAGTCGTTTTTGCGCTCAAGATTTGGCGTCACTATCTTTTCGGCTCTGCATGTCAGATTTTTACCGATCATAAAAGTCTGAAATACATATTTACTCAATGAGTTAAATATGAGGCAGAGGAGGTGGTTAGAGCCGATTAAGGATTATGACCTCGAAATCCTTTATCATCCGGCAAGGCGACGTCGTGGCCGACGCCTTGAGTCGGAAACCGGTGGCGTTGCGAACGCTTGAGATCCTTACATCTCGGTCGAGCTTGGCGGGCTTTGATCGAGTTAGATGTTGAGGTTTTGTTGCCTGGAGCTGTCGGGCAACTTTGTGCTTTAGAGATTTCGTCATCTTTAATCGATGAAATTAAGCTGAAGCAGTTAGAGGATCCGATGATTACTCAAATCCGAGAGAACATTCTTAAGGGAAAGTCTCCTGGGTTTGTGATTCACGAGGATGGTATTTTCAGATTCCAGAGTCGGCTTTGTGTGCCGAACAACTCAGAGTTGAGACAGAGTATTTTGCGGGAGGCCCATGCTACACCTTACTCCGTTCATCCTGGTTCAATTAAGATGTACAAGGACTTGAGAAGGAACTTCTGGTGGAATGATATGAAGAAGGAGGTCGCACAGTTTGTAGCGAGATGTTTGACTTGTCAGCAGGTCAAAATCGAGCATCAGCAACCGGCTGGGTTGTTGCAGTCACCTCCCATTCCGGAATGGAAATGGGAAGATATATCGATGGATTTCATTACGAGTTTGCCGAGATCGAGGTCGGGCATGAATATGGTATGGGTGATTGTTGATTGTCTGACCAAGTCGACACATTTTCTGGGCATCAAGGACACTTGGGGCCCGGAGAAGTTAGCCCGTGTGTTTATCGCGCAGATTGTGAGGCTTCACGGTACTCCGAAGTCTATCGTTTCGGATCGTGATGGCCATTTTGTATCGCACTTCTGACAGGCGGTGCATAAGGCGTTGGGTACCCATTTGCATTTGAGTACCTCTTTTCATCCCCAGTCAGAGGGACAGTCGGAACGCACTATCCAGACGTTCGAGGATTTGTTGCGTGCTTGTGCTCTCGATTGGGGTAGTGACTGGGAGGAATATTTGCCATTGATCGAATTCACGTACAACAACAGTTGGCACGCGTCGATTCGGATGGCACCGTATGAGGCACTTTATGGGCGGCGATGTCGATCGCCAATTTGTTGGAATGAGACGTCCGATTTGGTCGGGACCGAGCCGGATGTCGTTTTGGAATCGAGGCAGAAGATAGAATTAATTCGAGAACTGATGTTGACCGCCCAGAGTCGACAGAAGTCGTATGCCTACGTCCGTCGTAGACCTTTGGAATTCGAGGTGGGAGACCACGTTTTGCTAAAGGTGTCGCCAACGAAGGGAGTTTTTTGTTTCGGGAAGAAAGGGAAATTGAGTCCGAGATTTATTGGACCCTTTGAGATTCTCGAGCGAGTCGGTGGGTTGGCATACCGTTTGGCGTTACCTCCGGACTTGAGTCATGTTCATAGCGTTTTTCATGTTTCCCAGCTGAGGAAATATGTCCCGGATCTTAGTCACATCATCGATTATGGTGAGATTGAGGTCACCGAGGATATTACTTTTGAGGAGCGTCCTTTGAAGATTTTGGAGTATCGTGAGAAATGACTGAGGCATAATACCATCCCTTTGGTCAAAGTGCAGTGGTCGAGACACGGTGTCGAGGAGGCAACTTGGGAAATCGAAGATAGCATGCGTGCTAGCTACCCTGAGTTGTTTGTTTCTTAAGTTTCGGGACGAAACTTATTTTTAGAGGGGTAGAATGTAATATCCGCATTTTTTCTTTCCCTTGTATTTTCATTTCCGGTGTATTTTTCGATTGTAGTAACCCTCGTGTATCTTTCAGTGTATTTTTCCTGTCATCTATCGATCTGATTCTCGTTATTGTTGTGCGGAATCGCCGTTTCGGGGTTGCCGTGGGTCCATCTCGTGTTATTGTTTCCCCGATATTGATTCATATTGCTTTCATTCTCTTCCCGGATCATTTTTCATCATTTTTGGACCTTAAGGGGGTGTGGGCCGCGGCACAAGGAGTGTGCGCCGCGACACACACATTTTTCCAGTTTTTGGCCGAGCGGACTGTACTGTGTGCCGCGGCACACCCGTTCGGGGCCGCGGCACATTGCCGAGTCAGTGCCGCAGCACACCCGTCCGGGCCGCGGCACACTCGTGTGGCATCTTCGACCAAAACCCGACTGTACCGGGTCCCGAGGCACACGTTGGCCGGGCCGCGGCACACTGCCGAACCCGGGGAGCAGTTTTTGGGCTTGTGCCGCGGCACACTTCGGCTGTGCCGCGGCACACCATGCGGTCAACTGTATAATCTCGTTCTTTTGGGGCGAGATCGGCCATTTCCCTCATTTTCTTCACCTGCGCACGAGAGAGAGAGGGTTGAGGGGAGAACTTCTCAATCATTCATCAGTTGGGGGTTGATTTTCATCATTCTCCTTCGGTTGTGAGGCCCGGATAATCAATCTAACGCGTGTTCTACGGATCATAGTACTTGAATCTTCAAAGGTAATATCTCTTAGAACCCTATTTTCGAATAATTTGGGGGTTTTGGGATTTTCTTCTGATTCGTTCCGTTTTGTTGGTGGATTCATAATGAATACGGTTAATATTGTTAGTATCTTTAGCTTTCCTATGGATTCATGGATATTTTGTGGGTTTTTACGGAATCGAGAGGGTTTGGTTGTGGTCCGCCCTCGTTATTTTTGGTACGAATATATATGAATCGTAGGTGGGCTTTCGGGTGTATTCCATTTCCGTATTCGTCTAGAGTTAGTTGTGATTGTGTTATTCGAATCATTAGGTTCATTTCCGCCGGTTCCTCGCGGTCGTGTTCGATCCTTCCTTTCCGTTCGTGTCACCATCTATTAACCGAGGCAAGTATCCTTATGAACTTACGATCTTGACATAGTAGTTTTGTATGAGAAATTTGTGTGTGTGTGTGTATACTCACTATGGGTTAGATCCGACGGGGTCTCGGTAGGGCTCCACGAAGCTGTGGAACCGCGAGTTGCTTTTAACCACTACGGGTTAGATCCGACGGGGTCTCGGTAGGGATCCACGAAGTTGTGGGTCCGCAGTTAATTGTGGTGCATTTTACAAATGTGGTTTGATTATTGGCATTTCCGGAAATGAGTGTTTTGGAACTATGTTTTCTTGATTGCATGCATTACTATATGTGTAAGATGTAAGTCGTTCATTTGGTTACTTGTACTAGCGTAATTGCTAACCCCTCTGGGGACCCATTTTGGGGAAATTCGTTTTATGAATTTCATGTCAGGTTCATCGAGACGAGCGGGTGCTGGACCAGTATGCGGATGATGGCCGTGCGTGATGATTGTGCACAAGTGGTGTCTTATTGCTTTCTATCTTTTTACCTTTTGTGGTCTTTAAGCTAATAGAAGTACTCGAGTACTTAAGAGTTTTTACTCGTCGGGATTGTATTGTTGTTTATTATGTTTGTGACGGATTATGGTGTTATGTTTGACCGGTTGAACCAGGTGGATTATTTTGTTGGGCATCTTTATGACGAGGTATTTTTTCTGTTGTTTCAGCGAGTCTATGAGTATGATGGTTGTCAGCCTGGTGGGTCCCATATAGGGATTCACGGCGCTGTAATATACCTCGGATATCCTGGGGGTGTTACAGAAAACTGAACACGGCCGAACCCAAACCCTAGTTTGAAAGCCGAGGGACGATGGAAAGCGAGATGAGAGAAACCCTAGTTTGAAAGGCGCGGTAGGAAGAGAAGTGAGACAAGAAGTAACATCAAACAAGGAATAACGTACGAAAAGGATAAGATATCGCCCGGGCGGCCAGAGCAGAGAGCTCGGTGGAAGAAAAGGAGAAGAGAGAACACGGGTAAGCAGGTGAAGGGCACAGGAAGAGGACGACAATTATAGACTCTTATTACTATCTGTAAATTAGCTATATATGTATATATTATTATATATTATATATTATATAATTAAGCAACATATTCCTTTTAGTGTAATAAACAAAATGGAGGTTGGGAGTGTGGGTATTACGTCATGCACTGGATGTCGACTATTGTCCGAGATCGTATTATCGATGGATGGATGGAGGTAATAAACTTTTATTTCAGTTTATTAAATTATTTAAATTAATTTCAAAATTTTAAATTATTTCAGTTTAAAAGTGATTCGTTTAAGTTGATGAGTTTGTTAATTTATATATATTTATATGTACATATGTTTGATGATGTCGCGGCACTTACTATAGATAGTATTCGTGCAATTCGAACTGAATGGGCAAAACAATTTTTGGAGGTTAAGGACTGTTTATTTGCGTAGACCTTTGACATTTAATTTTGTAAGAATACCATTGTTTTAGTTAGTTAGTTCTTGAATTGTATTCGTTGTTGTGTTCTTCTTCTTCCTTTTCTCCTTCTACTTGTGCTTGATTTTGCTTGTTGTTGTTTGTTGCCGTTGTACTTGAATTGTGTTTTATTTTTTTTAATTGGATAGAATGTTATTGTATTTGATGGTTGGATAAAAGTTGTTTAGCTGTATTGATGAATGGATGAAATAAAGTTGTGTTGTTGAGGTTTTATTTGATGTTTTGTGGTTGGATGATGTTTTTGGTGTTTATGATGCTGTAGCAGGTTAATGTGTATGTTCAGCAGGTTGTTTATGTGTATGTGTGGCAGGTTGGAAATAAAAAAATAAACCTGGTATTTAAAAAAAAATAGAATTAACAGCGGTTCTTTGCAGAAATTGCTGTTAATTTTGCAGTTCACATTTAACATTGGTTTCTGGTGGGAACCGTTGTTAAATGTGCGCTAATAGTTCCGTAAAAACATTGTTAATTTACAATGTTCATGAAGAAACCGATGTTGATGATGCGATTAACGGCCGGTTTTTAACAGCGGTTTCTTCAACGAATCTATTATCGCACATTTAACAATGGTTTTTTAATCGAACTGTTAAATGTTCAGTTAACAGCGGTTCACTGCAGCAACTAATGTTAAATTAACAACGGTTTTCTGTAGAACCGCTGTTAAATTAACAGCACCACCTTTAACAGCGGTTCCAGAACCGCTGTTAATGTGGCTACAGAACCGCTGTTAAAGGCCCAGTATTGTAGTAGTGTGGTATTGTTGATGATTACTTCATTTGATGATGGATTATTGAAGTATTGATGATTGTTGAATTATCATGAGGTATGTGTTGAAAAAAATGATGTTAGTTGATATTTATTGGGGATGAACATATTATTTTGAATATGAGGTTGAATGTAGTAAGTGTTGATATAATCTTGGTATTGTTTCGCCGTAAATTTTTAAATGAATATAACAAGGAGTGATCTTTGTAAACTGAGTATAATGTAAGTGTTGATATCGTGATAAATTAAAATATTGATATGATTATCGGATTTCGGGACCGTATTGTGGATATGAATCCATAGTTGATTAGATTGAGTGGTTTGGTTTTGTGCATGATCGAGGTATTGCTGAACCGTTGAGATTGTTGATTGTTTATATTGATTGTTGATTGTTAATGAACTTGTTGTTAATCGATTATTGAAATAGGATCTTTGATTAAAACTTTTTCTTGTAGTTGAGTTCAAGGATGTTCGTAAATTTCTTTGGTCGGAGTCAAGGAGCTCGTAAACAAAGGCCATAAAATTGGTAACGGCTTCGTCGTTGTCATATCAATATCGAGGCAAGTTTAAACTTTTTCAGTTTATAATGCTTAGTGAATGGTTTCAGTTTCATTTCATTTATAATTCATAAAGCAATGATTATTTGTGAAATTTGAAGTTTAGGTTTGTTTGTCGCAGTCTGTTTTCGAGTTAAATCAAAATATATATGATTTACATTCTTTATTGATATATTTGAATATTGAGGATGCGTTTTGGTAAAGACAAGGATATGAGTTATCTATAGTCTACGATATTTTGGATCGTTGAATATTTAAGATAATCGTGGGTGATGGTTTTGGCATCGAGATTGTTATCGATGGATTCGAGAAAAGTGTTCTAACTATTATTTATGATTTAGTGTCATTCATGTTGTCATGGATATGTGTATTACTGGTTATATGTCCACCACTATTTGGTCCGATGGAATCATCTTGAGATCTATGCTAGTATGCGCTTGAAATCTATACAGTGAATGCTAGATCATGGATTACGATGAGTGTATTTTGTTGTTGTCTTGTTGAGTATATTGATGTTATCATGTTGAATGTGCATTGTAGGTACTTTGTTAAGGTCAAGTTCGTATGTCGTGTTGACCTAATCTCGGATTAAACTGATATTATTATCGTGGCATTGGTATCATGAGGTATGTTTCATATTTCTTCTTGATACTTGTCTTTTGATTGACAATCAATATCATACATTAAGAATTGATGATGTTATCCGATGGATTGTTTTGGACAGATCTTGTATATTTTGTATTGATAAGTTATGAGATCAACTATCATAGATTAATATTTGATGATGTTATCGGATGAATTATACTGGATAGAGCTTGAATATTTTGTATTGGTAAGTTATGATGATGTTTTGAGGATATTGGTATTATTTGGGATACAATACTGATGTTGGTGCATGAGTTCTTTTCTTTATTAAGGTTACGAGACTAGGAGTATGACAAGGGTTATTTGGATGAGGATTACCACGAGTTGGTAAGATTATGACGGCGAAATCTTACGAATGATATCTTTTACTTATTACTGCATTGGTATATAATTATTAATGTTGATATGATCAATATCATTATTGAATATTATGGCCGACGCTGTCGTGGACTTTATTTCCAGATACCCAGGGTTCGATCTTGTAGCGGTCGTGAAGAGATGAGCTTTCAGGATTATACTGGATGTGATGTGTATTTTGGAATCAAGTATTTTGACTGTTGTTATTTTCCGCCTGTAGATGTATTTTTATCATATCCGCTTCGTGTGTGTTTTAAAATGGATTTTTGGTGTTTTACATCTTGGGTTTATTTGGAAACTGATTCCCTAAACTATTTTGCCTGTGCGTGTAAGCAGTCTTAATGTATGTTTTGAAACTGTTGAGTTGGCATTCGGCCTCTGTATTTTCAAAGGAAAATTTATGACGGTATATGGTAAATGGATTTTGTGAAGTATTTAAGTATTTGAAGTATATTACTGTCATTAGCTTCTTGGGCGTATTTCAAATAATTGCGAAAATATCTCTTAACTTTGTGGGTTCCGTGCGGCCCCCACGATTTTGTAATATTCTCAGATGGCTCTAGGGGTGTTATAAAATATGGTATCAGAGCTTGGGTTTTGTGAAACCCGGGCATTTGTGTTATGTGGCTCTATCAGTATGGTAGTAGAGTAACTTTTTGGCAAAGTAATTTTTGACTATTGAGTAAACTTATTTCCTTTTTGGTATGTAGTATTTTGAGTGATTTCTTAGTACAGTGTGGATTCAATGTGTGTCCGATGTGGACGAGGATGACTAAAGTGTATGCTAGTGTTGTATGCCTTTGCAATGAGCGGCTTTCTTGTGGGAAGTGTACGCATGTGATACAGGTATGTGTCAAGGAGCGGCTTTTATCGGACTTCTAAACATAGAAGACATGAAATCGCGAATTACATACTGAACTGATACTTGCTCCAAACTGATTCTTACTTTTGAGATTTTTTTTTAAATTTCCATGATTACGGTATTGGCATTTTGATGTACTTTTTGAGATTTGTGAAATTGTGGTTGTACTTCTGTTGAGATTTGGAAAGTGGACTCATATGTTAGTATCACGGGAGAGCAATAACTTCATGCACATGTAAGTATACTGTTTTGATTATTTGTTTATGGTGATGATTGATCGTTTTAGTGATGATTTTAGATATTTTGGTTAAGCTGTTGTTTATCACAGGATCTCAAGTTTCGAGGATGAAACTTTTTTAAATGAGGTAGTATGTAATATACTAACTTTTTACTAGGGTTATTTCAAATTATTTTATACGAGTTATATTGCACAGTGTAGACTCTCTACACGGATAAATTGTCGTAGTTGGTCGATAAATCGAGACAATTGTACTGATATAATTGTCTTAGTTGGTCGATAATTGCATTTGAGGATATTATATATCCAATATATAGTATTGAAATATTATTGGAATGATATATATATTCAGTATGTCGATTCGACGACAAGCAACGACAGTTAGAATGCGGCTAAGTGTTATGGCCGATTCCTCAAGGGTTACGTATGTAAAGTGTAAACCTACGAACTTTAGCAGGTAAGATTTATGTACGTTACTCATGGGTTCTAACATACGTAAGTTGGAACAGAAAAAGGGAATCCTTGCCTCATGGTTGCTTTCGGTAGATGGGACCAGGGCACTTTCTCCGCAGGTGCAGAAAGACAAGTTAATGAAGAGTTAACATACAGTATGGGATGAGCATTAGATACAAAAATATAGTAAAATTGTTATGTATGCAATCATAAGAGAATTGCATATGTAAGGGTAGATGATGCCAAAATCCGTAGCCTCTGGACGACGCATTACGAATGTTAATATTATGGGATTGCATACGATAAAAGTATGTTACAAACGTAAGTTGCTGGATACTACGTACATAACTGGGATCCAGATCGATTGCTGTCGCAAGTCAACACCGAGTTACGTACGCTATAGCATGGGTTTGCATATGTATGTATTGTAATGAAATGAGGCAGTAACCTCTAGACTGATGTTGCGTAAGCTATCTAGGTCGTGTAGTGAATGTAAGGTGCAGTTGCATACGCTAAGTGATGAATGTTGCATACGTAATTTATGAGTTTAAAAATATGTGAGGCGCCCATTCCTTCGTCAGTTTTAGGTACTTTTGTTCAGTTTTCATCCATTTTCACTCCAAAACTGATTGTTAGCTCTTCTAACTTAATTGGGAACATCATGGCTTGGACTAGAAGCTTGATGTAACACCCCCAAGACATTCAGGGCATATTACAGCACCGTGGACCCCACACTGTGGAATCCACCAGGCTAACGTACCAAACAAGACATTCGACAACGACAAACAATCATTAATAAAACGACAATTCAAATAAAAGACTACAAACCGACAAATAAAATCTGACATCAAATCCATTTCCCAAAACGGAACAAATTCAAACAGGAAGTACTCGAGTACTTAAACCAATTTTATAATACAGAAATCTCAAAATCAGACATCAATAATAACCGACAGACAGAACACCAATAATCAACTACTGGACAATATCATGCTTGCCCATCATCCTCATACGGCTCTAGTGCTCGCTTGTCCCCACGATTAATACCTGAAATACAAAAAGTATTTCCCCCATTTAAGGTGTTAGCGACAACTGCTAGTGCAAGTACAATCCATTTGAACTACATTCTAATCAGATGAATATATGCGCCAAAAGTCATTTTAGAAAACGTTTTATATTCCGGAATATTTACAATGTACAACCACAAAACACATTATCTCCAACAATCATAATTCAAAGTTAACCTTGGTACGAGACTCACGGCCACCGTACCCCGTAGAGCCCCGTCGGACATCCCTGGGTGGTTAACCACAGATCATGATACGCACACACACGGCAATACGAATCCCTAGAGGCCCCGTCGGACCGTCCCTAGGTGAACATACACATATCCATCCACAACCACCACGATACAGCCATAATTCAAATACTAGAACACGTAAACAAATGTAAAGTACTTGCCTTTGTGACATCTTCGAAGAATCGGAAGTGAAAAACGACTACGGATGATCCGAGTGGAAGACGACGGTTCCTAACGAATAATTAACATAACTCAGTCCCAATGGACATCAAAAATCGAAAGGAATACTCCCATAACCCCGATTACAATTCACGACAATAGACGTTCAATCGATACGAGCGAGGGTTTACGAAAAATCTCCCTGTATTGATAATTCACGAATTAAAATCAAGGAAAATGGATTTGGAATCACCGAATAACCACAATCGGTAAGGAATATCATAACATAATTGAACAATTCGGAACTAATCCCTAGAATCCCGTAAAACCCCCAAATTAGACAAGTTAGGGTTCCTGAAGAAAATACCTCGAATTCGGACGATGGAGGATGATTACGCTGATGGTGATATGTTAATATGATTCTACGGTGATGGAACACGAAGAATTCTCCGATCAAAACGAAGGAAATCTCCTCTGGAGTCACCCCGTGAAGAAAACGAAAGAAAAGAGATAGAAAATGAGGTGTTGACCTCGCATTGCTTTAAAGCAGGGAAATTTATTCAGAATAGGGGTATTTATGGCCGTAACATGGCCAACTTACGGCCATAACTTCTGGATGTTATGGCCGTAACACCGTACTGGACAGCAGTTCTGCAGCTGCTGTCCAAACGATTCCGGACGACCCCGAAACCCGGACCTGCTATCGAACCAAAAATACGACTACGAAGAATATTCGATGAGGAGTCTAACCATCACAATAAAACATCAATCCGACTACCCGGGAATCCGAAATACGACAACGAATATGAAATTCTCTAAACTTATAGGAAATTACGAAAATGGCCCAAGTGCCCGAAAATAACGATACGATGTCGGATTTGCAAACCGAAAGTCTCAACACGACCAACTAAATCATACGAACTTGTTCAAACCAAGAAATAATGGAAACGAACGAGTTTTACAAGAATCGAACGTTCATACGACAAAACATGACAAAAAATGAAATTACGTGAAAACATCACCAAAACTCATCCAAATGGAAAAACTCCAAGAATAAAGTAGATTCAAAATGTCGAAACAGTTACAAGCGAGTCGATATAAATAGACATACACCAACAATGGAAACTGCTAAAAATGAAAAGGTATGGATATTACATTCTCCCCCTCTAAAATAAAGTTTCGTCCCGAAACTTAAGAATCAAAAAGCTCGGGGTGCCTCGAACGCATATCCTGCTCTAACTCCCATGTCGCTTCTTCTACTCCGTGCCTCGACCATTGCACCTTAACCAACGGAATGGTTTTGTGTCTTAACTGCTTGTCTCGATGCTCCAAAATTCTAACAGGCCTCTCCTCAAACGTAACATCCTTATCGACCTCCACGTCTCCAAAATCAATAACATGGGACGGGTCCGGAACATACTTCCTCAGCTGGGAGACGTGAAATACACTATGAACATGACTCAAAGACGGAGGCAAAGCTAAACGGTATGCCAACTCACCGACCCTCTCCAATATCTCGAAAGGCCCAATATACCTCGGGCTGAGCTTCCCCTTTTTCCCAAAACGGAAAACTCCCTTCGTCGGAGACACTCTCAACAGAACATGATCTCCCACCGGAAACTCCAAGGGTCGACGCCTAACATCCGCATAAGACTTTTGTCGACTCTGAGTAGCCAACATTCTCTTTCTAATCAACTCAACTTTCTCCCTCGTCTTTAACATGAGGTCTGGTTCGGTGCCAACTAAATCGTACGGCTCATCCCAACATATCGGTGATCGGCAACGTCGGCCATAAAGTGCCTCATACGGTGCCATATTAATCGACGCGTGCCAGCTATTATTATAAGTAAACTCAATTAAGGCCAGATGTCCCTCCCAGTCACTACTCCAATCTAACGCACACGCGCGCAATATATCCTCGAACGTCTGAATAGTACGCTCGGACTGCCCATCGGTCTGGGGATGGAAAGAAGTGATCAAACGTAATTGTGTCCCCAATGCCTTATGTACCGCCTGCCAAAAATGCGATACATATTGGCCATCTCTGTCCGAAATAATGGTCTTCGGCGTACCATGAAGTCTCACTATCTGCGCGATAAAAATACGAGCCAATTTTTCTGGACCCCAAGTATCCTTGATGCCCAGAAAATGCGTCGACTTAGTCAGTCGGTCTACAATCACCCACACCATATTCATACCAGTCTTCGTCCTCGGTAAACCCGTGACAAAATCCATAGAGTTATCCGCCCACTTCCACTCCGGGACGGGAAGTGGTTTCAACAGCCCGGCTGGCCGCTCATGCTCAATCTTGACTTGCTGACAAGTCAAACACTTAGAAACAAACTGAACTACCTCATTCTTCATGTCATTCCACCAGAAATTTTTCCTCAAATCTTTATACATTTTACTCGAGCCCGGATGGACTGAGTAAGGTGACGCATGAGCCTCTCGCATAATACTCTGTCTCAATCCCGAGTCGTTCGGAACACAGAGCCGACCTCGGAATCTCAACACACCGTCCTCATGAATAACGAATCTGAGGCCTTTCCTCTTCCCTACACACTCTCGAAGCTGAATACATATCGGGTCCTCCAACTGTCCCGATTTAATGTCATCGACTAGAGATGAAGAAATCTCAAGAGTACGCAACTGCCCGGAACTCTCTGGTAGTACAACCTCAATGCTCAACCTCATAAACTCTCGCTGAAGTCCCGACTGGGCCGTAAGTAACTCAAGCGCCCGAAGCGCTACCGATTTCCAGCTCAAGGTATCTGCCACCACATTTACCTTACCCGGATGATATAGAATCTCGAGGTCGTAGTCCTTAATCAACTCCAACCATCTCCTCTGTCTCATATTAAGCTCTTTCTGCATAAAAATGTACTTCAGGCTCTCGTGATCGGTGAAAATCTGACATGACGAGCCATACAAGTAAGGACGCCAGATCTTTAGCGCAAATACAACTGCGGCCAACTCAAGATCGTGCGTAGGGTAATTCAACTCGTACGGTTTCAACTGACGGGAAGCATAGGAAATCGTCCTCCCGTGCTGCATAAGTACGCATCCGAGCCCTTGGCCCGAAGCATCACTAAAAACTGAGAAACCCTCATTACCACTCGATAAAGCCAAGACAGGAGCGGTCGTCAACCGCTTCTTCAACTCCTCAAAACTATTCTATCTCTCGTCGGTCCACACAAACTTCTCTGACTTCTGTAACAACTGAGTCAGCGGTCGAGAGAGCTTAGAGAACCCCTCGACGAATCTAAGGTAATACTCAGCCAAACCCAAAAAACTACGGACCTCCTTCACATTCTTGGGCGGTGCCCAATCCAACACTACCTTTACCTTATGTGGGTCCACACGAACACCCTCGGCCGAGATCACATGACCGAGAAACATAACCTCCCGTAACCAAAACTCACACTTTGAGAACTTCGCAAAAAGATGTTGAGTTCTCAAAATATCTAATACGATATGCAAATGACGGGCGTGCTCCTCCTCACTCCTCGAGTAAATCAGGATGTCATCGATAAAAACGACTACACACTTATCGAGGTACTCAATAAAGACTTTGTTCATAAGCTGCATGAACACGGATGGGGCGTTGGTTAGCCCAAAAGGCATAACCACAAACTCGTAGTGACCATATATCGTCTGAAAGCCCGTCTTTGGAATATCGGTATCCTTCACTCGGAGCTGATAATACCCCGATCTCAAATCAATCTTCGAAAACACGGTTTCCGCTTGCAACTGATCAAACAAGTCATCAATCCTCGGGAACGGATACTTGTTTTTTATGGTCACTTTGTTCTGTAACACCCCCAAATCCTATTGGGTTATTACAGTGCTGTGGACCCCACGCCAGGAGATCCACCAGGCGAACATGACTAAAATACATTAACTTACACAATAAGGGAAAATCATAGTCCCTACCATGACATCCGACACAATATTCCGATAAGGAATTTCAACGACAAAAGTGGCCTACATAGCCAAAAATGAAATACAACAACATCCACGAACATCTGTTCGGGTAATACAACACGACAACAACTGACAAGACCGGAGTACACTACAACTGACTGACCGATAATGAACAAGTTGGACTAGTATCGCTCGAATGCCTCGTCGCCATCGTCATGCCCCTGTGTCTCCACTCTCTCCTCGCAAGCACCTAAAACATGAAAACATGTTCCGCCCCCACGGGGTCAGTCATCCAGATAATGAACATCAAATACATGTATAACATGATGTGCATCCAAAGGCAGAATGAAACGGTACAATGATAATAATAATACGAGATGCTCACAAACCAAGGTAAGAACCGAGCATTCGTGAAATACTATGCCCACGGCATACTATTAATACCTGTTCGACAGGTTAGAACATAAGTGCCCAACGGCGAATCATAATCACAGAATACCACAATGAATTACACGACATGCACCAAACCAGGACTGAATTAATTATGAATCACAATGCCCGAAGGCTCCAATGAAATTACCAGGACAATAATAAAGGCTTGAAAGCCACTCAGCTGTTATTGATTAGGGCTGAAGCCAAGGCACGAAGCCGTATCACCATTAGGGCCGAAGCCACGGCACAAAGCCATATCACAATTAGGGCCGAAGCCACGGCACGAAGCCGTATCACCATTAGGGCCGAAGCCACGGCATGAAGCCGTATCACAATTAGGGCCGAAGCCACGGCACGAAGCCGTTTCACCATTAATGATAGTGTGCTGCCTTGAGTCGGCCAACACGATGACAGTAACACACGGATAGGCACCGTCCTCGACAGTCCCAATTCAACACCTCGATTGCCTTAGGATGGCCAACCGATAACAATGATGCAGCGGATGATTCCATGAATGATTGAGTGCTTCGATTGGCTTAGAATGGCCAATCGATACGAATGATACGATGAATGATTGAATACCTCGATTGCCTTAGAATGATCAATCGATAATAATGATATGGTGAATGATTGAACATTTCGATTTGCCTGAGAACGGCCAATCGATGACAATGATACGAGGGATGCCTCGGCACCTTTAATCGGTGACCGACGACGAAGATGAGAAATGAATACGCCAGTGCCTTTAATCGGCCAATACGGTTTTAATGACAACCCCAACATGAATAACGATGATCTGAACGATGTCTTAGATTGACATCAATATTAACAACAATCGATACATCGATACCGCGAACCGGCTATCGACAATGACATTAATAACGAGTATCAAAATGTCTTGAATCGGCCATGAACGTACAATAATAAACATTTGGCATAGTTGCCGAAAGGTATCGTATCAAACGATCTCTTAATATCAATGAATTCATGAAGAGACTAAGTCTCGGAATGATACAACACATTCATACACATATATGATGACATTAATCTCATTGACTAGTACAAGTATAAAACTTTCCTCAAACCGAAGGCGAGAAGGTACTTCCACGATCAACGTCCTTAATGAAATTATCGGCCGCTCGAACAACCTTCAATAATACAATTACCAACAATCCGATCAATATACGAATCAAACATGAATATAACGAACTCAAAATGTTGATACGATTAAACCAAGTTCATTGGGGCATTATATCGAACACTTTGTGGCCAACTTCGATTGTTTATAACTAAACCTCAGTAATACCAACATCAAATCCCCAAGAAGTGTTTCAAACCAACAAAACATCTTCAATACGAACAATAATCCATTATGAATATCCAAAATCGTGATTACAACAACAATTAATCGAATACCCCCAAATCCAACTGAATATTCAAAGTGTTCTTGAATAATCCTTCAATAATCCAATGAATCATCAAACATATCCATAATCATGCGTATATCACTTCATACAACATGATCTTAACATCCAAAACATCATATCTCAACACAAAATCGAAATCCAAGATGTTGAAGAAATTACCTCTTGAAGATCCAAGCACTTTGATCCGAAGAATACGCATTAGATCGATAATCCGAGCTTCACAACCGAATGAAAATGATGAAAAATGAATACTCAAGTGATTGATGATGAAGATTCTCTCCCTCAAGCCTTCTCTCTCGTGTAGGTTGAAGAAATTGGAGAAAAAAATGAGTTGTTCACGCTCAAAAACGCAATTATAGAGTTGACTGCCATGTGTGCTGCGGCCCAGCCGAAGTGTGCCGCGGCACAGGGCCAAAACTGCGCCCAGTGATCGGCAGTGTCCCGCGGCTCGGACGAATGTGCCGCGGCAGTGACTCGGCAGTGTGCCGCGGCCCCGTCGGCATGTGCCTCGGCACACAGTACAGAGGGTTTGGCCGATAAGTGCAACACGAGTGTGCCGCGGCCCGGACGGGTGTGCCGCGGCAGTGTGCCGCGGCCCTGCCGGCATGTGCCGCGGCCCACGGTACAGGCTGCTAGGCCAAAACTGGAAAATGAGAGTGACTTAGCTATTTCGACCATAACTCCCTCGTCCGGACTCCGATTGACTCACCGTTTGAACCATTGGAAGGCTAACTCGATGCTATATGATATTGCAAAGATTAAGAATTTTTGGAGTTTCCAAAAATTAATGGTGATTTAACAAAGTCGAACTCATGCGTGGAAAAGTCGCTAAAGAACATGTAATTCAACAGAACGACACCCAGACGAACTCAGATGACAAAAAGTGTAGAATTAATCATTCTCGGAATGACGAAAAGGTAACAATAGAGTTGCTAAGATGGACTTCCGCCAAAAAATAAAAATTACCGAATGAAATTACTGAATGATAATGATTGAATTACAACCGGGTATTAAATACCCTCCCCCTTAAAAAGAGTTTCGTCCTCGAAACTAAGGGTAAACAACTTGGGATATGAACTATCCATCAAGATCTGAAAACAATAATGTCCAAATAGTTCTCGGGACCAAATCAGTCGCACGTCCAAGTCCCCAAGACTTGACATCTCGGATCACAGTGAATGATTTTCCAAATTATCACGAAGTCTTGAGTACGACGCCAAAGGGACGAATTCTCAACAAATTATCCAAATCTCAAGATTCCCGAATATGATCATAATAAAATAGATCAATAGTAAATGATCCACAGTCACGATACATTAATATAGATAGATTTACACAGTCATCCAAAAACAAGGTTACATCTCAAATGTACCCAACATCGATATCCTTCCATATCACCGATATCCTCTATCTCAACGATTTAAGGTAGACCCAAATCTGAACTCACCGCACAATATGATCCCAGAAGGTCACAAGAACAAAATGATCACAATGAATAATAATGAATCGAAATCCCACAAGGATTAAGAATGACCTACCGAGGTGAATTAATAAATTAATGAGTGATAGCTCCATGAAGTGATTGGAACCGTCGTTCCTCGTGAATTTAATGATTAATCGATAATTATGAGTGCCAACATGGTTGATATATAATGAATGAATTATAGGAATGAATGAACGACAATGAAATGAATGATTATCCCATTAAAGAACAAGAATTAACTTGTTCAAATCGGTAATGAATGTCCTTACCTCTAGCCCTCGAGGCCTGATAGGGTCCCTTGGATGATGCACGGGATGGAGTAACGAAGTCTCTCGAGGCCTTTGAGTTCTTTTGAGATTTACTGGCACTAGAACTCCTACAGTATTTATGCCGGTGTCCCTGCCTCCCACACAGAAAACAAACAATAGCTGGCACCGTACACCGGGTACTAACGTGACCTGCTGAATCACAGTTAAAGAAAACAACAGTCGAACTCGTCGCCTGAGAGGAAGATGCTATCCCAGTACGAAGACGACTAGAAAACGACCCCTTGGACGTCGGAGCCCGATGTCCGTCTGAACGAGCCAACATTCTAGTCCTCTCACCCGAAGAAACTGAATGATGCTTCTGAGTAAGCTCCTTGATCAAAAGCTCTGCTCCAAGAGCCTTCCCGATGAATTCGCTAAGTGAACTACAATTGTGATTGAACAACTGCATCCTCAACTGCAGATTTAGCCTCTTGCTAAAATATTTGATCTTATCCGCCTCAGTACGGATAACTGACGAAGCAAACTGAAGTAGTCCCTGAAACTTCTGAGCAATGACAATAACACCCTCGTCCTCGACGGATTCGGGGTTCAAAACCTCTAACAACTTGGCTTCACGAAGTGGATCTGGATAATACCTCTCTAACATGAGGGTCTTGAACTCACTCCAACCACAATCGCGATCGGTGGGTTTCACAGAAAGCCACCACGAATAAGCACCCTTAATCAAGTAATAAGCCGCTACTGCCACTTTACTCTCTTCCGGACACTGAACCATGTCGAAGAGTATATCAAAATGCTCAAGCCAATGAACAATATCAGCTGGTTCCGACGAACCCTCAAAAGTAGGCGGCCTCTGACAAGAGATATCGCCAACAATCTGATTCACTACTCCAGTCTGTCCATGAAACGGAACCTGGAATCCCTGTTGCGGTGGACCACGAACCATCGAGGTCTGCATGCTCTCCACTATCCACGTCATATGAGTCATCTGGGCCATCATGCCCTGCATAAATATGAATGGGTCAACCCGAAAACCTTCCGAGTGAGCTGCTTCTCGGGTACGACTCCCTGGCGGTGAATGATTATTTGACAGTGAATGAGTAGCAAATCTATTTGATGAACACATGCTAACCCTCGCCTCCGCACAGGCGTTCATACGAGATCCCGGGGTCTCATCCGTACCGCGGCCTCTTCCCCTGCGTCCTCGGACAGTTCTATCCATACTGGAGCAGGAAAGCCACATGATGATTATAGATCCCGCATGAATATCGCATTATGATTACGATACGGAATGATAACAATGAGCATACATGCTCTAACACAATGAATGCATTAATAATGCAATAAAACGATCATCGACATGACGCTGGAATACGATAAGATCGCATGAAAGATCAAGTGAGGTGACAAGACTATCTGATGAAATTCCTGAAATGATTACCTTGAACAAGTTAACAAGGTTGAAAATTTGATTCACAAGATCAACAACTGAACCGTGAGATGGACTGGATGGTTAATGAATTAATTGAACAATGAGATTGACTGAGTGATAATGAATTAACTGAGCGATGAGATTGATTGAGTGATGAATGAATTAACTGAGTGATGAATGACATTGACTGAGTGATGAATGAATTAACTGAGTGATGAATGACATTGACTGAGTGATGAATGAATTATCTAGTAATGATATTGACTGAGTGATGAGATCAAAATGATGATTGAGGATTATTAACTGATGAATGAGTTGATCCTTAATGCTTACACGAGTCACACGTGCTCCAAAATAGTTAGTCATGTATCAATCATAACACTAATATCACATATATGTTTCAACAAACATGAACAATTAATGACATGATGAATGTATGAACATAAAGAGAATCGAGTCTTTACACAGGTCATATGAAGCTTTGAGGTCTCACGATACTAGTCCCAACTGACGACGACTCGATGAATGAATGACTCGTGCAGTCGTATTAATATTACGACTCACAAAACCCGACTGTCCAGACTGTCATAACCTGACAGTCCCACTACTACCGCATCGGTAGAGCCACAAAACTCACATATCAGGGTATCTCACAACCCAAAATCTCTGATACCATCTTCTGTAACACCCCAAAATCCTATTGGGTTATTACAGTGCCGTTGACCCCACGCCAGGAGATCCACCAGGCGAACATGACTAAAATACATTAACTTACACAATAAGGGAAAATCATAGTCCCTACCATGACATCCGACACAATATTTCGATAAGGAATTTCAACGACAAAAGTGGCCTACATAGCCAAAAATGAAATACAACAACATCCACGAACATCTGTTCGGGTAATACAACACGAAAACAACTGACCGGAGTACACTCCAACTGACTGACCAACAATGAACAACTCAGATTAGTATCGCTCGAATGCCTCGTCGCCATCGTCATGCCCCTGTGTCTCAACTCTCTCCTCGCAAGTACCTAAAACATGAAAACATGTTCCGCCCCCATGGGGTCAGTCATCCAGATAATGAACATCAAATACATGTATAACATGATGTGCATCCAAAGGCAGAATGAAACGGTACAATGGTAATAATAATACGAGATGCTAACAAACCAAGGTAAGAACTGAGCATTCGTGAAATACTATGCCCACGGCATACTATTAATACCTGTTCGGCAGATTAGAACATAAGTGCCCAACGGCGAATCATAATCACACAATACCACAATGAATTACATGACATGAACCAAACCAGGACTGAATTAATTATGAATCACAATGCCCGAAGGCTCCAATGAAATTACCAGGACAATAATAAAGGCTTGAAAGCCACTCAGCCGAAGCTGTCAAATTATCACAATCACATGAAGCCAAAACAGCCCGCAGCTGTTATTGATTAGGGCCGAAGCCATGGCATGAAGCCGTATCACCATTAGGGCCGAAGCCACGGCACGAAACCGTATCACAATTAGCGCCGAAGCCACGGCACGAAGCCATATCACCATTAGGGCAGAAGCCACGGCATGAAGCCGTATCACAATTAGGGCCGAAGCCACAACACGAAGCCGTATCACCATTAATGATAGTGTGCTGCCTTGAGTCGGCCAACACGATGACAATAACACACGGATAGGCACCATCCTTGACAGTCCCAATTCAACGACTCGATTACCTTAGGATGGCCAACCGATAACAATGATGCAGCGGATGATTCCATGAATGATTGAGCACTTCGATTGGCTTAGAATAGCCAATCGATACGAATGATACGATGAATGATTGAATACCTCGATTGCCTTAGAACGGTCAATCGATAACAATGATATGGTGAATGATTGAACATTTCGATTTGCCTGAGAACGGACAATCGATGACAATGATACGAGGGATGCCTCGGCACCTTTAATCGGTGACCGGCGACGAAGATGAGAAATGAATACGCCAATGCCTTTAATCGGCCAATATGGTTTTAATGACAACCCCAACATGAATAACGATGATCTGAACGATGTCTTAGATTGACATCAATATTAACAACAATCGATACATCGATACTGCGAACCGGCTATCGACAAGGACATTAATAACGAGTATCATAATGCCTTGAATCGGCCATGAACGTACAATAATAAACATTTGGCATAGTTGTCAAAAGGTATCGTATCAAACGATCTCTTAATATCAATTAATTCATGAAGAGACTAAGTCTCGGAATGATACAACACATTCATACACATATATGATGACATTAATCTCATTGACTAGTACAAGTATAAAACTTGCCTCAAACCGAAGGCGAGAAGGTACTTCCACGATCAACGTCCTTAATGAAATTATCGGCCGCTCGAACAACCTTGAATAATACAATTACCAACAATCCAATCAATATACGAATCAAACATGAATATAACGAACTCAAAATGTCGATACGATTAAACCAAGTTCATTGGGGCATTATATCGAACACTTTGTGGCCAACTTCGATTGTTTATAACCAAACCTCAATAATACCAACATCAAATCCCCAAGAAGTGTTTCAAACCAACAAAACATCTTCAATACGAACAATAATCCATTATGAATATCCAAAATCGTGATTACAACAACGATTAATCGAAAACCCCCAAATCCAACTCAATATTCAAAGTGTTCTTGAATAATCCTTCAATAATCCAGTGAATCATCAAACATATCCATAATCATGCGTATATCACTTCATACAACATGATCTTAACATCCAAAACATCATATCTCAACACAAAATCGAAATCCAAGATGTTGAAGAAATTACCTCTTGAAGATCCAAGCACTTTGATCCGAAGAATACGCGTTAGATCGATAATCCAAGCTTCACAACCGAATGAAAAAGATGAAAAATGAATACTCAAGTGATTGATAATGAAGATTCTTTCCCTCAAGCCTTCTCTCTCGTGTAGGTTGAAGAAATGGGAGAAAAATGAGTTGTTCACGCTCAAAAACGCAATTATAGAGTTGACTGCCCTGTGTGCCGCGGCCTAGCCGATGTGTGCTGCGACACAGGGCCAAAACTGTGCCCAGTGATTGGCAGTGTGCCGCGGCCCGGATGAATGTGCCTCGGCAGTGTGTCGCGGCCCCGTCGGCATGTGCCGCGGCACACAGTACAGAGGGTTTGGCCGATAAGTGCAACACGAGTGTGCTGCGGCCCGGACGGGTGTGCCGCGGCAGTGACTCGGCAGTGTGCCGCAGCCCTGCCGGCATGTGCCGCGGCCCACGGTACAGGCTGCTCGGCCAAAACTGGAAAATGAGAGTGACTTAGCTATTTCGACCATAACTCCCTCGTCCGGACTCCGATTGACTCACCGTTTGAACCATTGGAAGGATAACTCGATGCTTTATAATATTGCAAAGATTAAGAATTTTTGGAGTTTCCAAAAATTAATGGTGATTTAACAAAGTCGAACTCATTCGTGGAAAAGTCGCTGAAGAACACGAAATTCAACAGAACGACACCGAGACGAACTCGGATGACAAAAAGTGTAGAATTAATCATTCTAGGAATGACGAAAAGGTAACAATAGAGTCTCTAAGATGGACTTCCGCCAAAAAATAAAAATTACCGAATGAAATTACTGAATGATAATGATCGAATTACAACCGGGTATTACATGTTCAACTCTCGGTAGTCGATACACAAACGAAGTGACCCATCCTTCTTCTTCACAAACAGGACTGGTGCGCCCCAAGGCGAAGCGCTCGGTCGAATATACCCCATGTCTAGCAACTCGGCAGGCGCCATACGGTATGGCATCTTAGAAATCGGGGCTGCACCCGGCTCTAAATCGACGGTAAACTCAACCTCTCGGTCCGGCGGAAAACCGGCAACTCATCTGGAAAAACATCAGGATACTCACATACTACCGGAATAGACGAGAGTTCGACTCCCCCTTCTTTCGATCTCAAAGCGTAACACCAATAGACCGTGCAACCTCCTCGAAGAAGTCTCTCCGCCCTCAAGGCGCTGATCAGGAATCTATGGCTATTCCGCTTACGCCCCACAAAAGCATGCTCGGTACCGTCAGAGGCTAACATCGAAATGGTTCTTGTTCAATAATTCATGATCGCCCCATGACGGTCCAGCCAATCCTCACCCAGAATCAAATCCTCATCTCTAATATCTACCTCAATCAGATTAGAAGGCCAAACCCTCCCCGCGATACTCACTGGAAAATATCTAATCTCACGATCCCCCACGATGCTATCCCCACTAGGCAGTTTAACAACAAATGGTTCACACGCAACCAAGCAATCAATATGCAGACGACGCACACAATCCATAGATATGAAAGAATATGTAGCACCAGAATCGAATAATACGGAAACAGGATGGTCAAGGATGTGAACGGTACCTGTAGCCACCGTCGCGTTTGGGTCTCCTACTCGTCTCATCTCATAAACTCGGGGCAGAACAGACCCCGCACTAGAAGCTCCCCCTCTAGAAGGCTATCCACGCCCTCGACCTCTACCAAAACTCTACTGCGGCTGAGGAACTGTCGGTGCCTGATTCACACTCGGCTCTCCCGCAACTGGGGCTTATATATGAGTAACTGGAGCTCGAGCTGCATATGTACAAAACTTAGCACGAAGACACATTCGACCACAAGCAAGACACTGAATCGGAGGCCTATCACACTCACTCATCATGTGGCCCAGACGACTACAATTGAAGCACGTAGGACCACGAACAGAACCAGTAGGAGCGGACCTAGAACCATTTCCTCGCCCAACTGATGGCGAGTGACTCCCGAAGACTCGCGAACCAAACTGAGCCTTCGGATACCCTCCTGACTTGCCTCCCGAAAACTAACCGGAGGTCTTCTGCTTCTTTCCTTCGGTTGCCGTCTCCGTCGCAGAAAACGACATCTCATAAGCCATCACTTTATTCTGATACTCTTTCAAAGTCGTGCACCCTAGACCAGACATGTAGTGGCGCACCCTCGGTTTCATCCGCATATCAAAGTGGCGGATCTTATCAAGCTCATCTCGGACTTGGTTTCTCACATAATGCAGCTGTTGATTGTAGTCTTTGATAGCTAGAGAAATAGGAACATCTTGGGGCTTGGCCTCAAAGAAGGCTCGGATCCTCCCCTCTTTCACTGGACATGGACAAAATTCATCTTCCATCAGATCCCGAAACTCTGCCCACGTGGCTGCCCCGTCACGCGGTTTCACCGCTTGCCACCACGTTGCTGCCTCCTTGGCGAGGAAGTACTGAGCAATGGGTACTTTCCTCTCCTCAGAACAATTAGCAGCCTCAAATACTTTTTCCATCTCAATTAGCCAACTCTCCCATCCGGAAGGGTCGGAAGCACCATCAAACTGCGGAGGACGCATACGAATCACGTCCTGAAGTAAATTGTCATTGCCGGATCCAGTAGGCGGAACCGGGTTGGCATTGGCTTGGCCGACCAGAACGGCCTGAGTCAGTAGCGTCATCTGGTTCGCTACTTGTTGCAAAATATTAGCCACTCCAACATTCTCATTAGCATTACCGGAGCTAGCAGATTGGTCATGCTGACCTACGAAACTAGGGGGGACTCTATTCGACAAAGAAGGCATAGCCAAATCAGTTCCCGAGTGATCGGACATGGCCGCCCCACCGGCTGCGCCACGTCCCCTACCGCGTCCGCGACCGCATTCTCGTCCTCTACCAGCAGGAATTCTGAAGAAGTGACGGGTAAGTACATTTCAAACGCAAATCGCAACAAGATACTAAGACAGGAATAGAACAGAACAGTGAAACGAGTCAAGTTAGGAAAAACTTACGAGCACCGGCGTACTGAGATGATGGCATAGCAGTGATACTGTCCCAAAAACGACACTTGACTAGACCCAAATAACCGACAGCCTAGGTATCCATAAACCTAATCTCTGATACCATATTCTGTAATACCCCCAAGACATTCAGGGCATATTACAGTGTCGTGGATCCCACACTGTGGAATCCACCAGGCTAACGTACCAAACAATACATTTGACAACGACAAACAATCATTAATAAAACGACAATTCAAATAAAAGACTACAAACCGACGAATAAAATCTGACATCAAATCCATTTCCCAAAATGGGAACACAATATTAACAAATTCAAATCGGAAGTACTCGAGTACTTAAACCAATTTTATAATATAGAAATCCCAAAATCAGACATCAATAATAACCGACAGACAGAACACCAATAATCAACTACTGGACAATATCATGCTTGTCCATCATCCTCATACGGCTCGAGTGCTCGCTTGTCCCCATGATCAATACCTGAAATACAAAAAAGTATTTCCCCCATTTAAGGGGTTAGCGACAACTGCTAGTGCAAGTACAATCTATTTGAACTACATTCTAATTAGATGAATATATGCGCCAAAAGTCATTTTAGAAAATGTTTTATATTCTGGAATATTTACAATGCACAATCACAAAACACAATATCTCCAACAATCATAATTCAAAGTTAACCTTGGTACGAGACTCACGGCCACCGTACCCCGCAGAGCCCCGTCGGACATCCCTGGGTGGTTAACCACAGTTCGTGATACGCACACACACGGCAATACGTATCCCTAGAGGCCTCGTCGGACCGTCCCTAGGTGAACATACACATATCCATCCACAACCACCACGATACAGCCATAATTCAAATACTAGAACATGTAAACAAATGTAAAGTACTTGCCTTTGTGACATCTTCGATGAATCGGAAGTGAAAAACGACTACGGATGATCTGAGTGGAAGACGACGATTCCTAACGAAGAATTAACATAACTCAGTCCCAATGGACATCAAAAATCGAAAGGAATACTCCCATAACCCCGATCACAATTCACGACAATAGACGTTCAATCGATACGGGCGAGGGTTTACGCAAAATCTCCCCGTATTGATAATTCACGAATTAAAATCAAGGAAAATGGATTTGGAATCACCGAATAACCACAATCGGTAAGGAATATCATAACATAATTGAACAATTCGGAACTAATCCCTAGAATCCCGTAAAACCCCCAAATTAGACAAGTTAGGGTTCCTGAAGAAAATACCTCAGATTCGGACGATGGAGGATGAGTACACTGATGGTGATATGTTAATACGATTCTACGGTGATGGAGCACGAAGAATTCTCCGATCAAAACCGAAGGAAATCGTCTTTGGAGTCGCCCCGTGAAGAAAACAAAAGAAAAGAGATAGAAAATGAGGTGTTGACCTCTGTCCGCTGTTTTAAAACAGCGGGCTGTTACGGCCGTAATAGGGGGTACTTACGGCTGTAACATGGCCAACTTACGGCCGTAACTTATGGGTGTTATGGCCGTAACACCTTAGTGGACAACAGTTCTGGCAGCTGCTGTCCAAACGATTCCGGACAACCCCGAAACCCAGACCTGCTATCGAACCAAAAATATGACTACGAAGAATATTCGATGACGAGTCTAACCGTCACAAGAAAACATCAATCCGACTACCCGGGAATCCGAAATACGACAACGAATATGAAATTCCCTAAACTTATAGGAAATTACGAAAATGGACCAAGTGCTCGAAAACCACGATACGACGTCGGATTTGCAAACCAAAAGTCTCAACACGACCAACTCAATCATACGAACTTGTACAAACCAAGAAACAATGGAAACGAACGAGTTTTACAAGAATCGAACGTTCATACGGCAAAACATGACAAAAAATGAAATTACGTGAAAACATCACCAAAACTCATCCAAATGGAAAAACTCCAAGAATAAAGTAGATTCAAAATGTCAAAATGGTTACAAGTGAGTCGATATAAATAGACATACACCAAAAATGGAAACTGCTAAAAATGGAAAGGTATGGATATTACACTTGATACTTGGAGTTTGTGATGATTCTTTTGGCTGTTGAAGGTTGTTGTTCTTGTTCAAACATGTATGGTTGGATAAACTTATACTTCTTATATAGTTATGTTATTGTTGGTTATTACTTTATTTGATGATTGATTATTGAAGTATTGATATGATTCTTGAGTTTTCATGAGGTATGTGTTGATGGAGATGAATTTATGTTGATATTTATTCGATTATAAGTTAAGATGGTGAGTTAGATGTTAGAACAATTATTGGATTATGTTGTCTTGATGTTAATTGAATATGATTATAGATGAATTCATGTTCTCGAGAAACTCTTGAAGTGTATATATATACCGATAGGAAGAATAGATATGAGGTGTTGATGTTTTTGGATATGAACAGGGATTGTTCATATATAGAATCAAGTTATGTTGATTGTTCATATATAGAATCAAGTTATGTTGATTTTCATATGATCCTGTTGGAATACAAATATCGATCACGAGTTTGATGAGATTTGTATTCATCTTCGAATATATGTCTTCAAACGTATTGAAATAAGTATCCAGTTCGGATGTTAGAATTATTTGGTATTGTTATGAATCTGATGGATATTATCAAGGGATAAACATATTATTTTGAATATGAGTTTGAATGTTGTAAGGGTTGATAATCTTTGTATTGTTTCAGTGTGAATTTGATGAATATTAACAAGGAGTAACCTTGTTAATTCGCATATGAGGTCGAATTTGGAACTTAGTATATTATAAGTGTTGATATACTGATAAATTGATTATGGATATGATTATCGGATTTCGGGACCATATTGTGGATACGAATTCGTAGTTGATTGGATTGAGTTGTTTAGTTTTGTTTATGATCGAGGTATTTTCGAACTGTTGGGATTATTGATTGTTTATATTGGTTATTGATTGTTATGGAACTTGTTGTTAATAGGTTATTGCAATAGATTATGATAAGTGATCGTTGATTAAAACTTTGTGTTGATGTTGAGTTCAAGGATGTTCGTCAATTGATTTGGTCGGAGTCAAGAAGCTCGTAAGCCAAGGCAACAAAATTGGTAACGGTTTTGTCATTATCATATTAGTATCGAGGCAAGTTTATACTTGTTCCGTTTATAATGCCTAACGAATGGTTATGTTTAATTTCATATATAATTCATATAATAATGATCATAAGTGTGAATTCTTTTGGAGATTAGGTTCGTATGCCACTTCCTGGTTTTGGAGTTAAATCATAATGTATACAATTTACATTATTTTTATATACTTGAGTATTGAGGATATATTTTGGTAAAGACAACGATATGAGTTATCTATAGTCTACAATTTTTGGATCATCGAATATCGAGGATAATCATGGGTGATGGTTTTTGACATCGAGATTGCTCTCGATGGATTCAAGGCAAGTGTTCTAACTATTGTTGTCATTTAGTGTCGTTCATGTTGTCATGCCTATGTGTATTGTTGGGATTATCTTGGGATCTATGCTAGTGTGCGCTGGATCATTAGATGGGGTATTCCACCACATGTTAGGCCGACGGGATCATCTTGGGATCTATATAGTGAACGCTGGATCACGGATTACCATGAGTGTATGTTGTTGTCTTGTTGAGTAATATTTATGTTTCCACATTGAGTGTGAATTGTAAGTATTTTGTTGCGATCAAGTCCATATGTTGTATTGACCTAATCTCAGATTGAACTGACATGATTCGTCTTAGTGTTGCATGTCTTGAGGTATGTTCCGTATTTCTTCTGGATACTTGATTTTAATTTAATCGATTATCATAGATTAAGATTTGATGATGTTATTTGATGGATTGGACTGTATAAAGATTGTATATTTTGTATTGGTAAGTTATAATGATGTTTTGAGGATATGGCGTTGTTTGGGGAATAGTATAGACGTTTAGGCATGAATTTATTTTGTTACTGAGATTACGAGAGTTGGAGTATGGTAAGGATTGTATTGATGAGGATTACCATGGGTTGGCAAGATTGTGGTGGCGAAATTATACGAATGATATGCTTTACTTGTTACTGCATTGGTATGTCATTATTGATATTGATGTGGTCGCCATCATTATTGAGTATTATGGCCGATCCCATTGTGGGCTTTAGTTTTAGGTACTCGGCATTCGAGCTTGCAGCAGTCGTGAAGAGATGAGCTTCCCAGATGATACTGACTATGACTTATATTTGGGAATCGAGTACTTAGAATGTTTGTTATTTTCCGTTGTAAATGTAGTTTTATCATATCCGTTGCGTGTGTGTGTTAAAAATAAAATTTTGTTTTTTTTCCAACTTGGGTTTATTCTGGAAACCGATTCCCTAATCTATTTTGTCGCAGCATATAATTTGTTTTAACATACGCTAGATTTTTGGAATTTAGGATTATATTTTCAAATGAAATTTTATGACGGTATTTGGTAAATGAATTTTGTGAAGTATGTAAGTATTTGAAATATATTCCCATCATTAGCCTCTTGGGCGTATTTGAAATGATTGTGAAAATATCTTTTAGACTTGTGGGTTTCGGTGAGGGACCCACAGTGCTGTAATATTCTCAAATGCCTCTAGGGTGTTCCAGTCAGACAAATGTTAGATAATCCCAAAATCCGGTTCCTAGACCAAGACCTCCATAATAAATTCTCAGACACACATGGATGAACTGTAACCATAATGTGTCATATCATTTATACAACAAGAAATACAAGACACATAACTGAGGTACTTTCTTCAAACTGCAGTTGTGATATAACTTGACTAGAATTGTTTCCCCGGTCAACACTTCGAATAACCAAAACTCAATTACCAAATAACAAATTCATAACTAACATCCAATCGACTCACCATCACATGGTAAGTCAGGTATAATCCTAATATGATTAACGTCGTCCGGTCACAACAATAATGACAATACAATTTCGGTTATAATGATAACGATAAAACAGTTACAATTATCCACTAAGTTATTCTCAAAACCACCCTTATAATCATATGAACAATAATTAGAGTCTCAAGTATAAAATAAGGCCGAGATGATCGAAATACTATGATTATTAAAACTTTAATTCTTCCACTACTAGCACGAACTCGAAGTCTTATGAATTCCATCACTATGAGGTCTTCAATAATTACTCAATCCAATAGTCTCACAACAGCATAAATCGATTCTTCTAAGACTATGCTTGGCATAATCATCATCATGATGATGAATTTCCTAGGAATAATCCGAATAGCCAGATATGATCATCTATCAAGAACTAATCACCAATACCTTAAGAGTAGTGTTGGCGACAGAGTATACAGTAAACAACTTAGGCGGTAAAGATACAATAAGTTGTACGATTTTCGAAGTTAATTGCGTAGCGAAGTCTGTTTAGTGAGTTGCTGTAAAAACAACAAATGGGAGTTCTCCTGTTTGCTTGATGCGTACATGGTTTAATAGTGTATACTTAATTAATCACATTAGAATGAAAACAGTAAAGACAGAAGGTAAATAACAGACAATTTAAAGTGGTTCGAGGTAAACCCCTATACATCCACTGGTCCTCCACACAAGAGTAAAGAGTTTATTAAAATCACTACGTACATAACTACATGACTTTAACTAAACCTGTCTCTGTATTGTTCACATAGATTGATACATGGACTATAGCTTTGGGCCGTTCACACAGATTGGCTTGAGCTCTTTCGACTTGCTTCTTATCACACAGGACGAAGCTTCATCTTCAATGCTATTCTTCCCATACAGGTTGGAATACGCAAGGATCGTAAGTCCGCACAGAGCTAATGATATTCTCAACGGTAAGGGTAGAACAATTCCAAACAGCAGCTATATCTTTGATGAACAATCACTGTATGTTGTGTTGTTTGCGTTGAAGACTTTGCATATTTCTGCACTTGGATAATGATGTATGCTAACGGAATATACTATTCTTGTTATAGCTAGAATGTCAGAATAATCTGTCAGAGTATGCGCGATAATAGATAACATCAGTATGTAAGTCCTTTTGCTTGGGGGTATTTATAACCTCGAAAATATATCTGTTATAAATGTAGCCATTGACGGTTGGTGAGATGTTGACCTCTCTAATTGGCGGCTACTGAATTTTTAAATTATATCAGATAGCAATTAATGCTTCAGACATCCTTGATTGCATTAAATGCTCTTCAGAGTGTTCAAACTTTTCTCTCTCCAACAGCATTAAATGATGTCCTATCAGCAATAAATACTGCTTTAACCGTGAATACTTTATGAATAGATAATGTTTATCTTAACGGTTTAAAGCTTATTACATTTTCTCCTGTTGGATGTATTTTACTTTTCCTACGTAAAATGCCTACAGCCTTACTGCTGTATCCAATGTACTCTCTTCTTGCTATATGAAGTAGACTCTGTAGGATGTGTAATACCCGGATTTTCAGTATAAATTTTTTGTATTATTTTATCTGAGATAAATTGTATAGCCTGGTGTCTATACAGTATGGATAAAATAATTTGAAGATTGAGATAGTTGTATTTGTATAATTTACGTCATTGATTTACAGTTATATTTGAGGATATGGTCTATCAGATTGTTTTGATTTGGATCTCAGGTGTATCGTATGAGAATATTTTTGGGACGAGTATGTACATTAAGTATGTTGTGTAAATGTATTCGGTATGTCGAGATGACAGGCAGGAACAGTTGTAAATAGCTAAGTATAGAGCCCTTAACGTACATTAAGTTTATGGGATAACGTACGCTAAAATTGCTACGTGTTACGTACGTTATGCATAAGGCATTATGTACGTAACAAGAGGAATCGGACGGATGAGTCATTACCTGCCATGTGGGGCCTAGGAATCGGCTGGCGTGCCAAAAGACAAGTCAACTACGTGTTACGTACATTATGCAGGGCTTATTACGTACGTAATATGAGCTTATACTATATCAAGTCAATGTACGTATTACGTACGCTATGGATCAAGTGTTACGTACGTTATGCAAGATACGAATTGAGACAGTTGCCCCGAGGTCGGCATTACGTATGCTATCAAGGATAGATAACGTACGTAAAGTGTGTTACGTACGTTAACTTTGGCATGTTACGTACATAACGAGCTGGAAGTTTTTATAAGTGGGATGCTCGTCACTTTGTTTTTCTTCAGAACTTCATTTCGTTTTTCTCCTTCAACACTCAGAGATGGCGTTTCGGTCCTTCTAAGTCGATTATGAGCCCGAGGGCATGGATTTGATGCTTGGATATGAAGATATTGATGATTCTTGAGGTGTTTAATTGCATATTTCATCTTTGAATAGGTATGTTGGATAATCCTCTCTTTAAATTCGAATTTTTAATGTTGTTGTTTATGATTAGTTCGTATGATGATAGTTTGTGGAGTTGTTGTGATGATTCTTGGTATTTACGGGAATTTTGTTAACGAGGATGATGATATGATGATATGTCCTTCATTATGTTGGTTATGATTATGGAATCATAGTGTTTTTGATGTTCTTGGAAGTATTATTGCGATTCTTGATGTTATAGGAGATTTAATGGAAGTGTGATAAGAGAATTCGGATGTTAATTAAGATTCTTCCTGTTGTAAGGATTGTAATTCGTTTAAACCGATGAAGAGATGGAATTCTGGAATATGTTGATTTCGTATGAATCATGATATGAGGATAATTCCATATTAAGTATGATACAATCCTTGTTGGCTTGATTGTTGATGTTTTTCTTCGTATGATGAGGGTTATAGTGGTGTTATTGTGATTTCTGAGGTTATTGTATATCGAAGAGTATGATAATATACATCTTGAATTATGAATGAGGATTGTTTAGATGTTAGAACACATCGGATTATGTCGTCTTGGGGATTTTGAATGCGATTTCGGAATAGTTCGTGTTCATAAGTAACTCTTGGATTATATGATTTGATGAATGTGCTTAAGAGATGTTGGTGTTGTGGATATGAATATGGAATATTCATACCTAGAACTAAGTTATGTGTTGTGGTACAATATTCGTATAGGAATACGAATATGATTTCGAGTTTGATGAGATTATATGCATCTTTTAGTTGGGAAGTTCATACGTATTGAACAAGTGTTCAAATCGAATGATTGAGTTATTTGAAACCCTTGGAATATGATTATCAATAATGTTGAACTAATTGGATTGACCGGATTGATGATGATAATCGATAATTGGTTTTTATTATGAATTCGTAGATTGCTTTTGGTCGGGGCTGAGGAGCTCGTAGATGAAGGCAATGGATTTTGGTAACGACTTCGTGGTACCAGTATCGAGGCAAGTTTATACTTGTTCAGTTTATAAAATTTAATGAACGGTTTCGCTTTCATTTCATTTATAATTCATATAGCAATGATATTATAAATGTAAATTGTCGGGATGATGGATTGTTCGTGGAAAGGATATTGTATTCGGCTTTGAGGTAATTTAAATATTGTTCCGTTATGAGGATAATTATTCTGATGAATTGTTGTATGTTGATGTTTCGTATAATGAGATTCGTATTTGGTTGTTCTTTGAGGGATGTTGATCCCAGGGCGGTAGTGTTGAAATTGTTGATCGCGTTGATCATTCTTTGGGAATTGTGATCCCAGGATGTTTGTTTTGGATATTGTCAGTCATGTCGATCTTTCATTATCCGTGTGTCATTGTTCACTTCGGTGAGTCTTTTTGATCCTTATTGGTTATGTGATTCTTTGAGTTTCATTGTCATGTTGCATCGTGACATATCTGGAATCATATCTGCGTTCCTATTGGTTATTGTGTAGGATTTTTAGCCAGGCATATATATAGTCATGCGTGGATGTTTCCGTATTGGACTGCGCACACGAGACGTAGTTCGTGAGGCTAATTAGGTACATTGTCCCACGTATATTCTAGATTCCGTATACGGGGTGACATGTGCACTGACACATTTCTGGATCGGGCGTACTGTGATGTACATCTTGAGCCATATTGTTTGGTCGTTCATAGTCCATGTATGATTGGATATGTTCGATGGTTTGCGATTCATTATTCATACGCCCTAGGGGTATGTTCAATAGTCGGGGTTATTTATTTGAGATCCATTATTGTTGATCGTTTGGAGTTTACCTTGTTGATGGTATTCACGATCGTTGTTGATCCTTTATGGATCGTGTTTGGAGTTTACCTTGTTGAGGGTATTCTCGGTTATTGTTGATCCTTTGTTGATCGTGTCGGAGTTTATCATGTTGATGGTATTCTCAGTTATCGTTGATCCTTTATTGGTCGTATTGGTGTTATCATGTCGATAATATTCTCGGTCGATGTTTTGGTTGATCATGGTTTTTGATCGTATGAGCATTCAGACTGTACGTCAATGTTTCGGGACTTGTTATCATTGTCATGTGGTATTTGATCTAGAGATATTGTGTGTTATTGATTTTTGTCCAGATTGAGATTTGACGGTGTAAATCCGACGGACAGGATTTGGCACGAATGGGTTATTCCACACTTATGATTTATGATGATATTTTTAGGACTTTTGGGTATTGATTGGCTACAGTACATATGATTGTAGTTGAGTTCATTTCATCATTTGAGAATGCGAAATGTGGATTATGGTAAGGATTGATTTGTTATGGATTGCCATGGATTGGAAAGGTTATGACAGTACGATTACGTTGGTAGTATTCTTATTATGTTATTACATTGGTGTTTAATTATTTATGAGGATGTGATCGTTATCATTGTTGAGTATTGTGGCTGACCCCGTCGCGGGCTTTATTTTAGGTACTCGGAGATCGAGCTAGTAGCGGTCGTGAAGGGATGAGCTTCCCAGGTGATACTGCTGTGGCATGTTTTTGGAGAATTGAGTATTCTTTTCTGGTTGTTTTATTTCCGCTGCAAATGTATATTTTGAACTGTGTTTTTATCCGCTGCGTGTGTATTTTAAAATGGCTTTTTGGTATTTTTACCAACTCATGTATATTTCAAAGTGGCCTTTTGGCATTTTGCGAACTTGGGATATTTCGTTAAACCCTTTTTCCTAAACTATTTTATCAGTACGTTTAAGTGGTGGCTTAACGTAGATTCTGAAACTGTCGATATTTGGCATTTCGCCTTGTATTTTCAAATTATATTTGATGATTGTATTTGAAAACAATGTTTTTGAAAATATGTGAATATTTGCAAAATATTACCGTCATTGACCTTTTGGCGTTTTTGAACATTTTTGAAATGTTTTTTAGCCTGGTGGGTTCTGGCGCGGGACCCACGGCGCTGTAATATCCCAGATGGTTTTAGGGGCGTTACAGGATGGACTCTGTAGAAGATCTCTTTGTTCTATGGATGGGCTAGTATGTTGGCAATTATCAAAATCGGAATATTTATCCTAATAATTTCCCCCTTTTTGATAATGCCAAAACTTCCTCTAGATTCCTTCTTCTAGATACAGAGAGATTGTCTTCAAGTCTTCTGTCGATTGATCTGATCTTCATAACTTAGTCTAGAAATTTGAACTGTTTGCAGGTAAGTTCTAAAAAATGAAAATCCTACAAGAATTAAGTGTATTACAACTGATCTTATGGTTGGTGCGTAGGCACATTATTGCAGGGTAAAGTCTAAATTGCATATAACTTAATCTATGAACTATTTGCAGACAAGTTCTTACAGTTTTGAGTATCGACAAGTTTGTACTTGTTGAAAAATAGCAAAACTACGTAATCAAACAGTAACAACAGTAACATAGATTACGAGCTGTAATCTTTCAAGAAAATAAGTTTCATTGATATAGATGGGAAAACTACAGGTTCTTGAAAAAGATACATATAAATGCATACTACATTGGTAGGCCGACAGAAGAAACAAATACAGCGAAAAGGCTAGCTCCTATAATGAGAGTGCTTCCAAGGCCTCCGATCAGGATCATTTACAGTTCCTTTCCACCAGTTGACTAGGGAGTCCTTGCCTCGATCCCTCTAAATGCTTCTTCCTTCAGGAGATTGATGAAAATCAAGTAGCCAATCTTCTAGGTGGATGAGCCATTCACTTTTCTAGTGCCTGGATTTCATCAGCATTTGTAGAGGGAGCCTTTCTTCCGCTAACATCCTTGAGAATTCATTTACGGCATCCTCTAGCATCTTGAATCGGTTGAATAGAGCAGACTCCCTGATGAGCGTACAAAATTATCTCATCAGTTCATTTTTATTCCAATTCTTTAGATCGGCTTAAGGTTGTCGATCAGTGGGCAGCAGAATCTCGGATGGCTTTCAAACATTGTTCTTCCATGGGATGTTGGGATCCTGGAACTCAGGTCAAGATCCAGTTACCCTGCATCCATTTGTAGCTACAGTTTCTTTCCACCAGTTGACTAGGGATTCCTTGCCTCGATCCCAATAAATGCTTCTTCCTTCAGGGGATTGATCAAAAGCAAGTATCCAGTCTTCCGGGTCAGTGAGCCGTTCACCTTTCTGGTGCTTGGATTTCATCAGCATTTGCATAAGTAGCCTTCCTTCTGCTAACATCCTTGATATTTCATTTGCGACATCCTCCATCATCTTGAATTGGTTGAAGAGAGCAGACTCCCTGATGAGCGTACAAAAGCACCTCATCAGTTCATTTTTATTCCAATTCTTCAGATCGGCTGAAGGTTGTCGATCAGTGGGCAGCAGAATCTCGGATGGCTTTCAAACATTGTTCTTCCATGGGATGTTGGGATCCTGGAACTCAGGTCAAGATCCAGTTACCCTGCATCCATTTGTAGCTACAGTTTCTTTCCACCAGTTGACTAGGGATTCCTTGCCTCGATCCCAATAAATTCTTCTTCCTTCAGGGGATTGATCAAAAGCAAGTATCCAGTCTTCCGGGTCAGTGAGCCGTTCATCTTTCTGGTGCTTGGATTTCATCAGCATTTGCATAGGTAGCCTTCCTTCTGCTAACAGCCTTGATATTTCATTTGCGACATCCTCCAGCATCTTGAATTGGTTGAAGAGAGCAGACTCCCTGATGAGCGTACAGAAGTACCTCATTAGTTCATTTTTCATCCAACTATTCAGATCATCAAGTGAAGGTTGTCGGTCAGTGGGCAGTAGAATATCGGATGGCTTTCGCACATTGTTCTTCCATGGGATGTTGGGATCCTGGAACTCATGTCAAGAGCCAGTTACCCTGTATCCCTTTGTAGCTTGACTTGACCTAGTTACCGACATCGGCCTTTTTGGCATTTTGAACATTTTTTTTTTGAAAATGATTTTTAGCCTGGTGGGTTCTGGCACGGGGCCCACGGCGCTGTAGTATCACAAACATTTTAAAGTGGTGTTTTGAAATTTTTCTAACATTGAGAAAACCCATGATTTAATGTAGTCATGTCAAATGGTCACGTATTTCGGTGAAAGATCCGTTCGATTAAACCTTTTGGTGGAAGAGGAAAGATTTTTTCAATTTGTGGTATTGAGAACTCGACGCTTTTGAAATATTTCAAATTACTTACGATTTAATTTTCAATTTTCTTTTATACATTACTCGAAAATAATTTTAAAGTCGGTGTATAAACTTCCTCTTCCAAAATAAAGGATAGTATCTACAAGTTTTGGGCGTAACGTGACTCGCCCTCTTTCTCAAAAAAAAATTTGTTTTCATTAAGTGCATGCATATAATGATCATCCTCGTCGGAGGACTGGCAATTGATTTCAGATAATTTTGTATTTTACGATATTACCGTTATTCAAAATATGTTAATTAAACCTTGTGTTAATAATTATGGTGTACTGTATGATTGATTATTTGATAATGCTGAACGGTGCTTTCTGCATTAGCATGTCGAACCTTAGTGGAGGTGGATTTGATGATGGTAGTTGAAGCGGTGATATGATCCTTTCAGTAACGATTCATAATATAGTGAGGGAGTACCGGGACCAGACGACATCCTACAAAATTTTCCTCAATGGTTGAGCCTTCGAGCAAGCCGAAGAGGCCCAAGACATCTGGAAAATTTTCGGTTGCTGTTTCCAGCAAAAGTGACTTTGATCGTTTGTCATTTCATTGCTTTACGTTTCCAACTCTTGTTGTCCTAGGCTTCGGGGCCGAAATGTCTTCTTAGTATGGGGGAATGTACTACTCATACTCTTCTTAGTATTTTCAGGGTTGGGTGACTTTCATTGTTGGTACTTCATCTGTGACCCTCTCGATAATTTTTAAACTACCCTGTTGTACTTAGCCTACCGTTCTCCGAACGAATTTCAGAGCCGTTTTGTTAGACTTCGTGGATTATTGTGGTCTTTCCACATCTGAACTTGATCCTTGCAAAATTTTGTTCGAAACTATTATTCTCATACGTGCAATTAACATTTCCGAATGTATTATGAACTTGGATGCGGTTGGTTGAGCTCGAAACATTGTTTTCAGGACGTCTGAGCTGTTTTGTGATTTTATTAACTCTGTGAGCTTTTGTATCCAAATTCATACTCCTCCACCTCAACTTATCGTGTTCACATACATTTTTATCGCCTCGACTCACGTACCAGATGCTTGCTTAGTCAGTTCATTGTATTTCAAGGATTCTCGCGTTCGCGCATTGTTCATGATGTTTTGGGGCTGAGCAAAGTAGTTATTTCCTTGATTGTTCCGCCGCTCTCTATTTTAAGTTTCGGGACGCAACTTATTTTAAGAGGAGTAGAATGTAATATCCGAGATTTTTTATTCCGATTAATTCGAATTTTCTTTTTAGACCGGAAACTTCTCGGTTTTCGGGCGTTGGTATTATTTTTCTCGACAATCGATTTTGTTTTTATGGCCATATGTGGTGACTTGTTGTATATTATTTTAATTTCGGATCGACATTGTTGTCCGCGAGCGTTTCGTCGTGTTTGTTCCGTGCATTTTTGAGAATCGAGTCATCAGGCCACGGCAGCTGGGCGCTGGCCAGACAATTGAGGCAGGAACCGGCATGCGGCTGGGCGCTGACCGGACAGGTGCGGCAAGGACCGGCCTAGCATACGCTACGGCCGGACAGCTGCGCGCGCTAACCCGCAGGAGTAGCGCACGCCACTGCCGGGAGGTAACGCACGCTAATCGGCCGGCGTCTAGGCGCAGGGTCTGACTTCGCCGGACAAACAGTAGCGCACGATACGGCTGGACAGCTGCGCGTGCTAACTCGGCAGGCTAGCGCACGCTACCGGCTCGGCCGACGCACGCTACATGGCCGGGCAGATTAGTCTAGTAGGTCCTGGACGGGCCGATTGCGCACGCTGCTGCCGATGTCTTGCGCATGCTATCGGACCCCAGCCGAAGATTCTGGACCAGGGCCGGCCGATAGCGCATGCTACCCGGACAACCTAGCGCACTGTCACGGGGTTATACTTGTGCCTCGCTAAGTCCTCGCCGTGCGGCACTCTTAGGTTGTCTCAAGCCTAAGTAGTAAGCCTACTAATAAACAAGACTGCTAGGAAGGAAAGTAAAGAAATGCTTGGGGAAGGTTTTTCTCTTATTGCACTGTAGCAAATCTGATTTCTCAAGAGTGAGTTACAAATGAGCCCCAAGGGGGGTATTTATACTAATCCTCCTAGGCTAACAAATTACCAACAAAACATTACTATTCCAAGTATTTACAAGAATGCCATCATCTAGAATGATCTATACAATTCTAGGTAATTCTAAGAAGTCTTCTAGGAGTCCCCAGACCCCTCTGGAACGTCCGGCCCGACCCGGCCCGAAGTGTCCCGGCCCGGCCCGGCCAAGGCCCGATTCGGCCCGTAGCAATCCGACCCGATTTCTGACCTTCTGGAACCCTCTTTGACCTTCTGGAATTGATTGGTCTCCATCTTGAAGCTTCTAGGGTCTTCTTTCTGAAGAGTGGGTTCCTCGGCTTTTCAATGTCTACTCATCACAAGGCTTTTTCCGTCTAAGCCTATTATAGGGGGTAGTCCTCTCGTGAGCTTGGCCCGGTCCATGCACGCGCGGAGCTCATCCGCGCGCCGTCCGGAAGGCTTCGGCCGGATGCTGTTCGATACCTGCTGCCTTAAGGTGAGGCGTGACATTCTCCCCCACCAAAGTCGTGACCGTCCTCGGCACGATGCTGTCCCGATATTCTTCAATCTTCTGCCAGAATTGCCATAGGTGATCCTCATGTTCCCAGCTATTTTCAGCGTCTGGGAGTCCCTTCCAATGCACAAAGTACTCGGTGTATGGGGCCACGCCCCGTCGTCGAACGTCCCGATGTGAAATGATCTCGGCTACTTTCTTGTCGAAGGAAGTAATCACGGCAGTAGGTGCTCGGTGTGACTGAGTTCGGCCCGGATCCTCCATGTCCTGATGGTAAGGCTTCAGTTGTCTAACATGAAAGATCGGGTGTATCTTTATCTTCGGCGGTAGTTCCACTCGATATGAAACTGTCCCAACACGCCGCTCGATCTTGTAGGGTCCCTCGTATCTTCGGATAAGTCCCTTATGCACAACCCGAAATGCTTTAAATTGCTGCGGGAGAAGTTTCACCATAACTAAGTCGCCTTCGTTGAACTAGACCGCTCGTCGCTTGAGATCGGCCCATTTCTTCATCTTCTTGGCTGCCTTGTCCAATGATGCTCGAGCCAAGTCCGATTCCTCCTGTAATGTCTTAGCAAAGGTATATGCCGCGGGACTCTTTCCCGAGTATCCGGTGGCAATGTTATTCGTTGTCGCCGGTTGTCTCCCAGTAGCGAGCTCGAATGGGCTGCGTCCTGTTGATTCACTCTTCTGCAAATTGTATGAGAATTGGGCCGTGTCTAAGAGTTTGGCCCAGTCCCGTTGATTGGCACTCACATAGTGCCGCAAGTAGCATTCAAGCAGTGCATTAACTCGTTCTGTCTGCCCGTCCGTCTGTGGGTGGAAACTTGTTGAGAAGGCTAAATTTGAGCCCAATAGCTTGAAAAGTCCAGACCAAAACTTCCCTGTGAACCGTGGGTCTCGGTCACTCACGATTGTCCTTGGAATGCCCCAATATTTTACCACATTCTTTAAGAATAACTTGGCCGTCTCCACAGCCGTTACGTCCGCCGGTGCTGGAATAAAGGTTGCGTATTTTGAGAACTTGTCCACCACAACAATGATCGACCCGTACCTATCCGATTTAGGCAAAGCCATAATAAAGTCCATTGAAACACTTTCAAAAGGGTGTTCCGGTATGGGCAAGGGTTGAAGTAGTCCACCAGGTTGTTGTTACTCCACCTTTTCTTGTTGACATACAAGACATGTCCGTACGTATGCCTCAACGTCCTCACACATCCTGGGCCAAAAGTAAGAATTGTCAATTAAAGCCATTGTACGGTGCATACTTGGGTGTCCAGCCCATAGTGTGTCGTGGCATTCCTTCATGATGTCCCTCCGCAAGTTCCCCCATTTGGGCACGTACAAACGATTGCCTTTGGTGAAGAGTAGCTCGTCTCGTTCCCAGAACCGTCTTGTCTTGCCGCTCCTGGCAAGTTGCATGATGTTTTCTGCGAAAGGGTCCTGCCTCAGTCCCTCGCGTATGCGGTCCTTGATGCTTCCTTCGGCCTTGGTCAAGGCTGCAAGCTCGGCCTTCCGGCTCAATGCATTAGCTACTCGGTTAAGTACTCCAGGCTTATACTCTAGGGTCTAATCGAACTCAGCTAGGAATTCCTGCCATCTTGCTTGTTTTGGCGTGAGCTTCTTCTGAGTTTGAAAATAACTTGTGGCTATGTTGTCTGTTCGTACCACAAACTTGCTCCCAAGTAAATAATGCCTCCAAGTTCTAAGGCAATGTACCACGGCGGTCATTTCCTTCTCATGTACCGAGTACCGTCTCTCGGTGTCATTCAATTTTCTGCTCTCGTAGGCAACGGGATGCCCTAGCTGCATCAATACTCCTTCGATGGCATAATCAGATGCATCGGTCTGAACCTCATATGCCTTGGCATGGTCTGGCAAGGCTAAAACTGGTTGTTTCGTCACTTCGCCTTTGAGTCGCTCAAAGGCCTCTCGGCACTTATCCGTCCACTCCCATTTGTGGTCCTTCTTCAATAGGTCCGTTAATGGTGCTGCTATCCGAGAGTATCCCTCGATGAACTACCGGTAGTAGTTCACGAGTCCCAGAAATGATCGGAGTTGGGTTATGCTGGTCGGCGGCTCCCAATCTCGAACAGCTTTCACTTTGGCCTCGTCCATCATTATGCGGCCATCCTTGATACGGTGCCCCAGAAAAGTCACTTCCTGTTGGGCAAATGAGCACTTGTCCAACTTTGCATAAAGTTCATTGTCCCGCAATGCTTGGAACACCTTGTTCATCAGTGTGCAAAAGGTCACTGGGGCGTTTGTAAGCCCAAACGGCATCACAAGAAAATCAAACAAACCATGCCTGGTTGCCATGGAGGTCTTGGGTTCGTCTCCTTTGGCTATCCGGACTTGCCAATATCCGGATCTTAGGTCGATCTTTGAAAAGTATTTGGCACCTCCCAGTTGGTCAAACAGCTCTCCAATGAGTGGAATGGGATACTTGTTGCGAACCGTCAGTTTTTTGAGTGCCCTATAGTCTACGCACATACGCAAGGATCCATCATGCTTCTTTTGGAACAAAATGGGGGATCCATAAGGAGATTTGGATGGTTGGATCATCTTGGAATCTAACAACTCTTTCAATTGCTTCTGCAGCTCCTTAAGTTCTGGAGGTGACATCCTATAAGGTGTCCTCGAAGGTGGCTTCGCATCGGAAATAAGTTCAATTTTGTGGTCCACATCCCGTCTGGGCGGCAACTTCTTAGGTAGTTCCGCGGGCATCACGTCCTGGAACTCCTCCAAAACGGCTTGAACTTCCTCTGGTACATCCTTGCTTTCAACATCGTTCCCATCATCAGGAACGTAAAATGAGGCAAAGGTCTCTTCCTGCTTTCGAAGTCCTCGACTAAGTTGCATGGCTGAAAGGTGCCTGTCCCCTTCGCTTCCCTCCTGGCCGGAATGGCCTGTGTCCTGTCGGAGTCCAAAATGACTAAGGAATCAGAAAATGGAAGAATGCAAGCCCGTACCTGATCGAACCATTGTAACCCAAGAACCAAATCGTAATCATCCATGGTCACTACAGTGAAGGTGATCATTCCCTGCCAGTCACCTATCTTTGCATTCACTCCTCGTGCTTCGCCGGTCACCGGTTTAGCATGGATGTTCACTGTCTTGATCGATCCATTAGTTGGAGTGACGGTAAGTCATAATGCTTTGGCTATGCTGTCCCGCATGAAGTTGTGCGTAGCTCATGTATCCACTAAAGCTTTGATGTGTGTGCCTCCGATCAAGGCATCCACAAACATAGACCCCTTTCTAGGTCCCTTCGCCGGCTCCACAACGACTTTGACAGCATTGAGCAAACTCAATGAGCCCATGTGCGCACCATCCGCTTCCTCGGTCTCCGTGGTCTCTTGAATGGCTGCGACCTTCTTCCTCCGAAATGGGCAATCGTACTTCAGGTGAGAGGTACTATGACAAATGTGACAACCTCTCGGCTTATCGTTCTCGTCCACTGGTTGCTTGCCCGAGTATTTGTTTGGCCTGAACCTTGATGGGCGGTCTCCCCCACCTTTGCCCTTATCTGCGCGGAAAGTCCTTGGCTTATCGCTGGTTTTCAACTCCCTTAATCCCTCGGCCACAGCAGTGGCAGTCGCCACGTCCTGAACATTGCGCCTTTCCAACTCTTGCCTCGCAAAAGGCTTGAGTCCGTCCATAAATGCAAACAGCTTGTCGGTCGTCGTCAAGCTTGGTATCTCCAGCACAATTTCTTGGAACTCCTTGACATAGTCTTTGATCGTACGTGTGTGGCTAAGTCTCTTTAGCCTACCCCAAGCCTCTAACTCCACATTCTCGGGATATAATTGCCTCTTTAATTCGGCCTTGAAGTCTTCCCAGGAAGCCATCCTGCACGCACCACTCTCAATGTCGGCCTGCTTGGTCCGCCACCACAGTACGGCTGTGTCGGCTAAGTACAAGGGCGCAGTCCGCAACTTGGTGTCATCATCTCGAATGTTTGAGGCACCAAAGTACTGCTCCAGGTTCCATAAGAAATTGTCAATCTCCTTGGCGTTTCTCGATCCGATGAACTTCCCAGGCCTTGGGATGTCAATTCGTGCGGGTGTCGCACCCACATGTTCTCCATTGGCAATCGCCCTTTTCACTGTTGCCATCTCCATCTTGAGAACCTCCATGCCCTCTTGCATGGCCAAGATCATGGCCCGAAAATCGGCCAACTCTTGCTTCATGTCCCCTTCACAAGCATTGATAGTGGAAAGTACCTGGTTGTTCAGTTCCTCACCAGCTTCTTCTAAGTCATCCACCCTCCTCGCAACCTCATCATAGACCTCCTCCAGTGGAGTCACTCGGCTGTCCATGGCAGCAATCCGGTCGACAGACTTGTCTCTGCCCTTCTTGGTCTTCTCGGCCTGAGTGTTGGGTTGGGTAACGTCGGATGATTGAGCCATCTTCTTCCTTGCACGATCAGCTAGCAATCTTCGAAAATCCGCCTTGGTTGTCTCAACCTTGGCTCTGATACCAACTGTCATGGGGTTATACTTGCGCCTCGCTAAGTCCTCGCCGTGTGGCACTCTTAGGTTGTCTCAAGCCTAAGTAGTAAGCCTACTAATAAACAAGACTGCTAAGAAGGAAAGTAAAGAAATGCTTGGGGAAGGTTTTTCTCTTATTGCACTGTAGCAAATCTGATTTCTCAAGAGTGAGTTACAAATGAGCCCCAAGGGGGGATTTATACTAATCCTCCTAGGCTAATAAATTACCAACAAAACATTACTATTCCAAGTATTTACAAGAATGCCATCATCTAGAATGATCTATACAATTCTAGGTAATTCTAAGAAGTCTTCTTGGAGTCCCCAGACCCCTTTGGAACGTCCGGCCCGACCCGGCCCGAAGTGTCCCGGCCAAGGCCCGATTCGGCCCGTAGCAATCCGACCCGATTTCTGACCTTCTGGAACCCTCTTTGACCTTCTGGAATTGATTGGTCTCCATCTCGAAGCTTCTAGGGTCTTCTTTCTGAAGAGTGGGTTCTTCGGCTTTTCAATGTCTACTGCTGTCACAAGGCTTTTTCCGTCTAAGCCTATTATAGGGGGGGTAGTCCTCTGTGAGCTTGGCCCGGTCCATGCACGCGCTTTCTTTGCGCCCGTCCGAAGGCTTCGTCAGGATCTTTGTTCGATCTCTTTGCCTTAAGGTGAGGCGTGACAGCACGCTAGTCAGTTGCCAGTATATATATGACCGAGCAGCCCTGTTTTCACCCATTTTTCACTTCCCTTCCTTCATGTCCGCGGCTGGATCATTTGAGAGAAAGGAGGCATGTTATTGAACAACAAATCCACGAAGATCCTGAGTCCATATCATTGATCGATCAATCCATAACATCTTTCAATCGACCGAATCAAGGTTAGTTTTTCCTAAAATCCAAACTTTGGGAAATTTGGGGATCTTGGTAGATTTCGTCCGTTTGAGCCTTGTGAACTTAAATTACTGATGGATAATTGAAGATTAAGTTGTATTCTATCATTTTCATCATCTTTCCACGGTTTTACCATTTCTGATTCGTCGATTATATGAACTCCCGTTTGACGCCTTCAAGGTGTTCGAGGAAATGCCGCAGAGAGGAATTTGGTCGTTTTGTGATGTTTTTCCTCGTGTGATTGATTGTTTATTCGATGATAGGATATTAGGGGCGATTTCCCTACAAAAATATGGTGTTGAGCCCTTCCGATCGTTGTTTTCGTTGGAGTTCCGGATTTTGCCAACCGACCGTACTTTCGGAGTATCCGCGAGAGATTACCAAGGCAAGTACCTCGATATACGAATTGTAACTGCGTGAAATCATTGTTGTCGAAGTGTATGAGTTTATACGGATGTATATATGTGTATATATATATGTATGTATATATATATATATATTTATATATATATTTATATGTTAAATATATGTATGTATATACGTATATTGATATATATGCTTATGTCGGTGATCGAAGAGTGATGAATGCTAACACTAGTTGACGTACTCAACTTGGATTGATGGATGAACTATAGTTATTCATATAATATAGTAAGGTTATATATATATATATATATAAATATATATTCGGTTGAGTCGCAATATAGATATATGTGCGGTGTTGATTGGTTATGCTTGAAGGCTTATTGTGATTGAGTTTGATTGATAACGTGTGTGTTATTGTTTATTTGTGTGGTTATGGACTGGCGGAGAAATTGTGTGACTTGATGTACCGAGTTGAAAATTATTGTGACGTTTGTCCGTGTGCTTGATGTTTGAAATAATGTGGATACTTGTTGTGAGAAACGTCGTATCCGGGAACCTCTGAGGGCGGGGCGTGCACTCCGGCCTGGTGTATGCTGCAATGTGCGGCTCCATATGGGTGGTGAACGCCGGTGTTACATAATGCGCGCGCAAGGGGCGGCCCTTACAAGAGTGATCGCCAGCGCGGTAACATGTTCAAGGAGCGGCCAACATGATGGAGTGAACGCCGGTACACAGGTGCACAAGGGAGGCGCCTGGAAGGCTTATTGGTTACGGGTATTTGAATGATAGCTAAGAACCCGTTACCGAACGATGTACGTATCTCAAATTCTTTCAACTCACTTTTAAATGTTTGTCTTGATATAGACCGCGATTCGTGTTTTTGAAAGCTTGTTTCAACTTGTTTTTAAAGCGTTGGTATCAGGGTTAATTAACCAAAGAGGTTTGACGAAATCTCCGAGGGTTAATTAATCAGGGGTCTTGAGCAGGATATGTCGAATGAGAGTTTGTGCCTTTGATTGTATTGTGGTGCTATTCTGTGTATTGGGTCGAGGACCCTGTGGAATGTTGAGATGATTGATTTCGTGATGATGTTATTTGGATTGGGTTGAGAACCCTGTGAGAGGTTGTAATGATTTCGTTTGTGACAGTGTTCTATAAATTGGGTCGAGAACCCCGAATAAGTTGACTTGGTTTTCGTGTAATTGTTTTCCATATGTTGGGTCAAGGACCCGAGAGCTTTTGAAATTATTTCCAAAAGTATTCCCATTCGATTTTAAAAACCCCAAGACGGCCCGAGTCAATAATAATGTTTGCAAACTATCTTATCAAAATATTTTTCCTTTTACAAAAGGGATTTTCCTGACTCCTTGGGCTCGTTTAAAGTTTCATTGATGTTATGTTCCGTAAAGAGAATATGACTACAATGGAGGATGAGTCAAGTGGTAACAGTGGGCGCAAAGCAGAGAGTAAGTGAAGATATTATCTTTCACCTTGTGTATGCGAGTGTTATTCTATGTTGATGTTTGAAATAATGTGGATACTTGTTGAATTTTGTGTTGTTATTGTTCGTATATCTTGTATATTATGTACTTGCACTAGCAAAATTCCAGTTTGCTAACCCCCAAGTTTTCGGGGGGTGGGTGCCTGTTATGCGCTCAGGTTTTGGCAGCTCGGGAGTAGTTACGGGATTGGCTTGGAAGAAGATGGAAGACGACGATGCTAATCACACAAGAGTCAGAGTCTTTCCTTTTGTTTTCACTTTGGTCGGTATTCCCCTTTTGGTCGAGTATTCACCCTTGCATGGGTGTAGTTTTCATTTATTAATTTGAGTTGTCATTTATTTCTGTATTAAAGTTTATTCTTGTCATTGAGATGTGAATTTCATTAGTTCTGAATTTTTTAATGACCTTGTCGGTCTGCTTTGTAATTAGATTGACCCCGGTCGGTCAATCATTTGAGTAGTCTATTGGAGTGTATCCTGGTAGATCCTTGTGAGAAGGGCCTACGACGTGTGACATTCCCGGACGTATTCTGGGGGTGTTACATGAACTCATCTCCAATGGTTGCTCCGGTGATTTTACTTTCAGTCAGAGGTTTTGGAATGATTCCCAACACTTTTACTCCTTCCATATAGGCAGAACCAGCAGCACGTCCCATTAATCCTAGACTTCCTCCTCCGTAAACTACATGAATGCATTTTTCTCCTATGGTACGACCCCAGTTGTGGGCTGCTTCAGTAAAGCAAGCCTCTTTCCCATGACTAGCTCCACCAAAAATGCAGATGGAGTTAAATCTTTTTGTGGAAGATGATGATTCCCTTTTTTGAAAAGAAAATTACTTAGAGAGAAAATGAAAAGAATACAAGTTTGAGGGATGCAGAAAAGAAACAACTGCAATGTTTATTTATAGATGCAAAATAAAGTAAAAAGATTTATCAAATCTGTGACCGCGTTAATTGCGCTTCAACTACTCAATAGAATAATGAATGCATTTATTGCGTATCACATTTTTTATTTAGAAAATCTAAAAAAACGACAAAAAGTAAAGATACTCGCATGTATGTACAGTAGTTGTGATTGTGGCTCACATCTTCCTCTGATTTTACGTTCAGAAACGGCTTAAACGCCTTCTATGAGTCGGGGAGAAGCTTCCCATCCAATTTTCTTACAAATTGGCAAACAGGGTCTTTTAACGTCAGATTCCCAAGACGTTGTTCATATTCTGGTTTGAATTTATTCCACAAATATCGAATCCCATAATGTACGAGTCCACTAGGATGCGTGTCAAGAGAAATTTTGATATCATCTAAATTCTCCTTATTCAGACCATCCTTGATGAACTGAATTTTATCTTCTCTGTTTGTGGAAGGAATTTCTAAAGATCGACATCTTGAATAACAGTTCCACCTAGCACATTTGTAGCAAACGGCGATTTTCTTTGCTCGTCGTTTCTTGGCATATGAACTTTTTCCAAGCCCTGGTAAAAATCTAGTTGGTGTTTCCGTGAATTCACCCGCTATTCTCACTTTGGCTTCAATAATGAATCGAATATCAAAAGGTATGTCGTTATTCATAAGCAACCTCATCCTTTCAAGTCTGCCTTGGTAAAGTTTCAAAATGACCTTTTTACTAAGAAATGGAAATCTTTTTTCAATTATTTTCAAAGTTTGTTCCATAATTAAAAATAAAAAAAAAATATCTACAAAATCAGTTGTTGTGGGAAACTGAAAAATCCGACTTTACTAGCCACGGAGTACCGTTATCCGCACTTGATCGGGCAAACACAATGGAGTATTAATTCACAATATCGGGGTCTTTAAGAAGAACCTCTTCTACCTCAAAAGATTTTAATTCCAAATATGGTTTTAACCGTTGACCATTCACTTTAAAAATATTACCATTTTTTGGATTTTCAATTTCTACATCTCCGTGAGGATAGACCGTATGAATAATAAATGGACCAGACCATCGTGAATGCAACTTGCCCGGAAATAATAACAAACGAGAGTTAAAAAGAAGGACTTTTTGACTAGGAGAAAAAGTTTTTCTCAAAATGTGTTTATCATGAAAAAATTTCATTTTGTCCTTATATTTCCTTGCACAATCGTAAGCATCGTTTCTGATTTCTTCCAATTCATTTAGTTGAAGTTTCCTATGAGTTCCAGCCATGTCTAATGAAAAATTTAATCGTTTTATGGCCCAGTATGCTCTATGTTCCAATTCAACAGGCAAATGACATGGTTTTCCAAAGACAAGCCTAAGTGGAGACATTCCGATGGGAGTTTTAAAAGCAGTACGGTAAGCCCACAATGCATCATTCAATCACATAGACCAATCTTTCCTTGTAGGATTAATAGTTTTTTCAAGAATATGTTTGATTTCTCTGTTTGAAATTTCAACTTCTCCACTTGTTTGAGGGTGATAAGGAGTAGGAACTTTATGTGTAACACCATATTTTTTAAATAAATGATTCAAAAATTTATTACAAAACTATTTTCCTCCATCACTTATAATTGCTCTTGGTGTTCAAAATCTGGAAAAAATATTTTCTTTCAAAAATTTTACCATGACTTTGTGGTCATTTGTTTTGCAAGCAATTGCTTCTACCCATTTTGAAACATAATCGACGGCCACAAGGATGTAAAGATTGCCAAAAGAAATTGGAAAAAGTCCCATAAAATTTATGCCCCAAACATCAAATATTTCAATAATTAAAATTGGGTTTAAAGGCATCATCATTCTTTTAGAAATTCGACCTAATCTTTGAGATCTATCACATGTGCTGCAATATAAATATGTATCTTTGAAAAGTGTTGGCCAATAAAAATCACATTGCAGAATTTTAGCAGTTGTTTTCTTTGAACTAAAATGACCTCCACATGCATGATCATGACAAAAGGAAATGATATTTTGTTGTTCATGTTCTGGCACACATCTCCTAATGATTTGATCAGGACAATATTTGAACCAATATGGATCATCCCAAAAGAATTTTTTACTTCGTTTAAAAATTTAGTTTTATCTTGGTTATTCCAATGAGATGGCATGTTACCAGTGACAAGATAATTGGCAATGTCTGCATACCAAGGTATTTGAGAAACATACATGAGTTGTTCATCAGGAAAAGTTTCATTAATGGGAGGTTCTTTATCAGTAAAATTCACGATTAGCCTAGACAAATGATCAACAACAACATTTTCAGCACCTTTTTTATCTCGAATTTCTAAGTCAAACTCTTGTAACAATAGAATCCAACGGATCAAGCGAGGTTTAGCATCTTTCTTAGAAAGAAGATATTTTAATGCAGCATGATCGGAGTAAATTATGACTTTCGAACCAATCAAGTAAGGTCGAAATTTGTCTAAGGCAAAAACGACTGCAAGCAATTCTTTTTCAGTTGTAGAATAATTTAATTGGGCATCATTTAGAGTTCTACTTGCATAATATATTACAATTGGCAATTTATTTTCTCTTTGACCCAATACTACACCGACGGCATAGTCGGATGCATCACACATTATTTCAAAAGGAAGATTCCAGTTTGGAGATTTGATGATAGGTGCAGAGCTCAACATAGATTTGAGTGTCTTAAAAGCTTTTAGACAATGATAATCAAATATGAAAGGTGTGTCTTTTGAAAGTAAATTACATAATGGCCTTGAGATTTTGCTAAAATCTTTGATGAATCGACGGTAAAAACCAACATGGCCTAAGAATGACCGAATTTCTTTAATCGTTCGTGGGGGTGGAAGACTGGATATTAAATCAACTTTAGATTTGTCCACTTCAATTCCTTTTTCAGAAATCACATGTCCTAAGACAATTCCTTTTTTAACCATAAAATGACATTTTTCCCAGTTTAGGACAAGATTTTTCTCCTTACACCTAACCAACACTTGGGTTAAGTGGTGTAAACATTCATCAAAGCTAGACCCGAATACAGAAAAATCATCCATAAAAATTTCCAAAAACCGCTCAACCATGTCAGAGAAAATGCTCATCATACACCACTGAAAAGTTGCAGGTGCATTACACAGACCAAATGGCATTCGTCGGTAAGCAAAAGTGCCGAAAGGACAGGTAAAAGTGGTTTTTTCTTGATCTTCAGGAGCAATGGGAATTTGGTTATAGCCGGAATATCCATCAAGAAAACAATAATAAGCATGACCGACTAACCTTTGTAGCATTTGATCAATAAAAGGAAGTGGAAAGTGATCTTTTCTTGTAACAGAGTTCAATTTTCTGTAATCAATACAGACTCTCCATCCAGTTTGAATTCTGGTTGGAACAAGTTCATTTTCTTCATTCGTGATTACAGTTATGCCAGATTTCTTTGGAACTATATGAACAGGACTAACCCAAGAGCTGTCAGAAATAGGGTAGATGATCCCTACATCTAAGAGTTTGATTATTTCAGCTCTTATAACTTCTTTCAAATTAGGATTTAGTCTTCTTTGAAATTCTCGGGAAGTTTTCGCATTTTCTTCAAGGTGAATTCGATGCATGCATATAGAAGGACTAATACCTTTAATATCGGAGATGGTCCAGCCTATTGCTTCTTTATGTTCTTTAAGGTCATTGATTAATTTATCTTCTTGTTCTTCATCTAAATTAGATGCTATGATGACAGGCAGGGTTTCTGATAGTCCTAAAAATGCATATTTTAGAGATTCAGGTAATGGATTGAGCTCTCTCTTTGAATCCTCAATAGGTACTTCTTTATTTATTTGACTCTCAAGTGGTTCAGTTTTAGCTTTCCATTTATCATTATCCAATAATGGTGTAGACTCTAGCAAATAATTTACTTCACTAATTGAACTGTTGATGTCAAAATCTGAGCCAAAATGAGCAAGACAACTTTCAAAAAGATCATCATCATCATCCATTATTGGAAAGAAATAAGGACCCATACTCTCTATCATATTTACCTCACAGACATCATAATGGTCATCATGTTGTTGAGAAATGTTAAACATATTTAGTTCAACAGTCATATTTCCAAAAGAAAATTTTATGATGCCATTTCTACAGTTAATTAATGCATTTGAAGTAGCTAAAAATGGCCTTCCTACAATGACAGGGATTTGGTCTTTGGTATTCTCAACAGGTTCAGTGTCTATGACTATAAAATCAACAGGAAAGTAGAATTTATCTACTTGAATGAGAAAATCCTCTATGATTCCTCGAGGTATTTTTATAGATCTATCAGCTAGTTGAAGTATCACAGATGTTGATTTTAGCTCCCCTAATCCAAGTTATGTATAAACAGAATATCGTAATAAATTCACACTGACTCCTAAATCAAGCAAGGCTCGTTTAATGATGTGATCTCCAATGACACAAGATATTGTAGGACTACCAGGATCTTTATACTTAACGGGAGTTTTATTTTGGATTATTGAGCTAACATGTTCAACTAAAAATGCCTTTCTTGGAATATTTATTCTTCTTTTTACAGTGCAAAGATCTTTCCAGAACTTAGAATAAGCAGGCACTTGTTTAATAGCATCAAGGAATGGAATATTTATTCGAACTTGTTTAAATATTTCCATTATATCTTTGTATTGCGCACTTTTATCTTTTGGAATAAGTCTTTCAGGAAATGGAGCTTTTGGAACGTAAGGCTTTTCTTTTTCTTTAGAATCTTTTGATTTTGAAACTTGTGGTTCATTTGATTTTTCTTCCGGATCATAGTCAGGCATTTGTATTTCTTTTCCGCTTCTAAGGGTAGTTATGGACTGAACTTCTGCGTTAGAAGAGTTTACTTCTTATTGTCCTTTAGGATTAGGGATGGACTGACTCGGAAATTTTTCATTTTCTCTTTCAGCTAAAGTTGTTGCAAGTTAACCAATTTGTGTTTCAAGCTTAGAAATAGCCTGTAAGTTTGATTGTACAGCTTGCTGAGTTGATTGGAACATTTGTTGAGTAGATTGCATGAATTGTTGCAACATATCTTCCAAAGGTGGTTTCTTTGGCACTATAGAAGGATACTAATAAGTATTTGGAGGATATTGATTAGGACGGACATTTTGTTGATTTGACATATTCATTTGATGTCCTCCTTGATTCATTGGAGGCATATTTTGCTTCCAGGAAAAATTTGGATGATTCCTCCAATTTGGATTATAAGTTGGAGCAAATGGACTGTCCGAAGATTTTCCATATGAATGTAACACATTGACTTCTTCATTAAAAATTTCTTGATTTTGTGGACCAAAGGGACAAGATTGAGATGAATGAAATGATTCCGCAGATGAAATGCAAAATTCATGTTTTGAGTTTGACGAGGGGATGGATTGCTTTAAGACTAATGCATCCACTTTTCGTACTAAATCATCTATAGTAGATTTTATTTCAACATCTTATTTAACCTCATAAATTCCACCTTTTTTTGGGGTCGTATGCATCGATTTGGCTCTAGAGTCGAGTGAATTCCATTGTTGTAAATTAATTGACATATTTTCTAGTGCATTCCAAGCTTCGTCTCCAATAAGGTGAAGAAATTTTCCACCATGCATTGATTGGATTAATTGGCGATTGTTTGGAGTTAAATCGTCATAAAAATATTTTACTAAACGCCATATTTCAAAACTATGATGGGGATACTTAAGGATTAAATCATTAAATCTTTCCCAACACTCATAAAATTCTTCATTTTTTTTTGGAAAAATTCTGATATTTCTCTTCTAAGACTATCAGTTTTGGACATTGGAAAAAATTTTGCGAGAAATTTATTCACTAATTGGTCCCAACTAGTAATTGTTCTTGCTTGAAGAGAATTTAGCCAGAATTTTGCTTTATCTTTGAGTGAAAATGGAAATAATCTAAGTTTGACAGATTCATCAGAGAAATTTTGGAATCGAAAAGTAGAACAAATATCGAGAAATTCCTTGACATGCATATACGGATCTTCTCTTTCCAAACCGTGAAAAGATGGAAGAAGTTGAATTATTGATGGTTTAAGTTCGAAATGAGTTGCATTAGTTGTAGGCAACACTATGCAAGAAGGAGATTTAGCACTGATTGGAGAAAAATATTCTATTAAAGTTTTCTCTTTTGCAACTTGATTATTTTGATTTTCGATTTCGTCCATTTTTGGTATCGGTTTCGTTTGTTGAACTTCAGTTTTAGTTAAGGACAATCTTCTTCTCGTTAATCGACCTTTATTATTTCGTTGTCAAACTTGCATTCACCGATATTTCAATTTTTTTAACTTTGCATACAAACCAAATTATGATAGTCGATCGAACTTCCAGATCGTTGGAGGCGTCACAACGGTCGCACTTAAAATCCAACTTTCTTCGGCATGTACAACAGAGGCCTTTTTGCCAAAATTCAATCGATTTTCAAAATCAGTTTTGTACAAGATTGATATTTAGCTTTTCTCTATTCAAATCGAACAAAGTAGTGCGTGAAAAATATCAATCCCTTGTTGAATCTTTTAAAGGATTTTATTGTTTAATTATTATTTTTTTGAGTTTTTATATTTTTATTATTATTATTAATAATGATAATTATTATAATTATTACTAAAATTATAGGATGTAATAGATTGCAAAGGAATAAATTTACTAATTGATCTACGGAAGCAATATCTATTTATAAACTAAATTGTAGGACGAGAAATATTGCAACTAAACTAAATGTCTAAGAATACTGTAAATAGAAAATAACAACTAAAAACACAATCTAAATTTACCACTAGAAGATTCTATTAAAACTAAAGACAAGATATAAAAATTAAAAAAAAAAATCTGATTTTTTTTATATTTTATATTTTTTTAAGTTTTTATATTTTTATATTTATTATAATTTTATTATATTTTTAGAATAATAATATTGAGCTAATATATATATATATATATATCCAGATTTATTATTTATTTTTTTCACAAAAAAAAATTCAGATTTTTTTATAAAAAAAATAAAAATTACAAACTTTTATTTTATTTATGCAAACAATAAAAATAGTTTTTTTTATTACAAATTTTCGTTTCTATTTTTTTTTTATAAATTTTCAGGTTTTTAATTTTTTTTTAGTATTTTCCCTTTTTTTATTAAAGTATTGTAATTTATTTTCTTAAGAAAAATTCTGTTTTTATGAAAAAAAATTTAAAGTTCAGAATTTTTTTTATTATATATATTCCAGATTATTTAAATTATTAATTCTTAATCTGATTTTTTTATATTTTTTATGAAAAGTAATTTTTTTTTAAGAAAATAAACTAGCAGATTTTACTTTTTAAAAATAAAATAAACAATTCAGATTTTTATTTCTTATGGAAAATAATATTCCAGATTATTTTTTAATTTATTTTTTTTATTTTTTATTTTTTCGAATTTAAATTAAAAATTTTGATTTTTTTAATATTAATATTCCAAAATTACAAAAATATTACCTTAAAGTCTGAAACTTTTTTTATTTTCCAGATCTTTTTTTTTAAAATAAAAATAAATAAGTTCTGATTTTTTTAAATTTTTTCAGATTTTTTATATTTTTATATATTTTTGGACTTTTTATTATTTTATTATTTTATTATTATTTTTACGAAAATAAACAGTAGTTTTTATTATTATTAATTATATTTTATATTTATTATTATAAGTTTTTATTATTTTTCAGAATTTTTTATGAACGTAAAAAGGAAATAAATTCTACTACTAACTATTATTTATACTAACACAATCTAAAACGGATATTAAAAAGATTAATAATAATAAAGAAAAGCAGTAAAATAAATAACTAGTAGAAGAATTTAACTAACTTGGTGACGACAGTCTTCTTGTACTTCGTTTGCGCCTCCCCGGCAATGGCGCCAAAAACTTGGTTGATTCTTTAGTCTAATACTCGCAAGCATACGATTTGTTCGATGTAGATATGCGGTGCAAGGTCGATTCCACAGGGAGGACTATAATAGTGAAGTCAAATTATTCCTATCATTTTGAACCAAATTATATTAAATTCTAACCTAGTCCCAAATAATTTTATTTTTGAATGGTTATAATAATTGCATTAAATAACAGTAATTTTTAAGTAGATTTTAGATAAATTGATTTTAAATAATTTACTAGGGTTTAGAATCCAACAATGTCTATTTATTATTTATTTTATATTCTAATTCCAAGAAATTCAGGGAATAGATTCTGAAATCAATCTCACTATTTCCCTATAGATTTGACAATAAGTACAAAATTATAATTCAAATATAGATTTTCTTTCGCTTGAAAAATGTAATTTCTAAGCATTATATGTATCCAATTTAATGGAAAATAAATAATCAAAGAAATTAAATAATATCAATAATCACAAAGCAATGGGGAATTTACAGCTATCAAAAATACGTGATATAATTGATAAAATAATATTCCCCTATTGAAGTGAAAATCATAGTCGTTAAAAATATTTATTTGGAATTATTATATAAATATTAATAATAATATAGACATGGTTTCATCATAACCCCAGTAAAAGAAAATTACTCACTCATAATAACAACACAAATAAATAAATATTCCATAATATTATTACTCAAATATAATTTTATTACATAATATTTTTATTTCTCTCCCTTACAATAATATCTCTCTATTTTTTCTCCTTTTTTCTCTCCCCAAAACACTACACATTCATTTCCTATTTATACTACTTCAAAATCAATAAAATAATAATTTTTACAATTTTAAAATCCCACCCTCAATTATTTCACGGCTGCTAAGGAGTGCTGATATCATGGATGACATCAGCACAGAGTTGAATTTCTGATCCAATCAGGTGTTGACACGTGGCACAATATGGTCCGTCTATTTAATTGTCCTTCAAACGGTCATAACTTCTTCATACGAACTCGGATTCGGATGAATTTTTTTTAAAACGATCGTATCGACGAGACGAATAAAATGAGACTAGTCGTGACTATATTTGAATTTTGGGAAAATATCGTCCTTTAACCAATTGATATGTCTTGTACCGGTTGGTTAACCTGCAGATATAATTTAATTCTAATTAATTATCCAAAAATAACACAAAATTATAGAAAATTCTAATAAAATGAAATAATATAAATATATGGTAAAACGAATAAATTATCACACAAAACACACAATTATATACATAAAATACTAATAAAAATATTACTCAAAATATACCAAACAACAATTCACATGGTCAGAACCCATATCACGTGTCCTCGACGGAAATCAACACAACGTAATCACGCACAAGCATCGCCTAGGACCGGGACGAAGCCACAAATAAGGACCCTCCCGAGCTCGCTAGCGAAACATAAGCCACAACATCTCACAATTGGATCAATCACTTGTTGCATCCTGGCCACATGATCGCATGCCATGTGCCACCGTAGATTATCTTTGGCGCTCACGGTTGGATGAATCACTTGTTGCATCCTGGCCATATGATCGCATGCCATGTGCCACCGTAGTTTTTATTAGGCTCTCACGGTTGGACCAATCGCTTGTTGCATCCTAGACACATGATCGCATGCCATGTACCAATCACTTGACCACCCCTTTTAAATACTTACAATATATATCAACACACTCTTCCTTCCACACATACACCAAACAAAAATCTGCACTTAGTAATAGAGAGAGAGAAGGCTGAAAATTTGAGAAGAAAGGAGAAAGAAGAAGGGGAAGGAAAAAGGAGAAGGAAATTCAAGGTAATCTCATTTTCAACCCTTTTCTTTCTTAAAACTTTAGTGGTAACCTTTATACTAACAATAATCTTAACATACAACAAAAATACCCACCTTGGATGGTTATTCATACGGCCGAACCATAGAGGATAGGAGGAGAAATCGTCTTTCAAAACCCGAGACCAAGAATCCCACACGAATTCAACTAAGGTGAGTGGAAATTCTTCAAAATTTTGAAAACAAAAATCAATTATTTCTTATTTATGATGATGCGTGTGAGATCTGAAAATTTTGAAATATATTCTTGAGTTGCATGTCAAATTTTGCATGTTGAAATTATACTACAAGTTTTTGTTAATATTTCTATATAAATATTTGTATTTCTTGATTTTTATTTATGAATATTATGAGAAATTATGATGCATGTACAAATCTGAAAAATTTTGAGTATATACACGTTTTGAATATTCATATTATGGTTATAACATCATGCAAATTGATTTGACAATTTTAGTCGACAACCGATTCGATAGTCGGATTCCAATTTCGTGAAAAAATTGTAATCTTTATACCTACCTTGTACTTTCACGTGACTTTGTCTCAAATCTGGAATTTTAGTGCCATATGACTAAGTTGTAATATGTGATAATGTACTTGTGTCCGAAAACGAGAATTTAATCGAGTAAACGGAAAATTGGGCACAAATTGCAATTTTAGGTAGTTTGGAGACTAAATTGAAAATTTAAAAAAATACGTATTCTGGACCCTGTACCGCATATATTTCTTCATATATAAGCTGACCGTAAAGTTTCGTACACTTCGGACTTCGATGTCTATACTTATAAATAAAAATTGTAATTTGAAACACTTTTGGGGTCAAAACGCAAGAAAATTAGAATTCTGGACCAAGTCCGAAATTTTCTGGAACTTTTCACAAATCTATCATTCCAGACCTATTACGAGTCACCTCGTAAGATTTCATCAAAATCCAAGCTAATTTCATAACATTATAAGCCCCGGAATAATTTTCCTAAGTTTTGGGGCAAAACCGTAAATTTTGAAAAATTCAGTCTCGAAACTGAAAATTTCGAAATTTCCTTAAATCTGGAGTCGTGGGAATATTTTTGACATTCTCACAAATCTTCACAACCATCCGAATTCGATCCTTACTCTAAAAACTAAAACTCGAACCCAAGGGCAAAAGCGTCCATTCAACCTATTCCAAAGATTTCCCGTTATCGTCGAACCTTCCCATATTATATAAATACCTGATCTAAACTCCTAGACTGTTAATAAGATTATTCAGATTATTTCTCAGATTTAGTATGAATTTTTTTTTTCGAGCAAATCGGGCCACAATTATAATTAATACATATTCCGTACTTAGTCAAAAAGACGCTATTAACCTGACTAACCGAACACATACTTGATACTCGTGACATGCGTCTGACTACCGATCAGAATCGTCCAGGAACTAAGTGCTATACAAACAAAGTGCCACGGACGGGTCCGCCTCTAACTCTACCGGGGCAAAGTGCCACGTCGACGGACGGGGGCCACCTCTTGATCCCATACGAACCAGAGAGCCAACCTAAAATCCGGGGCCACCTCTTGAACTGTATGAGCCACCTCTATAGTCCCTAATCGTGTCAGGGACGGTTAGACCAAGTCTTGGATCGAGCAGCGAGGCTGCGGTTCATGAACGAGGCTACCGTTGTTTCCTATTCCCATAACCGAGGAACGGAGTGTTCCGAGGGACCTGGGTCGTAGACTTGGGGTATAATCGCGATTATGGTGTGATCCGGGTTTTGACGCACAGCTAAGGACATACCGAGCCCAGATAAGAGATAAGGAACCACACGCTAAGTGTGAAAAGAGCGAAGGCTCTACTTGGGGCGACGGTCCAAATCTTGGGGCGACGGCCTATCTTGCTAGGAGTAATAAGGAGAGCCTAGAATCCAAAGTCCATATTGGCAGGATTCGAAGCTAGCTTGACTGATTGACCAACTGCTTGACTTGTCATCCGTCCACGGGGATAGGATTATGATATCGCACCTGTAAGTGTTTATTGTGTTCATAAAAATTATAATGTATCTTGCAAACGATTCCAATTCCATATACTTTATAAAACCATGCATCAATCAAAATGTTTTCAAAGAAAAGTAAGCCACACTCGCACACTATCACCCACTCAGTGAGACCCTTTGTCTCACCCCACCGTTTCTATTTTAAACCAGAGGATGAGAATTCGGCCGAAGACGAGGGGACTTTTGAAGAGACCGAGTAGAAGACCTTCGAGACATAGAATTGTGTATAATTCCACCTTGTAATAGATTAGTTATGTTTCGTATTTGGTACTTTTGAAATTCTGGAAAGAAGTTCTGCTGTAATGTTCTGATCTTTGTAATTTCATTACCAACTTTTATTTCAACGAATCTTAAAACATCGGGTTAAGATCGTTGTTGAATTTTTGTTGATCGTTATTCTAGCTTCCGCAATGCCTTTAGTGCACTCTTATTGATTGATCGACATGTATCGTCGCGCCCTAGTCCTGCCCGATGTTGGGGGCGTGACAAAAACTCACAAAAGCCATTTACAAAATACTAAATACCGTCATAAGAATTTCGCCAAAACGATCAAGGCCATAATGCCAAAAACTCGGTTAAGGGAATCGGTTTTCGAAATAAAACTCAGTCGGTAAAATACCGAAAGCCATTACAAAAGAACTCACGCAGCGGATAAAAGAAATACAGTCCAACATGCACAATCCAACAACACTACTCCTCATATGAACGAAATATGAGAGTCAAATAACCACATATCACGAAATCAAAATCCATAAGAGGATTCTGTCAATTAACTCATAATCATAAATGTAACTCACATCCGACGAGGCACAAACACAAAGAAGGGAGACTTACATCCACAGGTCGCACGAAGATGATGATCGCCCCATGATACTAATCACGACCAACAAACTCAGACGACGCGTCGCGACACGACTCAGTCAGAAAAAATCCAACGAGACAAAACTCAACAGACACCACTAAACCCGACAGCTTAGGTTTCCACAACCTAAGCTCCGATACCATTTATGTAACACCCTCAATCCGCTCAGGGATATTACACGCCGTAGAACCTTTCCTCAAGGATCTACCAGGCTGGTAACAACAAACGAACAACTCGACGATGCCTTTAAGGCTACAATAACTCAGTAGACCAACTTGATCTTTCAATAAAAAGATACAACTCAATTACAATTCATGCCCACGCAGGGGTCAAAATACAACAACTCCTGTACAATGGGGAAAAATTACTGCAGCGGAAAAAAAAGTTCAATTGAACCAATTCTCAATGTACGGTTCCACATGTGATTAGTATCGATCATCTTTCATCATCCTTCATGCCGACCTTGTGCCACGCTCCCTGAAACCTGAATGCAATACAGACATCTACCCCCCGAATGCTCGGGGGTTAGCAAAACTCCACTGTTTTGCTAGTGCAAGTACAAAGTGCAAATACGAGCCATATAATTCAAGTTCCAAGAATAACAATAATCAGGAATTCTCAAAGATTCAAATACAACGAAACGAATACTTCCCGAGTCAAGAGTTTGAGTAAAACTTTCCAAATCTGAAAGATCACAAATAACGAGAACGGTTTGCAAAATAGTTTAAAATACCCTCGGGAGTTTTAATAGAAAATAATTTAGGATTATCAAATCCTTCTCTTTCCAAAATGAACAGGGTCACAGCCCAAAGGTTTTTGTTTTCGCAAATAGAAAACCACTAACAATTCACAGGGTCAGAACCCATATCACGTGTCCTCGACGGACATAAAATCAAGACAGCGTAATCACACACAAATATCGCCTAGGACCGGGATGAAGCCACAAATAAGGACCCTCCCGAGCTCACAAGCGAAACACAAGTCACAACATCTCATGGTTGGATCAATCACTTGTTGCATCCTGGCCACATGATCGCATGACATGTGCCACCGTAGATTATCTTTGGCGCTCACGGTTGGATCAATCACTTGTTGCATCCTGGCCACATGATCGCATGCCATGTGCCACCGTAGTTTTTATTAGGCTCTCACGGTTGGACCAATCGCTTGTTGCATCCTGGCCACATGATCGCATGCCATGTGCCACCATAGGCCCCGCCCACATCCATACATTCACACACAGCACAATACAACACATATATTCAAACAATTCACCAGAGGCATCAAACACTTAGCAAAACACCACGTCAAACCACAACACACCGAAATGAAATAATATATGCCCACACGCAATACCAAGTGCAACATAAACACCAAACATATCCATAGAATTCACATAGTCATTCACAAACCACACCATTCACAAAACACACGCGTTTTGAAAGCAAGCCTTTAACAAGGCTAAACCGAATCTTTTGAAAGTTCAATTCAAATGACCAAACAACCACATTTAGACGATCAGTAATTATAGTATCCATAAAACAAGAATTGTATGGACAAGGTACTTGCCTCGAAATCGGCACGCAAGTATTCCAACGAACACGGCTCAACCGGGAAGCTTCGAAATGCTCGATGCTATCGAAAAGGAAGACGACGACGAACGGAAGGGTTCAACACGGTTTATTCACAAGAAACTCGACCCTAAAATCATATAATTAATAAATCAATGATCATACGAGGAATAATAATCGTAGAACGTCCGAAAACCCCTCTATGACATTCTACCGGACACCTTCAAGGCATCGATCAAGAACTCGACCAAAACAACGAATCGATACGATCCAACCATGGAATAACAAGGGAAATGATATAATACATCTAAATAATCATCAATCCATCACAATCCTAAGTTAAATCGGATTAAACGGATGAAAACAACCAAAATACCCAAATTCCCCAAAACTAGATTTCTAGAAAATGTGACATGATTCGCTGGATCAAAGGATGTTATAGGATGGATGATTGATGATAGGAACTCCAAGATTCATGGAGTGATTGTCCAACAACATCTCTCCATGATAACCACACCTCCAGCCGCGGAAGAGAAGGAAAAGAATGAGAAAAATGGTGAAAAACCCGTCTGCAGGGCCTTAAATAGGCTGCCTGCCGGCAGAGTTACGTACGTAACCGGCCAAGGTCTTACGTACGTAACCGGCCATGGCCAAGACACTGCCCAAAAATGCCGGCATCATTATGTACGTAACCGGCCAAGGCTTACGTACGTAACCGGCCTTACGTACGTAACTGCCGAGCACTACCGACCGTAACTCACCCAAGGTCGGCCGACCTGCATCGCCTTGGCCATGACTTACAGGACCAACTCCGACGGCCCGGACGACCCCGAAACCCGAACCTGAATATGAAACGAAGATACGGTTACTAAGTACTCACAAAGATGAATTCGAGCACTAAGAGAACACACGACCCGAAGGCTCGAAATTCGAAAATGGAAAGTAATTACCCCAAACTTTGGGAAATTACGAAAACGGCCCAAAACGTCCGAAATACGCGATACACGATCGAAACACCAAGCCAAAGCTCGCAACATGAATAATAACATTAAATGAACTTACAAGAAACTCGAGACAACAGTTGCGGACGAGATTCGCAAGAATCGAACACAAGTGCGGAAAAATCGCTTAAGAACACGAAACTCAACAAAACGATACCGAAACAAACTCGGACGTTAAAAAGTGCAGAATTAAATATTCTCAAAATGACGAAAAGGTCAAAAACGAGTCGTCAAAACGGACTCCCGCCGAAAAAAAAAGAAAATTACCGAAATCCGAAATTACGGATATTACAATTTCAGTGTAACAGACTATCATAGTAATCCCGCCTTTCCTCCGCCTTTGTTTCATAAACATCACTATATCTAACAGGACAATTAATTCGCATTTAAATTTTCAACTAATTTTTCCCCTCAACTACTTACTTGCAGATATCTCACTCAGATCCACATCTGCATCTGTTATCCTGCCGAATTCCGAACTCAGCCGAGTCATAGATCTCCAAAAATGGGGAGTATATATTTCCAATCTACATTCCTGCTTACAATTACTATAACAACATATCCTTTTAGAGGCATTCTATATACAAATAGAGGATTGGCGAACTTCTGCAGCAAGGTGATATCTTTAAAAGAGCACAGACCAATTTCACTATCGATCCTCAAACAATAATATCTATTCAAATACTCCTTGCAATAGAGCAGATAAGCGCATAAAGAATACTCTTAATTGCAGTCATATATACCAGAGCTGCAACTTTTGTCGTCTCCCTCTCCCAATACTTAATTTATTGAGTTTCATTTTTGATACAGCCAGACAGATCTAACCTGCTCGTCTGCGACAAATGCCATCGTCTAACAACTGCAGCATATGGCTGTCTTTTCGAATGCCATTCTTGTCAACAAATCAAGACAGTCATTCCAAGGTACACCACGATCATAAATCTGGTTCTACTTTCTACTCTCATTACATACTCACCTAATTACATTACATTTTCAATGAACCATAGATACAGATTCTCCCTTTTAGTATACGATGATACTAGCGAAATAGAGGTAACTGCTTTTGGAACCGAAGGTGAAAAAAATCATGCAAATGTCGACAAACCACTTTCTGAATAAATATTGCATCGTAACTAACTTCTCTTTACAATAATTTTTGGATTCAAAGCTGAACTACATTAAACATCTTCTTTTACATTAATCTACATTGTACTCACTTGTAGGATGGGTCTTTTATATTAGACTCCATCGAATCTAAACTAGATCAGCTACAACTTCAAATGAGAATTCAATCTAAAGTTTTCAACAAACAAGATGGCACAAATACATTGTCGCATACCATACAAACACTGGAATGCCAGCAATTATATTCGCCAATTGTCTCCACTGACGAAACACTGCCTTCATCCTCGGCAAGTACGTAAAAATATTTAAACCATCATACTTCAAATATTCATTTGTCTTAACAGTGCTACGTTCTCCATTAACACATACAACAACTATTAATCCCCATAATGAAATCTCCACACCCACAAAATCATAGACCAAGAATCTCCCATCAATAGCAAAAGGTAATCTCATATTAATATATTCCACTCATATGCATTCACTAAATATATATTACCATAACTTTGTCATTTCAGAACATCCTCACCCTGACGCACACGTCAACAAATCATCACGCGAGCGATCATTGAAGGCCAAAAAAATCGACTGAATCAACTTTCATGTCTATATGCATACTCGAACTTTTATTACAAGTTTGTACAGAAAAAAACTGTTTACCACATGTAAAAAGTTACAAATGTACCTCCAAGAGCGACTATCCTTGTACTGTAGGTTAGCTACGATCTGCTAACAGTTTTTGTGTGTGTTTAGGTGTTTAATATGTAACACCCCCAAATCCCATTGGTTCATTACTGTGCCGTGGACCACACACTAGGAGATCCACCAGGCGAACAAGACTGACATTACATTAAATTAACTAACAAGGGCAACCACAGCCCTTAATATGATAACTGACACAATATTCCGATAAGGAATTTCAACGACAAAAGTGGTCCTACATGGCTAAAAATGAAAATACAACCACACCCACGAGCTTTGCCAGGGTAATACAGAATGAAAATGACTGACAAACTAGAGAACACTCCGACTGACTGACCAACATGAACAACTCGGACAAGTATCGCTCGAATGCCTCGTCGCCATCATCATGCCCCTGTGTCTCAACTCTCTCCTCGCAAGCACCTAAAACATGAAAACATGTTCCACCCCCTCGGGGTCAGTCATCCAGATAATGAACATCAGATACATGTATAACATGATATGCATCCAAATGCAGAATGAAACGGTAAAATGATAATAATACGAGATGCTCACAAACCAAGTTAAGAACCGAGCATTCATGAAACACTATGCCCACATGATATGAATAATACCTACTCAACAGGTTAGAACATAAGTGCCCAACGGCGAATCATAACTTATAAAGCACCACAATGAATTACACAAACATGAACCACACCAGGACTGAATTAAATATGAATCACAATGCCCGAAGGCTCCAATGAAGTTACCAAGACATCACAAATGCCTGAAAGCCACTCAACCGAAGCTGTAAATATCACAATCACCTGAAACCAAAACAGCCCGAAGCTGTACTAATGAGGGCCAAAGCCACGGCACGAAGCCGTATCACAATGAGGGCCGAAGCCACGACACGAAGCCGTATCACAATGAGGGCCGAAGCCACGGCATGAAGCCATATCACAATGAGGGACGAAGCCACGACACGAAGCCGTATTATAATGAGGGCCGAAGCCACGGCACGAAACTGTATCACAATAAGGGCCGAAGCCACGTCACGAAGCCGTATCACAATGAGGGCCGAAGCCACGGCACGAAGCCGTATCACAATGAGGACCGAAGCCACGGCACGAAGCCGTATCACAATAAGGGCCGAAGCCACGGCACGAAGCCGTATCACAATGAAATCATCCAATGGCCGTTGACCTACTGAGTCGTAGGTGTTGGGGGAGACAACCGCGAAGGTTCAGGCCCCACCAAACTTACCCCATAATGAAACAATCCAATGGCCGTTGACCTACTGAGTTGTAGGTATTGGGGGAAACAACCGCGAAGGTTCGGGCCCCACCAAACTTACCCCATAATGAGCACTAGCCGAGACTAGACCCTGAAACACAATTAAGCACAGACGGCAATAATTCAAAGATTACCGAAATCACAAGCATGATAGTGTGCTGCCTTGAGTCGGCCCACACGAAGACAGTAATTCACGGATGGGCACCGTCCTCGACAGTCCTAATTCAATACCTCGATAGCCTTAGAATGGCCAACCGATAACAATGATGCAGCGGATGATTCAGTAAATGATTGAGTACTTCAATTGCCTTAGGGCAGCCAATCGATAACAATGATATAATGAATGATTGAACACTTCGATTTGCCTGAGAACGGCCAACCGATAACAATGATATGATGAATGATTGAACACATCGATTTGCCTGAGAACGGCCAACCGATAACAATGATATAACAAATGAGTGAATACCTCGATTGCCTTAGAACGGCCAATCGATAACAATGATACGAAGGATGCCTCGACACCTTTAATCGGTTACCGACGATGAAGATGAGAAATGAATACGCCAATGCCTTTAATCGGCCAATACAGTTTTAATGACAAAACACCAACATGAATAACAATGATTACAACAATGTTTTAACTCTACATCCATATCAACGACAACAATCGATACATCGATACCGCGAACCGGCCATCGACAATAACATTAATTAACATTTGGCACCATTGCCGAAGAGTATCGTATCGAATGATCCCTTAATATCAATGAACTCATGAAGAGACTAAGTCTCGTAATGATACAACATATTAACACACATATATATGATAACATTAATCTCATTGACTAGTACAAGTATAAAACTTGCCTCAATCCGATGGCGAGAAAGTCCTTCCACGATCAACGTCCTTGAAGAATATCGGCCGCTCGGACAACCTTGAACAATACAAATACCAACAATTCGCTTAATATACAAATCAAGCATGATCACCACCAACTCAAAAGTCGAAACAACACTACCCGAAGCTCATTGGGGCATTTAAACAAACACGTTGTAAACAATCTCCAATTGTTTACAACCAAAACTCAATTATATCAAAAACCAACCTCCAATGGATGATTCAATCCAACAAAACCTCATGAATACTATCAATAATCCAATAGGAATACTTAAATCGGGATTTCAACAACATCTAATCGAAACCCCCCAAAAATCCAAAGTCAACACCAAAGTGTTCTTGAAAAATTCCTCAATGATTCACAAATTCCAAAAATTACATCAATGAATCCGTAAGAATACAAATATCCAAGATAGATAATCCATATCTAACATAATCCAATATAAAACCAAGCTAACTCAAAGAGATCGGGAATAAAACCTTCAAATCCCGAAATTCAAGCTTCAATGAAAAATTACCTTGATTAGGATGAAGAATCCACAAACATGTTGTTAATCCACACCACAACTTGAAGAAGATGAAATTATCTGAGTTTGATGATGCTAAATCGCCCAAAATATCGCCCACAAATCGCCCAAGGAGGAGAGGAAGAAGGAAAATGATGAAATGAGCTTGATTCTCATGAAACCCGCTGAAATAGGCAAACCTGCACTGTGTGCCGCGACACAGGCTGAGTGTGCCACGGACCATGGCCAAAAACTGCCCAGCACACTGGCTTTGTGCCGCAGCCCGTCCATAAGGGGCCGCGGCCCGCGGTACAGCCCGCTCCAGCATCAAAAGGTACACAGTGCAGTTTTAGCTATTTCGACCATAACTCCTTCGTCCGGACTCCGATTGATTCACCGTTTGAACCATTGGATATCTAACTTGATGCTCTATAATATTGAAAAGATTCAGAATTTTCGGAGTTTCAAAGAATTAATGGTGATTTTACAAAGTCGAACTCATATGTGGAAAAGTAGCTTAAGAACACGGAATTCAACAGAACGACACAGAGACCAACTCGGATGACTAAAATTGTAGAATTAATCATTCTCGGAATGACGAAACGGTCACAATAGAGTTGCTAAGATGGACTTACACCAGAAAAAAAATTATCGGAAATCAAAATTGCGGATATTACATAATATGTGTGTATTTATATATGCGTTTACATATATATGATATCTGCATTGTGTGTGTTTATTGTATATTTTTGGTATATGTGTATTTGTCTTTTTATAATAGCTGTGTTGTTATTTGTTTTAGGTAGATTCAAGCTAAGATTATAATTGATCTTCATTTTGGAAAACAGTTGAATATCATTTTTACATATTTCTTAATCTTTAGTAGAAACGGAGCATTGTCTCCATATGGATCGTGCATTGTGTGGTGCTATGTTAAGCAGGATTCACTTTAATATGGAAAAACAATTGAATACCATTTTTACACTTTTCTTATACTTTAGTTGAAATGGAGCATTGTCTATATATGGATCGTGCATTCTTTCGTTCTATGTTAGGCAGGGTCCTCTTTACTATATCCAATAAGGTCTCATTGAACTTCTACAACTATTTCATACAGTAAAGCATAACACTGCTGGCATAATAACATAACCCTGCATGTATTGATCCTTGTCATTCATATCAATCAAAAACAGCCATATATGTATTTCTCCATATGGTGCATGACATACAAACCAAGGTCAATTTTATTATCAGGGTCCCTCCATGCCACTCCCATAACAACATATCTCGAAGTTTCTATCTCATTGCCTGTTTGTATTGGCTGTTTCTTTCCAGAAAATCTACAAGGAATCTAACATGTAGGCAATTATACATCGGAGTTTCATCAAGATGCTCATTGCGAAAAATGGGGATGCACATTAGTATAAAAAACAAAAAGAAATAAAAATTGGGGTAAAAATAATATTAAAACGCGAACATTGTGTTTTTTTTCATTTAGTAAATTAATTGTGCTGTATTTTAGATAACATTACATTTTCCGTCTTCGTTGCATTTTCCGCTCTTCTTGATTGTTGGCTTTTGGAATTATCAGGCCGTACTCCAAAAAACTTGCGTTCAACTATGCCTTTATTGTGAATTTAGCACCTTTATATTCTGACTAAACTGCTCGCATATTACCGACTCTATTTTTGAATTTATGTAACATGATTATATTTCATATATTTTGAAAATCTATGATATTCATGATTTTAAAATTTTATGAACTTCCCTAAAAAATCCAAAAAAAGGGGTTTTGCTTTCATTATAAATAATAATATATGTAAACTTACTAAAGAAATATACGATATGGATTAAAAAATAAACGAACATGTTTTGCCATTTTTATAAACAATAATATATATAAAACAGGTAGCTATAAAAAAAACTCATTATATAAATTTATATTCAATAATAAAATGAGTCTTTATTGACCTTTTTCAAAAAAAGGTAGCTATAGTCGCATACATTTAATATAGCATATAAAAAAAATAAGCTTTTAAAAAAAAATTAACAATATAAAAAAATACTGCAAATAACAAACATAAAACAACACCTATGAGCAACCCCGTGCATCGTACGGGGCACAAAACTAATATATATACTCACGTTCTACCCATAATATATATTTTAATGATGCTATCACAACCAAAAGGGGTATATTGAAATTCAAATCACTAATCTAATCATTTTTTCTATTGCTTCTCCATATCTTTTTTTTTTTTAAACGATGGAAGATGGTAAAGCTAATTTAACATTCTGAAAGTCCGATTTTGCAATAATATATAGATAAGGTTATTCTGAAAGTCCAATTTTGCACTGGGTACAATCTTGGATCCTACTAGCCGGAGCCGAGTATATGTTTATATTGATTATTAATTATTTTTGAAATATTAAATCAATTTCCCTCAATTTTAAGCGATTATGATATGCAGCAAGAGAATATGAGCACAATGATGATGCAATGTCTTCTTATCCTTTTTAATAGAGATTTTGTGATAGTTGCTTATTATGCAGAGAAAGACAAAAGAGCATTAAAGGATTAACAGAGGAAAGATGAAAAAGGTCAATGTACAAAACAATATATAAGTTGAGGTATTTTCAAAGATGTGGTTCAGTGGTTAATAATTTTATCTTATATATATAAAGATTCAGTCCTCACTATTTAGGTGGCGTTTGGTTCGCTAGAATGTTTCTGAGGGAATTGGAATTGGAATTGGAATTGGAATCGTGAGGGAATTGGAATCCCTTTCCATACTCTGTTTGGTTGGCAGGAAATGGAATTGGAATCCAATTCCATATTCTGTTTGGTTCGCAGTATACGCCGATGAATTTGATTTCAGAAATGCAAAATGACATAACTGCCCTTCTTGACGGCCGGCGGCGGAGCGGCGTGAGGTGGCCGGAGAGGCGACGGCGGTGGCCGGAGAGGAGGCGACGGCGGTGGCCGGGGAGGCGGCGACGGTGGTGGCCGGGGAGGCGGCGACGGCGGTGAGGCGGTGGCGGCGGTGGTGGCCGGAGAGGCGGTGGCGGTGGCCGAAGAGTCGGCGGCGGCGGTGAGGCGGTGGAGGTGGCCGGAGAGGCGGCGACGGTGGCCGGAGAGGCGGCGACGGTGACCGGAGGCGGCGGCGGCCGGCGAGGCGGTGGCCGGAGGCCGGAGAGACGGCGCCGGTGGCTTGAGGCGACGACGGTGGTGGCCGGAGAGGCGGTGGCCGGGGAGGGTAAAATGGTAAATGTCAAAATTCCATGGATGAGGGATTCTAAAATCCCTCCATGGTTGGAAGGATTCGAAAATCCCATGAATGAGGGATTTAATTGCCAATAGTGAAATCCCTTTCCCATCCTTAAAGATTTACCAAACAAGGGATTCTATGGGAAAGAGAATCCCTTTCCCAAGGATTCCCAAAGAATCCCTCCAACCATACAAGTGTTAATGATTAATGTATCAAAGTATCAAGCATTTTATGATCAAAACTAAGTAATTAGAAGAGACAATTCGTAGGTTTTCTCCACACATCTGCATTCAAGTATAATGACTTCTCATCTTTTCAAGCATCTTACTGTTAGAATGTTACAACTTCTGCAGTGAGTAATGACAATAAGAATATGTAAAGTCATACAATACACAATTATAAGAGCTTATAAATAACACTTTCATATGGACCACAACCACACATCGAAGACGAAGAAATATCTGTGCTAAAATAATATAAAACTGTTATCCCACAATCAACTCCACAAATTACACTATCCTATCCCATAACAAACGACCAACAGTCAACCAACAACAACAAATAACCCAACACTAAACCTAATCCCATACTCCATCTCATTTCCAAATAATCAAAACCGACTCGATTCAAACTACAAGAAAAGATCTTTATAGATCTATACCAACAGCCCATCATCGATCTATGAGAGGCTTCGCTTCATTTTTAGTTTTTTACTATTCGAAATATATAAAGAAGAGACAAAACAATCATGTTTCATAACAAATATAGAACCTACCCGAGACCCTTCAAAGGATCTTGAAGCCAAAGATTCGAACCAACCTGAAATTGTAGACAAGGTTTAGGGTACGGTTATGTTTTGTTGAAGGAGAATGATTTGAAGTGGGTTTGTGATTCGGATAAACAATAAGAAATCGAAGGGGTTTGGAGTAGTGTTCGTGCTTGTGTAGTAACAGAGAGCTCATTTGGTTTGTTGTTCGGATTGAAGCAGATGAGATGATTACAATTGTAGAGGCGATTTGTTCTAGAGAAAAAAGAGAGAGACGGTGTTTGTGTGATTAAGGTTATGTGATATTTGGGCACAATTCCTCATATATCCGGTCTTAGAGTTGGACTATGTAGTTTGTGGGATTAATTGATATCCGAATATTAGGCTGAAAAAAAAATTGGGCTAGTGTGTTACTAAACGAAATATTAGTAAAAGCAAGTAGATATGTGTCAAATTAAATGCTCTACAACAACATTTTCTTTGGGTTTTACGTAAATGTTATTTCCTTCTGCAAACATTTCTTTATTAAACAACAATTTAATTCACACTTATTATTTTCTTATAAGTAATAAAATCATTTATTTTGTTTCACAAAATAAATATATTCCATGTAATAATGAACATATGACTAATTTAGTTATCCCTTTAATTGATTTATTCACTTTTTAGACCTAAAAAGGTATGAATATTTTAGACATAAAGGAGTACATTTCTATGCAGCGTTGTACAATATGCATGTTTTATAACATTTACAAAATAATGCATACATAAAAATTAAAAGAGATTTAAATGCCACTTATTCACGTCCATAGAAAATGATAAACTACTTTTTCGTAGTTGGATAGGTATCTATCTGCTTGCAAAAAATGGAATACATATCTATCTTAGACATGCATTGGTGCAATAGTTTACAATAGTTTACTTAAACAAACTTTGTAGATTCACTCGAGTACCCTCCGATCGAAAGTAAGCATTAAGTAATGAATGCACAATTTAAGAAATTACATAATTATTACAGTTTTTTTTTGTAGAATGTCAATTTGTTGTTAAGCTTTATTTTGATAGAGCTGTATGAGTTTAAACTTCATTGAGCTCAACTTATTTTATAACTATTTAGATCAACATTACGCGACACGTCTCAATAAGATGCACCATCTTACTTACACTTCAACAATTTACACAAACATTACGCAATGAACAATTAGGTACAGCCCGTGTGCATCGCAAAGATTCGGTCCTTAAATTTTTTGTGGAGTCTTAATGACTCCAATTTTTATGTCTTACTATTTATTGCTAAGTTGTAATTCTATGAAAATTTATTTCACCTGGGTAAACAAATGGGATGATGCAGACGTTTATTTGGGCGAATTAAATGTAACACTCAAGAATCCGAACCATCTTCTATAATATCAATTGTTGTTGCAGTTTTAGAAAAATCAAAAGACTTTTTAGTTAGTGATATTAAGTTTTAAAGAAAATCAAAAGACTCTTTAATTAGTGTTTACATTTGCTTATTAATTGATCAGGAGCCTATAAATAACAACCGAATAGACCTCAGTTTATACCATCATCAGTTGAAACCAAAACAAAAAGGAAAGAAATAAGAAAATAGACTGTGAAGCAGATCTCCCATCTCCATCACCAATCTGTTTACGATCACAACAAAAACATCATATACTATCCTAATCCCATCCTCCTCAACTCACAATCTATACTAAACACAAACAAGACTCGAAAAACAAACACAAAGATCTTAGTCCGTTCACTTTTGTAACAATCTTTAAAGATTTTTTTGTGTGTGAACCAAACCAATCATAGATCTATAAGAAGAAATACTTCTTAGTAAATATTCGAAACTTAAAAGAAAGATCAAAACAAAAGTGTTTCAATCTTACTTTCATTCGGTAAAAAAAAGAAACGAAAAACACGAAACCTACCCGAGACCCGAATAGGATCTTGAAGCTAAACCTGTCTGTAATATCCGGGGATATTTTTTTGTTTCGTTTTAACTGTTGTTTTGTATGTATTCATTTGGAATTGTACAAGTGGTGTTGTATTTGACTGATACAATGTATATTATATTGGGATATTTCAGAATCGAAATATTTATACTTGGCGTCGGTATTGTGTTGCCGATTGGATGTTTCTTGGTGAGTTTGGAGTTTGATTTTTATTTTCTGGCTAAGTATATTGGACCTAACATATTCTACATGCATAACATTACATACGTTAAGGGTGGCAGGTTATGTACGTTAAACCGTGTTGGTTACGTACGTAACATAGGGTATCTGATCGCATCTGACTTTCGTCGTGTGGGGCCGAACGTGATTGGATCATATTGGCCTTTCGAGGTAGCCAAGTCAACGAGCATTATGTACGTAATGCTTATGCTAATAACGTACGTAATGCATGATTCGTTTTGAGGCAGTGAGTTATGGCAGAACTTAACGTACGCTATGTAGAGGTGATAACGTACGTTAGACATATAATGTTCGTTAAGTGGGTTGTATAGCGGCCGTAATGCGATGTGCATATTATAAAGACATGTTTTGTCTTTCATTTTCTCACGATCCATTTTCGATTTCTCTCTCTAGAAATCATCCCTCTGCATCTCTTAGTGAATTCCAGCCCATGCCAACTTGTTTTGGAGCTTCATAACTTGGATCGACGCTTAGGAATTTGGAGTTTGGAGTGCTCTTGATAGTTTGAGTTGGTTCTTCACTTATTCAAGAGGTACGTCATTAATCTGGTGTTGAATTCGAGATTATGATGTTGCTATTGTTAATTACTTCGTGTTTTGATGTATGGATGGAGGGTAGCTTGATTCTTGATAAGGTTTTATAACTTACATTAAGAACTTGGTGTGTATGGCTTGAGTTTGATTATGTTCTTGATGTTTAAGAACACTTGGAGGTTATAATCATGTCCAGGAAGAGTTATGTTAAGATTGTTAGATGATTAACATAGCTTTGAGATTATTATTGTTGTTGGTTGTGTTCTTGAGGGATTATAACCATTTTAGTATAGAATTATGATGAATTATGTGATGATTGTCATAATCTTGAAATGGTTGATTTAATCTTGTTGATTAATCCGAATTCATGATTAATTGGTGGTTGATTATTATTTAGACATCATGTTAGTAGGGTTGATGATGTTCTTGAGGTAATAATGGTGATATTGGTAATATTATCATTATAGGGTGGTTAGTATGATGTTGTTCTTGATAATCCTTGTTGAATTGTTTTTCACAAGTGTTAAGAACATCTTGATCATGTTGTTTGATCATTTAGATGTTTGGATGCTGTTAGAATTCATAGTTGAAGACTATGATATTCGTTTGTGTGGTTTGATTGATTCGTGTTTGAATCGGGGTTGTCCTTCATGCTGTTTTCGATTTCTATCGTTTTATTGAATGAATTGTATTTCATTCAAGGTTGTTCGAGTGCTTGTGATTGTTGGAGGACTCCGTTCGTCGTTCGTTGGAGGATCTCGTCGCCTTTGGTTTGAGTCAAGTTTTACACTTGTACTAGTCAATGAGATTAATGTTATCATATATGTGGATGAATGTGTTGTATCATTTCGAGATGTAGTCTCTTCATGAATTTGTTTATAATAACCGTGTATTTTACGTGTGTCGTTTTGAATCTATCTTGTTGTATTGTGGCTAGTTGAATTTTAGAGACATGAGGACTAATATTGGTATATTCTTGGTTGATAATCATTGAATTTGGTGATTTTCGGATTGTGTTCATTTTGGCCGATCTTCGTGAATTTTATGCTGGAAGTAAAGCACGCGCTAGACTGTATTTCTAGCGCATGGTATCAGCGGGTAAGTAGCGCACGCTACCCTTGTGAGTAGCGTACGCTAGGCCTGCTGGGAAGTGAGGCCTGGAGAGTTTTTTGGACTCTGGAATGGGGCGTTAGCGTACGCTATTGTCAGACTAACATACGATATTCATCGCACTAGCGCACGCTATTAGTGGGTTAGCGCGCACTGAGTCGGTAGGGCAGTGAGGGCAGATTGTTCTGGACTGCGGGCGATAGCAGGTAGCGCACGCTATGTTTCGGGTTTAGCGCGCGCTAGTCATGTTCGATAACGCGCACTATTATTTCTGAGTAGCGCGCACTACCGAAGTCAGATAGTGGGTTCTGTACTGCCTGTCTAGCCCGTTAGCGCACGCTAATTTTTAGCCTTAGCGCGCGCTAGTTTCTCCCAGTATATATATATGCTGGGCAGGCTCAGATTCGTCATTTCTTCCCTTCCTTCTCCCCCTCTGGCGGCTGAGTATTCTTGAGCATACAAGAGTACAGATTATGGTCGGATTTCTTCATCCAACAATATTTTTGAGTTCCCAACACCAAGTTATCAACATCTCATCAACTTTCACCGTCCAAATCAAGGTAAAATCTGCTGGAACCCTAGTTCTTCATATTTTTGGGTTTTTGTTGAGATCTTCGATTTTAATCTATTTTAGCTCAGATTTGTGCTAGATTATGATGTTGTAATCATAATCCTTCATTTTTCTCCAAGATTCACAGATTAAATTCCTAGTTATCCTCCGTAGTTTGGATTCGAGTTATGTTGTCTTCGTAGTATTTGAATAAAGGTCCCTAAGGGCAAAACTTAGGGTGAATCCTTCCATTTTCATAGTATGGTATTTGATTCGGTATTTTGTTAAACTAGGATCGAATCGTTGAAGGGGTTTGGACCGTACATCTTTCCGTTCATTATCCTCGTATCGTTTCCAACCAAGGCAAGTACTTTTATTACGTTTATTGTACTTCATGTGAATGTGTGGAAATTGTAAATTTGAGAAAATATACGATTGGTGCCATGTATTTATTGAGCTTGTGTGAGCCGAGTAAGAGCAGCGAGGGTCCCCTGGGATCCTGTTAGACTTCGAGTTCTACGGATCACTCGGTTGGGCTGTACACCGGGCAGGGCCTGACGAGGACTCTTTGGGGTGTGTATTCCATATGGGTACAGGGCTAGTACAACTAGGGAGGTTATCTTGTGATGATGATTATGGCATTGTATTTCGGATTATTTGTGATGACATTGTGATTTCTGTTGAATATTCATTGGTTGTACATTTTCTGTAATCGTTGTACTTGCACCGGTATTTTTGCTGACCCCTTCGGGGGTGGATATACTTGTTGTGTATTCAGGTTCAGGTCCAGTAAGGGAGCCAACACAGGGTGGATACGAGCTTGGTGGGCAACCTTGATATCGCGTATTATTCTGAGTTGATGGTCGTATCGTTAAAGTCATGTTTGTGTTTTGGTTTTGTACTCGCGCGGGTACCGTCATGTGTTGTCATTGAGTTGTTGTTCTTTATTGTTGACGGTGCGGTTATATCCGCTGTGGACTGTTGTATCAGTTGTGATCCTACAGGACAATGTGTTATTTGGTTTTGTAATTTATGTTATGTTGAAAATAGTTTGTCCTTTTAACTAAGTGAATGTTGTGGTTTGTTGATTCTAATGATTTTTATGTACATTAGCCTGGTAGGTTCTTCAAAAGAGAATCTACGATGCTGTAATGTTACCGTATATCACGGGGGTATTACAGAATATGGTATCAGAGCCTTAGGTTTATGGATACCTAGGCTGTCGGTGTTTTTGGGTCTGTTAAATTGAGTTAGTCGTTGTCTACGATATCACTGGCATGCTCCAACCCAGTGTTGCCTGTGCTGGAAGACTCTTCAGATGTTGGTTGCTTCTTTCCTTCGGAAGTACTTATATTGTCATTGCGCAATCTATTATTGTAATCGTTTCCTTGTTGAACCATTCTTATTCCTCAGTATGCCGAGAGGTAGAGCTATCCGCCAACGCGGTCGTGGCCGAGGCCATGGCAGAGTAGTAATGTCTGAATTCGAGAGGTCTGTCTCAGAATCGGCATCTCGTTCTGCGACTAGATCAGACCCGATGCCTTCGGGAGGTTCAGACGGAGGTTCGGAGGCCGAAGTGCCTAACGTTCGGCAACAAGTCGTCACACAGGTGCACCAACTAGCCCAAGTGGTGCAGAATATTAATACTGGCAGGACGGTTGAGGATCGGTGGCTTCAGGAAGTTATGAAGATGAACCCTCCCAGATTCGATGGTTCCGGTGATGAGAATAACTAGGATAATTAGTTAGTCGAGCTGGAAAAGATCTTTTACGGTATTGGCTGCCCTGAAGCCAAAAGAGTCCCGATTGCTCAATATATGACGGTTGATGACGCGTCGGATTGGTGGAGAGTTGTTAAGCCCAGAGACTGTGACATCACTTGGGAAGAATTTAAGGAACTGATGGAAGCTCAGTATTGTCCAGCGCCGGTACAACTAGCAAGAGTCAGTGAATTTTTCAGAGCTCAACCCGAGGACGTTCCTATTTCCAAGGCAATCAAGACATACAACAAGCAATTAATGTATGTTCAAGATCGGGTTAAGGATGAGATAGACAAGATACTTCATTTCGACGCTAGGATGAAACCGGACGTCCGAAAGTATATGGCGGGCCTTGGGTGTACTACTTTGAGGGAATATCAGGACAGAGTGCTTGCTTATGAGATGGTTTCAGTTCCGGCTCCTACGGTTTTGAGTTCGAAGAAACCGAATTTTCTGGTAGTTTTCGAGGCTGCGGATCGCGTAAACCTCAACCCTCTTTGCAATCTTCCGTTAGTTCTCCGCAACCCAGTGGAGGAGCGCCGAAACTTTGTTTTAATTGTGGAATTCCTATTCATATCAATTCCCATTGTTCATCGTGCCCTGTCACTTGTTTCACATGTGGAAAGCAGGGACACCGGGCGTCCTATTGTGAGAGAGAGAGTAGAGTCCTTGCCAAGCCGTCCCCTGTTTCAGCCGGAACTGTCTCAAGTCAGCCTACTACGAGTGTTGGACGTGGTAGAGGCAAGACCGAGCATAAGGATGCATCTAGCATTGGATCAGCCCCACCCTGATTGTATGAGACGAGGCGGACTGACGACGTAGGGGCTGCAACTATGTCAGGTATTGTTTATATTCGTACGCACCTGGTAGATGTATTATTTGATTCTGGAGCTACCCATTCCTTTATATCATTGTCTTGTGTGAATCGCCTGGGTCTTATTGGTCTCTCTGCATGTTAACCTTTTATCATTGGACTGCCGAGTGGGGAAAGGATAGTTGGGGATCGAGAGATTATCAATTGTCCTGTAACAATCGGTGGTAGAGATTAGCCATCTGACTTGATTGTTATTGATATGTAGGGAGAAGATTTAATTCTAGGTGATAACTGGTTAGATCATCATGGAGCAGTAATGGATTATCGTCGAAAGATAATTTCGATCATTGATCAGGATGGTGCGGAATATGTTTTTAAAGGACAGAAACCCGCTAGTACTGGGAAGATTATTCGAGCCATGAAAGCTGTGAAATTGTTGAACGAAGGTTGTACCGGTTATTGGTGTTACGTAATGAAGACAGAAACTGACGGAGTTCAATTAGCTTCTATTCCAATTGTGAACGAATTTCCGGATGTATTTCTGGATGATTTGCCGGGATTGCCACCACATCGTGAAGTGGAGTTCGTCATCGAACTAGAGCCCAATGCGGCGCCAATATCCAAGGCACCATACAGAATGGCCCCATCGGAAATGTTAGAATTGAAGAAACAATTGGGTGAATTGTTGGACAAAGGTTATATTCGGCCTAATGTGTCTCCATGGGGTGCACCAGTATTGTTCGTACGGAAGAAAGATGGATCCTTACGGCTATGTATTGACTATCGTGAGTTGAATAAACTCACTATCAAGAGCAAGTATCCGTTGCCAAGAATCGATGATCTATTTGACCAATTGCAAGGGGCTACGGTTTTCTCCAAGATTGACTTGAGGTCAGGATATTACCAACTGCGAATTCGAGATTCGGATATCCCCAGATCGGCGTTTCGAACGAGGTATGGACATTTTGAATTCGTAGTTATGCCATTCGGTTTAACAAATGCTCCAGCGGCACTTATGCAGCTTATGAACGAAACCTTTATCGAATATCTCGATAAATTTGTGGTGGTGTTTATTGACGATATCTTAATCTATTCCAAAAGTGAGATGGAGCATGCCGAACACTTGAGGATTGCGTTGAGTATTTTGAGGGCTGATAAGCTTTATGCTAAATTTTCTAAATGCGAGTTCTGGCTTAGAGAAGTTTCTTTTCTGGGACACATCATATCAGCCGATGGTATTCGGGTAGATCCTCAGAAAGTTGAAGCGGTTTTAGCTTGGGAACCCCCGAGGATTGTTAAGGACGTTCGGAGTTTCTTGGGATTAGCTGGTTATTATCGTCGATTTGTCGATGAATTCTCAAAAATTACTCGACCACTCACCCGGCTTTTGCAGAAGACACGAAAATTTGAGTGGAGTGATGAGTGTCAGAAGAGTTTTGACGAGTTGAAAAAGCGGTTAACTACGTCACCGATCCTAGCCTTAGCGCAAGGAACGAAAGGTTTCGTTATTTAAAGTGATGCCTCTAAACAAGGATTGGGATGTGTGTTGATGCAAAATGAGAGAGTAGTGGCTTATGCGTCTCGACAATTAAAGACATATGAGATGAATTACCCCACCCACAACCTGGAGCTAGCCGTTGTGGTGTTTGCGTTAAAAATTTGGAGGCATTTCTTCTTGTCGAGTGTATACGGATCATAAGAGCGTGAAGTATATATTCACTCAGAAGGAGCTTAATATGCGCCAGCGTCGATGGTTGGAATTGCTTAAAGATTATGATCTTGACATTCTTTACGATCCAGGTAAAGCGAATGTCATTGCCGATGCGTTAAGCCGCAAGTCAGTCGTGTTGCAGGAGTTGGAATTACTTACCATTCAACCGAAGCTCAGACGAAAGTTGATTGATTTGGAAATTGAAGTTTGGCCTCATAGAACTCAAGGACAATTGCGTTTTCTTGAGATTACGTCCTCCGTGATGGAAGATATTAAGTCAAAACAGTTAGATGATCTCTCATTTGTGCAGCTTCGGGAAGACATTGTTAAAGGAAAAGCTCCTGGATTCTTAGTCGATGAAGACGGAGTTCTTCGATTTCGAGGTAGAACTTGTGTACCTAATCGGGATGATCTCAAACAAGTGATTTTGAATGAAGCACATTCTACTCCGTACTCGATTCATCTAGGTATGAGTAAAATGTATAAGGACTTAAAGAAAATTTTTTGGTGGCCGAACATGAAGAAAGATGTAACAGAATTTGTGTCGAAATGCTTGACTTGGAATGTGGATTCAGTATTTAACCCCAGGCCCAAACAAATATCAAACAAACAGTAGCCCAATGGAGTGATCAACTCCCAAATGTGAAGGGACTGCATGCACGCATGCCCAATCACCAAACAAATATAACATATATCTATATCATCATAGTAGCCGAAACAAATAAGAAACTAATCTAGGTTACCCCTGCAAACAATTCATAATCATAATAATGGCCATAGCAGATAGCAGATAATGGACGGTGTGGTACATCTCTCCAACCACACTAGAGTCATAACATTGGTGCATCAATGCTACGGTCATGGACCCCCCATAACTAGGAACAGATAATACCTGGGTAAATACTGAAGGGTCAAAAAGTACATGTCCAAATCAAAGTGTAGGTCATAATCATATAGTCAAAGTTCAATATCAAAGGTTCGAATAATCAAAGGACTAATATCAAAGGTTCAATTCACATGCATCAAATCAAAGATGCAATGTCAAAGGTTCAAACGAAGAGTTCAAATATCAACAGTCCAAAATAAGATAGGCAAATAATATAGAAGGGAGAGAAATGTAATGAGAGAGAAAGTAGTTGTACTCCTGCTGAAAGGGTACGAAATATCTGTGCCTTATTCAACAGCAAAAGTAAACAAAGATAGATGGATCACAAGATACAGAATCACTCCCGCTTCACGGAACCTATACGGACCAATAACCAAGTATTACTTTAAGTCCAAATGAATTTGGTTACTCATTTTAGTAATATAATAGACTTTGAGTGTGTAACCACCTTTTTAAGAAAACTCGGCTTTTAATATCAAAACATGTATCACGTTTCCAGATTTTTAAAGTATACTTGTGCACCTTCTGGAACCTTAGAAAAATTACTTTAGGTAGGTACATATGTTTTCTACTTTGTGTAATATTTGTAGAATTTCCAAGCAGTATAGCTATAGAACAAAAATTCTTTATCAAAACTAGTCCAGATTCGGTGACAGATCTGAGACTCAAAAAGTAAGCAATTAAGAGACCATGGTGTGCTACTCTAAAAACTCCACCAAAAATCACAGAGGCCAAACACACCTTATATTTATGCGCTGTCCAATTTGAGTTAATGATTCCTTACTGATTTCAAAACAAAAATCATAAACTAAGGTTGAAATTCGGATTACTAATTGACAGGTTTGACACTTGAATTTTTAAAATCAGAAAAGACATACTCTCGACCTATAAAAATTACAAGACTTATATATTAAGAAATTAATTTTCCATAAATTGATTTTAGACTCAAGAATCACTCAAAAACATGTTGGCATCATTAAAATGGACCCCTTTCAATATGACTAAAAAACGTGACAGCATACCTGGAGATAAATTCAATACAACCCTAACCTTTATTAGCCTTTTAACATTATTATCAGCTTTTATCTATGAACAGGTTACAACTTGATGAATTTTTGAACCACAACATAACCCAAAAGTAAAATTCAAAAAAATTCACACAGGTTCAATGTCTTTAGAACCCACACGAATTTTTCCAGAATTTATTAGTTAGTTTAACCCACACGAAAATACAAAACTCAGACTATTCAGAAAACCGACCTGCAGTTGTACCTAAAAAGTATCCACCTCAACGACCTACCAAAACATCCAGTAAAAATTCCCAAAAATTCATAGTATTACTAATCATATAGAAGTTACATACTGGAGAGTTTCATGACCCAACTCATTATAGTTTTTGAATCAAAAATCGACAAAGTGTACTGATTTGAGACTCCTGAATTTCAGATTCAACACTTAATCACACAAAAATCAAAAACACGAACAAAACAACTCGAAATCACTCCAAACTAATTGGAGAACTTAACTAAGACATAAAACTAGGTTTTACTCAAAATAAACTGAATTGAATCATTATATATCATGACCTATATCATTCACAAATTCAGGTATACAAGATGTCTTAATTCCAGAATTCATTTAAGCCATCATATAACGTGTTTAATCATACCAACGCACCCAAGACCTTCAATATACCACCAAGCCTGTAGGTCACAAGTCGTCCAGGAACAAGTCTAGAGGGGGGGTGAATAGACTTGTTGAAACTCTTAAACTCTTTTTCTCAAAGAGTGGGTTTCTTCAGCTGATAGGTAAACAAATGACTTGGAGTCGTTTGTTCTTAATATGTGCGGAAGTCAGCTGATGACGAATATAAAGCAACTAATGAAACACTTAACAATGAATGCAATAGTTAAAATATGATGCTATAAAACAGTAAATAACGCAGGCGGTTATAGTGGTCTCAGAGGTGGGGTAATCCTCTACTAATCCACTTTTCTCCAAACCAGTTGGAGATGAATTCACTATAATTCTCAACCAGTGATAAATATTACAGTGATTCAACAAAACTACAACAGCTTCCAACCAGTGGAAATTCGTGCCGTTGTACCACACTTGACTGCCTTGTACCTCTTGATCCTCGATCCTTGGATGCCTTTACAGTCTCTTAACTTCAACCAGTGAAGTATCCCGAACTCAGGATTATAGACAAGAGTTTTTGTCTTCTCCAACTAAGAGCTTCTTCAAGTATGAACTTTTTAGAACCGCTCTTTTCACGATGCTGTATTTCGCTTTTTGATTGCTTGAATGCTTTGATCGCTTGAAAGTTTGTTCGCACCGGTCGTTGCTCAACTTCAAATCTTCGGATATATATAGGTGTAGATCCATGAGCATTCCTTCATAGCCGTTGCAAATCTGTAACAAATCAGTCCGTTGGAGGGAGACTTTTTTGTTTATTCTTTTCTGAACGTTGCAAGGCTGGATTCCCATATTTTAATCTATCTTCCGACCGTTGTGAAGACTTCTGCATGTGATGCGCCGAATCTTTTGAATAGAAAATGATTAAAGTCTTCAAGGTGGGTCTGGATAGCTTATTTAATTCATATCTTTTGCGGGAATCACTCCAATTTGTCTCTTCACGTTGCATGTGACTTTCCGTAATACTTGACTTTTCAACGCATGCTGACGTGGACTTGGAGTACTTGGATGATCTCGACTAGGCTGATGAGTAGTTAACTTCTCTGCAGTCTGGACCTCTCTGATGTTCCCAGTTTAGGACTTGTCTGATCAGGTGACTTGTCTGAGGTACCTTGGCTGCAGTCTGGTCAAACATCCCTGATAATTATTGTTGACCAGAACTACTCTGACTTGACTCGGCTGATCCTCTCTGATGGACTTAGCCGTACTTTAGTACTTAGACGATTTTTAGCCTAACTTATTTTTGGCCTATAGAAGATACTCATTTGGTTCTTCTTTACATTTTGCCTTGTTTTATATTTAACACATTTGGCCTATGGAAGATACTCATTTGGTTCTTCCTTACATTTTTGCCAAGTAAGAAACATTTGAATTTATACTGATGACATCATCAAAATCTATCAAGTATTCCTAACAAATTCCCCCTATTTTGATGATGGCAAAACTTTAAACAAGTAATCAAATGATCAAGTCTGCACTTGAGTGCAAGACACAAAATCAAAATCATTCTTGTTTTGAGACAACTAGGAGTTGTCATTCAAATGACTGTTATATATATTAATTTTCTGTTGATTACAAGTACATGGCTGAATTTTACAAGAAAATTTTCAAGTACATAAATCATTACAAGTACAAAATAAGTGAAAGTCATCTGCCTCTTCCTCTGCCTCTTCGAATAGGCTGTTTGGCAGGTCTGAAGGGTTTAGCTCCGATTGGTCTTGTCTTGACAGGGGCAAGACCATACTCCCTCTTCACAACAAGAGCTGCGAAGGCTTGCTCTTCTTGGGATGAAAACTTGTTCTCAAGACATAGCTTCTTGATTTTCCTCTGTAGCGCAAGTTAATCCAACGCACCTCCTCTTTCCAAAGTAGGAGGATCTTTGGCACTGAATGGAGGGATCATGGGATAAGCATTTAGTTCCTCAGCATGTTTCTTCAGAATAACCCAGAGCTGTGTATGAGCTTCTTCCATGAAATTTATGAAGATCTGTTGTGGGGAGAGATTATCATCCTGGAGTATTTCCCAGATGTAGTAGTCTCTGATGAATTTCTTTCTTGCATATCCCCACATGGGCAGAGCTTCATATGGAACAAAATCCTCCACAAACCACAACTCCTTTCCTTCCCACTCTAGAGTAGGCTCAAAACCTCCTCTAGTCCTCCTCTTTTTGCCTTCAGGCTAGTTAGCCTGTTCTTCTGGTTCTGTTCCTCCCTTCCTCTTGGCTGAGGATGTCCCAGCAGTGATCATCTGGACATCCTGCCTCTTCTCCGATCTAAGCTCCTTCCTTATCTTTTCTTGATCATTTCCTTCCCCCTGAATTCTATCTTCCCCCTTTTGCCAGCATCAACTAAGGTAGTCAATTGCTGCTCTGTTCTGCTCATCCAGTCAGACATGCCAAATGACATTCTGTTGTTGGTAGGGGGAGGAGGCTGAGGAACTTCTCTCTGCAGCAAAGTGTCAATCTTTGCATTGATGGTTTGGAGGTCAGGAGTGACCTGAGATGCCAGCAGCTCTCCAATCGTATCCTTCACTATCTGCATGATCAGCTCAGTCACGGCAGGTGAGATCTGAGCTGGTGGAGAGTGCTCGCCTGAGCCTTCTGCAATTAAACCACTGGAATGCAAGCTTCTATCTGCAGCTGGTACTCTAGATGGGTCTTTTCTGGGGTCCCTGATCTGGATTCCTCAGCCAGCTCTGCATCTAGGCTGGTATACCGGGCAGGTGCACCGGTCCTATCTGCAGCCTCTTGTATTGGCTCTTGCTCCGGCTCCCTTTCTCTTTCTTCCTTCTCTTGGTCTTTCTCCTTCTCTTCCTCCTTTTCTTCTTCAATTTTTTCTTTTTCTTTCTCAGCTCCTTGATCTCCTCCTTCATCTTTATCATCATCCTCATCATTATCATCATCATCATCCTTTTTCTTATCTTTTCCATCTTCTCCTTCATCATCACCTTCACCATCATCCTTTTCTCCTTCATCCTGTTCTACTTCTTCTCCTTCTTCTTCTTCTTCATTCAACTCTTCTGTTTTCTAAACTTCCTCAGGTTGTTTTTCAGCTAAAATCTTTTCTTCTTCTCTTCTCTCTTTCTGCTCTTCTTCTTCATCGACTAAAACAATAACTTCTTCTTCTCCATCTACCCCTTCAATCCTAATTTCTTTCTCTTCTTCCTCCTACTCCTCTTCTCCAAAGGAACCATCAAAAATACTAAACATAATGGAATGGATGAATTGGTCCATGTTGGTTTTAAAATGAGACATGAAGCAATTCTCCTGGAGGATTAAAACTAAGTCTGATTCTTTACAAAAATGAATCAGTACCTCCTCTATGGCTTGGCGATATTCCCAACCACTGGTTTCAATGTAAGACTGAAGATTTGTAAATGACAGAGATTTGAAAAACTTCCACTCTTCAAAAATATTGACAAAAGAGTGTTTTAATACTTGTGGTTTAACAAGCTGTAATTGTTCAATGGTAAGGTTGAAAACATTATTCTCTAGCAGGTTAAATGTGTAATTGGCTTCAGGGATTGAGATGATTAGACCTGCTTCTTCTTCCTCTGGAATGTAGGCTGGAGTGAGAACAGCCACAATCTGAGTCTCGAGGGTTCCTGGGGCAGGCTGGTCTTCCAAGTGAGTAGGTGACCTGGCTGTAGGACTGGCATGATGATCTGACTGCTCTTCCTCACTAAACTGCAGTCGCCTGGGCCTCTTGGGAGAGGGTTCTGGTGATGACTGCATGATGGATGGCTCTCCAGGGGCTGGTCCCCTTCTCTTAAATCGGACAGCTATGGGAGTGTCGTCTGACTCGGAGTCTGACTCGACTGCAGTTGGGTTGACGGCTGCAGGTCGGTCCGACTCTCCTGATGAATGATATCTGGGGTAAATTCGTGCGTCAGGCAGCTCCTTCAACATCTGAGATGCTCTCCTGTTGTTCCCTAACCTCCTCAAAGTTTCTTGGTCCAGATGACCAAGTCTCTTGTTGGTATGGAAGGGGTCAATACTTCCCTTCGCCATACATGTCTTCTCCAGAATCCAACTCAGCTGCGTTCCAAACGCCAGCTTGGATTTAAATCTCTTTTCATCAGAAATCCATTCGGATTTGTTGACTTATTGAACAAGTTGCCTAAAAATGTAATCCGCCCAATCAATTTCCTCATCTTGAATTAGTGCTCCCAGCACCATGAACTTTGTCGACGACAGTTGATCGTAACTGCCGGCCATTCCCATAATGATCTTGTTGGTTATATCCAACGCAAAACGATAGACCTTTTTAATCTCATTCCTTTTAGCGGTGAGTTTCAGCTTTTCCGGCAGATTCTCCACATTGATCTTCTTCCAGGTTTCGGCGGCTGACTGTTTGAGAGCTTCGACAGCTATGCCGCGATGTTTCATACCAAAAACTGTACGGATCGATTCCCGCGATATGTCGACTTGTCTTCCGCCAACCGTGCTCCGAATTCCATCCTGAATAAAATAGACTTCGCGGTCGAACGCGATAACATCTTCCTTGTACAAATGTGGAGGGTTGATGTCCAGGAATGGCTAGATCCCATTAAGCTTCATCGTGCGGATTAGGTCAAGCACGTCGTAATCCTCCAGATTTGCTTCCAATAAGCCTTCGAAATCAACGACCAGGGAGAAGATAATCTGGTCCTTAACTGCCTTCAGATTAACGCCTTCGAAGTACGATTCCATTTCTGCAAATAAAGGATTTTTAGTGTATTTGGAGTTCAAGAATTTTTTTTGCTCTGTAAATTTTTGCTCTGTAGATCTAGGGTAAGCGTAAAAGGTAAAGTGAAGAGGTTTCTTTCCTTATAAAGAAGATGAAAAGACGTATGGATTAAATTATTATATATTTGAAACGGTGGTACGTCTTTTGAGATTCTTTTAAATTTCAAATTTGAATCGGTGGTCCATTTTAAAATTCGACGGTTGGTTTTAATTGGCCACCGTGGAGGTCGATTTATCAAGTGATCGCCATGTGTATTTAAAATGCCACTTGTGAATCAAGCATTAATATATTTAAATGCCACTTGTGAGCCAAAATTAATATAATATTATTATAAATATGGCAGATAATAATTAAATATTTAGAGGTCGGTTATGTTTAGAAAACTTAGCTGGTCTGACTTGTTGACTGTTGACCGCTCTGCATCAGGTGAGTTGACTTAATGGACTTCTCGCCTGAGATTCTGATCAGCTAGGTTCCTTTGTTCGTCCTTCGTCTTCTTGTCTGCATCAGCTAGGATCTGATTTCTTTAATCAGCTGGGTCCGCCCTTCCTCTGAAATGCTTCAGCTTGCTTCTGTACTAGATTCCCAATCTAGTAATCCAAGATCTCTGCTCAGCTCCAAAAACCTTTCTTCTGGCAAAGGTTTGGTAAAGATGTCAGCTATTTGGTAGTCTGTGCTGACTCTTTCAACTCTAACTCTTTTGTTAATCACATGGTCTCTGATGAAGTGGTGCTTAACATCAATGTGCTTCGTCCTCGAATGCAAAACCAGATTGTTGGTTATTGCAATAGCACTATTGTTGCCACACTAGATAGGAACTTCATTGGCAATGATATTATAATCCCTTAGCTGCTGTCTGATCCATAAGATCTGTGCACAACAGCTACCTGCAGCTAGGTATTCTGACTCTGTGGTGGAGATAGAGTTAGAAACCTGCTTCTTGCTAAACTAGGATATCAGTCTGGTTCCTAGGAATTGGCACATTCCACTAGTGCTTTTCCTATTGATTTTGCATCCTGCGAAATCTGCATCTGAATATCCTTACACCTCGAAGTTGTCATCCTTGGGATACCATAGTCCAACATTAACTGTAGACTTAAGGTGTTTTATTATCCACTTGGCTGCATCTAGGTGTGATTGCTTCAGCTTGGACTGGAATCGCGCACAAACTCCTACGGCATATGATATGTCTGGCCTGCTTGCAGTGAGGTACAGAAGTGATCCAATAAGTCCTCTGTAGTGGGTTGAGTCCACTGATATGCCTGCCTCGTCTGCATCCAGGTGAGTACTTGTGCTCATAGGAATTCTTGCTGGCTTGGCTGATTCCATTCCAAATCTCTTGATTAGATCTTTGGTATACTTAGCTTGGTTGATGAAAATTCCTTTTTCCATCTGTTTAACTTGTAGTCCGAGAAAGAAGTTAAGCTTTCTCATCATACTCATCTCAAATTCTCCTTGCATGAGGTTGGAGAATTTCTCAGATAGCTCTGAATTGGTTGAACCGAATATGATGTCATCCACATATATCTGGACTATTAATATGTGGCCTTCGTGCTCCACTCTAAATAAAGTCTTGTCCACCTTTCCTTTGCAAAAACCATTCTTCTCAAGAAACACAGACAATGTTTCATTCCACGCTCTTGGTGCTTGCTTAAGTCCATAGAGAGCCTTCAACAGCTTGTAGACTTTGTCTCCTTTGACAAAACCTGGGGGTTGCTCTACATAGACTTCTTCTTCTAGGATGCCATTTAGAAAAGCACTGTTTACATCCATTTGATAGACTTCAAAACCTTTGAATGCAGCATATGCGAGGAATAGTCTAATGGCCTCTAATCTTGCAACGAGTGCATAGGTTTCATCAAAATCTATTCCTTCACACTGTGCATAACCTTTTGCTACAAGTCTGGCCTTATTCCTAACAACAGCTCCGTCTTCATCACTCTTATTTTTGTACACCCATTTGGTGCCAATAACCTTCTTGTGATCAGGTCTGTCTGTTAGTTCCCAAACTTTGTTTCTTTCCATCTGCTCCAGTTCTTCTTGCATGGCATTTATCCAAGAATAATCTTCCAGGGCTTGTTCTGTTGTTTTAGGTTCTATCTGTGACATGAAGCATGAGAACATAGGCATTCCTTCTGGTAGGGTTGACTGTCTTGTCTTAACTCCATCAGTCAGCTTCCCGATAATTTAATGGATTGGGTGATCTTTGAGCCACTTAGGGATATCGTCTTCTTATGGGTCTGTTCCCCCTGTTGGATTGCTCTGGTGGATTTCTGCATCAGCTGGGTTCTGGTCTGCAACTGGATCAGCTACCGTCTTGTCATCTGCAGCTTGGGTCTGATCTGCAGATGAGTCTTTATCAGCTACAGCTGGGTCTTCATCAGCAGCAACTGGATCAAATAGGTTTGGTGATCCTGTCTGATCTGCAGTTGGGTCTTCAGCAGCTACAGTTGGATCTTCAGGCTGGTCTGCAGGTGAGTCTACCATTCCAGTGTCATGTACAATGACTTCTTCAAGGGTTGCTGTTTTGAGCTTATTCTCAATTAGCTCAACTTGCTTCCTGTGCTCAACAGTAGATTCTTCAAAAACAACATGGGGTGTTTCCTCCACAACTAAGGTTCTTTTGTTAAATACTCTATATGCCTTGCTTCTTTGTGAGTATCCCATAAAGAGACCGTCATCAATTTTAGCATCAAAGGCATTTAGTTGTGTTTTACCGTTGTTGTGGATGAAACACTTACAACCAAAAATGTGAAAGTAAGCAACAGTAGGAGTTCTATTATTCCAAACCTCATAGGGAGTTTTGCCATGTCTCCCTACTATCATACTCTGCTGCAGGTGTGGCAAGTGTGTTGATGACTTCACCCGAGAACCTCTTAAGCAGTCATACGCAATCATGGACTGCCGCTTCTTTCAGGGTTCTGTTTCTTCTTTCAGCAATGCCATTCTGCTGGGGAGTCATGGCTGCAGAGAGCTCATGCTGGATCCCATTCTGATCACTGTAATCAGTGATTGCCTTGTTGAGAAACTCTCCTCCTCTATCTGATCTGATCTTGATGATGGATAGGGATTTCTCATTCTGGATCCTTCTCAGCAGCTCAGGTAGCTTGGTCAAGGTTTCACTCTTCTTATACAAGAAGATAATCCAGGTGTACCTTGAATAATCATCTACTATGACAAGTTCATGCTTTCGGCCGCTCAAAGTCCTTGGCTTGATAGGACCAAATAGATCCATGTGGAGTAGATCTAAGATCCTTGTTGTGAGAGTTGTAGGCTGGACTGGCTTGAATGATGCTCTGGTCTGCTTTCCTTTCTTACATGCATCACAAAGCACTTACTTCTTGAATGCTTCATTTGGAAGTCCCCTGACCAGCTTCTGAGAACTAATCTTGTTGATGGCTTTGAAGTTCAGGTGACATAATCTTTTGTGCCACAGCCATCCATTCTCAGATACTGTCTTGGATAGAAAACAGGAGTTAGGTGTTCCTGTGTTCCAATCTATCATGTAGACATCTCTCCTTCTGAAACCTTGGAGCTTCACTTCTCCAGATAGGATATCTATCACCATACATTTCCAGATGGTGAAGACTACTAGGTTCTTCTCGTCGCAAAACTGGCTTATGCTCAGGAGGTTGTACTTGAGCCCTTTGACATAATGAACTTTGGATATCACAATATTTCCTCGGTGCAGCTCTCCAAAGCCTTTTGTTTGTCCTCTAGAGCTATCTCCAAAGATTACATCAGGACCTTTTTCTTTGGTGTATTTGGATAGCATCTTCTTGTTCCCGGTCATGTGCCTCGAGCATCCAGAATCTACAAACCATTCTTCACCTCCAAAGTTTGAATTTGTAGAGATGTGGTTGTAGTCCTTCCACCTTTTCTGCAATCAGACAAGCAGAGATTTAGGTACCCAAATCTGTGTGGGTCCTTTGGGGTTAGCTGGTTTCCTGGAGAATTGATTTCTCCTTGGATTGTGAAAGTATTTATTATTATAACCCTTATAAGGTGTGTAAGGTCGAGGTCTGAATATCCTGTTGGGATTGTATACCGGATATTCCTCGAAATATTGATGGTGTGGGCTATTTCTAAATCTTGGCTGAGATCATTTATTAAACCTTTGAGGTCTCCACACTTGTTCATTTTGGAAATTAGGATAACCTTGAGGTTTCCATCTGCCCCTCCCATTTTGAAATCTGTTTTTAGGGAGTTGTTGATAATAGTGGGCATGTTGTCTGAAATTTCTTGCTTTTGCACAGGCCATTACCTAGTCGCCTGTCTAGGTGGCTGCCTTGTGTAACCTGACTGCAGCCTAGACATGTGACTTGGCTGTTGCCTATTTTTAAATATCGGTTTATACATAGGCTCAGCAGTCGAGACAATTGTTTCTCCCTTGATAAACTTTCTGTTAGAACTAGAGGGAGTGTGAGGATCCTATCCAAAGCCTGATTTGGAATATAGTGACATTTTATTAGTACACAATTCTTCCAGAGTTGAAGACGCCTTCAGGGAGGTTATTTCCTGCGCCTGAATCTTATTTACCTGAGTCAGCTTAGTAAATTCGGCTTTGACATGAGCAAGTGCAGCTGATTTTTATTTAAGTAAAACAGTTAATCGATTTATCTCAGCTGTATTAACATCAGCCTGGTTTTTAAAGTCAGCTGCAGCTATTTCAACCTTATTCAGTTCTAGGTTGAGTTTTTCAAAATCATTTTTCAGCTGCCTATTCTCATTTTGCAGCTGAGTCTTCTCTGCTGATACAGTTTGGTGTGCAGATTTGAGTGTTTCAAAATCTTTAAATAGCTGATTTACAGATTCGTGCAGATCCATATCTTGTGACATGGATGAACTATTACTTGAACCAGAGGGTTTAGAAGTTACCTCTTCATCAGCTAGGTTGGCCATCAGGCAGTCATACTCTTCATCATCATCAGAAAAGAATCCGCTGCTTGATTCTACATGCTCCTGGTCTTCTCCGATGAGGGCCTTCCTTCTGTCTTCTTTTCTGCCCACCTCCTTCTTGCTCTCGTCCTTCTTGAGATCAGGACAGTCCATTTGGATGTGTCCTGTCTTGTGACAATTATAGCACTCCACCTTCCAGCTCCCAGCTTTCTGATTTCTCCTGGGATTCTCCTTATAAGTTTTCTTGTATTTGGAGTAGTTCTTTCTAAAGTTGTTGAACCTTTGCATTATAAATGCCATTTCTTCCTCAAAATCTAATGGATTTGGAGGCTTTACATCAGATAGGCTCTTGGCGGGGGACTCGGCTGCAAATGCTATTCCTTTCTCTGCAGGCTCAGTTGAGGATGAACTTGGAAGCTCGAACTCATAAGCCTTCAGATCAGAGAACAACTCTTGAATTTTTATTTTATTCAGGTCCTTGGACTCTCTCATGGCCACGGCCTTCATGCTCCATTCAGGGTTGAGAGATCTGAGAACCTTCAGTGCCATTTCCCTGTTGCCATAGGTTTTGCCGAGGGAGTTGATCTCATTGATAATCTCAGTGAACCTTGTGTCCACTTGGTCTATGGATTCGCCATTCTTCATTTTGAAGTTGTCAAATTTTTGAATAGCAATTGACAACTTGTTTTCCTTGATCAGCTCCGTTCCTTCACACATTAAGGCTAATGTGTCCCAGATTTCTTTGGCATTCTTACAATTCTTGATCTTGACCATGGTGGATTTGTCAAGAGTTTGATATAACACATCTCCGGCCCGGTTGTCAAGATTAGCCAGCTTTCTTTCTTCGGGAGTCAGCTCTGTCCTCTTCTTTGGGATCTTTTCTGGCTTCCCTGCTGCGATCTCCTCTGCAGTATTGTCCTTCTCGAAGATGAATGGACCATCCTCTATGATGCACCACATGTCATCATGGATTGAAGATAAGTGTGCCTGCATCCTTATCTTCCAAAGATCATACTCGTCAACTGAAAACACAGGGAGTCTAGAATGCATGTGTTCCATTATAAAATGAGAGTAAAGATATATCTCTGATATAGATCTGGTTCGTGAGATAAATGAACCAACCTCTACGATACCACTTGTAGGTCACAAGTCGTCCAGGAACAAGTCTAGAGGGGGGGGGGGGGGTGAATAGACTTGTTGAAACTCTTAAACACTTTTTCTCAAAGAGTGGGTTTCTTCAGCTGATAGGTAAACAAATGACCTGGAGTCGTTTGTTCCTAATATGTGCGGAAGTCAGCTGATGACGAATATAAAGCAACTAATGAAACACTTAACATTGAATGCAGCAGTTAAAATATGATGCTATAAAACAGTAAATAACGCAGGCGGTTATAGTGGTCTCAGAGGTGGGGTAATCCTCTACTAATCCACCTTTCTCCAAACCAGTTGGAGATGAATTCACTATAATTCTCAACCAGTGATAAATATTACAGTGATTCAACAAAACTACAACAGCTTCCAACCAGTGGAAATTCGTGCCGTTGTACCACACTTGACTGCCTTGCACCTCTTGATCCTCGATCCTTGGATGCCTTTACAGTCTCTTAACTTCAACCAGTGAAGTATCCCGAACTCAGGATTATAGACAAGAGTTTTTGTCTTCTCCAACTAAGAGCTTCTTCAAGTATGAACTTTTTAGAACCGCTCTTTTCACGATGCTGTATTTCGCTTTTTGATTGCTTGAATGCTTTGATTGCTTGAAAGTTTGTTCGCACCGGTCGTTGCTCAACTTCAAATCTTTGGATATATATATAGGTGTAGATCCATGAGCATTCCTTCATAGCCGTTGCAAATCTGTAACAAATCAGTCCGTTGGAGGGAGACTTTTTTGTTTATTCTTTTACGAGCGTTGCAAAAATTTGGATTCCTATATTTTAATCTATCTTCCGACCGTTGTGAAGACTTCTGCATGTGATGCGCCGAATCTTTTGAATATAAAATGATTAAAGTCTTCAAGGTGGGTCTGGATAGCTTATTTAATTCATATCTTTTGCGGGAATCACTCCAATTTGTCTCTTCACGTTGCATGTGACTTTCCGTAATACTTGACTTTTCAACGCATGCTGACGTGGACTTGGAGTACTTGGCTGATCTCGACTAGGCTGATGAGTAGTTAACTTCTCTGCAGTCTGGACCTCTCTAATGTTCCCAGTGTAGGACTTGTCTGATCAGGTGACTTGTTTGAGGTACCTTGGCTGCAGTATGGTCAAACATCCCTGATAATTATTGTTGACCAGAACTACTCTAACTTGACTCGGCTGATCCTCTCTGATGGACTTAGCTGTACTTTAGTACTTAGCCGATTTTTAGCCTAACTTATTTTTGGCCTATAGAAGATACTCATTTGGTTCTTCTTTACATTTTGCCAAGTTTTATATTTAACACATTTGGCCTATGGAAGATTCTCATTTGGTTCTTCCTTACATTTTTCCCAAGTAAGAAACATTTGAATTTATACTGATGACATCATCAAAATCTATCAAGTATTCCTAACAAAGCCTTCTTTTGTGCACGCCTCGATCGAATGAGAATGGTAGAGAACTAGGTGGCCGCCGTTTTTAGTTTTAGGTTCTAGCGTTTTTAGTTTTGTGAAGTATGTGTGTGTGATATATATAGGCGAGTGGGGAGGAATTTCAAAAAGGAAAATGCCTAAATTATGGGGATTTGATGGAAGACTTTGCCAAATTTAAAACCCATCACGAACCTTGACATGATTCACGATTCCATATGTTTGTGTACAACATATCATTCGGCTAGGGATAAAAATAAAAAACGTATGACAATTTTAAATGTGTACAAATTATTTCAGTATAAGTCTTATATTCGTATTACATTAATTTCAAATGTTAATGATTTAAATACTTAGATTATAATCGTAATGCAATATTTTAAATAATTATACGTCTTTTATAGATTCGAGATTAAAGGGTATTTTAACATGTTCAAAAATCTGGGTTTTACAACTCTTCCCCTCCAAAAAAAAAATTTCGTCCTCGAAAATGAAAAAGGATAGGTAATGAAACAAAACGAAAGCATACCAGACTATGAAAGGAAATGAGGGTACCTGGCTCGCATAGACTCTTCGGTTTCCCAGGTCACCTCGCGTGCTGGGTTGTTCTTCCAAATAATCTTAACAAAGCGAATGACCTTATTTCTCATGACTCTCTCCGCTATCAAGAATGGCTTCGGTTCTTAGGAAGTGACATGTCTGGTTGAATCTGGTCAAAAGGGTATGATGGCACATGCAATGGATGATAATTGTATCCCCTCAGAAGAGATACATAGAAGACGTTAAGAACATGTGATAACTGAGGAGGTAGAGCCAGACGATAAGAAACCTCCCCAATACGATCAAGAATCTCAAACGGTTCAATGAATCGTAGCAAAGTAAAAAATAAATATGAAGTACGAAAGGAAAAGATGAAGAAGGAAACCTAATGTCAACCCAATCCTCACAGGTCAAAGCCTAAGCTCTACAGGTCAAACCTAGGTCTCCGATACCATAAATTGTAACGCCCCAACCCGGCAAGGATAGAAGCGTCACTTTATGGTGACATATCAGATACAATAGATTCAAATCAAACAACGGAAGTCTTAATTAAAAATTATCAAAAGAGTATCAAAAGGGGACTAAAACAACATCAAGTGTCCCCGAAACTGAACAAAAGAGAGTATGATACAAATGTCTGAAATCCGGAAATAACGATAAGGAAATAAAGTTCATTATTAAAATAAAGCTATAGGGTAATCCACTCTCTCTCATCCCCAAGCTAATAACCCCGCTCCTAGCTTAAGTACCTGCCGCATGGAGAAGAAAAACGGATGAGCATGAAAAGCTCAGTGAACAGATATAAAACAAATAACAAAACAGATCAAACGAGATAAGATAATCAAAGGAATGCGAAGATAGAATACATATGGTGTCAATGGATAATTAAAAGGATATCAAAGTTTAAATATAAAGTGTATGAATGTGGATTCAGTATTTTAACGCAGGCCCAAACAAATATCCAAACAAATAGTAGCCCAATGGAGTGATCAACTCTCAAATGTGAAGGAACTGCATACATGCATGCCCACTCACCAAACAAATATAACATATATCCATATCATCATAGTAGCCCAAACAAATAACAAACAAATCTAGGATGCATCCATACGCCCCTGGAAACAATTCATAATCATAATAATGGCCATAGTAGATCGCAGATAAGGGACGGTGTGGTACATCTCTCCAACCACACTAGAGTCATAACATTGGTGCATCAATGCTACGGTCATGGACCTCCCATAACTGGGAACAGATAATACCTGGGTAAATACTGAAGGCTCAAAAAGTACATATCCAAATCAAAGTGTAGGTGATAATCATATAGTCAAAGTTCAATATCAAAGGTTTGAATAATCAAAGGGATAATATCAAAGGTTCAATTCACATGTATCAAATCAAAGATGCAATGTCAAAGGTTTAAACGTAGAGCTCGAATATCAACAGTCCAAAATAAGATAGGCAAATAATATAGAAGAGAGAGAAAGGTCATGAGAGAGAAAGTAGTTGTACTCTTCTTTGAAAAGTGCGAAATATACATACCTTATTCAACAGCAAAAGTAAACAAAGATAGATGGATCACAAGATACAGGATCACTCCCGCTTCACGGAACCTATACGGATCAATAACCAAGTATTACTTTAAGTCCAAATGAATTTAGTTACTCATTTTAGTAATATAATAGACTTTGAGTGTGTAACCACCTTTTCAAGAAAACTCAGCTTTTAATATCAAAACATGTATCACGTTTCCAGATTTTTAAAGTATACTTGTGCACCTCCCGGAGACTTAACAAAATTACCCCAGGTAGGTACATATGTTTTCTACTTTGTGTAATTTTTGTAGAATTTCCAGGTAGTATAGCTATAGAACAAAAATTCCTTATCAAAACTAGTCCAGATTCGGTGACAGATCTGAGACTCAAAAATTAAGAAATTAAGAGACCATGATGTGCTATTCTAAATTTTTTACCAAAAGTCACAGAGGCCAAACACATCTTATATTTAGGCCTTGTCCAATTGGAGTTAATGATTACTTACTGATTTCAAAACAAAAATCATAAATCAAGGTTGACATTCGGATTACTAATTGACAGGTTTGACACTTGAACTTGTAAAATCAAAAAAGACATTCTATCGACTTCTAAAAATTACAAGACTTACATATTTAGAAAGTACTTTTCCAGAACTTGATTTTAGACTCCAGAATCACTAAAAAACACCTTGGTATCATTAAAATGGATCCCTTTCAATATGATCCAAAAACCTGACAGCATACCTGGAGATAAATTCAATACAACCCTTTAACCTTTTTATCAGCTTTTATCTATGAACAGGTTACAACTTGACGAATTTTTGAACCACATCAAAATTCAAAACTAAAATTCACAAAAATTCACACATGTACTTCAATGTCTCTAGAACCCACACGAATTTTCCCAGAATTTATTAGTTAGTTAAACCCAATAGGAAAATACTCAAACTCGGACTATTCAGAAAACCGACCTACAGTTGTACCCAAAAAGTATCCGCCTCAACGACCTACCAAAACATCCAGGAAAAATTCCGAAAAAATCATGGTATACTAATCATATAGAAGTTACATACAGGAGAGTTTCATGGCCCAACTCATTATAGTTTTTGAATCAAAAATCAACAAAGTGGACTGATTTCAGACTCCCGAATTTTAGATTCAACACTTAATCACACAAAAATCAAAAACACGACCAAAACAACTTGAAATCACTCCAAACCAATGGGAGAACTTAAATAAGACATCAAACTAGGTTTTCATCAAAAGAAACTGAATTGAATAATTATATATCATGACCTATCTCGTTCACAAATTCAGGTATACAAGCTGTCTTAATTCCAGAATTCATTTAAGCCATCATATAACGTGTTTAATCATACCAACGCACCCGAGACCTTCAATCTACCACGAAGACTTCATTTGTGTATGCCTAGATTGAACGGGAATGGTAGAGAACTAGGTAGTCGCCGTTTGTAGTTTTAGGTTTTAGGGTTTTTAGTTTTGTGAAGTATGTGTGTGTGATATATATAGACGAGTGGGGAGGAATTTCAAAAAGGAAAATGCCTAAATTATGGGGATTTGATGGAAGACTTTGCCAAATTTAAAACCCATCACGAACTTTGACATGATTCACGATTCCATATGTTTGTGTACAACATATCATTCGGCTAGGGATAAAAATAAAAAACGTATGACAATTTTAAATGTGTACAAATTATTTCAGTATAAGTCTTATATTCGTATTACATTAATTTCAAATGTTAATGATTTAAATACTTAGATTATAATCGTAATGCAATATTTTAAATAATTATACGTCTTTTATAGATTCGAGATTAAAGGGTATTTTAACATGTTCAAAAATCTGGGTTTTACAACTCTTCCCCTCCAAAAAAAAATTTTCGTCCTCGAAAATGAAAAAGGAAAGGTAATGAAACAAAACGAAAGCATACCAGACTATGAAAGGAAATGAGGGTACCTGGCTCGCATAGACTCTTCGGTTTCCCAGGTCACCTCGCGTGCTGGGTTGTTCTTCCAAATAATCTTAACAAAGCGAATGACCTTATTTCTCATGACTCTCTCCTGCCTATCAAGAATGGCTTCTGGTTCTTCCGGAAGTGACATGTCTGGTTGAATCTGGTCAAAAGGGTATGATGGCACATGCAACGGATGATAATTGTATCCCCTCAGAAGAGATACATAGAAGACGTTAAGAACATGTGATAACTGAGGAGGTAGAGCCAGACGATAAGAAACCTCCCCAATACGATCAAGAATCTCAAACGGTTCAATGAATCGTAGCAAAGTAAAAAATAAATATGAAGTACGAAAGGAAAAGATGAAGAAGGAAACCTAATGTCAACCCAATCCTCACAGGTCAAAGCCTAAGCTCTACAAGTCAAACCTAGGTCTCCGATACCATAAATTGTAACGCCCCAACCCGGCAAGGATAGAAGCGTCACTTTATGGTGACATATCAGATACAATAGATTCAAATCAAACAACGGAAGTCTTAATTAACAATTATCAAAAGAGTATCAAAAGGGGACTAAAACAACATCAAGTGTCCCCGAAACCGAACAAAAGAGAGTATGATACAAATGTCTGAAATCCGGAAATAACGATAAGGAAATAAAGTTCATTATTAAAATAAAGCTATAGGGTAATCCACTCTCTCTCATCCCCAAGCTAATAACCCCGCTCCTAGCATAAGTACCTGCCGCATGGAGAAGAAAAACGGATGAGCATGAAAAGCTCAGTGAACAGATATAAAACAAATAACAAAACAGATCAAACGAGATAAGATAATTAAAGGAATGCGAAGATAGAATACATATGGTGTCAATGGATAATTAAAAGGATATCAAAGTTTAAATATAAAGTGTATGAATGTGGATTCAGTATTTTAACGCAGGCCCAAACAAATATCCAAACAAATAGTAGCCCAATGGAGTGATCAACTCTCAAATGTGAAGGAACTGCATGCATGCATGCCCACTCACCAAACAAATATAACATATATCCATATCATCATAGTAGCCCAAACAAATAACAAACAAATCTAGGATGCATCCATACGCCCCTGGAAACAATTCATAATCATAATAATGGCCATAGCAGATATCAGATAAGGGACGGTGTGGTACATCTCTCCAACCACACTAGAGTCATAACATTGGTGCATCAATGCTACGGTCATGGACCTCCCATAACTGGGAACAGATAATACCTGGGTAAATACTGAAGCCTCAAAAAGTACATATCCAAATCAAAGTGTAGGTGATAATCATATAGTCAAAGTTCAATATCAAAGGTTTGAATAATCAAAGGGATAATATCAAAGGTTCAATTCACATATATCAAATCAAAGATGCAATGTCAAAGGTTTAAACGTAGAGCTCGAATATCAACAGTCCAAAATAAGATAGGCAAATAATATAGAAGAGAGAGAAAGGTCATGAGAGAGAAAGTAGTTGTACTCTTCTTTGAAAAGTGCGAAATATACATGCCTTATTCAACAGCAAAAGTAAACAAAGATAGATGGATCACAAGATACAAGATCACTCCCGCTTCACGGAACCTATACGGATCAATAACCAAGTATTACTTTAAGTCCAAATGAATTTAGTTACTCATTTTAGTAATATAATAGACTTTGAGTGTGTAACCACCTTTTCAAGAAAACTCAGCTTTTAATATCAAAACATGTATCACGTTTCCAGATTTTTAAAGTATACTTGTGCACCTCCCGGAGACTTAGCAAAATTACCCCAGGCAGGTACATATGTTTTCTACTTTGTGTAATTTTTGTAGAATTTCCAGGTAGTATAGCTATAGAACAAAAATTCCTTATCAAAACTAGTCCAGATTCGGTGACATATCTGAGACTCAAAAATTAAGAAATTAAGAGACCATGATGTGCTATTCTAAATTTTTTACCAAAAGTCACAGAGGCCAAACACATCTTATATTTAGGCCTTGTCCAATTGGAGTTAATGATTACTTACTGATTTCAAAACAAAAATCATAAATCAAGGTTGACATTCGGATTACTAATTGACAGGTTTGACACTTGAACTTGTAAAATCAGAAAAGACATTCTCTCGACTTCTAAAAATTACAAGACTTACATATTTAGAAAGTACTTTTCCAGAACTTGATTTTAGACTCCAGAATCACTAAAAAACACCTTGGTATCATTAAAATGGATCCCTTTCAATATGATCCAAAAACCTGACAGCATACCTGGAGATAAATTCAATACAACCCTAACCTTTATTAGCCCTTTAACCTTTTTATCAGCTTTTATCTATGAACAGGTTACAACTTGACGAATTTTTGAACCACATCAGAATTCAAAAGTAAAATTCACAAAAATTCACACATCTACTTCAATGTCTCTAGAACCCACACGAATTTTCCCAGAATTTATTAGTTAGTTTAACCCCATAGGAAAATACACAAACTCGGACTATTCAGAAAACCGACCTACAGTTGTACCCAAAAAGTATCCGCCTCAACGACCTACCAAAACATCCAGGAAAAATTCCCAAAAATTCATGGTATACTAATCATATAGTAGTTACATACAGGAGAGTTTCATGGCCCAACTCATTATAGTTTTTGAATCAAAAATCAACAAAGTGGACTGATTTCAGACTCCCGAATTTCAGATTCAACACTTAATCACACAAAAATCAAAAACACGACCAAAACAACTTGAAATCACTCCAAACCAATGGGAGAACATAAATAAGACATAAAACTAGGTTTTCATCAAAAGAATCTGAATTTAATAATTATATATCATGACCTATCTCGTTCACAAATTCAGGTATACAAGCTGTCTTAATTCCAGAATTCATTTAAGCCATCATATAACGTGTTTAATCATACCAACGCACCCGAGACCTTCAATCTACCACGAAGACTTCATTTGTGTATGCCTAGATTGAACGGGAATGGTAGAGAACTAAGTAGTCGCCGTTTTTAGTTTTAGGTTTTAGGGTTTTTAGTTTTGTGAAGTATGTGTGTGTGATATATATAGACGAGTGGGGAGGAATTTCAAAAAGGAAAATGCCTAAATTATGGGGATTTGGTGGAAGACTTTGCCAAATTTAAAACCCATCACGAACCTTGACATGATTCACGATTCCATATGTTTGTGTACAACATATCATTCGGCTAGGGATAAAAATAAAAAACGTATGACAATTTTAAATGTGTACAAATTATTTCAGTATAAGTCTTATATTCGTATTACATTAATTTCAAATGTTAATGATTTAAATACTTAGATTATAATCGTAATGCAATATTTTAAATAATTATACGTCTTTTATAGATTCGAGATTAAAGGGTATTTTAACATGTTCAAAAATCTGGGTTTTACAACTCTTCCCCTCCAAAAGAAAAATTTCGTCCTCGAAAATGAAAAAGGAAAGGTAATGAAACAAAACGAAAGCATACCAGACTATGAAAGGAAATGAGGGTACCTGGCTCGCATAGACTCTTCGGTTTCCCAGGTCACCTCGCGTGCTGGGTTGTTCTTCCAAATAATCTTAACAAAGCGAATGACCTTATTTCTCATGACTCTCTCCTGCCTATCAAGAATGGCTTCTGGTTCTTCCGGAAGTGACATGTCTGGTTGAATCTGGTCAAAAGGGTATGATGGCACATACAACGGATTATAATTGTATCCCCTCAGAAGAGATACATAGAAGACGTTATGAACATGTGATAACTGAGGAGGTAGATCCAGACGATAAGAAACCTCCCCAATACGATCAAGACTCTCAAACGGTTCAATGAATCGTAGCAAAGTAAAAAATAAAGATGAAGTACGAAAGGAAAAGATGAAGAAGGAAACCTAATGTCTACCCAATCCTCACAGGTCAAAGCCTAAGCTCTACAGGTCAAACCTAGGTCTCCGATACCATAAATTGTAATGCCCCCTTTGGTCAAACGGGGTCAGTTACACAGAACAACAATCCTCAAGAGTTGAATAAACACAATCATGTATATGTTGTATAAACCACAAGTTCGATCAAAAATGAATCGGTTAGATTATAACCCAATCTTGTTGAAAACATACGCAATCAAACATGATGTATGAATCAACTAACAGTACGGCTCAAAGGGTGGCGCCACACTACGCCCGGGATGGAAATGTGTCCGTGCACAAGCCACCAACGAGTATCGATCGAATACACGTGTGGTCTTGTACCTAATCAGTCTCACAAAGCAATCGACTCATGTGCACAGTCCAATGTGAGACCAACAACCAACACACGACTTAAATGTGCCCGACATGAAAATCCTACACATACCAACCGGCACGCCAGTATGACCCGGAATGCCACGATATAACAAAAGTGACATCGAAAATGAATAATGACTCACCGAGATGAAATGATAGTGAAATGAATGACAGCTCAATGAAATGATTGGAACCGTCGTTCCTTGTGACTGAGGTGATTAATTGACAATGACAAGTTTTGATACGGTTAATACAATGATGAATGAGTTATGATTATGAATGAACAACAACAAAAGGAATGAATATCCTTTTAACCGAGTAAGAATTAACTTACACAACACCGGTGACAATTATCCTTCCACGAGCAACGTCCTAATTGAGATATCGGTCGCTCGAACAACCTTGAATAACACAATCACCAACAATCTGTTCCACATATGAATCAAACACGAATATAACGAACTCAAAACGTCGATACGATTAAACCAAGTTCATTGGGGCATTATATCGAACACTTTGTGGCCAACTTCGATTGTTTATAACCTAACTTCAAAAATACCAACATCAAATCCCCAAGAAGTGTTTCAAACCAACAAAACATCTTCAATACGATCAATAATCCATTATGAATATCCAAAATCGTGATTTCAACAACAATTAATCGAAAACCCCCAAATTCAACACAATATTCAAAGTGTTCTTGAATAATCCTTCAATAATCCGATGAATAATCAAACATGTCCATAATCATGTGTATATCACTTCATACAACTTGATTTTAACATCCAAAACATCATATCTCAATACAAAATCGAAATCCAAGATGTTGAAGAAATTACCTCTTGAAGATCCAAGCACTTTGATCCAAAGAACACGCGTTATATCGACTATCCGGGCTTCACGATCGAAATGAAATGAAGAAAATCTAACCCTCAAGTGATGGATGAAGAAAAGTTTCTCCCCTCAAGCTCTCTCTCTCGTATGAAGGTGAAGAAGTGAACAAATGATCTGATTTTGCTGAAAAAAATGCAATTATAGAGTTGACTGCCCTGTGTGCCGCGGCCCAGCTGAAGTGTGCCGCGGCACAGGGCCAAAACTGTGCCTAGTGGTCGGCAGTGTGCCGCGGCCCTGCCGGCATGTGCCGCGGCAGTGACTCGGCAGTGTTCCGCGGCCCTGCCGGCATGTGCCACGGCTCACGGTACAGAGGGGTTGGCCGATAATTGAAACATGAGTGTGCCGCGGCCCGAACGGGTGTGCCGCGGCAGTGACTCGGCAGTGTTCCGCGGCCCTGCCGGCATGTGCCGCGGCCCACAGTACAGGCTGGTCGGCCAAAAACTGGAAAATGAGTGTCTGAGCTATTTCGACCATAACTCTCTCGTCCGGACTCCGATTGACTCACCGTTTGAACCATTGGAAAGCTAACTAGAAGCTCTATAATATTGAAAAGATTCAAAATCTTTGGAGTTTCCAAAAATTAATGGTGATTTTACAAAGTCGAACTCATACGTGGAAAGTTGAAACAATGAACAATATCGATACACAACTCGAAGTTATTCCGAACGGTGAACATGGATGAATGAACATGATTGATGAATAATTATTAATGAGTGAAAATCCACTGAGTGACAATCGCCGAATGAAATTACTGAATGATAGTGACTGAATTACAGCCGGGTATTACATACACCTCCATTAAAAGAGTTTCGTCCCCAAAACTAAGGGTCAAACAACTCGGGATGACTCTCCCGCATACTATTCTCGGTTTCGCAAGTAGCCTCTTCGACTCTGTGTCTAGACCACTGAATTTTAACCAAAGGGATCGCCTTATTCCTCAACTGTTTGATTCGCCGCTCTAAGACTCGTATGGGACGCTCCTCATACGAATGATCATCTGCGATCTCGATTTCGTCGAACTGAAGTATGTGACTCGGATCGGCAACATACTTCCGCAACTGAGAGATGTGAAACACATTATGAATTCGGCTCAATGCCGGAGGTAAGGCCAAACGATAAGCTAGCTCGCCTACTCGTTCCAAAATCTCAAATGGTCCAATAAATCTCGGACTCAACTTTCCCCGTTTTCTGAAACGGAAAATACCTCGACTCGGGGACACCTTGACCAGAACGTGGTCACCCGTCTCGAACTCTAGTGGTCGACGATGATTGTCTGAATAAGATTTATGTCGACTCTGAGCGGTCAACAAACGACTCCTGATCAAAGCTACCTTCTCACGGGCGGCTATAAGCATATCGGGCTCGGTGCCGATTGACTCTGATAAGTCGTCCCAACACAAAGGAGATCGACAACGACGACCGTACAAGGCCTCTTAAGGTGCCATCTTAATCGAAGCATGCCAACTATTATTATATATGAACTCGATCAATGGTAGTTGGGCTTCCCAATCGTCTTTCCAATCGAGGATGCATGCCCTCAACATGTCCTCTAATGTCTGAATAGTTCTCTCTGATTGTCCATCGGACTAAGGGTGAAAAGATGTGCTGAAATTAAGCTGAGTTCCCATGGCACGATGAACTGATTTCCAAAAATGAGACATGAATCGCCCGTCACGATCAGAAACGATACTCTTAGGAGTACCGTGCAGTCTCACTATCTCTTTGATGAACAGCTGGGCAAGTCTCTCGGGACCCCACGTATCCTTAATCTCAAGAAAATGAGCTGATTTTGTTAAGCGATCCACAATCACCCAGATCGTATTCATACCACGACGACTCGTTGGCAAACTCGTGATGAAATCCATAGAAATGTCTTCCCACTTTCATTATGGGATAGGAAAAGGTTTCAGCATACCTGCCAGTCGCTGATGTTCAATCTTGACTTGTTGACAGGTTAAGCATCTCGAAACAAATTCTGCGACTTCTCGCTTCATATTACTCCACCAGTAATTTTGTTTCAAGTCCTTGTACATCTTGCTAGACCCCGGGTGAACGAAATAAGGGGTAGCATGAGCTTCTCTCAAAATCGAGTTTTTCAACTCGACATTCGCCGGTACGCACAACAGATTCTTAAAACGCAAAAGTCCATCCTCATGGACCATAATTCCGGGGGCTTTCCCCTGAGTCACATTCTCTCGAATGCGTTACAAAAATGGGTCCGAACCTTGATTCTCCCGGATCGCCTCCTCAAGTGGTGATGAAATTTCTAACGTACAAAGTTGCCCTTGTACTCGCTGTAACGAGACCTCGATCTCGGTTCTCAGAAATTCCTGCTGAAGTTCCTTCTGAACTGTTAAACGAGCAAGCATCTGCTCCTGAACGGACTTACGACTCAAGGCGTCGGCGACAACGTTCGCCTTGCCCGGGTGGTAAAGGATCTCGATATCGTAATCTTTGATTAGTTCCAACCACCGTCTTTGTCGCATATTTAACTCCTTCTGAGTAAATATATACTTTCAACTCTTATGATTGGTGAATATCTGACAAGTAACACCATAAAGGTAATGACGCCAGATTTTCAAAGTGAACACCACGGCTGCTAGCTCCAGGTCGTGGGTCGGATAATTAAACTCGTAAGGTCTCAATTGTCGTGAAGCATAGGCAATAACCTTCCCATTCTTCATGAGCACACATCCGAGACCTTGTCCGGATGCATGACTATAAACAACAAATCCTTCTGTCCCTTGCGGCAAGGAAAGTACAGGTGCCGACATTAACCGGCTCTTGAGTTCCTCAAAACTCCATTGACACGCGTCAGGCCACGTGTATCTCTTATCCTTTCGCAAAAGGTTCGTCAAGGGTTGAGCGATTTTAGAAAATCCTTCCACAAACCGCCGATAATAACCGGCTAATCCGAGAAAGCATCGGATTTCCTTAACATTCTTCGGAGGTAACCAATCTCGGATAGCCTCCGTCTTCTGAGGGTCGACACGAACTCCGTCTGATGAAATTACATGTCCGAGAAACGTCACTTCGGACATCCAGAACTCACACTTGGAAAAATTTCCATAAAGTTGCTCTCGTCTTAACACGTCGAGAACCTGATGAAGATGAACCTCGTGTTCCTATCGGTTACGAGAGTAAATCAAAATGTCATTGATGAAGACAACAACAAACTGATCCAAAAAGTCGATGAAAACCCGATTCATTAACTCCATGAATACCGCAGGTGCATTAGTCAATCCAAACGGCATAACCACAAACTCATAATGACCATAGCGTGTTCGAAACGCCGTCCTCGCGATATCCGACTCTCGAATCCGCAACTGATGATATCCAGATCTTAAGTCGATCTTGGAAAATACTGAAGCTCCCTGAAGTTGATCTGAGAGATCATCAATACGGGGTAAGGGATATTTGTTCTTGATCGTCACCCGATTCAATTCCCGTTAATCAATACACAAGCGGAACGAACCATCCTTCTTCTTGACAAACAACACTGGTGCTCCCCATGGGGATGCACTCGGACGGATATAACCTTTCTCGAACAATTCCTCAAGTTGATTCTTCAACTCCTGCATTTTGGTCGGGGCCATCCGGTACGGTGCCTTTGATATCGGGGACGTACCGGGCTCCAACTCAATCGTGAATTCCACATCTCTCTGTGGGGGTAAACCAGGTAACTCGTCTGGAAATACATCGGCATATTCTCTCACGACCGGAATATCTGTCAACATTACTGATGGTTTCTCGGTCTTGGTCTTATACCACCAATAACCAATACACCCCTGATTGAGTAATCTCACTGCTTTCATCAAATTAATAACTCTTCCGGAACAGTTGGGATTACCTCCCTGAAACACACATTCGACCCCATCGTCTGAAATGATAGTGACCGTACGCTTACGGACACTAATGATGGCATCATGACGATCCATCCAATCAATACCCAAGATGACATCGTCTCTCGGCAAATCTACTACGATTAGGTCATTTGGCCATACGACCACGAAGGCCGAATCGGACAATTCTGAATCTCAAGATTTCCGACAATTCGTCTACCATCAGGTAGACCAATGACATAAGGCTCACAACTAGTAGCACTATCCAGAGGTAGTCTACTCAAACATGACTCGGAAATGAATGAATGCGATGCACCAGTTTCAAAAAGGGCACACACGGGTTGAGATAGAATATCGAGTGTACCTGAGATCATTCGGGCCTCTGGATCGTCGGTCTTCTTCATCTCGTAAATTTGGGGCTTGCTGGCCCCCGAACCAGACGCTCCCATCTGATAGCTCTTGGCTCCGCCTTTGTTAGCTCCTGTCGTCTTGAACGACGCTGACTGAGTGGCCTGATTCTGCACCGCTGAATGTCCTGGGGCCTGAGATGACTCTGGAATGGGTTTAGAGTCCCTTCGGCAAAAACGGGCCCTATGCCCAGCAATTCCACAGTTATGGCATGTGACAGCCTGTTTCGGACATTTGGTGCTGAAATGACCCTGTTCTTCACAGTTGAAACAGGTGACAGCCGAACTGGCCGCTCGTGACTGAGATTCCGTGGGTTTAGGCACCATAGGAGTTCGCTCATAAAAGGTAGAGCCCGTACGTAGTTTCTTGAAAGTGGCCTGACTGCCGTCAGACTGATTACGGTTCTTAGACTTCTTGCGAGCAGATGAAGGTTGTTGCTTAGCAATCTCCTTAGCAGTAAGCTCGTAAGTAAGAGCTTTCTCGATGAATTCAGCCAGGGTGGTGCAATTATGATTAATCAACTATAGCCGCATACGAGGTTTCAGCCTCTTGCTGAAATACTTGATCTTGTCCGCCTCAGAGTGAATGATAGATGAGGCGAACGGAAGAAGTTCCTGAAATTTTTCGGCGATGACAAGAACATCGTCGTCCGCTGAGTGGTCGAGAGTGAGTAACTCCGACAATTTAGCCTCCCTGAGTGGGGCTGGATAATACCTCTCCATCATGAGAGTTTTGAACTGATCCCAAGTACATGATCCTTTGGTGGGCTTCAACGACAACCACCATGAATGAGCGCTTTTACCAAGATAGTAAGCCTCAACTGAGATTTTGTGTCCTTCAGGACACTCTACCATAGCGAATAACTTCTCGAAATGTTCGATCCAATGAACAATATCCGCCGACTCAGATGAGCCTTCAAAAGTAGGTGGCCTTTGGCGAGAGATGTCGCCGATGATACTGCTCACATTCCTCTCTTGCCTCTGAGGTGGCGGCGGAGGAGCCTGTTGATTTTGAGTAGTGGAGTTATGCATCGTCTCCATTAGTTGTGCCATCTGCGTCATTTGGGCCATCATGCCCTGCATAAAAGCGAGTGGGTCAACCCGAACACCTTCTGACTCAGCCGTGTCCCAGGTACGACTCCCCGATAGTGAATGATCACGTCCAGGTGAATGAGTGGCAGCGTCGCTGCTCGATGAATTAGCATTATTCCCTGCGTTCGCACGTGTATTCACACGAGCTCTCGGGATTCGGTGGCACAACGGCCTCGTCCTCCGCGTCCTCTTCTTGCTCTCTCCATACTGAAGTAGGAAAGTCACATGATGATTATATTCCCCGCATGAATATCACGTTATGATTATGACATGAGATGATGAAAATGAGCATACACGCTCTAACACACTGATTACATGAATGATTAACTGAGGTGACACGATTATCTGATGAAATTATTGAAATGATTATCTTGAACAAGTTAACAAGATTAATGATATGATCTTCCAGATCAACAACCGAGTAATGAAATGAATTGAGTGATTAATGAGTTAACATGACCGTCCTGGTCAAAATGAAAATGATGATTGAGGATTGTTAACTGATGAATTATGAATGAATGATTATTGCTAGAAATTATACCATGGCGTTAGAAATCTTACAGTTCTTGGTCTGATTGGCTCGGCATTTGCACAGGTCACACGTGACGCGAAAGTCTAATGATACTAGTCCGATGACGATGATTTCAAATGAGACATGACTCGGAAGGTAGTATTCAAAACCACGCTCCGATACCAACTCTGTAACACCCCAAAGTAGGTGGATATTACAGTGTCGTGGACCCCCGACTGGGACCCACTAGGCGAATGAAAATGAATGAATTACATAGGGTAAATGTAGTACCGAACCACATTACAACAATAATTACTCCGATGAGGAGTTTCATACAACACATCCAGGATAATACATAATACATGTATATTTTATATGGAGATAAAATATACAACATTGAGTGAAATGAGTATTCAAACGGAATGTCTGCATCGGAATAAATGAAGGAAACATAAATGACTGAAAAGCCTGGGCCCCCCTTCTAGTATCATTGGGACTCCTCGCCGTCAACGTGCTCTCCCCGTGCCTTTGCCATGCCATGACCTGAAAAACAATATCCCCAAACGGGGTCAGTTATACAGAACAACAATCCTCAAGAGTTGAATAAACACAATCATGTATATGTTGTATAAACCACAAGTTCGATCAAAAATGAATCGGTTAGATTATAACCCAATCTTGTTGAAAACATACGCAATCAAACATGTTGTATGAATCAACTAACAGTACGGCTCAAAGGGTGGCGCCACACTACGCCCGGGATGGAAATGTGTCCGTGCACAAGCCACCAACGAGTATCGATCGAATACACATGTGGTCTTGTACCTAATCAGTCTCACGAAGCAATCGACTCGTGTGCACAGTCCAATGTGAGGCCAACAACCAACACACGACTTAAATGTGCCCGACATGAAAATCCTACACATACCAACCGGCACGCCAGTATGACCCGGAATGCCACGATATAACAAAAGTGACATCGAAAATGAATAATGACTCACCGAGATGAAATGATAGTGAAATGAATGACAGCTCAATGAAATGATTGGAACCGTCGTTCCTTGTGACTGAGGTGATTAATTGACAATGACAAGTTTTGATACGGTTAATACAATGATGAATGAGTTATGATTATGAATGAACATCAACAAAAGGAATGAATATCCTTTTAACCGAGTAAGAATTAACTTACACAACACCGGTGACAATTATCCTTCCACGAACAACGTCCTAATTGAGATATCGGTCGCCCGAACAACCTTGAATAACACAATCACCAACAATCCATTCAACATTCATTGGGGCATTATATCGAACACTTTGTGGCCAACTTCGATTGTTTATAACCAAACTTCAAAAATACCAACATCAAATCCCCAAGAACTGTTTCAAACCAACAAAACATCTTCAATACGATCAATAATCCATTATGAATATCCAAAATCGTGATTTCAACAACAATTAATCGAAAACCCCCAAATCCAACACAATATTCAAAGTGTTCTTGAATAATCCTTCAATAATCCGATGAATAATCAAACATGTCCATAATCATGCGTATATCACTTCATACAACATGATTTTAACATCCAAAACATCATATCTCAATACAAAATCGAAATCCAAGATGTTGAAGAAATTACCTCTTGAAGATACAAGCACTTTGATCCGAAGAACACGCGTTAGATCGGCTATCCGGGCTTCACGATCGAATGGAAATGAAGAAAATCTAACCCTCAAGTGATGGATGAAGAAAAGTTTCTCCCCTCAAGCTCTCTCTCTCATATGAAGGTGAAGAAGTGAACAAATGATCTGATTTTGCTGAAAAAAACGCAATTATAGAGTTGACTGCCCTGTGTACCGCGGCCCAGCCGAAGTGTTGTAACACCCCCGAGTTATTCAGGGATATTACAGCGCCGTAAGCCCCGCCGTGGGACTCACAAGGCTATACATATGCGTAACCATGAATTTTGACCGATAAGGTCTACACACAAAGGAATGAAAACGATACAAAGGTATTCGAAACATAACCAATGTATTCACGGACATCACAATACAATTCAATACTTCGGCAACACAGGCCGGAACATCAAGGGAAACGGAAAAAGATACTCGAGTACCCAAAAGACAATCCAGTACAACAACACTGGACCGGAACTCCAACCATAAATGGAAGAAAGACACAGTATCACTCTTGCCCACCATCTTTATGCCGACCCGATACCTGCCCGTCCGCTCTCCTGGAACCTGAAATACATGAAACGTATTTCCCCCATAAAGGGGTTAGCCGTCGAATAGCTAGTGCAAGTATAACAATATGAAACATAATACTTCTCGACAATAAAGTAAATGTAATCCGTCAATTCATCAATATCCGTCAATTCATCAATTTAAGACTAGTATTCCTAATAACTAAAATCTCAAGGCGTATGTGAATGCCGTAAAAGCGGTTCGTTCATATCATACGCCGTTACATGTAGGAATGCCGTCAAAGCGGTTCGTTCATTACATGCCAATATTATTTCATATGAATGCCGTAGAAGCGGTTCGTTCATATCAACCATGGAATCGCACTGGAGGCTACGAAACCCTCAGAGGACCATAGGCCCGTCCCGGAGTGGCTAGAAATAATCATATCATCAATATTCCATACTTTCAAAGTCGAGAACGTATAATCATAAATGTATACTTGCCTTTGAGACATCGAGAAATCGAACGGAGGAAAGGTATGAGTTCGGTAGGTCCGAGAACGTGCTTCCGGCACCTAAACGATTCGCAAGGAATATTACAATTAATTATCCATACTCAAATTATACGAAGAGACTCCTAAAACTCGTCTACGATTCCATAAAATATACGGGTGGATAACTAAAGGTTGGGAAATCGCCCAAACTCCCACAAGTCCGAAAACGGCACAATCCAATCCGTATAATCGGGAGAAAACACTCATGTGGTATAGATATATATCAAAATCTCAAGGTTCTCAAGCTTCAATCGGACAAAACGGACGAATCTACGAAAACCCCCAAAATCCAACATAAAATTCAAAGTGTTCTTGAATAATCTTTCAATAATCCGATGAATACTCAAGCATGTCCATAATCACGCATATATCACATCATACACCATGATTTTATCATCCAAAACGTCAAAACCCACACGAAATCGAGAAGTCAAGATGTCGAAGGAATTACCTCTAGAATATCCAAGCTCTATGATTCGAGGAATACGCGGTAGATCGACTATCCGGGCTTCCCAACCGATTGAAAGTGGTAAATCTTCAACACCCAAGTGATAGTTATGAAAAGAATTCTTCCCTCAACTCTCTCTCTCTCGCGATGGAAGAAGAAATGGGAAAGAATGGCTGAAATCTCGCTTAAAACGCCGAATTATGCAGTTGACCGCATTGTGTGCCGCGGCTCAGCATATGTGTGCCGCACAGTCTAAAAATTGTTCCCGTGTTTCGGTAGTGTGCCGCGGCTCGGCTCGGGTGTGCCGCGGCACCGGGTCTGACGGGTTTTAGCGGGATGCAACACCGGTGTGCGCGGCTCAGCTTAGGTGTGCCACGGCAATGACTCGGCAGTGTGCCGCGGCTCAACGCATGTGTGCCGCGGCACGGTCTGACTGCTCGGCCAAATATAGGAAATGTGTGTGCCGCGGCGCACACTCCTTGTCGCGGCTCACACCCCCTTCGGGTCCTAAAATGATGAAAATTGACCGGAAGAGAATAAAAGCAATATGATTCAATGTCTGGACAACAATAACACGAAATAAAAATACGGGAACCCCAAAGCGGTGGTTCCAAGCAATGATTACAAGGGTTCGCTCAACAATCACGATCCGAAGAATATGAAAGGTTTGAAATGACATGACTTTCGACCGGATATTACATTCTCCCCCTCTAAAAGAATTTTCGTCCCGAAACTTAAGAAATAAATAGTTCGGGGTATTCCACCCGCATCTTCTCTTCCGTCTCCCAAGTCGCCTCTTCGACCCCATGCCTCGACCATTGTACTTTAACCGGTGGAATGGTCTTATGTCGAAGCTGTTTCTCGCGACGCTCAAGGATCTTCACGGGTCTCTCCGGAAGGTAATATCCTCGGCTACATTAATCTCACCGTAGTCGATAATGTGGCTCGGATCCAGTCGTACTTCCTCAACTGGGACACATGAAAAACACTATGGACGTGACTCAAAGCCGGAGGTAATGCCAAGCGATAAGCTAAGTCTCAACTCATCCAAAATCTCAAAAGGTCCGATATACCTTGGTGAGTTTTCCCTTTTACCGGCGGAAAACTCCTGCAGTCGGTGATACTTTGAGCAAGACATGATCCCCACTTCAAACTCCAAGGGTCGACGCCGAGTATCGGCGTGGGATTTCGACGACTCGGGCGTCGATGTCGGTCTCGGATGATAGAAATCTTTTCCTTGGTCTCCAACAACATATCTGGTTCCGTCCCAACTAGCTCAGAAGCCTCGTCCCAACATAATGGCGACCTACATCGCCTACCATAGAGAGCCTCGAAGGGTGCCATTTTGATCGACGCATGCCAACTATTATTGTAAGCAAACTCGATCAACGGCAAGTGAAGCTCCCAATCATTACTCCAGTCTAAGGCACAAGCCCGTAACATATCCTCCAATGTCTGAATCGTCCTCTCTGTCTGACCGTCCGACTGAGGATGAAAGGAAGTGCTCAATCTCAACTCAGTACCCAGAGCACGATGAACGGCTGCCAAAAATGCGATACGAAACGGCCGTCTCGATCAGAAACAATGGTCTTGGGGGCACCGTGTAACCTCACGATTTCAGCGATAAAGGTTCGAGCCAATCTATCCGGTCCCCAAGTATCCTTAATACCCAAGAAGTGCGCAGACTTGGTCAATCGATCGACAATTACCCAAATCATATTCATTCCAGCCCGAGTTCTCGGCATGCCCGTGATAAAATCCATTGAGATATCTTCCCACTTCCACTCGGGAATGGGAGTGGTTTCAACAACCCCGCCGGTCGTTGATGTTCGATCTTGACTTGTTGACACGTCAAGCACCGTATCGAACTCCGTAACATCCTTCTTCATGTTATTCCACCAAAAATTTCGCTTCAAATCTTTGTACATCTTACTCGTCCGGGGTGGATTGAGTAAGGCGTAGCATGAGCTTCTCGGAGAATCCTGTCTCAATTCCAAATCATTCGAACGCAAAGCCTGCCTGAAATCTCAAAATACTATCCTCGTGCACCATAAAGCCGGGAGCTTTTCCTTTAATCACATCTTCCTTCGATTGAGAAATCATCGGGTCACTCCACTGTTTCCCCTTGATATCATCAACCAAGGGCGAAGTAATTCGAGAGTACACAACTGTCCCTGTACTCGCTGAAGCCACACTTCGATCCCTTGTTCAATTAAATCCTGACGAATCCTAAATGCAGAGGCGTAATAACTTCTAGCATTTGAAGAGATGCCGATTTGCGGCTCAAAGCATCCGCAACGACATTGGCTTTCCCGGGGTGGTAAAGAATCTCCAAATCATAATCCTTTATCAATTCTAACCAACGTCTCTGCCTCATATTAAGCTCCTTCTGACTGAAAATATATTTCGTGCTCTTGTGATCGGTATAAATCCGACACGGTGAACCGTACAAATAATGCCGCCAAATCTTGAGTGCGAAGACAATTGCGGCCAACTCTAAATCGTGAGTAGGATAATTCATCTCATAAGGTTTTAATTGTCGGGACGCAAAAGCTATCGTCTTATCATGCTGCATAAGCACATGCCAGTGCCTTGACCAAGCGTCATCAAAGCGCAAAGCCTTCGCTACCATGCGGTAAAGTTAAAATCGGCGCGAAGTCAATCGTCTCTTGATTCGAAGCTTTGCTTGTCTCTCATCCGTCAAACAAACTTTTCGGTCTTACGGAGTAATTTCGTAGCGGTCGGCGAGTTTCGAGAACCCTCGACAAACCGACGGTAATACCCAGCAAGGCCCAAAAAGCTACGAACCTCTTTAACATTTTTAGGCGGTGCCCAATTTAGCACTGCCTCGATCTTCTGGTCTACACGAACCCCTTCGGCCGAAATCACATGGCCGAGAAACATAACTTCTTCCAACCAAAACTCACATTTCGAGAATTTTGCATAGAGGTGCTCGGCTCTCAAAATGTTTAAGACCAAACGCAAGTGTCGGGCATGTTCCTCCTTATCCCGAGAATAGACCAAGATGTCGTCAATGAAGACGACTACACACCTGTCGAGATACTCAATGAATATCTTATTCATCAACTGCATGAATACTGCCGGCGCATTCGTCAACCCAAAGGGCATAACTACAAATTCATAATGCCCATATCTCGTCCGGAACGCCGTCTTTGGAACGTCGGATTCCCTCACTCTGAGTTGATAATACCCGGATCTTAAATCAATCTTCGAGAAAACTGCAGCTCCTTGCAATTGATCAAATAGATCGTCTATACGAGGCAAAGGATATTTATTCTTGATGGTTACTTTATTCAGCTCACGGTAGTCAATGCACAAACGTAGTGAACCATCCTTCTTCCTGACGAAAAGAACGGGCGCGCCCCAAGGCGAAGCGCTCGGTCTGATGTACCCTTTTTCCAAAAGTTCTCCCAACTGAGTCTTCAATTCCTGCATCTCGGAAGGTGCCATCCGATAAGGTGCTCTAGAAATCGGGGCCGCATCCGCTCCAAATCCACGGAAAAATCTATCTCTCGACTGGCGGTAATCCCTAAGGTCGTCCTAAAAACATCGGGATACTCGTTAACAACCGGAATTGAAGAGAAATCGATTTCAATTCCTTCCGTTTTCAATGCATAACACCAATAGCCCGTACAACCTTTATTCAAAAGTTTTACGGCCTTCATGGAACTGATAAGTAACTTGGATTGGCCCAACTTACGTCCCAAAAATGAGTACTCCGATCCGTCCTTAGTCATCATAGTGATAACTTTGGTACGGTAATTAATAATCGCCTGGTGATTATTAAGCCGATCATCGCCGAGGATTACGTCCTCGCCTTCCATGTCAACTACACTTAAATTTGATCACCATGCCATACCGGATATAACCACCGGAAATTCTCTAATCTCCCGATTCCCCACAATCCTATCCCCGCTAAGCGGTCTCACGATAAAGGGATCGCAAGCGATTAAACAAGTTATATTCAAACGGCGTACACACTCCAAAGAAATAAAAGAATGTGTAGCACCCGAATCAAAAAGTACACGGATTTGGATAGGATAGAATGTGGATGGTACACAAGCCACCGCCGCATCGGGTTCGTCTGATCGACGCATCTCATAAACCCGTGGTTGCACCGAACCGACGCTAGAGTTCCCCCCTCCAGCGTTCTGACCCCGTCCCCGGCCCCTGCCAAAATTCTGCTGAGGTTGACCAGCTGGGGCGGAAACCCGAGTGTCCAAAGTCTGATTCGGCTCGGAACAATATGTCGCTCTATGTCCCATCTGTCCGCACGTGTGACACTTCAACGGTGGAAAGTGGCATTCCAAATTAATGTGGCCTGAACGGCCACAATTATAGCAAGTCACCGCGCGATTTGAGGTACCCGAAGTGGGACGGTAACTCCTCTTCCCTTTATTAGAACGTGACGACTGTCCGACAAAACGGTTAGTCGTCTGTGACTTCTGATAGTTGCCACCCTTAGAGCCGGAAAAATTTCCCCCGACTTTCTGCTTCTTCGGTTCTTCAACGGTATCATTGTCGGGGCTCAACATATCATGGGCCAAAGCTCTGTCCTGATACTCCTTCAGTGTGGTACAAGCAAATCCGGCCATGTACCGCCGCAAGTCCAAATTCATCCGCATATCAAAATAACGGATCTTATCACGCTCGCTACGTACTTGATCCTTCACATGGATTAATTGTTGGTTATACTCCACGATTGCCTGCGAAACGGGAATATCTTGTGGTTTAGCCTCGAAGAAGGCTCGGATTCGGCTCTCTCGTACCGGCCAAGGACAAAACTCAGCCTCCAAGAGCTCCTTAAATTCATCCCATGAGGCAATACGATCCTGTGGCTTGATGACCTTCCACCAAGTAGCGGCCTCCTTAGTGAGGAAATACTGAGCAATCGGTACTTTCCTCACCTCGGCAATCAAGCGCCTCGAAAATCTACTCCAAATCTGCTAACCAATCCTCCCACTTAACGGGTCTGTGGCACCGCCAAACTGTGGAGTGTGCATACGGATTACGTTCTGAAGCAGGGAATCCGTGTTTGGGTGCGTGTTATTCAGTTGAACAGTTTGGGCCAAAATAGTCATCTTAGTAGCCAATTGTTGAAGTGCATTCGCCACTCCAACGTCTGCGTTGTTCCCGACCATTTGATCGTCGCGGCCGACTCTCGGTGTCGGGATGCACCGAGTTCGACAAGCGGGGTTGGTCGACCCCGCAACCGAACTGATGGAAACGGCCGCGCCACGACCTCTTCCTCGTCCACGGCCACGACCACGGCCCCGGCCCCTACCAGCTGACATACTGAAGAACACACAAGTCACGTAAGCACAATTCAATCACGCATCAACACAGTGTCCGATTCTCAAGAAGACCGATAAAAGGAAGCAAAACGAATAAGGAAACACCGGAAGAGTGAGAGGTCTTACAAGTACCGGTCGCCCGTGATGATGGCGAGTAGTGATACTGTGGACAATTAACGACTCGATCGACCCAAAAGACCGACAGCCTAGGTATCCATAGACCTAAGCTCTGATACCATATTCTGTAACACCCCCGAGTTATTCAGGGATATTACAGCGCCGTAAGCCCCGCCGTGGGACTCACAAGGCTATACATATGCGTAACCATGAATTTTGACCGATAAGGTCTACACACAAAGGAATGAAAACGATACAAAGGTATTCGAAACATAACCAATGTATTCACGGACATCACAATACAATTCAATACTTCGGCAACACAGGCCGGAACATCAAGGGAAACGGAAAAAGATACTCGAGTACCCAAAAGACAATCCAGTACAACAACACTGGACCGGAACTCCAACCATAAATGGAAGAAAGACACAGTATCACTCTTGCCCACCATCTTTATGCCGACCCGATACCTGCCCGTCCGCTCTCCTGGAACCTGAAATACATGAAACGTATTTCCCCCATAAAGGGGTTAGCCGTCGAATAGCTAGTGCAAGTATAACAATATGAAACATAATACTTCTCGACAATAAAGTAAATGTAATCCGTCAATTCATCAATATCAGTCAATTCATCAATTTAAGACTAGTATTCCGGAATAACTAAAATCTCAAGACGTATGTGAATGCCGTAAAAACGGTTCGTTCATATCATACGCCGTTACATGTAGGAATGCCGTCAAAACGGTTCGTTCATTACATGCCAATATTATTTCATATGAATGTCGTAGAAACGGTTCGTTCATATCAACCATGGAATCGCACCAGAGGCTACGAAACCCTCAGAGGACCATAGGCCCGTCCCGGAGTGGCTAGAAATAATCATATCATCAATATTCCATACTTTCAAAGTCGAGAACGTATAATCATAAATGTATACTTGCCTTTGAGACATCGAGAAATCGAACGGAGGAAAGGTATGAGTTCGGTAGGTCCGAGAACGTGCTTCCGGCACCTAAACGATTCGCAAGGAATATTACAATTAATTATCCATACTCAAATTATACGAAGAGACTCCTAAAACTCGTCTACGATTCCATAAAATATACGGGTGGATAACTAAAGGTTGGGAAATCGCCCAAACTCCCACAAGTCCGAAAACGGCACAATCCAATCTGTATAATCGGGAGAAAACACTCATGTGGTATAGATATATATCAAAATCTCAAGGTTCTCAAGCTTCAATCGGACAAAACGGACGAATCTACGAAAACCCCCAAAATCCAACATAAAATTCAAAGTGTTCTTGAATAATCTTTCAATAATCCGATGAATACTCAAGCATGTCCATAATCACGCATATATCACATCATACACCATGATTTTATCATCCAAAACGTCAAAACCCACACGAAATCGAGAAGTCAAGATGTCGAAGGAATTACCTCTAGAATATCCAAGCTCTATGATTCGAGGAATACGCGGTAGATCGACTATCCGGGCTTCCCAACCGATTGAAAGTGGTAAATCTTCAACACCCAAGTGATAGTTATGAAAAGAATTCTTCCCTCAACTCTCTCTCGCGATGGAAGAAGAAATGGGAAAGAATGGCTGAAATCTCGCTTAAAACGCCGAATTATGCGATTGACCGCATTGTGTGCCGCGGCTCGGCATATGTGTGCCGCGTACAGTCTAAAAATTGTTCCCGGGTTTCGGTAGTGTGCCGCGGCTCAGCTCAGTGTGCACCGGCACTGAGCACGGGTTTTAGCCGGGATGCAACACCGGTGTGCCGCGGCTCAGCGTAGGTGTGCCGCGGCAATGACTCGGCAGTGTGCCGCGGCTCAACGCATGTGTGCCGCGGCACCGGGTACAGCCTGCTCGGCCAAATATAGGAAATGTGTGTGCCGCGGCGCACACTCCTTGTGCCGCGGCTCACACCCCCTTCGGGTCCTAAAATGATGAAAATTGACCCGGAAAGAGAATAAAAGCAATATGATTCAATGTCTGGACAACAATAACACGAAATAAAAATACGGGAACCCCAAAACGGTGGTTCCAAGCAATGATTACAAGGGTTCGCTCAACAATCACGATCCGAAGAATATGAAAGGTTTGAAATGACATGACTTTCGACCGGATATTACAAGTGTGCCGCGGCACAGGGCCAAAACTGCGCCCAGTGGTCAGCAGTGTGCCGCGGCCCTGCCGGCATGTGCCGCGGCTCACGGTACAGAGGGGTTGGCCGATAATTGAAACATGAGTGTGCCGCGGCCCGGACGGGTGTGCCGCGGCAGTGACTCGGCAGTGTGCCGCGGCCCTGCCGGCATGTGCCGCGGCCCACAGTACAGGCTGCTCGGCCAAAAACTGGAAAATGAGTGTCTGAGCTATTTCGACCATAACTCTCTCGTCCGGACTCCGATTGACTCACCGTTTGAACCATTGGAAAGCTAACTCGAAGATCTATAATATTGAAAAGATTCAAAATCTTTGGAGTTTCCAAAAATTAATGGTGATTTTACAAAGTCTAACTCATACGTGGAAAGTTGAAACAATGAACAATATCGATACACAACTCGAAGTTATTCCGAACGATGAACATGGATGAATGAACATAATTGATGAATAATTATTAATGAGTGAAAATTCACTGAGTGACAATCACCGAATGAAATTACTGAATGATAGTGACTGAATTACAGCCGGGTATTACACCCGAGACCTTCAATCTACCACCAAGACTTCCTTTGTGCACGCCTCGATCGAACGGGAATGGTAGAGAACTAGGTAGTTGCCGTTTTTAGTTTTATGTTTTAGGGTTTTTAGTTTTGTGAAGTATGTGTGTGTGATATATATAGACGAGTGGGGAGGAATTTCAAAAAGGAAAATGCCTAAATTATGGGGATTTGATGGAAGACTTTGCCAAATTTAAAACCCATCGCGAACCTTGACATGATTCACGATTCCATATGTTTGTGTACAACATATCATTCGGCTAGGGATAAAAATAAAAAACGTATGACAATTTTAAATGTGTACAAATTATTTCAGTATAAGTTTTATATTCGTATTACATTAATTTCAAATGTTAACAATTTAAATACTTAGATTATAATTGTAATGCAATATTTTAAATAATTAAACGTATTTTAAAGATTCGAGATTAAAGGGTATTTTAACATGTCCAAAAATCTGGGTTTTACAACTCTTCCCCTGCAAAAAAAAAAAATTTGTTCTCGAAAATGAAAAAGGAAAGGTAACGAAACAAAACGAAAGCATACCAGACTATGAAAGGAAATGAGGGTACCTGGCTCGCATAGACTCTTCGGTTTCCCAGGTCGCCTCGCGTGCTGGGTTGTTCTTCCAAAGAATCTTAACAAAGCGAATGACCTTATTTCTCATGACTCTCTCCTGCCTATCAAGAATGGCTTCTGGTTCTTCTGGAAGTGACATGTCTGGTTGAATATGGTCAAAAGGGTATTATGCCACATGCAACGGATGATAATAGTATCCCCTCAGAAGAGATACATAGAAGACGTTATGAACATGTGATAACTGAGGAGGTAGAGCCAGACGATAAGAAACCTCCCCAATACGATCAAGAATCTCAAACGGTTCAATGAATCGTAGCAAAGTAAAAAATAAAGATGAAGTACGAAAGGAAAAGATGAAGAAGGAAACCTAATGTCTACCCAATCCTCACAGGTCAAAGCGTAAGCTCTACAGGTCAAACCTAGGTCTCCGATTAAATTGTAACGTGTAACACCCCGAGATATTCGGAATAATTACAGCGCCGTAAACCCTTTTAGTAAGGATTCACAAGGCTAATTAAAAAGGAAAGTAAATATAAGACATCAACACTGCGAAAATTTAAGTTTATGAAAACGTACAACTGGTTCAACGGGTAATTAATACAACCATATCGAATTAATATCAAAAGGACACGCGTACTCGAGTACAGAAACCAAACCAAGACAACAAATCTCCAATAACAATAAACATCACTGAACCCCTTCGTCGTCACGTCGGTCCTGTGGCTGTTTCCCTGCTCCTCGGCTACCTGAACATCAAAACAAATGTCCACCCCCGAAGGGGTTAGCAAAACGATGCTAGTACAAGTATCATGTTAAACAATTCGAATATGCATCAACAATACATAACAAGATACACCACACGGACTTCCGCTACCGGAATCCGACAATGCGAATCTACAAGATTCCATTACACAGCATGGGTATTCCAATGATCCAGCGCCCTCAGCATAGATCCCAAGATGATCCCGTCGGACCAACACGAGGTGGAAATAACCCGTCCAATGATCCAGCGCCCTCAGCCTAGATCCCAAGATGATCCCGTCGGATCAACACGAGGTGGACATCCGATCCAGCGCCCTCAGCATAGATCGTACAACGTATACAAACACAACTCATGCATACACTTATGCCAAATCATTATGTTCATCAACATGAACATGTAAACACTATATAACGAATATCATGACAAATCAATGAAGTAAATATCATGTTCAACAACATGCATAATCATACGCATACTCCAAAAATACCGATATTAACATATCACGATACTTGCCTCGAAGATGGCAAGAACGATACACTTCAAAGCTCTCGACGCACTCGAAGGCCGCCTCCTCCGATCAACGTAACAAGCTCGAACCTTAACAAAAGGAACGATTTACAAATCATCTCAAGTCGAACGATGGCCTAACAATTCGGTCTACGGTCGAAAAGCTCATAATAAACAATGCTGGGATCGCTAGCGCGCTACGTACTCAACGTAACGTGCGCTAAGCGGGACTGTTAGCGTACGCTATCGTATAAGACTAGCGTGCGCTAGCCACGGATTGGCAGTCTGACTCGGCTGGTCTCATAACGTACGCTACGTACGTTTCGTACGTTAACTGAACCCCGATAGCGCACGTTAACACACACATGTTAGCATGCGCTAATCTTGCATGGCGTAATCGCAAACCGAAATCAGGTTGAATGGTGAAGAACTCATGAATTCTACCGTGATAATACAAGTTATCCTCGGGCATATCATGCTAACAAGGTTTCTGGAAGATTTATGATTATGAAATACCAATAAACGGATAGTCATCTTAATATCATAATCCATTACGATCTTCAAGAAGTAATCTAAGTTCCGATCGTCCTACGTTCCAAAACACATGATTCCAACTTGTACAACTCAGCAACTGGGTAATATCTGATTACTTGATCATAAATCGATTTGAACATGCTTAGGAGTCCTTATAATAAGATGGTTCAAAGGTTCATTCGATATATAGTACCGATACGTCAAAAGTATCCTTCTAACATGTGATGACCGATGAAAACGAAATACTTGCTATCCAAACATGATTCAAACTTCCTTAGGAACATTACTAATCATTGGTGAAGAATCACCTACCTCAAAGTAGTGAAGAACACGGATGAAAATGAAGCAATTCAACACCGAAGGCTTGAACACCAATCTCCAATGATATATGATCTTCAATCTCAAACTAGGTGGTTGATACGAAGTGTTTAGGACGAGTGGAGTTATGTTTCAAGTGCAAGAGTTCGGGTTATGGGGGAAGAAGGAACTGAATTCACGAATAGGATGCTGTCCTATTTATAATAAATGGCTATTAGCGCGCGCTATACCCTGTTCGTAGCGTGCGCTAACGGCTCACAGTCTAAACTGTACTCGGCACTTAGCGTGCGCTACGCATATACCTGTAGCGTGCGCTAAGGCGTTGACCCGGCTTTTCCCGAAAGCCGTCCAGGTACATCCGACACGATTCGACAGGGGTCCCCCGGCCAGATCTCACCTACCGCATGTCTCAATCAATCTGACCACGCATAGCGTACGCTAATTATACTCTGTAGCGTGCGCTATGAAACCATGCTAGCGTACGCTACCCTTAGCCTGTAGCGTGCGCTACATGCACAAAATTTCAACCTTTTAAATCACATACACGAAATTATATGCACGACGACATCGGATTATGAAATAAGGAGAATAGTATTCAGACAAAAGTACAATCATTACAATATCGCAAGTTCCAATTACATAACAGAAATCTCGGGTATTACATCCTTCCTCCCTAAAAAGAAGTTTCGTCCCGAAACTTAGGATGAAAACAACTCCGGATATTTAGCCTTCATACCGTCCTCCGTTTCCCAAGTGGCCTCTTCGACTCCATGTCGTGACCATTGTACTTTAACCAAATGTATTGGTTTATTCCTCAGTTGTTTGATCCGGCTCTCAAGTATCTTGATTGGTCTCTCTTCGAAGGTGCCATCATTAGCTATCTCGATCTCGTCGAAATCAATAACGTGACTGGGGTCCGGTATATACTTCCGCAATTGGGATACGTGAAACACATTGTGAATGTGACTCAGTGATGGCGGTAAAGCCAACCTGTACGCTAAATCCCCAACTCTCTCTAGGATCTCAAATGGCCCGATATACCTTGGACTAAACTTGCCTCTTCTCCCAAAACGGAAAATCCCTCGTGTAGGAGACACCTTCAATAGTACGTGGTCCCCAGCGTCGAACTCTAGAGGGCGACGACGTACATCTGCATAAGACTTCACGACTGCGGGCGAACAGCAGTCTCTCTCGAATCACAGCTATCTTTTCTTGAGTCTGAATAATCAATTCCGGTTCCGTCCCGATCAAATCCGAAGAATCATCCCAACACAGGGGTGATCGGCATCTCCTCCCGTACAAAGCATCAAATGGTGCCATTCTAATAGAAGCATGCCAACTATTATTGTAAGTGAATTCGATCAAGGGCAAGTGAACTTCCCAATCAGTTGACCAATCCAACGCACAGGCTCTAAGCATGTCTTCTACAGTTTGAATAGTCCTTTCGGACTGACCATCTGTTTGGGGATGATAAGCGGTGCTAAAGTTGAGCTCAGTCCCCAAAGCCTTGTGAACTGCTTTCCAGAAGTGCGACACGAAACGACCATCTCGATCCGAAATAATGGTATTCGGCGTCCCATGCAATCTGACTATCTCCGCAATAAATACTCGCGCCAATCTTTCGGGTCCCCAAGTATCTTTGATCCCTAGGAAATGAGCCGACTTGGTTAGTCGATCAACTATAACCCAAATCATGTTCATTCCCGTTCTAGTCCTTGGCATACTGGTGATGAAATCCATCGAGATATCCTCCCACTTCCATTCAGGGATCGGAAGCAGCTTTAACATCCCTACAGTCGCCGATGCTCAATCTTGACTGGCGACAAGTCAAACACTTGAAACATACTGCTCGTCCTTCTTCATATTCCCCACCAAGTTTTGTTTTAGATCCTTATACATCTTACTGCCGCCCGGTGAATAGAATAGGGCGCGCTATGAGCTTCTTTCAGAATAGTCCGTCGCAAATCATCATCATCGGGAACGCAAAGTCGACTTTGAAATCTCAGAACTCCATCATCTTGTATCACGAATCCTGGGGCTTTTCCTTTCTTTACTTCATCACATAATCGAAGGATCGGAGAATCGTCAACTGCTTGGACTTGATCTTCTCGACTAGTGATGAAGTCGCCCATCACATAAAGTCGCCCTTGGATTCCCGGTGCCCATACTTCAATCCTTCGCGGATCGGTTCTCGTTGAATCTTTGGTGCAGGCGTAAGAGCTTCCAACACTCGAAGAGAAACAGGTTTACGGCTCAATGCATTGGCTACTACATTTGCTTTCCCCGGATGATAGAGAATCTCTAAGTCGTAATCCTTGATCAATTCCAGCCACCTTCTCTGCCTCATGTTTAATTCTTTCTGACTGAAAATGTATTTGAGGCTCTTATGATCTGTAAAGATCTGACAATGAGTGTCGTACAGATAATGTCGCCAAATTTTCAAGGCAAAGACCACAGCTGCTAGCTCCAGATCATGAGTCGGATAATTAACTTCGTACGGTTTCAATTGCCGAGAAGCATAAGCAATTACTTTATCCTTTTGCATCAACACACAACCCAAACCCTGATTTGAAGCGTCGCTGTATACCATAAATCCGTCAGTTCCTTCTGGCAGCGCTAATATAGGTGCTGTCGTCAGTCTCTTCTTAAGTTCGTCAAAACCAGCCTGGCACTTCTCATTCCACGCGAACTTTTGAGTTTTCAGAATACTGGGTGAGCGGAAGAGCAATTTTGGTATATCCCTCTACAAAGAGGCGTTAATACCCAGGAAGTCCTAAGTAGCTTCGGACTTCTTTCACGTTTTTAGGGCTTCCCATTCCAAGATTGCTTCGACTTTCTTCGGTCCACCGAACTCCGTCGGATGATATCACGTGCCCAAGGAAGGTTACTTCCTTAAGCCAGAATTCGCATTTAGAAAGCTTAGCATACAGCTGTTCCTTTCTCAAGATGCTCAAAACCACACGTAAATGTTCAGCATGTTCCTCTGCGTCCCTCGAATATATCAAGATGTCGTCAATGAAGACAACCACAAATTTATCCAAGTACTCCAAGAATACCCGATTCATGAATTGCATGAATACCGCAGGAGCATTTGTAAGTCCAAATGGCATCACTACAAATTCATAATGCCCGTACCGGGATCTGAAAGCAGATTTCGGTATATCCGATTCCTTAATTCTCAACTGGTGGTATCCTGATCGCAAGTCGATCTTCGAGAATACCCTTGCCCCTTGCGCTGATCAAACAAGTCGTCGATCCGAGGTATAGGATACTTATTCTTGATCGTCATTTTGTTAAGCTCCCTGTAATCAATACACAGTCGGAGGGATCCGTCTTTCTTCCGGACAAAGAGAACGGGCGCTCCCCAAGGAGAAACGCTAGGTTGAATATATCCCTTCTGTAACAATTCCTCCAGTTGCTTCTTGAGTTCATACATCTCGGTTGGCGCCATACGGTATGGTGCCCTGGAAATAGGGTTTGCTCCAGGCTCTAATTCGATGGTGAATTCCACTTCTCTTTGCGGAGGTAACCCTGGTAGCTCGTCAGGAAATACATCTGAGAACTCATTCACAACTGAAATAGACGAGAGCTCTATTCCTTCCTCTTTCCTCATGGCATAGCACCAAAGTCCGTGACATCCCTGCTTCAGTAATTTCACAGCTTTCATTGCCTTGATCAATTTCCCCGAGCTTCCCGGTCTCCATCCTCGGAATAAGTGTTCAGATCCGTCATCAGCAATGATGGAAATGACTCTCTCTCGGTAATTCAGCACTCCATAACGGTTGAGCCAATCATCTCCGAGAATTAAATCGTCACCGCAGATGTCAACTACAATAAGATTCGATGGCCAATCTCTTCCTTCTATAGATACTGGGAAATCCCTAGCTTCAAGTGTTCCCACAATTTTCTCTCCGCTCGGTAATCCCACAACATAAGGTTCACAATTATACAAGCACGAGATGTTCAAACGATTAACACAGTTCAAAGATATAAAAGAATGTGTGGCTCCGGAATCGAATAAAACACTAACTGGTTGCAAAAGGATCTGAATCGCACTGATGCAACAAAGCAGTTCGATCGTCCGATCTCCTCATTTCGTTAAAGCGCGGAGGAACGGACCCAAAGATGGATATCTCTCTCTTCCCAACGTTACTGCTTGAAATCCACTCTGCGTCTGCGGTTCACACTTATCTCCTTGGGAATCTTTGGAGTGCGGGTACCAAAAGATCTAGCAATGGCTCCACGTAAGGCCGCAGGTGCCCTTCTTGCCCACAATCGTAACAAGTCACGTAAGATGCGGGGCAATCACGTCGAATATGCCCCGCTCGACCACAATTGTAGCATTTCTTTGATGCGTCCGAGATCACGATGCTGTCAGGAACTTCTTTCCGCCTCTAGAAGGATGTGGATGTTTCTAGCCGAATAAAAGGGAAGACTGCCCTGCGGGCCCCACCACTCTTGTTTTCTCGCAGTCACGGTCACCTTCGCTTTTGCCTCTACCGATTTCTCCACCGCCGCCTCTTTCATGTCGTAGGCCGCGCTTTGTCTTGATATCGCCGCAACGTAGTACACTCGAATGGACATGTACTCATCAATCTCCGCTTCATCCGCATATCAAAATGAAAAATCTTTTACGCCTCCGTTCACCAAGTGTCGCACACAAGTCACCGATGATTAACGATTTTAATTACATCCGCACGTATGCCTCCGAACTCTGTGGTGAGAAAAACTCTCGGATCTTGGCCTCTCTAACTGGACGAGGACAATATTGTGCCTCCATCATTTGTTTGAATTCCGTCCAATCCGCATTATGATCCTCGGGTCGAACAGCTTCCCACCAATCAAAGGCCTCCCCAGTCAGAAAATACTGGGCAATGGGAACCTTCCGGTCCTCGGGACAGTTAAGACCCGCGAATATTTTCTCCAACTCCTTGAGCCAGTGATCCCAAGTAAGTGCCTCAGCAGATCCGTCAAATTTTGGCGGGTGCAATTTAACCACCTCAGCAAGCCATCTGTCTCCCCGGTTATCCTCGTGGTGCTGCTGTCCCATCGCTGTCTGCATGCGATCAACGACCTGGGCGAACTGGTTTATCTGCGCCACCACCTGTTGAAGCACTCCTGGCATGTTAGGATTTGCGTCATCATTCGCTGATCCTTGCGCCTCCGTAATGGGAATCGGTTCGACTAGCCGATATTTCCGGGGTAGTTGCGGAATCCTCATGTCTCACGTTACCACGTCGCGTCCACGACCGGCCCGCCCACGTCCTCCTCTCAACATACTGTAAACGCAATTTCTCAATATCCAGAACAAAATTTTTGAAATAAAGTCCGTCAATACTCACAAAACAGTAATTAAGTAAAACGGTAGTATAAGAGATTAAGAGACTTACAGCCACGGTCCACATGACGACTTCGGCTGAACAGTGATGTTACAAACGACTCGTAAATCAAATAACGTAAACGGACCCAACTAAAACCCGACTGCCAAGATATCCATGAATCTTAGCTCTGATACCATATTCTGTAACACCCCGAGATATTCGGAATAATTACAGCGCCGTAAACCCTTTTAGTAAGGATTCACAAGGCTAATTAAAAAGGAAAGTAAATATAAGACATCAACACTGCGAAAATTCAAGTTTATGAAAACGTATAACCGTTCAACGGGTAATTAATACAACCATATCGAATTAATATCAAAAGGACACGCGTACTCGTACGTAAAACCAAACCAAGACAACAAATCTCCAATAACAATAAACATCATCAACCCCTTCGCCGTCACGTCGGTCCCGTGGTCGCTTCCCTGCTCCTCGGCTACCCGAACATCAAAACAAATGTCCACCCCGAAGGGGTTAGCAACGATGCTAGTACAAGTATCATGTTAAACAATTCGAATATGCATCAACAATACATAACAAGAGACACCACACGGACTTCCGCTACCGAATCCGACAATGCGAATCTACAAGATTCCATTACACAAGACGGGTATTCCAATGATCCAGCCCTCAGCATAGATCCCAAGATGATCCCGTCGGACCAACACGAGGTGGAAATAACCCGTCTAATGATCCAGCGCCCTCAGCCTAGATCCCAAGATGATCCCGTCGGATCAACACGAGGTGGACATCCGATCCAGCGCCCTCAGCATAGATCGTACAACGTATACAAACACAACTCATGCATACACTTATGCCAAATCATTATGTTCATCAACATGAACATGTAAACACTATATAACGAATATCATGACAAATCAACGAAGTAAATATCATGTTCAACAACATGCATAATCATACGCATACTCCAAAAATACCGATATTAACATATCACGATACTTGCCTCGAAGATGGCAAGAACGATACACTTCAAAGCTCTCGACGCACTCGAAGGCCGCCTCCTCCGATCAACGTAACAAGCTCGAACCTTAACAAAAGGAACGATATACAAATCATCTCAAGTCGAACGATGGCCTAACAATTCGGTCTACGGTCGAAAAGCTCATAATAAACAATCTGCCTGGACTGCTTAGCGCGCGCTACGTACTCAACGTAACGTGCGCTAAGCGGGACTGTTAGCGTACGCTATCGTATAAGACTAGCTTGCGCTAGCCACGATCGCGATCGGCTCACTTGGTCTCATAACGCACGCTACGACGTCCAGACGTTAACTGAACCCCGATAGCGCACGTTAACACACACATGTTAGCGTGCGCTAATCTTGCATGGCAGAATACTGCAAACCGAAAACTGGGTTGAATGGTGAAGAACTCATGAATTCTACCGTGATAATACAAGTTATCCTCGGGCATATCATGCTAACAAGGTTTCTGGAAGATTTATGATTATGAAATACCAATAAACGGATAGTCATCTTAATATCATAATCCATTATGATCTTCAAGAAGTAATCTAAGTTCCGATCGTCCTACGTTCCAAAACACATGATTCCAACGTGTACAACTCAGCAACTGGGTAATATCCGATTACTTGATCATAAATCGATTTGAACATGCTTAGGAGTCCTTATAATAAGATGGTTCAAAGGTTCATTCGATATATAGTACCGATACGTCAAAAGTATCCTTCTAACATGTGATGACCGATGAAAACGAAATACTTGCTATCCAAACATGATTCAAACTTCCTTAGGAACATTACTAATCATTGGTGAAGAATCACCTACCTCAAAGTAGTGAAGAACACGGATGAAAATGAAGCAATCCAACACCGAAGGCTTGAACACCAATCTCCAATGATATATGATCTTCAATCTCGAACTAGGTGGTTGATACGAAGTGTTTAGGACGAGTGGAGTTATGTTTCAAGTGCAAGAGTTCGGGTTATGGGGGAAGAAGGAACTGAATTCACGAATAGGATGCTGTCCTATTTATAATAAATGGCTATTAGCGCGCGCTATACCCTGTTCGTAGCGTGCGCTAACGGCTCACAGTCTAAACTGTACTCGGCACTTAGCGTGCGCTACGCATATACCTGTAGCGTGCGCTAAGGCGTTGACCCGGCTTTTCCCGAAAGCCGTCCAGGTACATCCGACACGATCCGACAGGGGTCCCCCGGCCAGATCTCACCTACCGCATGTCTCAATCAATCTGACCACGCATAGCGTACGCTAATTACACTCTGTAGCGTGCGCTATGAAACCATGCTAGCGTACGCTACCCTTAGCCTGTAGCGTGCGCTACATGCACAAAATTTCAATCTTTTAAATCACATACACGAAATTATATGCTCGACGACATCGGATTATGAAATACGGAGAATAGTATTCAGACAAAAGTACAATCATTACAATATCGCAAGTTCCAATTACATAACAGAAATCTCGGGTATTACATAACGCCCCAACCCGGCAAGGCTAGAAGCGTCACTTTATGGTGACATATTAGATACAACAAATTCAAATCATCAAAAGAGTATCAAAAGGGGACTAAAACAACACCAAGTGTCCCCGAAACTGAACAAAAGAGAGTATGATACAAATGTCCGAAATCCAAAAATAACGATAAGGAAATAAAGTTCATTATTAAAATAAAGCTATAGGGTAATCCACTCTTTCTCATCCCCAAGCTAATAACCCCGCTCCTAGCTTAAGTACCTGCCGCATGGAAAAGAAAAGCGGCCGAGCTTAAAAAGCTCAGTGAACAGATATAAAGCAAATAACAAACCAGATCAAACGAGATAAGATAATCAAAGGAATGCGAATATAGAATACATATGGTGTCAATGGATAATCAAAAGGATATCAAAGTTTAAGTATAAAGTGTATGAATGTGGATTCAGTATTTTACCCCAGGCCCAAACAAATATCCAAACAAATAGTAGCCCAATGAAGTGATCAACTCCCAAATGTGAAGGGACTGCATGCACGCATGCCCAATCACAAAACAAATATAACATATATCCATATCATCATATTAGCCCAAACAAATAACAAACAAATCTAGGATGTATCCATACGCCCCTGCAAACAATTCATAATCATAATAGTGGCCATAGCAGATAGCAGATAAGGGACAGTGTGGTACATCTCTCCAACCACACTAGAGTCATAACATTGGTGCATCAATGCTACGGTCATGGACCCCCATAACTGCGAACAGATAATACTTGGGTAAATACTGAAGGGTCAAAAAGTACATGTCCAAATCAAAGTGTAGGTCATAATCATATAGTCAAAGTTCAATATCAAAGGTTTGAATAATCAAAGGGCTAATATCAAAGGTTCAATTCACATGTATCAAATCAAAGATGCAATGTCAAAGGTTAAAATGAAGAGTTCGAATATCAACAATCCAAAATAAGTTAGGCAAATAATATAGAAGAGAGAGAAAGGTCATGAGAGAGAAAGTAGTTGTACTCTTGCTGAAAGGGTACGGAATATCTGTACCTTATTCAACAGCAAAAGTAAACAAAGATAGATGGATCACAAGATACAGGATCACTCCCGCTTCACGGAACCTATACGGATCAATAACCAAGTATTACTTTAAGTCCAAATGAATTTGGTTACTCATTTTAGTAATATAATAGAATTTGAGTGTGTAACCACTTTTTTAAGAAAACTTAGCTTTTAATATCAAAACATGTATCACGTTTCTGAAGTTTTAAAGTATACTTGTGCACCTTCTGGAGCCTTAGCAAAATTACCCCAGGTAGGTACATATGTTTTATACTTTGTGTAATTTTTGCAGAATTTCCAGGTAGTATAGCTATAGAACAAAAATTCCTTATCAAAACTAGTCCAGATTTGGTGACAGATCGGAGACTCAAAAAGTAAGCAATTAAGAAACCATGATGTGCTACTCTAAAAATTCCACCAAAAATCATAAAGGCCAAACACATTGTATATTTAAGCCCTGTCCAATTTGAGTTAATGATTATTTACTGATTTCAAAACAAAAATCATAAACCAAGGTTGAAATTCGGATTACTAATTGACATGTTTGACACTTGAACTTGTAAAATCAGAAAAGACATTCTCTCGACTTCTAAAAATTACAAGACTTACATATAGGGCTGTAAACAACCCGAGCTGTTCGCGAACAAAGCTCGGCTTGGCTCGTTAAAGGGCTCGGTTCGGCTCGGTTCGTTAAGAACTTGAGCTCGAGCTCGAACACAAAAATTTGTGCGTTAAGAAAACGAGCTCGAGCCGAGCTTGGGCATGTGCGGCTCGAGCTCGGCTCGAGCTCGGTTCGGCTAGGTTCAGCTCGTTAAGCTCGATTAATAAATATATTTTTAAATTAGTTTTTATAATATTTATATATTGTATTATAGATTAATAATTTTAAATAATTTTCATATATTAAAATTTTAAATTTTTATATATATTTGAAAGTATATAATTTTAATGATTATTTTAAAATATTTATTTTAAATAATTCAAATGTATTATTTAAATAATTTAAAAATATATAATTATTCACGAGAAGCTCGGCTCGGCTCGAGCTCGACTTGGCTCGAGTTGTTCGCGAACAGCTCATGTGCGGCTCCATTTAT